>JAXCHB010000356.1:0-674352 GCA_036926305.1 Uropetala carovei
AATAGAATCTACTGTTTTTAAGCGAAATGCCGAGAAACGTCGTTCAGTCTTCGCCCGTAGCTTCCAGTTATGTATCACATCTTATCAATGTGATCTGCCAATGCTCAATAGCGTAATTCAAAAATCTTTGCAAATTGCGAAACATCAACGAAATATATTAAAGAAATTCAACAATCATTATTTAGACTTCACCATTAGATTGAAATAGATATCATCTTACTTGGAAATCCTGTTTATAACAAGGATTATTTTTCTACAAAACCAGTATAGCAAAATAATAAGCGCGCCGTGAGGATTAATTTAGTTACCAATATTTTTACTATTGGCATTAAACACTATCATTGTTGTACGAACATCTTTCGAATTCGATAGAGTAGTAAAATATAAAATTGGGTTCTATTTCTCAAATTTTGGACGGAAAGAACAATGCCTCTTTATTTTAAACGAGACGTGGGCCTTTTTAATCATGCGAATTACTTAACAGCATGTCTATCACAACTTTGAATGTCAGCTGCTGTAATAAACCGCGCTACTTGTCCATTAAAATTTTTATTCATTTTTTGTGTTTGATATTAAAATCCAGGCAAAAAACATCACAGATTCGTGTCCAAGCGAGAAAAGGTAGAACGTAAATCAAGAGAACATAAAAGATTTATATTTCGACTATAAATTCCCAAAGATTAACAAGTCAATCACAAAAAAGGAGGGGAAAAGAATGAGAAATAAAAGCCAACTTCCAAAAACAGAGCCAGATCACCCGCGGTTTTCTTTGTCTTTAAAGGTTGAAAGAATTCTATGAATTCTTTTGAATAAATATCTACATTTTTTCATTCTCCGTAGTACAGGTCTTGCACTTATCCAATACGCGGGGATCAAACCACCCGACATGACTCTGTTGACCATTGTTCTCTGGGAACACCTTTTATCCTTTGAGACGCATAAAATGAAATTCTCTCTATTCGGACTGCGGAGACACTCCCTACGTCTCCGAGAAAACCATGTAAGAAGGCGAGTATCCCACGCTCCTCCCCAGTTGGCGCTAGGCATCCCCTCAGCACGCCGGGCGGCGCAGCGCTTTGGGCGTCTGCTGCCATCTTCTTCCCTATCTATTCATTCCTCCCTCTTTCACAAATTCTTCTCCGTCCTCATCGCTCCCGGCAAAACGA
This sequence comes from Uropetala carovei, assembly GCA_036926305.1. Classification (NCBI taxonomy): domain Eukaryota; kingdom Metazoa; phylum Arthropoda; class Insecta; order Odonata; family Petaluridae; genus Uropetala; species Uropetala carovei. The sequence goes on from JAXCHB010000356.1 coordinate 1,167, forward strand.
CGCTTCCCACTACATTCTCGCGCCAGTGCGATTTTCCCTTCTTGGCTCGACGAGGGCCGAAAATTTTTCGAATTTCACCTAAGTTCCAAGATGGTGAAATAATGATGGTGGAATCCCTTTAAATTGCACGTTAAACCATACGCTCCTATTTTCCTGTAAGATTTCCGAACTAAATTGAATAATTGGTATTTTCCAAAGGAAAAACTCTCTTAAAATGCTATCGTTTAGAGTTTGCATTTAATTGCCAGTTAGCCTTCAAAAGCTACAGTTCAACTTAATGTCATAAATAACCAGTAAGTACAACTGAAAGCATTCGACAAAGTAGGCAATATTTCAATTTACCGTTGAATTTAAAACAATTCTATGAATCATTTTCAATTTAATTTGTATCACGTGCATCAAATTGGCCCGGACAGCAACACACAGAACAGAAAAATGCAATGCAATGCAGAATAAAACCAACATTCTGAAGTTGTAAATAAAAATAAAATATTAAATGGGCAATGTCTGAATATTTTTTACATTCATTTTTTCAACGACGGCGACAAATACGAAGGCGTTCTAAGTTCTTGGGTGACTTCAAATTACTTCGTATCATACGTGAATAAGCTGAACAAGACTATCACATCGATAAACCGATAATAAACACTACTCTCTGACTACATCAATGCCGAGAGTCCCTATTCTCAAAAGTGTAAACTATCCGATGAAAAAAGTTATTCCTTCTTAAGGCGAAATCTTTGGAAATTCAACATCTCGTTTGTATGGAAAGCATTCTCAAACGTTTGAATAGAATGGGGATTCTTTTTCCTTTCCTCTATTCTCCTTTTTTCTCTCCCTTCCTTCCTTTCTCCTCCGCCTGCCTTTCACGCAAAACCTTTCCAACCGGACGAGGGCAACGTAGAAATACCACAGCAATCAAACTTTTAGGCGGATGATGATGTCATCGGCCACACCACCTATCACCACGCCTCGTATCGAACTATTTCCCCCCTCTCCTTACTCTCCCTCTCCCCAACCCATTCCAATGATATATCCTCCATCAAGCGATATTTCCCAAACACCGTGGACTCGTAACGAGTTACTTGTTTCCGCCAGCAGCTGAAGTAGGCGTTACTCGGTTATCCGGGAGGCCCGCATTCGAGTCAATTTCCCGAGGTGTTTCCCTCTTCCTCTATGGAGAGATTGCGAAGGGGTTTGTGTGATACGGGGACCTTCGACGCATACGCCGTTAACTACGGGCATAAGACCCATCGCTTTTTCCATACCTCTTTTCTCCTCCGAATACTTCATTGTCCCATAGCCATCCTAATGCCCATTATTTTATTTTTCCTTTATCTCTGGATATCCTCCCGTTACTCTTACGACAGCCCGCGTTCTCTATTTTTATGTCCCCTCCGAAAAAACTTCCCCATCGCCCTTCTTATCTCCAAACGAAAATACTTTCCCTCTGTGATTTTCTTATCCACTCGAGTGGATTCTCATTCTTCCCTCTCTCTCTCTAGCTTTCTTTTCCTCTCTCTCTCTAGCTTTCTTTTCCTCTCTCTCTCTTCTTCTCTTCCTTCCTTTCCAAATTTTCATCTTTTCTCTCTCCTTTTCATTTCTCGACCTCTCCACCATTTCATCTCTGAAAATTCCGGCAAACGACCTCCAAAGCCATTCAGAATTATCTGAAAATGTTTCCTCGAATCGATATAATGACGCAAAGTGTGTTACACGAATTTAATTGCCTTTCATCCTTCACGCTGGGAAACGACATGTGGTGGCGCGGAGAACACTTACATTGCAGCTTTTTCGCTCACCCCCACGTAAAAGTAAAAAATATGAAATTAATTGTAATTCGATGATAATGATAGGTGCCATTTTTTTAGAGTATTTTTCTTTCGACTCTCCGGGATCAATTGAGCGGCTATGGCGAGGTGACGATTTTGCTCGAGGACCTTCTGTCCTTCGTGACAACCTCAGAAAGCTGTCGCTCCTCATTTTAATTGCAAACAACACCTCTTCGTGAGACCCTGCTCTCGCACGCTATCTCTTTCGTCCTTTATTAATGTTTGTTCAATATTATTTCCTTATTGAGGGTGTGTTGTCCCGACAAGTGTGTGTGTGTGTTTAGGTTTCATACTGCTACTTGAATTGACTCCCATTAATTCCCTTTATCAGAGATGCGTCCTCAATCCACATTGCGTCATTTTTTCCCACTCGACCGTGTTTCGAGAGCCAACGATACTATGGCCGAAAAAAACTCCATGTTTAGAATTCTGAAATCGAGAAAGGGAGAGGATGAATCCGCGTTAATTAGCGTTCGCGCGAAAAACCACTGTAAACTGTATACTAAATTTTCAGGCTATCAACTTCCTGTTGAATATTCGTAGCCGTTGATTTAAACAATCAAATTCAAATAAAATGGCCTTGTTATTGAGAAGCTAAAGTCTAAAATATAGTTATCCCTCTAGCGAGGTAGAGAATAATTTATTCTTCCAAATTACGTGATATATGGCCCGGTGCGATGCCATTTGGATTAACAATATTTTATGTTCTAGGTAGTTACAATTGATTCTTACGATTTAACCACTAAGTAAATAAATATTTAAAACATGAATTTTCAATACATGTAGCCTATATATTTATATAAATTATCCATAATTGTAGTTTAGTTTATTTTATTTAAAGTACTGCTTTTTACAGAATGGATGTTGATTTTTCCACTCTACCTATTTCGACGCAATTTCTTTTTCTTGACCCCAATAAGGGACCTCAAATAGTTCATTTTTGTGCAGACGTACTTCCACATCCACTCAATGGCTACCAACCCAAACGTCATTGTCTCGTTATTTGCTCGGTTTTTTCCCCTGGAACTCTTTCAGATCACATATGAAATTGGCATTTCGATTTTGTCCGAATTTTCCTTTCCCCCCTGCCATTTGTATTCCCGTCTCGAGTAAACTTTCCTCAGTCCCCTTCTCCCCCTCCTTCTCTCTATCAATTTCTTCCCCTCCTCCTCACCCCGAATTCCGCCAGCCTCAACTTCATCCTCCCCAACCTTTCCTTTTTCCTCCATTTCCTCTTCTTCTCACTATTTCCATCTTTTGTCCACTCCTCCACCTTAACATCTCTCTCTACATTATAACTCCTTTGCCGATAAATCTCCTTCCCTTCCTCCGCTCACTCCACAAATTCCTTATTTATTTTCCCTTATTCGTATCCGTTTAATTTCCTAGTATTCCTCTCTTTGTAATAACATATCTAAGCCCTTACGTACTCCATTTCGCTCTTTTTCAATTACGCATCCCTCTTCCTCTCGTATTTCTTGGTATCTACTTTCCATCGCCCACTCCCTCCTCTTGGCTCACTCTATACCCTTTTGGATGTCTATACAACTTCCTTTCTCTCCCTCTATCCTCTGTTCACCCGACACCTCTATAACCCTCGTCACAACTCGAGACTCAAAGGACGTTTTCTCCCTCGCCGGAAGCGTAAGGCACGACGCACGCTTAAGCATGAGAGTATGTTGCTTCCGCACGTCAAATATCATGAAAAAAATTACGGGGTATTTTGGAAATCTGTATTGAATTCTCTAGAGGTTAATACTTTTTCAATGTTGCAGATATCATAAACGAAATTCATCCTTTCCATCGACCGCTATTAAGGTGACGGAGTTTTATAATTCAACTAGTAGTTTTACCCGGCGTAGCATACGCCGATCTAGCGGAACTTAAAGGTTATTAATTAAACATTCAGGCATTTATTTTATTTTTTAAACATTTTTTAATCAAACATTTCTCTAAAGACACAATTGTCAATTTCTGAGTTCTTTCCTCATATTACAGTAAGTGTATCAAACGATCTTACTCATGAGAGAGCAACATATAATTGTCCATGACTAAGAACAGGCATTTTATCAAATGTTTGGCCTTGTGATTTATTGATTGTCATTGAAAAACCAACCGTATAGGGAATTGTTTTCGTTTGAAACTGAATGGTAAATTTGTATCTGATGGAATGAGTGAGATTCTTGGAATAAGTACTACCGTGTCTGAGTTTGCTGCACCGATCACTTTTGCTTTGATTATGTGTGTTTGTATTCGAGTAACGGTAAGTCTTGTACCATTACATAGTCCTTTCAATGGCATTATGTTTCTAAGGAGCATAATAACGGCTTCAGTTCATGAGAAGTCATTCCGGCTGTACCCACGTAATGTTTACGCGGATTTCTTTCAATTATTTATTAATAATAATGTAAAAATTAATGGTGCAAATGACATCCCCATAGAAAACTATTCTATTAAAGACGTATTTTACTATTTTCTTGCATTATTGATACATCTCCCTCTCTCTCCCTATCCCCCCTTTCTATCCCCTCTCCCCTCTTTGTCTCTCCACTTTCCCCTCTCTCTCTTCCACCTCTCTCTTTTCCCCTCTCTCCTTTCCCCCTCCCTCACCCTCTCTCCTTTTCCCATTACCCTCTCTATTACTACATTCCTGTATAACCCTTCTTCTCCCATCTCTCTCCCCTCCCTCTCTCCCCATCCTCCTCTCTCCTGATTTCTCCTATCTCCCTTTCACCTCTCTCCTTTTCCTTTCCCTCCCTCCCCTCTCTCCTTTTCTACTCCCTCTCCTTTTCCCCTTACCCTATCTTCATTTAAACTGCTTATAAAACACGTTATTTTTACGCTCGTACGCTATATAGATGTTCATACTATTAAAAGGCAAGAATCCCATATAAAAGCACTGTAGCGTTTCCATGGTAGATAAAATTTCCCATTGTTATAAATTTTAAAATTTCTCGTTTTTATGCAGTTAAAATCAAATATTTAAGCTAATTCGGCGTGAATTTGTATTCTCTTTTCAAAAATAATAATTTTCACTCTTTTTTCCGTTTAATACTTCAAGTCCGGAGTTTGTACCGTAATTTTAAAATGCAATTAAAAATGGCTTTCACCGATTTCAATGCTTTTCTTATGGGGTTATGAAATGAAAGTTTGGGATCAAAAAGACCCCCTCAAATGGAAAATGTTCGGATTTTCGATTTTTTATATTGGTTGTGACCCATGACTGATCGTCTCCTCAAATTTCAAGTTTCTAGCATTTCTAGAAGTACCTAAACTTTCGTGTCTTAACACGTACAGACGTAACTAGTATCTCTTTCGCGGAAACGTACCTATGTCTTTTAATATATAGATGTTATTTATAGAATGCATTAGGCAAAAATGCGTTTAAAAGCATTAATACCATTTCCCCGATTTGACCACCTATTTAAATTGTGTATAAGACTATTTTATGAGACAAATGAAATACCTAAAAGTAAACCGTTTAAGAACAAAAGAGAATGAGATATAGATTTAAAGTTAGGCGTTAATATTACGCCTTAAAATACGTGTAAATGAAAAAAGTACGAATATAAGGCAACATTAACTTGTCTGAGATGAATTTCTAATCGACAATACAACAGTCGACTGGATTTAAAAAATATATATTTAAATAAAATTTTCTCCTACATTAATATGAAAAATGTTAAGTGCCACCGATGAGGGAGAAATTATGGGCCCAAACTCAAATATATATGATTATATCATTACATTGTGCACGTTCACTCTCCTGTGACAAAACTATCCTTATTGGACATTTAAAAATTGAATTATACAGCCAACAATAAAATGGACCAATTAAATTTAACTGTTTGGTCAAGAAATCAAAAATACTGGAAATCAAACACTTAAATGCGAACTCTTTATAGATAAACGTGAGTGAAACATTTCTTTCATTCGATTCCTTTGAAATTCTTTATCATATGCCATAAAGGTTTAGAAGACACTTGAAAACAACCAACACAAAGATGGATTACATATATGAATAGAATGAAATTAATTCACGCAATATGTCAGTGATTCCCAAACTTTTGGACATGACGCCTCCCTTTTGGTTTTCACTAAGCCGCCATGCCTCACCATGTTTCTAATTGAAATAAATGCACTCGTATTTACATCATTATTCACGATCAACTAACTCGTATTTATTTTACCCATGTATCTGGTACACATTGGAAATGTTGAAAAATACGTTTAGACTATTCCAGCTGTATTTGACATTAAAAATCGATTTTTTCTTCTCATGGCCTCGCGCCCTCCCTCCCTTGAATTTTCTCACGCCCCCTAGTTTGGAAACCACTGAAATATACAATGATAGGTGATTTATGCAACAAAAAGTTTAACTATGGAAGGTCACAGAACTCCATTAAAAAGTTTATTAGTATTTGGGGCATAAATTGTGAGCATACGAAAAAGTTTGATTATCCCAAGCGATGCCTGCACCCAGTAGATCAACGGAACTAATCTCGTTGTACTAGCGTATAGGAAAATACCATCCATTTTACTATACTTGCTTGAATTTTATAGAAATCAACGGGAAGACTTTTAATAGAAAGTTTATATTACCGGAGTTTTTAGTCAAAAAGGGAACAAGTCTTTATTGGATTAATGCTATCCTCGAACTCAATGTATTAGCCTTTAAAATCAAGATCTATGTTGTACCTGGAATTCTCCTTTCTCGTCTATTAAACACTACGTCGGGGCAAGAGGTGTTCAGGTGCCTTAAATAATTGTCATTATTCAATCCTTCCATTACAGAAATTATTAATATATTTTGAAAAATTTTAATTTCATAAGAAATGAAAAAACAAATTTTATTGAATAAAAATTCTACAAATTTAAAGGAGTCCAAAAGAAAAGGACACCGATTAAAAAATATATGAGTTTTTGCAGAGATTTCGATTTTTCTTTTAATGCTGGCCTTGAAGAATTTTGCTAGAAAGTTCTACCGAAAACAATTTCTCTATTTTCCAGCTTTATTCAAAGCGAACTCAAACTTTGGAAAGTGATCGGTCCTGGAGATTGGTACCCATGAGAAAGGATGATGACACGATTTCTAGAACCTAGAACTATTCGGAATAAAAATCCGGAAGCGTTATTTTATAAACTAGTGTATTGCCCGTCAAAAATGACGGGAGGAAAGATACGATCGTTCAAACTATTTAGGGAGATCATATTAACATCAGAAACTTCAACTGCCTTGAACATCGTTTACCCCTACCTCCCCTCCCTCCATCACCCCTCTCTCCCCATCTCTCCCCACCCCTCCCCCTCCCTCTCCCCCACTCTCACTCCCTCTATCTCAGTGGCTCTTAACCTAGGAGTAATTACCCCTAAAGGGGTAATTTCTAATTTTTCAGGGGGTAATAAGCAAGCACTGATGGGGCACCGTCGATGTTTGGCATTCATTCTGTGTTGCAGACTCTGATAAAGCAGGTCGCCCCTCACGTCACATTCATCCACTGCCTGCTTCATAAATACACTTTGGCTGTGAAGACACATCCCCCAAATATTATCGATGTGTTCTCTGACGTTGTTAAAATTGTTAATCGTGTACGAGGTCGTTCCACAAATTCCAGAATATTTAAAGTATTGTGTGAAGAGGTAGGAGCTGAATTTAGTGCACTTCTGTTTCAAACGGAAGTTCGCTGGTTATCACGCGGCAAAGTCTTACACCGCACGTTTCAACTAAGAGAAGAAATAGCCATTTTCCTTGAAAGAGGGAGATTTACTAAAGAACAAGAATTTTATGGGAAAATAACGAACCATATATTTCTTTCAAAATTGGCATACCTCGCAGATACTTTTGCTGAAATAAGTACTTTAAACCAGTCACTGCAAGGTAATATGTCAAATATTCTCACAGCTGAAGACAAAGTTGCTAGCTTCCTTGGTAAGGTCCAGTTTTACCAACGTAGGGTTGAAGCTGGCGATGTATTCATGTGTTTAGAATTAACCACTCTTCTTGACGAAACCAAGGAGACATGTTAATTTACCGATGATATCAGTCAACACTTGCTGTCTTTGAAAGAAAATATTAGTCAATATTTTCCAGATCTAGAACAGCGTGATATGAATACATGGATTGTAAAACCTTTCTCAGTGGAGGAAAGAGTACTTGAAGATGAGGATATCAAAGCAAAAGTAGAATTCCTTGGCCTTCGAGAAGATAACACATTGAAATCTGACTTTCAGGATTATGATCTGGCAGTCTTTTGGCAAAAAGTTGGTGGTGAATACCCAATTCTCTCTGACAGAGCTCTCAGAATTCTAATTCCATTTGCCACAACGTATCGCTGTGAGGCTGGCTTTTCTACAATGATCAACATTAAAACTAAGGCAAGGAACAGATTGGATCTTACTCATAACTTTCGATGTGCATTATCTGTAACGGAACCTCGCATATCTAAGCTTGTAAAGCAGAAACAGTATCAACCATGGTTAATATTGCTCTGAAGTTCATTAGTGTTTCATTTAGTAATTGTTATAATAGTTTATAATAATAATTGAATTTAAATAAAATAAAATATTATATAAATATTTGATTAATAATTTTTTCCTTTTATTCAATTAAAATATATTGCCTTTTAAAAACGGGGGGGGGGTAATTTTAGTTTTGTTGTTTAGTTCAAGGGGTAACGGGCTCAAAAAGGTTAAGAACCACTGCTCTATCTAGTATTAAAAGCATTCAAAGCACGTTTATACCCATAAGGATTGAAATAACAATATGGTTTCGAGGTCTAACAATGGAATAGGTAGGCAAGGTAACATCCCGTTAAAAATGGCAAGATTTCCTCAAACTGTGTGAATTAAACGTTTAAATTGAGCGATTTCGAAATGTAGCCAGGAAAAAGATGAAAGAATAAGAAACTTTATAATGTTTTCTTCAAAACGATTTATATCCGAATATTGTAGATCACTTCTTTTTAATTTTAATCTAAAAAAGAATGAAAGCCTGTATGGCGAAAAATTGATTTTTAACTTACTGGAAATGGAAATTATCCCCTGGAGTCGAACACGGGTCTTTGATCTCGAGTTCGATACATTAAAACGTTTTGTTATTATATCATAATGCTATCCTGAAAGTTTCATCAAATTCGGTTCAGTCATTTGCGAGATATTAATCTTCAAAAAGCATTACACACAAAGTGATACTGCCTTTTATATAGTTTGGATGCAACATTAATACCTGATTTTGTTAAGTTTCCGAACTTCGGCTATCTTCGTCATTCCTGGGTTGTTTTCAAAGTTTGAAGTACCGTTGTCACCGGACAAAAGTCTACATTACTAATATGTACAGAAAAACATCCGAAAGTTACTTTCCAAAACGATACCGAATTTTATTTCATCTTCATTTTGGCTCCGCCTTATATTTACGCCTCCCCTAGCAAAACTGGCGGGAGAGAGACGGCAGCAGCGCGCGCTGCTGCCACGACGTCTATGTTAGTGAGTTCGGAAATTTAACAAAATCGGGTATTAATGTTGCATTTATAAAATAACGCTTCCGGATTCTTATTTTCAATATTTCTAGGTAAATGTCATTAAAATTTCAAGTTGATACATTGTAGGACTTCCGAATTATAAACATTCAAAATAGCCATATCGTGTCAAGAGGGCTAAAAACCGTGTTTTTTTCAAATATAGCTCGATATAAAATATTTAGATATAAAATAAAAATTTAAAATGTACGTCAATTAACGTAGAAATGAATGCTCTACCCGCTATTTTTCATCCCATAGCTTTTCTCTTAAGATGATTTATACCTTAATAAAATGTTATTTTTCCTCAAGATTTTTTGACTTTCGATTGAAGCTCCCACTTCCTTTTGATAATATTAGCTTCAAGAGATGGATTACGGTAATGACACAAATTGAGGAACCATGTCATGCCCATCACAATGAAGGGGGAAGATATCGCTCGCTACATGCGTCCCTCAATTATAAGGACAGCTTTCCTCACCCCACGCTCGTAAAAACACCTGACCTTGTCAGCGTACCGACAGCCCCTCTTCTCACTATTTATCAGATAAGAGCTTCAGCTTGGTTCAAGGAACTGCAAACAAAAATCACTAATGAAATTATTACGAATTTTTAAAAATTTCATCGAAAACAGCTCTCCGCAAATTTCAACGAGACATACTAACGAATTTATGAAAATGAATCCTCAGTGACTGAATTACGTTATGCTGGAACTGAGTGAAGTCCACATTTCAATTGATCGAAATAATATCCTCATCTACTTAGACAGATCCTCATCTAATGCAACTAATTCCACCCAAAAATCCTTCTCCCGCTGATGAGTACCCGAAATGCCACCTTACAGAGTTAAACTCCGAAACGGAGACCATACTGAGGTTACGATCTCATTAACGAAGTTAACTTCCAGACGTGTCTCTCCAATGGACAAGCATCTGAACCTCCGTCACCCAGCTGACCGCTTTTAAGGTGTATTATTGGACAAGGGATGATAAAAATCCACCCACACCCTCCTCATTTCCCCATCCTCCCAACCTGCTCCTCTTCCTTTTCCCATGTCCTCTTCACCCGAAACCTTCCCTCCCGGTATCCCCTAAGACTCTCCTTCCTCTTTCTCTCCTATTTGTTTCCCTCTTTTTAACTTTCCCTCTCTCCCTCATCCGGCAGAAAGTTATACTTATCGTTAGGGATTGGATTTCATGGACTATGCAAAATAACATGTAGTGAAGAAATTAAATATTTTCACGGTAAACATTGCGCACATGTTGAGTAATTGAAGCCTTTCTCGTTAATTAAGCGCCCCTAGGTATCGAGAAGAAAATCGATTAATTCCTTCAATGCGAATGAAACTGAACGTTACGGATGGAACACATGCTGTTTGTTTACTTGCGACACAATACTGAAGAAAAACATTTCTATTACTATTAGAAACGCACAGCTAAATCAAGCTCAGTAAAAATATTTCAACATGTTCAGTTTCAATGATAGATGTCGATAAATACGCACTTTAGTATCAGTGATAGGATAGAGCAAGTATGATTCAATTACTTTATTTTTAATTAATTTCTCTTAAACTTTTTGCAGTTTCACAGCCATTTATGACTAACATTCTTCCATTTAGTTAATGATTACCGATCAAGTCATTTCGGCGTGATATACCTTCGACTCAAATGTATTACTTGATTCACAGCTGTAAGCATAAAAAATATACACGCATAGTATACCGGAACTTCTCTCGTGGCGAATCCCCGTTTCTATCCAGTAAGGTAACAGTCTGAAAAACTTCAGTCTAGACCACCGCTTTAACCATTTCCTATCCATTTCACCGCCTTTTCTCTTCGCGGCTTGGAACGGCGATCCTCGTGGAATAGGCCATGCGGATGGTTGTCACAATGGTCCGGAAATAAAAGAAAACGTATTCCAGAAAGTGCAACGGCAGGAAAGCAGGCTGGATAACATCCGAGATGGAGATCATAAAGTGAATTGTACACCTTAATAAAATCCACCGTTCCAACCTTCACTTTGTAGAATTACGCACAGAAGTAAGCAAAAGAGATACTTTTTTTGACTCACGGAACCCTTTCCCCTCTCTGTCCACTAACTCACACAGAGAGCACACAGGTGCCAACTTTTCGCTCTTGTTGACTCAGGCCGCCCTCTTTTTCGGACGAGGGAAAACGTCGACACCACGGCAAAGAGAGAGGGGAGAGGGGAGAGGGGAGAGAGAGAGAGAGAGAGAGAGAGAGAGAGAGAGAGAGAGAGAGAGAGAGAGAGAGAGAGAGAGAGAGAGAGAGAGAGAGAGAGAGAGAGAGAGAGAGAGAGAGAGAGAGAGAGAGAGAGAGAGAGAGAGAGAGAGAGAGAGAGAGAGAGAGAGAGAGAGAGAGAGAGAGAGAGGAAAGCAAAGGGAGGCCTGGTACTTGAAGGCGGGGTCGCTCCCTGTCTGCCCACTGCGCAATAACACATGGTCCTGCGATCAAAGGAATCCGGAGAGGGGAGAAAGAGGACAGGACACGTAAAGGGGTAAATAAGGGGAAGGGGGAACGAAACGTGATGAATAAATTAATTTACGAAAAAGAAATGGGAAAGGATTTTATAAAACAGAAGATAGAGGGACATAGATCAACAAAGATTGGGAAATGAAAAGGACAGGCTGAAAGCGAGGGAAAAAGAGAAAAACATAACGAGAAAAGTAATGAAAAACGGGTGATTAGAAAGAAAGAGCGTGGAAAAGTATAACGAAGATAGGCGGATACGGAGATAAAGAGAAATAGAAGGGGAAAAGGGAGATAGTAAACGTAGGGCGACGGAGGGAGTCGAAAGAAAAGGGAAGTAAAGGAAGGAGTAAGGAAGGGCGTTGAAGAAGAGAGGAAAGGATGAGGGTAGACACGGACGAAGAGCAAATGGCCGGGAGCTAAAAGTAAGAAAAGCAGAGATCGAGAACGGGAAGAGGACGTTTATCGGTAGAAGGAAGATGCTAGAAAGAGTAGGAAGCAGAAGATGAATTGGAAAGGAATGGGAAAAAGAAATTGGAAATAGCGCAGAGAGGATGATAAGGCGACCTCCATCTATTTCCTCCTCCCGCTTCCATGTTAGAGTCGCCAGTTGGCACGAAAGGATCACCAAGTCGCCTGTGTCCCCTTCCACTACTTTCTCACGCTGTCAAATTAACTAAAAAGGTCAATGATGCCTTTGGGGCTGGCGATATCCAATCTCGGTGGGTTTATCAGGTAGAATCATCGATGAAAACCCCACCTACGTACATTTCAGTAATTGGGAGAAAATTAGTGCTGCTCGTCATCAGGTCAACAGATATAAAAATTGGTGAATATGAATTAGATACGGATTAAAAATATTCATAAAGTTCTGGATTTCTGAAGTCCATTTTTACGTATATATTCCTTAGTCACCCGTTTCATTTGTTTAAAAAAATTATGCGCAATGAAATTTTCATAGCATTGGGCGAAACTTCTATGACAATCCTATCCTATATATCTACTAGGGGGCTATGCTATGCCCACTAGCTCTTATGTCGCTTGCTCTTCTGGGACTTGCTCTTTTGTCGTCCACTCACTAGGGGCTGCGTCCCTGGCGCCCGGAATGTAACAAGTGGCCGCGGCCGACTGGTCCCATCGGTTTTGTTCAATAACTTATAGCCGTGCCAAATTTCAAGCTCATCTGAAAGTGATTTATAAGTTTTATCCTCGTATGGGGCAATATTGTGGCAGAACAGCCTAAAATATGAGGATTATATAAATATCGGATTTCTTTTATTGGAGGTACTTTAGTACTCGTATTAACGGCATTATAATATAAGCCTCTGATTCGCATTAAAAGCTTACCCATATAAAAGCATTGAGCTAGTTGCCACGGCAGCCGATTGTTGCGACCCAGAAAAATTCCCAATTTTTTACGCACCTTTACTTAACTTCCCTTTGTATTTATTTATTTGTCACAAATCAACGCTCGCTATAAAAATGCGAATAGCTCAAGAAGGAATCAAGATAGAAACTTTAAGTTTGGCAAGAATGCTCAATTCACATATTTTAAGGGGACGGCGAAAAAAAATCTCAAAAAAGTCCCGGGTTCGACTCTAAGGAAGACATTTACATTTTCCATTAGGCATTTCGACGTGCAGGATTTCATTGCTTTTTAGATTAATATTAGAAATAATTGACCTACAATCTTCGGATATGAACCATTTTGAAGAAAACATTATAAAGTTCCTTATTTTGTTCATTTTTATCCGCTTACTGTTCCAATTAGCTCAATTTAAACGTTTAATTCACAAAGATTGTGGAAATCTTGCCGTTTTAACGGGATGTTGCCTTGCCTACCAATTACATTTTCAGACCTCGATATGATATTGTTATTTCAATCTTTAGGGGTGTAAACGTGCTTTGAATGCTTTCAATATGAGAGAGAAAGAGAGAGAGAGAGGGGGGGAGGGGGGAAAGAAGGAAGGCGAGGGATATTATTTACATAGCAACCAAAGTAAACAACATTCCTAAATTATTATATTGAATATACATTCATTCACTTTCGTGGAAGAATATATGCCAACTATTTTAAGTTTAAGTTATTATTTTTCTCACTTCGGAAATTTCGGTATAACATAATTTTTAGTTCCATACTCTCACGTCATCTGAAGTTTTGTTAAATGGGAAATATTATTCAGTGAAAAGTTCATCAGTCAAATAAAACGTAAAATTTTCGTTGCGCATTTGTCCTGCATTGCAACAATCAATTCCAAATGTAATTAATTCTATACTTCATAATTATTTCTCATGCATGTAAAAAAAGCATTATTAATAAAAGTTATAAGATTGAAAAGATTAAAGATAAAATTAAGTAAAAATAGTTTTACTGTATACACACTTTACTGCACTCCAAGAGAGAAAATTTTTTCCTGCAGAAAAAATATTATTCAAAAATTTGTATGCTTCGTAAAAGTGGGTGGGTTTTTTCTATTATAGTTCTTATATTTCATCTTCCTATTAATTAGTTCTCTTTGTTGGTCCTTTACTTAACATATACTCATATTAATACCACCCACTTTTACGAAGGATACAAATCTTTGAATAATATTTTTTCTCCAGGAAAAAATTATTTTCTACCTTTGAGTGCAGTAAAAGTGTGTATACTTTAAAAATATTTTTTACTTAATTTTATTCCGATAAAAACTAAATATTTAAGCTAATTCTACTCTAATTTTAATGCGGTCTTCAAAAATAAGAAACTATAAATTATTAAGCTTTACGATAGTTTAAATAGCGAGTACGAATCTTGAAGGAAAATAATTTTAAAATGCAAATATAAAAACCTCTAGACCGATTTCCATACTTTTTTATGGGGCAATAATGGGGCCAAAATAGGCTCTCAAAATTGGAATTTCACCAATTTTGGATTTTTTCTCCGGTCATGACCAAAAACGTATAATCGTGACAAATTCCATGCTTCTAGTACATCTGGAAGTGTCTCATAATTGGTATCCTCCCATATCCTGTATCTGATGTAAGAAACGTCTATATATTTACTTAAATCAACAACGCTTAAAAGTAAACATCTACAGTGCATTTGTTATTCATACTTTCTGATTCCACACTAAATTTTCTCAACTTTGCTGTTTGTGCTTTTATAAATCGTTGACGAGCCAATATTATACATCTACATAAGTACATTACGATTTTCACCTTTTTCTAGTCTTCTACATATATCCAGTTTCTGTTTTAACGGCAACAAAACACGTTTATCTTACTCACCAAGTTTTGTATAGTTCTTTGGTGGCATAACGAATGGATAGGGTAACATTGTAAACAGTGATGAGCTGATTCTTAATTTTTCTCTAAATTTAAATTTTTAGAAAATATGAAAATTGTTTGATTTTTTCCTTTCTAGTACATTTTGAAATATATTACTAGGGATTGCAATCCCGGGATCCCACCCAAAATTACAGTCCCGAAATCCCGGGATTAGGAACAAGAAAATCTCGGGATTTCGGGATTCAAATTTCTATTTTAATTTATTGGAAATTTAACATAGAGAAATGTTTTACCGTTTTTTTTTAAGCCTTCTGATGTATTTCCGGCAGTCATCAAACGTTCAAATTCTGTATATAGTTATCTGTTCGAGGATTAGGTAAGAAAAAATCCCAAACTCTAAAAGAGTAGGTACTCGAAAAAGTTTTTACGTCTTTGAAAAAAATCATGGTATCGCTTTTGCTAATGGACGTCTGATACTGATGTAAAACAAAACAATCAGTGCGCAAGTAATTATTAATGAATATTTGCCATCGGCATTTAACAAGGTGTCATTAATGTTAGAAACTAGTAAAAACAATAAACACTGAACTATATGAGGTTACAGTTGGGAAATCTGTGCTTTTATCAAGGGGTTAAGATCCAAAAATAAGCAGCGAACGTATTCTTTAAAATAATTGACGTTGGTCCCCTTGGTGTTTCTCGTTAAGAGTTGGCTAATGACGGCACCGGGTTTCTCTCCTCATTTGCTTCTTGCTAAGCTAGCGGAACGGTATTACTAGAGCATTATGGCGCCCCTGGCATGTAGGCCACACGCATTATCTAAATTTCCTTACAACTTCATTTTTTAAAGAGCCGGTTCTTAATTTCTTTCAGCTTATCACAGTATTTTAACGATATAAATACACCAGCACAAATAACTGATACTGAATGGCGGTGGCTTCCAAAGAAGAGCAGACATAGAGTATCTAGTGGTCACTTTTGTATCTACATAAATCATTTTTCAAATATACCGGTTGCATGAGATTTCCAAATGGATGAATGCTGAATAACCGAGCTTCTACTGTAATTGCTATAAAACTCTGAGTTGATCGATACCAATGTCGACTGTGTTTCCTTAGAATTTCTTCCTCCCACCCCCTTTTCCCTCCCCTCTTTCTAACCCCTCCATTTTCATTCTTTTGCTGCATATTCTTAATTTCTATAAAATTCTTAGTTGATCGATACCAATGTCGACTGTGTTTCCTTAGGATTTCCTCCTACCACCCCTTTTCCTTCCTCCTCCTTCTAGCCCCTCCATTTTAATATTCTGATTAAAGGCCATTTATTTTTTAGTTGTTATGCGTCTTCAACATCCTACTAAATTTCTATGCGAAAAATCGGGTTCTTGAAATGATAAGCTTATCCAAAAACAATAATCATTTTGTACTAGTGTATTTATTACTCAGTGATTTCAACATCCTTAAATATAAACGTATTTCTTGAGTTGTTAAGCGTTCTCAACATTTAACTAAATTTCTATGCGAAAAATCGGGGTTTTAATGTTAAAAGCATCAATAATAACTGCCTTCAACAAATTCAGATTAAAGGCGTTGATTAGTATTTACGCCTATCATAAACTATTTTTAAATAAATGTTACATTTAGTGCTTATTTACAAAAAGAATGAAGTCAGAGAGAGTGAATTTACTGGGAGCGAAATTGAGCGGGAGTGAAATTACTGGGAGCGAGATTACCGTACTGAAATTACCGGGAGCGAGATTACATAGAACCCTTTACTTCGGCCATGTTTCCTTGGGAATCGATATTTTGGAGAGGAGCTCCGCCGATGTCCAATTACGATACAGTATGTTGATAAACACGGCGTATTAACTACATGAGGACGCTTCCATTTACAAATGCTATTCAAATTTCGCAACGCCTCTCGCTTCACGGAAACTTACGGGCGGGTGACGTTTAGAAAATATGTTTACTGACCACAGATACACCATCACTTGGCACTTTGTGGCTAAGGCACTCACCTGAAAAACAAGAATGAGCATTTTAAAAACTGAATTACGTAAAAATGCATACGACTAAACATGGTGCTACTTAATTTAGAATTTTCTTTTTATGGAATTAATCCCATCTTATGTAAACATGAAATATATATTTAATTGAACTGAAATTACAATTGAAAATTCGGAAATATATTCCAAATCTCTTCAATATTATCATGAAAAGCCTTATTTTTACATTATTATATTATTCTTAAAGAAATACAATATATATGTTAAGAAATTAAGTTTAAGTTTTTTTAGCTATTTTTTCAGTCATTTTTATTTGTGAGGGAGTTTTCATACATTCGTCTAAAGACGTAAATAATAAATTACTCGTTCCAGAATATTATAGTTAGGGATAGGGACCCTAATTGACTTAATAGAATTTAAAAACTTTCCCAGAAAAAGTGCTAAGTTAGGCAAATTTAGAAATAATAATATAAGTATTCATATGACTGTTACGCAGACATCACCTCTATTTTAATGTTTTAATTATAACTCAAAAATACTATTTTAAAAATTAAAACGAAAACTTATAATCGTTTTGTATTATCTTCATTTTATCTCAAGCACGTTGAAGGGCACAGAGTGCTGCCACCACTCCTTCCGATACTCTCACCACTGTCAGGGATCCAATATTGTTTGCTATGTCGATATGCGATTTAAAGACAATATTTTTCATTATAGCAATGCTCTTTACGGCGCATAATACAGTGAAACCTGAGAAGTTGCCACCCCTGTAAGTCGGCATATTTGGCCTCATTTTTACGGAACCGGCAAAATCATATTAACCTGGACACCTTTCTATCTTGTATCTTGTTCACATCTCGAATTTCGTGCTATGCTTTTGTATATATTCCAACCTTTCTATGTTGGTCACACACAATATTTGAAGAATGACTAACTGATTTGAACCATAAGATGAAGAAGGAAAAATGGAAAATCCTGTTGCTTTTTTATAATTCTACCACCTATCGTGGAACAAAGGTAATGAGCAATGTAGCGGTGAAACTCCTTCCACCGAATCTGACCTCTGACCTCCAGGTCAGGGGATTATATGAGTTGTAAAAGCACGTTATCGTAAGAAGGTCTTGTAACAATCGCGGAACAAATCAATATCAGTGCTCCAGGCAATTCGATGGTTAAGTAGTGCCTGGGAGGAAATTTCATGAGAAACCATTCTGAAGTGCTTACGACAAGCAGGTTTTCGTTACCAAGAGAAAGAAGATTAAGAATGTGAGGAAGATACGGGTCTAGCTGAAGTGATACGTTCTCTTCCATTGGACATTCAGAAGGATCTCTGTCGACGAGATGGAAAGTGCTGATGCTGACCTGCATGAAGAAGTGCTCACCACACCAAAAGACATTCTTGAAGAAATTTTTCAAGAAATGTAAGAGGCAGTCCAAACCAAGTGTTGTGTTGTGAAAATGATAACAGTGATGATGATAATGACAACATTGATGATGATAATCACATAGTGAGTGATGGACATGTTGGGTCGTCTCCTACGCACAATTAATTAAGCACTCTTCAGCCCACCAACCTCAACTCATGGATGATCTTTTTCGCTTTTACCATAATACTGAAACACAGTGGATTGCCGCTAAGATATTAACAAGGCAGATGAAAATCAGTGAATATTTTTCTGTAAATCAAGGACCTTGATATTGGTGAGTCTCAGTTCAGACAATTTTATACCTATCATACTGTATCTGACAATCCACTAAATGGTAGGTTCTTTTGTTACTCAATTTATCATGCTGTGTTTTGTATTTCTTGATTAAATATTAAAACTCATAAGTTGAAGTACGTATCTGTTTATTTACTTCAGAATTGATAATTTGATGTTAAGTCTCTCCAAGTTACAGGGTCACAAACGAAATAATGATCTTCAAAAACCTTATCGTTAAGGGAGAGGTAACACATTACAATAGTTAAAGTATGTATTCAAGCATGTAGACAAAAAATTCAATTTTTCACACTACAGTCTGTAAGTTAGTCGCATGCATAAGTTGACAGGTTTTGTGTGGAACCGCGGGTAGCCAACATAGACAAGTTTCACTGTAGATGGGCATGAATGAAAATACTATTTTATCTAAGGCGTATGACATGTGCACTTGTAACCGTACCGTAGGAGGGTGTATTCAGACAATGCTGATAGCATCCGAAAGGACATTGCTTGAGATAACCCGAAGAAGATGAAAAGGGAAAAAATGGACGAGATACGACACTGAAATCTGCGAATTTTTTCAAAGAGTAAGGAATTTTAGCTGGCAGTAATTAGGTCACATCACCAAGACGGATCGTCTGAAATACTCGAATAAATAGCAAGAGATATTAAAGGACTTACAAGAAGATAAAAGGGATATTGCGAAACATTTTAAATATGAATGATACGTAACAGAGAAAACTGGAATATTAATGGGAAGGTCTTCGTAGTACGATAAACTGAAAGGGCTGATAAATTTTGTTACGATAAATTTAGCTGTTAAGTTAGTTTTATAAAAGGGGAGAGGATGCTATTACAATTGCTGGATTACGATTAGACCTTTTAAAACAACTCCAACATTCCGAATTCAACAACTTTCCTTTATTGATTTATCACAATCTACCTTCACCAACTAGAGAATAGAGAGCGATAGATTCGTGGCAAGACCTATATTTATTTAGATTTTAGAAAATAAAAAATTACTTTATACATATGCACACACCTTTTACGACATTTTTATTGGATACATTATCTCAGAAAAATCTTTTTTCCCTCAGTCAGGTGAAGTTCAGCAAGAAAGAATGTCGGCCTTTTCATGCTTGCGTTCTTTAGAAATCTCGAGCAAATATTTATATAAGGATAAAAAAACCTGAAATCTGTTTACGGTGGACCTGAATATTTATCTCCCATTAAAACTCCATTATTCAACGGATTGTAATGATTCAACGGTCGACAAAAACGCTAGCGGTTTTATGATTTTTCACGCGTCAATAATCATGTTTTGAAAAACAATGGAAAATACTTTCTCGAATTCGATTCTAATTACACGGAGTGATAAGCACACGACCTCACGAACCGTAATGGAGAATTAGTTAAATCAGCAATCCTTACAAGAACGAAGCACCAACCTCTCGTAATTCTCTTCTGATCGTAACGTTACATTCAATACCGCGTTGTTAACGTGGGTAATGAGGCTATTTCTGCGCCGCATGTTTGAGAGACTCAAGCCGGGATCTACATCATCAGATCGATACTTGAAACGAGAGATCTCCGTCGTAACATTCCATGGATACGATCAAACAAGAACTTCCTACGAAGTGCCGTTGATACGGAAAGGATTGAAGAAGTATGTTAGAGGGGATGACTACGAACAACAAACTCTCCGCTGTTGGAGTTGTAGGGACGGATTGATGAATAAGTGGGTGGGTAGGAAGAGATTGTATAAAGATGAGGGAAAGGTTTTACGCGTGATGTTTTGATTCGTTGGAAAGTTATGGTAAAAACAGAAAGGAGAGAGAGGATGGAAGAAAAGGAATGCCCTTACGCAGAAAAATAGTGACGCGAATTCAGGAAAGAAAGTGCAGAAAACGAGGGAGAAATATTACCCCCAAAATAATGTTGGTGTATATATTAAATCTGATTGATAAGACATTTACATCCTATAAATTACAACACGTTTCATTTCAAATTCTCAGAGTTTAAAAAAATGAATATTACATTCTTACACGGTAATATAATACTATAAATAAGGTTGACAGAATTCGATTTATATCGATAAATTTCAATAAACACTTACTTTGGAAATTTTCTAATTTGACGGAAATAAATTATCAACGATAAGTGCAGCCAGAAAACTTTCTATGAAATAATGCGCCATGATTACTGGATTTGGTTCACCCAACTTAATACATGTTTGCGTCAAACAACCTAATAGGAAGGGAAAACCAGTGTTTTTCATAAGAGACGGACACGCTTTATTTGGAGATTTATACACTTTACATTGTAAGGCCGCTTATCTCATTGACATAAGAACCCATACTGAACTTCCACGGAGTCCCGAAGAAAGAATGCGAGAATATGATCAGTTTACTGCAGTTTGTATTGAACCTCTACTGAATCCAATTATCACTACGCACTTGATAATTAAAATATCTGATGTGGCCAACATGACTTTCTCCATATTTGGGGTATAGATATTTAAATTATTATGAATAGCATTATAAGGCAAAATTATTATCTCGTATCGTAAAAGAATACAGTCCTCCTTATTACCGTAAATTATATTTTGAATATGTTTACAGAATTCACCGCTACATGGTGGTGGCGCTGTATACTGGAAATTTAAGAATAAGTTAAATATCTCCGAAATTTGTTTCAAACAAAACTTGGAAGAAATATTATTCTCTACAACTATAGTCCTAACAAAGGTTACCGATAACGACTTTTTAAGGAGATATTTGACGGAAACCGAAAAAATCGATTATTTATAAATAATTCATAAACAATAACTGATATGGAAAATTGTTTCAAATAAACGTAGGAAATTACATTGTCTATGATACCTGTATGAATTTGTATATATAATAATGATGTTTTAATGGAGAAATATCGCAAAAACAGAATCGGGTTTCGAATAAACCTCGACTTCCGGTTAACCGATATTGTCCAAAAACTAATAAGCTCTTTTTGCTCATACCAAAGTGTTATATATGAAATTTGGTAACGATATGACAGGTACTTTTCGAGTTAGAGCGCCCACAATCATATACACACACACAGACATCATTCTGAAAATAGTGTAAACGTGTTCTAGGGACCTCAAAACGTGTATTTCCGTTGAAATATCGAAGTCGATTTTTTTCATGAAAACAAAAAAAACTAGAGTGCCTGTGTTTCTGTCTGACAGGTCCCTGTCCTTGTCAAAAGACATACGGTAAACCTGCAGCCATCTTATATGATACCAGGTCCCTGGCGTGGAATTGCTTCTTGTTTCCTTTTCTATTCCTTTTCATTTCCTCATTTTTTTCCTAATTGTACGAGCGTGTGTGGTTGCTGAGGTGGTCCCTGTCGTGATCGTACAGATTTACAAACCTACCAGCAACGTTGCGATCATGGGTCCCTGGCACGGGTTACCACCTCGTAAACCCCTCCCTTTATCCTTTCCACCTTAGGATTAGTACATGTGTGAGTGTATGAGCGATTGACAACAGGCCCCTGGCGAGGATTAATACCCCGTAAACATGTAAATGTTCACTTTTTTATCAATTTTTTCTTTCCTGTCCATCTTTTTTATTCCCCCTTTTGCGTTGTCTCTAAATATTTGCCTTGTACGGTTAAAGAGTTATATATAATTTTTTAACTAGGCATTTGGATCGTTTTCACGATATGATCAGCCGTCATACCGAAAAGTCGGGGGACGTATATTATGTCTTCTGTACAAGATCTTCGAGGAGAGCGCACCTAACGTGTTTGCTGTAAAACATGCATTGCCTCACTTAGCAACAATGTATGAGCTTCGGATACAATACATTCTTCCTTCATTTTCTTTCGCTTAATCGATAAACTTCACAGGTCTTTCAGCATTGGACAGGTCTATACATTTTCATTAAGAGCAAATTACTTTTCGTTTTCTTGTACCTGGTTTCCTTTTTTACGTCTCGTGAACGAAATAAGAAAAGAATTATTGAATATGGATTAATTCACACAAAAAGCTGTTGCAATGCCGTAGTTTATTAAAATTATAACTTATGCGCAAAGAAAATTTGGGATTAGTATTGTCTGAGCTAGGTAGAAAAATTCACAATGAATTAATAGGGTGCAATAATGGAAACAGAAATAAATATAAGTGAAAGAATATATTTTCATATAATCAGGGTACATTTTATCAAAAATTGATTGAAAATTAAAATGGCACCCTTTTCTCTATTTTTTAGGTAAGGTATTTGGTTTGAAATAAATCTGTAAAAGCTAGTCATAGCGGGATAAGAGAATAAATATAACGTAACTCGCCACTACATAAATAAGAATTCGGAATTCAATTGAGACGCATCTATCGCTTGAGAGAGGTGCCATCAGCCACACTTTTTTACTTGGATTACTTTACTGAAGACAGAGAAACTGCCCATATAAGAAAATGTAACTGAGTAACGCTGTCATCTACTTTGGGGAAAATAGCTGTAGATTCTTGTTAGCCTATTTTTAGGATTATATTTAAGTAAACTTGGCCAAAATCAACCTTAGAAATCTCTCGGACTTGGACTTCTATAAATTCCATCTGGGAAAAAAACTTGTCAACGTTCATTTCATGGACCAGGAAAATCTTTTCTCAAACTCAACTGGAAGTTTCTAAAGAACAACAAGAGATTCAGAAACTTAGATGTCTCTAAACGGAGTTTTATAAAAAGTACACACACACAAGCGCAAGCGCACGCACGTACACACACACACACACACAAATCTCTCTATATTGTAAAATCATAATGGTTATCATGATGCGAAACGCTCTAATTTTGTAAATAACTCGATTAGAAATAAACTTAGAAGCCTGAAATTTCTCAGGATTTCAGTATTTATGAATCTTTACGTTATGACTAAAAATTTCAAAAAACACTTCACGGGTTCGACTCCAGAGGATGAATGTCGTTTGCCATAAGATTACACGTAAAAATCACCTTTTTGGTTTGAAGGCTTTCATTCTTTTACTCTTTAAAATATCTTACAATTTAGTTATCTATGCAAAATTTGCTCTAAAACACGCCAAAATGAATGAGGATTCTTATTCTTACCGTGGAATACTCAATCTGATTCGAATTCTCTTGTATTTTTTATTTATACTCGAGTTATGGTAATTATTTTAAAATTTCAATAATAAGATTCCATGGTTACCGGTATTGTTGTCCTAGGTAATTTCCATGTATATACACTTAAATAAAGGCTTAATGATCAAAAATAAGATTAAAACTTGCTCGAAATGACCGAATATATGAATTTAATGCAAATAAATCGAACGCAGAACATTTTTAAATCTATATTACTAAAATCCTATTTCTGGTTGTCTCTCTCTCCTTAACGCTCTATATTTCAGCCATTTTTAATCTCCGGGAATTTCAGCCCTCGAAGTTTATTTTTTAATCAAGTTATTCAACTAATTTTCTTAATTTGTTATTAAAAACCAAACATACATCCCTTATAAAATATATTCATTAAACTCATATCCATAAACAAATCCAATAGGTACATCGTAGGAACGAAGAAACAGCGATCGAATGGGGGGGGGGGGTGGTTGACAGGTCCGTGATTATTCTAGGTTAAACTTGGTTCTCCATATACTCCTATTTACCGCAGTTTTCTTCATGTCTTGATAGCTCTCTTTCCCTTTCAAGTCGTCTACTAGCTGAAACCTTTTCCTACCTCTTTCTCTTTTTCCATCCAGTTTTCGTTCTAGCACTTCTTTAATCATGCACTCTCTCCTCAGGTAATGCCCTATCCAATTCGCCTTCCTCTTTCTGATAGTCTGTATAATCGTTCGCTTCTCTCCTATTCTTCGTAGAACTTCCTCATTTTTCACCCTATCTGTCCATTTTATCATCAGCATTCTTCTCCATGTCCACATTTCGAAGCTTTCCAAGTATTTAATATCATTTTTCCTTAGCGCCCATGTTTCTGCTCCGTACAAAGCTATACTCCATACATAGCATTTTATCAACCTCTTGCGGATTTCCTGCTTTATATTTCCCGTTAGCAGGAGTTTCTTTCTTCTGAAAGCGGCTTTTGCTTTTGTTATTCTAGTCCTGATTTCATCTGTACATTTTGATTCTCTTGTTATGATGCTTCCAAGGTATTTATAATCTGAAACTTGTTCTAATGGCTTTCCTCCAAAACTTATGTTCAAATTTTCTTCTTCTTTACTTGATATTCGCATAACCTTGGATTTTTCTGTATTAATTTCGATACCGTATTTTCTACCTGTTATCACTAGTCTATTTATCATTTTCTGGAATTCCTTTTCCTTTCTTGCTAGAAGTACTTGATCACCCGCGTATTTCACTGTTCTTATAATATTAGGAGTTCGTAAAGAACAAGCTTTAATGCGAAATAACCCGCGTGAATGAGAAACACATTAACACAGCGGTCTCTCCACTTTTAGAATAAGATTCTTCCATGACACAACAAATCCTATAAAACAAATCTCTAAAAATAACATTCATTTCCTCAATAAATTCTTTGACAACGCAGCCGCTAAAATAGTAACTACTTCAACCTTTACACTAGGTTAAATAAAGGAAAACACGGTTAAATGGATGTACAACATTAACTTGCTACGTTACTACGGAAAAAAATTATAGCATTCCACGGCCTCTTTAAGTATTAACCACGGAAATCGACATGGCGCGTATTTAAAATAAAATGGGTCAATTGTGAGGAAAATTTCAATTATATGAAATATCCGAAAAACTTCGCGAGAAATTCTACCGAAATTAAACTACGTTCAGAAGATTTTAAAAGAAAATTCGAATGGCTCTCGTAAACCAGGAGAATACTAGCATGACTTCAGGCATACGTCATTAATCCTTTTTTATTCTCAAAAAGTAAGCACGGATGTAAGCATTTCCGCTGACCCAGAAAACAGTTATTTACTCATTTTTTGTATTTATCTATTTATCGCGAATTGAAATCCTTTGGTAATTAATTCAACGTCATTTGAATCAAAATATTTCAAGTAGAATCTTTCTTAATATCGCGTCTTTCTTTTTTCCTGC
Source organism: Uropetala carovei (assembly GCA_036926305.1). Lineage (NCBI taxonomy): Eukaryota > Metazoa > Arthropoda > Insecta > Odonata > Petaluridae > Uropetala > Uropetala carovei. The sequence goes on from JAXCHB010000356.1 coordinate 27,053, forward strand.
TCCTGCCAGAGAAAAGATTTCCGCCGCGTTTTAAACGCGCAATTTTGGTGAGATGGAAGTTGCGCGATACCAGAGTGTGGAGAGGAGGTAAATGCGCGTGGAGAGTGAGGAGGTGTAAAGAGGTAAGGAATGGTAAGGAAGAGAGGCACAGTTGGAGGGGAAAAGAAACGCCTCGAAGAAGAAACGATAAAAATGCAACTGAAATTTTTCATTCCATTTATAAGCCGCAGCTGACAGCGTGCAAGCTAGGGAAGAGAAGAATTGACACGAATGCGATAAAAAACAATACACGCAAGCGTTCCGCAGCGGTCGTCAGTTGCGGCGCCTGGAAAAGGGGAGCTGATATAAAAAACACGTAGAAAAAAGGGGTTCAGGAAAGAGAGGGAGTGAATGTGCGGAAGAAGAAGGAATTGGGGAGTAGAGAGAGAGAAGGAGATGATAGAAGGAAGGAGAGGAAGAATGCGATAAAAAGGAGAGACACGAGAGATAAGTCCATCCTTAAGAGGATGGAGAAGGAAAGAAACACTACAAATAATTGATGACAAAAAAACACCTCTCGCTTGCCCTGCTGACGCTCTTTGTGTAAATATGATAAATGGTTATTGTTTATGGACTATATTTCTCATCGTTGGGGACTTTTCAGTTTTTTTCTTCCCTGGGATTGCTTTACAGATGCCAAATAGATTACAGATGTCAAGTAGATTTCGAAGAAATTCACATAAGATACATTTTGCAATTATCTTTCTTTTATATATTCGATGTCCTTCGCGTTTTATCTTTAAGTACTTTGACGTTTTTCTCCAACTTTAATATATAATTATCAAGAGAGATTTTTAAATAATTTAAACTTTAACTGAAAAATGCGATTATTAATATTATTCTTTATACTAGCAGGGTCACTTTATATATTTAGTTATATATCGGCCATACGATAAAACATTAGTCGCCGAATAATTATTAAAATATAGTATGTAAAAGAATTAATCATTTTGTTTCAGAGAATTAAGTGCAGAATTTTTAATAATCCACTGCTTTTGCGACTTTATTTTTAAAACGATTATTCATATTATTATGACAGTAATCTTAGGAATAGGATGATTATGAATTTACTCATATTGAATATAATAAAATTTAAAATAAAACTTTTAATATACTTCTTTAATTTCTTTACAGAGGAAAACGCCATTAGCTACCTCCTAATTAGTCATTCCTATAATTACAAAAAAGTACATGGACCAGAATAAAAATATATGGCGCTCACTACGAGGTCTTCAAGAAAGGCACGTACGAAAAAATAAAACGGTTGTAGAGAAACTAATTATGACAAATGTATGTTTTTTTCGATTGAACGAAGATAAGAAAGGATAGTTGGAGGGAGGAGGAGGCGATAATAACGAGGAAAGTGGAAAGAGGCGAAGTTAATGGGGATATGAATGGAATTTGTCAAACTGTCCCTTATAGCGAAGGGGTGAAAAAAACAGGCATTTGTTACTCTTAACAAATCTTTCGCCGAAATACCGATTCACGCGTAGCCCTGAGCAAAAAACTGTTTCCTCCCCTTCTTTCCTTTCTCCCTCTCTCTTTTCCCCTCTACCTCTCAGTCCACTTCCTGTTCTTTTCCCATTTCCTTCGCCGTATCGCTGGACCGAGAGGGCTCTTCTGTAAAACATCCCCTCATCCCTTTCTCAAGCCTTTTTTTCTTCTCTTTGAGGCATGAGAGAGTCTCCCTTCTGATCTATTTCCTGCGTCTAGTTTACTGCGGTGATGACAATCGACCCACTAGTGCGCTGCATCGTCCCAAAAAGAGGCGTCTCTTCTCCATCCTTCGCCTGTATAAATCCCAGTCTTTTGGGTTACTTTTCAGATTGAAGCGACTCCTAAAGTACTACGCTTTTATATTTTTTCTTCGCATTATCCTACCTGCATCTCTCTCCAGTGAGTAGCCTTTTCTCGACGCCTCCTTTCTAGTATATGAGAGTTCAACCGGAAGTGAATTTACATATAATAATTCGAGTCCTTTAACAAATGAGTTGATCGAAGTTGAAGGGATTTCAGATGGAGAGCAGCATCTTCCTCCCTATCTACCTCTCTCCACACTCACGCTCTACTTTATTAATAATACTTCTTCAAAAATGTATCAGTTTCGATTTCTATAATGCTTAGTTAAATTTAAGATACTTTAATTGGAATATAAATGGGAATTTAGTCTTTAAATATAAGTTACACAGCTTCAGCTATGTACCTATATAGCCCAAAATCCTGTTTAGTCATCAAGCCAACGAAACACTATAAAAAGGTATTCAACAGAGAGTGACCAATCTCGTCCCATGGCTTTAAAAATTTCAAGAGAAAGTATTTAAAAATCAAAATATCAGAAAAGTATTTATGTTAGATATCTCCAATAGCCACTAAAGGATTATAAAAAAACCAGATGCGCATTTCGGCTAAAATGCAGCCATATTCGGCGTTGATTCACGCGTGATGTCCTCTAGGACAACCCGCACCCTCAATGGACATCCACCCATAAATTCCCCCATCACTTTACGCACACGCACAAAAACAACAAGAATGCCGACACTTTCAACTTTTGACGAACCGTCTCTGAAGACAGCTGCACTGTTACCGAAATGCGCATCTGGTTTTCCTTAACCTTGTTTTGGCGATTGAAAATATCCGAGATAAGTACCTTTTAATCTTTTAATATTTAATGGCTAGTTGTTGAACTGAAAAAATGATCAAAATCAAATTAGCTGTTCTCGAGTTATACGCATTCGTATAGCGTAGCAGGAGGAACGAAAAATACGCAAATGAAGCAAAATATATAGCAAGAATGATGGACGAAAAATTCTTGGAAAGATCAAACCATCGTTTAATTTACGATTTTAATGCTTAAATAAACATCCTAAAAGGAAAGACTCGTGAAAAGAGATAAGCCTTCGAACAAATTAATAGGTTTGATTTGAAGCAATCGGAAAGATCAATTTTTCCGTCACATTTCTACGCAATCGCTCCAGTCTAAGAACACGCCCGTGCACAACTTTCAACCAGGCCATCATTCCCGTATCGCGGGGCTTAATGGTTTCAGACATTCCTTCCGATCTTCTTTCCCTCTTATCAATCCTTTACCCTTTGTAAGTTCAACCTCCGCAATCTTCCTCTAACCTTATCTTTCGCCATATTCCAGCACTCCAATCTCTCCATCCCCTTATCTTTTCCATCTTTCCAACCCTTAGACCGTCGCAACTCCCGTCCTCTGCCACTAGTCGTCCCCTTTCTCGCGTTAAGTCCTTCCGCCCTTCCTTCTCTTCGACACCCATCCTTCAATCCACTCTAAATCTCTCAAACTCTCACTCTTACTGTTCGCCCACTCCTTTCTCTCCTTCCACCGAATTATTCTCTTTCTACCTTTCCTACTCTCCTTTCAGATTTCCCGTCTCTTTCAACTCTTCATCCATTCCATCTTCACCTGACCCCATAATCGGATTCCTCCATCTCTCTCTCTAACTCTCACACACGCACACTATCACACACATGAGCTCACATTGCCCTTTCCAATTCGTGTCCCCTTCTCTTTCCACCCACGTCGAAATCCACTTTCCTGCAACCCCGCCCCTTATCAAAAGGGAACTATTACCGAATTATCCTTCAAAATCCTTTGCTGCCAGAGAGTGCGGCAAGAGAGAGCTAGAGAGAGAGAGGGTTAAATAAGTTTGATCATTGCCAAAATTAACCGTAATTGTGACTCTTAGAGGGAAACAAAGTTGATATTTTAATTAAATGGCGTATTAAAGTACCTAAGTTTAATATAAAGTGACTGAATCCGCGTGGTGACATAATATCACAATTAGCATAGCAATAAGTAAATTAATGCAAGAAATTTGATTTATGACGCTTAGTTTCAATTGCTTGCTTAATAGTATCATGGAACAGTAGTTGCTTAAAAGAACGACTCATTTCATATTAACTTGCAGCAATTAGATGTACGTATCATTAGCATCAGACTATTGGTCGGGATATTTTTACAAAATAATCAATTCGACGAGTACAAAAATAATTTAAGCCCCTAATTAAACGTGGATAAAAACAAATGCAATGAATATTAAATTTAAAAAATAAAAACAGATAGCACCAAGTGAGAATGGGAAGATATATTTTTCTGTCATTATTTAAAATGAAAATGTTTCCATTGGAAGTAAATAACTATTGTAATAACATTATAAGAAACATTTAATCTGCGTTTAAATAACAATTGGAATGTCATCATAATTTGCTGCGTTAAAATAATAAGTAAAACGATACGATAGAACAGAGACGGATTACCGATGGAAAATCTATATAATCACAATCATGATGAGAATTAATAGCGAATTATTAATTATGCCTCTGTATGGTTTTCCTTTGACTCCAGCTGTAGCTGGCAGCAGGTGTAAAACGGTTCGTATACATGGATAAATTAAACTAAAATATGGCCCTGCGGGCTTAAAATGTCTGCGAATTGAGTTATTCAGATTAATACAAATTGTGGTGGAATAAAAAAGTATGCTAACCAGCAAGATACGCTAAGATATAGTAATTAAAATGGTGGTTGCAATTGTTAATGTCTAAGAGATAACTATTTGCATTTTTATTGTCATAAACACCAGTTGCAATAATTTCCAATTAAACGTCACGTTGTGAAAGGCAAAAAATATCATGATGTGGAATTTATTGCCGGTGTATTTTTAGCACCCTATTAAATCTTTTTAAACAATAAAATATTTTTTAAAATTTTCTTCGCGTTAATATACGTGTGCTTGCGAAAACCGAGCTAAATTATAAAAAATAATTTTATCGAAAGCGATTAAATCAAAAAAATGTATTAAAACATAAACACAAAATAAATACATTCTGCTAATATTAAGAACAATAAATAAACTTGACTGCGTAGCCTATTTTTCTGCATATTATGTTGCTATGAGAAAATGCTGATTCTTACTTTCAATGTAAAATACGCCCCATAAAAGGAAAATAATTCATCGATTTCTTATTAAGTGTCCAATTGCATATTCTCTCACTTTTTCTCCATCTCCGCTTTATGCAATGCAAACTAAATTCGAAATAACCAACATGTGCAATGAACTGCATAATTCGATGAGAATTACGCGATTCAAATCTCGCTTCTTGCGAAAGTATTCATAGGCTCTCGCAGGTATTTGAAAAGAGATATTCTCTTCCCAATCACTTCTTTTCCCATCCTTTGCCTCTCCAAAGGGACACTCTTTCCTAGTGCTGCCACATCTCGCACAATTGCTTACATTTACTCCGCCCCCTCATCCTAGGGGGATGAAGTCTTTTTAGGTCCTCTAATTAGTACATATATGGGGCATTGGGAACGGACACGGAGGAAGTGAGACGGACCAGAATGAAGGAGCGTTGGGTAGAGGGAAGCTGGGGAACGTGATCTTTGTGAAAGTTCTCGTAATGGAGCACGTGGTACCTCACTGGAGGCCTATGCGGCAACGATGGCCAGGGAAAGTTCGCTTAAAAAAGTATGCAAATTGGGAGAGATCAGCGACTCTATATCACGACGGGGGGAATGAGGAAGGGTGGATTTGAAATGGATATCATAGATGGGCGGATGAAAGGGGAATGGGGAAAGTAAATTAGTGTGGGATGAGAGATTGAAGTGGATTTGGAGGTAAGCTAAATGAGATTCCGTAGCAATTGACCATTTTCGAAAGATGGAGATGACGGGAAAAGCATCCGATCGCTTCGATACGCTCGGGATGGAGACACGAAGAGAAGCTGCCATTTTCGTGATTTGTTTCTTGATTAATTCAAAATATTGGTTTTGAACGTTGGCATTTCGATAACACAGTATCTATATTTTAATGAGGATTACACAGACAAGTACAGGAATTTGCCTGGCCATCATTAATCAGGCGTGGTCTATAGCGTGTTGGAATTGATTTTTTTAAGAAATGCATATTTGTATATTTGCCAGTAGGTGGTGACATTAAATATCGTTTATGAACTCTAAACGATATTTTTCGAGTGCGTAGATGCTATATAAGTTAATACAGGCGCATGGCTTATTACGGAATAAAAAATCTCAAAAATAGCTCTTTGTAACTTGCGCACAATCCAATCAGTCATTGGAAAGGTCGTGCGGTAAAACGATAAAGAAAGCTTTTTGCGACCCCTTGAGGAAAATGATTGCGAATCCTGGGTAAGTAACTTGGTAATTTATCAAAAGTGCCAATAAAAATCTTGCATTCTAATTTTTTAGAAACTCTTTGCTAAGCCTCGTATATTAATTTAATTTTCAACTACTTTTTTAGTTTAATTATCAGATACACCGTTCGATCCTAAGTTTAATTCACGCCTTTCTTGCGAATGCCACCTAAAACCAAACCTCGACAACAAACCCATTTTCATTATGCTGCACGATTGCGCGGTTTATTGCTTCGTTCTTAATCTCTATGCAGTCTTCCAATAATTGCTTCCCCGTGTCAACATTCACTGCCACATTCACTCACGCAAGCGCGTGAGCTACGGCGTTGTGGTCATCAAATCACCACTTGCGTCACGTGAATCGACGCCAGAATGTAATGAGATCTCGGAAAGGCTATTTTTCTTGTTTTAAGGGAACTGGAGTCCAGTAATCACGCAGTGGCACCTAGCCCATTTGTCCTCCGTACAGGTTAATCTCTCCAATAGCGAGGACAACCCTGAGGGATAGATTTATTTAAAACATTTTCTTTGCTTGAGATTTTCTTCTAGATTATGGATGGCGGACCGTGTCCATCAAATATCACTTGAGTACAAAACTTGAAGTTTTCCTTTTCTATTGATATATTAGCGCTGGTATTAAACTTTCACAATAAAAAATAATAAAAGATAACGCAGACACATTGGATACTGTAGTTATTCTCTTTAAAGAATCGTTGTTATTTATATGGGTATAAATATAAAATAGTTATATTATAAATAAAAATTATTAAAATTATTCGCCGTATTTTAAATTACTAATTTGAAATTTTGTTTTTAATAGAAATTGGCGTTCGGAGAAATTATGTTCAGAAAATCTTCGCTGCACAGTAGTCAATAAAGTGAAATTTTTCGGTCAACTTCGTCTGAAGCTCACCGGAGCCTGTTTTATTTCTGTTTAATGTTCTTATCGCCTTCCAGGTTCCGCAAAAAATACTTCGGGATGCATATTCCTTCATTCGAGGGCAAATTGTTTGATTATTATTTCAGCAACTCGAGTGAAGATCAAGTTAAACATGAGGAAGTAAATGAATTCCTCTCTCAGAGAGAGAAAGAGAGAGTAAACACTTCCGCCATCATACGGGAGGCTAGGGCATCCACTCAACGGTAGTTCTGTTGCCAGTCCACTGAGAGTCGAATGATGGGCACCATAGGCCTATGGTCTCTACGGTTTCAGTAATAACACAAAGAATTATAAGTAGATTTTATCGTATTAAGTTTCCAAATAGGTCTTTTCTTATTAAATGAATGTAATATAACAAAATTAGATTATATTTTTCTGATGATGGGATTTAATTAGGTATTACTATAAATACAATTTCATAAAATTTAATGAGCGCGAAGCGAATGCTCTTAATAACTGAAGCCATTATTAATTTCAATCAATTTTTCTAAGTATAAAAAGCTTTTTCCGTCATGCATTCACCATACCATCGCCTAATACAAAACCACAGAAACCTGGGTTATTTTAAATGATACCAGATGGTTTTACATTTAAAAATTAATACTGGGATAAAAACACGGGGCTTGAATGTATACGCTGCTTTAAAACTGCAAACAAAACCACATGATAAAACAGCTCAAAGGTTAGTTTGGAATCTGAAAAAGGATAATTTTAAAATATATTTTACGATGTGGAATTTTAGCTGTAATCACAAATATAGGCATCGCAGTCAAATTCAAGCAGATAACGTTAATATAACGTTAATATAACGTTAATATAAGGTGTAACGAGAGAGGATTTTTTAAAAATTTCTGCTCGCTTTAATTTTTCTTTTTATTCACGTAGCATTTTTAGAATATCTTTAATGAGTGAATGAAGTAAGCAGCGAATACGCTGTCACAACATTTCACTTAAATCGTGCAATACTGTGTTTTGACGGAGTGTGAGAACATACGTCCGTCTTTTGTTCGTGCTTCGTTGCCTATCGCTCTACTTATTATACCAAGTAATTTTTCTCTTTTTATTTATTATGTTTTTCGTTCGTGTTTCTTGTTCGCTCTTTCGTGAGGAAAAGAAGAAAGGGGCGGGAAGAAAGGAGAGAGAAAGTGAAGGATTGGGGGAGGAAAGGGAACGCTACTAAAAGCAGATCGAGGGTAAGAAAAGGCGTTACGATAACGGGAATGGAGTTACAAGCTAGGAATTTTGTGAGTGGAAAATTATGCTGACTTTTACCATAGACAAGAACTCAGAAGGGATGTTGATGAAGCACTTTCGGAGATACAATAAATAAGAATCCCCCTAGCACTCAAAACCAAATATCCAACCTAATATTGTGAGAGAGAGACCGCAGCGCTCAGTCGGCGGATATTGCAAGAACCGCTCATTGTTGTAAAATAAATTGGGAATTATTGTCTGTACTGATATATTACTGTTATATCCTAGTGTATTATGCTAAACAAAAAAGTTGTTTTGAACACTTACATTCTGGAGGTAATAGACATAAGGCAAAGAAGCTCGTAATGCTAGAGAGCGCAACTCCCTCTAAATTACTGCGATTCACTTCTCCAAGATATCATTATTCTAAAGAATATGTTGCTTCATTAAAAGCCGAAACTACTATATGAAAGTTTATATTTCTACCATTCTTAGAGAATTTTCTACTTGGGGATACTATTACCGCGTCTTCGGAAATTATGATGACAATGCCACAATCTATTCAGGTTTTATGCAGTGATTATATTTAACAAATTCAATTCATTTAGAGTTTAATCTGCGAAGTATAGAGAAGAAGGGAGGTTGAAAACTTCATCACGTTAGTCTACGTACAAACGCTAGAAATTAAATATCTAGACATTCTCGTTTTATTTCTGCACTAACTTTGAAATTAACTATTTACTTAAAATAGCGTGTTTTCTATCCTAATGACAATGGAAGAGATGTTTCGCGTGACAGCCTTCCCGCGAAATCTTTCAAATTTCACTTTCAAATAAACGCTACAGGTAATAGCAATCCTATATATTATGCACGTCAAGAAAGACAAAGAAATAGGGAAAAACGTCAAATGAATAGGGAACAAAGAAGATCTAACCTAGGGTCGAACTATTTAGATTATTTGCAAGCGTAGCTGCAACGGGTTGCTAGTATAACTTATTTGATAATCACTTTCAGAGATCAGGTACCAGAAAAGAAAACGCACGGAAATAAATAGAAATGATAGCAGAACTGCGACTGCATTTCCTATCATATGTGTCAAAGTGTAGTAAACTCATCGCTCTAAACCAAACCTTTTAAAAATATTTCTTTCGACGCTATAAATGTCCAATCTAAGAGAGCGCAAGTAGGAGACGCATCACTTTTTCCTAACTTTACAAGTCACGCACATATGTACGTCTTACATTAAGGCCACAAGTTTGAGCACGGCGAAGGAGCGAGTGGAGGGAAAGAATCCAACTGGAGATGAGCAGTCCCTTACTCCTGGAAGAGATAGGAACGGATGTCTGCTTGGTAACCATGGACAACGGGACACATTCCGTGGGAGTGCGTGGCGAACGCGGGTGTGTGAGCCGCAGGGTCGTGTGGACGTGACGGGCATATCCAATGATGCGAGAGGCATGTGTGTGCGAAAGATATATACATATATAGAGAGAGAGCGGTCCTAAGATAAGGTCAAATGGGAGGGCCCCAAATGCGAAATGAGCGAAGCACGAGCAACCTGAGGGTTAAGGCAACTCCCACACAATTTTCCCATTTTCCGCATAATATTAGCCCTGGTAATACGAATTATTTCTTTGGCGTGGATGAGAAATTGCTTTTGTGATGCTACCGGAAAACTTGAACTTTCGAATATTTAATATTACGTTGTACCTCACGTTACGTCATTTTGAATTTTTAATGCCTATAATAGAAACAAGTTCGGTAGACTAAATGGAAAACTAGAAAACGTGAAGTTGCTAAAATAAAAATGACGGTTACAAACAATCATTCTCTGTACTTGAATTATATCTACTAAAGCAAAATAAAAAACCATGTTTAAGTTTCGTGTCGGTATCATTCTCCTAAATTTTCTTAAATATATCATCTCTTGAAAAACGCATAATTACAATTCAGTGGCGTTGTTTTTATCGTCATTCACTTCAGAAAATAACAGTATGCTATACTTCGCACAAAATATGTTGTGTTTTTACCATTGGAATAGTTTTAAGTCGTTTTTCCCCAAAAGGCGCCTTTGGAAATTTGAAGGATCACTAAGAAATAAAAAATGCGTCGAAAACATAGAAATACAATAAAGCATAAAATTAAGCGATGATATGCTATTATGAATTAAGTATAAAAATATAATAATAGCAATTCTATTTAGTTCAATCTATATCACAAAAATTAAAGTACTACTAACTCATGAGCAGAAAATTCAAATTCATGAGTTGGAATAATTTTAACGCATGTTTTCTGTAAGCTGCCGAAGGCGTTCAGCATATAAATTTGTTAAGTTAAAATGGCGAAGCAAAGTTAAATTTAGTCCAATTTTGGGAATAATCTTTTGAAGGAGAGCCACTTCTACTGGTTTCAAGCTTGATTAAAGTACATATTTTTTAATTGGATATTTATTTTTTAATTTATAACATGTAATAAGCGTAAAATGAAAGAGGCCACGTTTTCAAAATTTACGGAGCAAATTCTTTTTCAGTTTGTGGATTTGCCTTTCACTTCCATTTAATATGAGGAGAATGTAAACGCCCGTCAGGTTTTCATCTTGTGCTAGAAAGTTATAGAACAGTGGTTCCCAAATTTAGTCGCGGCACCCTTTCCGAGATAAACAGAATTTCGCGGCACCCCAACCTTGCATTCATGCGTGTACGCGGGCAACTTTTGGACATATGCGTTTGTTGGTATGTACTACACCATCATCAATTTGACTGAGCATAGGCTATTGCCCGAATAACCTTTCAACATTTACATATCGTTGATTTATTTAGTAAAGCTTTTTGCTGCACCCGTAAAAAAAACACTTTCAGCACTCCAGTGTGTCGCGACAAGCAGCTTGAGAAACAGCTGGAAAAAGATCATAAACGGAAAAAATTTTTGTATCTGGCATCATCTTTTTCCCAGCATTGAATGATTAATTTTCTGATTTTATTACGCTTTCCAGTCAAATTTGGCAAGTAAGTTTTTCAACATTCTTCATTTAAACACGGGCAACAATGAATTCTTTTTAGCAAATATTGATAATTCGTTTAACCAAAAATAAATCGTGCGATCATAAGCTCCTATTTCACTGAAGGTACTAGTAAAAAGTTAAAGTTGCTTGGCATGAGGAAATGGAATCACTGTTCACTTTGAAAGAGTTAAGAGAGAATTTGTGAAATAAACATTCCGCTTTAGAGTTGCTCTATAACGTATATACATATACAAAAGTAGATATACCATATATGCAAATATTTCTTGAACTACCCTTCGGTATTTCGCAGTAAATTAAAAACCATTTTATATTTCAAATTAACAGAAATAATTAGATGGATTTATTGCTTACATGTGTTAGAAGCCCGAATTATTTTACATGTCATCTTCCATGGCTGCTGTTCAATATTATAATGTGTGGTCATTTGCTGCATTTCTGTGTAGCTTTGATGAGCAGAGGATAGCAGGAAATCCCAGACTGGGAGTAAAAGGACAAAATTTACACAGGAGGAGGAAGGGTGAGCAAATGACTGTAGAAAGGGCGAATAATAGAGAGCGGGATGGTAGATGTTGGTTTAGGAAAGCGGTGCTGAGTCGATTAGAACTAGGTATTGGTCAAGGAAATTTAAACTAAGTCCTTTATTCTCAAAGTAAGTTTTTTTTAATGAAGGCCGAATTATTGGCTAAAATTTGCTGCGCAAAATGGGACTCACACGTACAGTTTGCGTACATTTTTTTAAAGATCATTGGCACGTGTTAAAAAATTTCGGCATGCTCGAACAATGTTGGTGGCATTACAACCACGGTATTCTATTTTGTATACTTCAGATTTTAGCAGGTCTATTTTGTCTTTGTTGTCAAAAATGGCCGAGCTTTAGTTAATCACTTGTAGAAAACGGGTTTGTGGTTGTCTTTAGGTAGACTATTTCAGATTTGATATGCGACTTGTCAATGTAAGATGTGGTCGGGGAGAAAAAATTGGTTTATAGCCATTCGTCTCAGTTCTTGGTGGAGCAATTTTTACGATTAAATCCTTTGTATAGACGTTTTTGGTAGCCATATAAGGTATTTGAAGTTTGTTGTCATTTTGGCTGGACAAGAGAATGTGTAGAAGCGAGTGGTAGGCTACGTATTTGTGTTGTGGTGATTGGAAGATTCGTGTAAAGTGAATTTTCAACACAAAGAGAATTTTGTCACCATGTAACGTTAAGGTTAACCATTTGTCTGTGAGGCGACCTCAGTTGCGTAGCACAAAATCAAAGCCAATAATCCCTTGTGTAAACAGTCACACCAGAAGAACTCAAGCTAAAATGAGGCTACCAAAAAAACCAAACCCAGAACTAAAAAATATGGAGTAGGAGTATATTTGTTTCGGCCGTCGTCTGCCAGACGAATGGTTTGTAATCCAGGGTTAAAATTAGTGAATCACAACAAGTATTTTGCCATATCTCAATCCATATCGCCGACATTTTATACAGCGTAAGCGACAACCAGTAATTTTTTCAGTCTTTATATTGCTTTTTGGCCATCCTATGAACCAAATAGCCAAACTTACCGCCGCAGTACTACACTTGCTTTTCTCTAGCTATGCCTTCACGCGTTCGAAAAATGAGAGGCGTCGAATGCTAAGATGGAAAATTCCGAGCGTGCCTAAGGCCACCGGAAGGGAAAAACCTCTTGTGGCATCCCTCGAAACTAACCTCTAAAAAAAACGCCATCATTGGGTTGTCCTGTCATAGATTGCCTCAGAATTTTGCTACGCATTAATAAATCTCATCCAGACCTCACACACACTCCACGCGCATCATTTGGCGACACTTAACAACCCCAACGTCAGCGCTGAGCGAAGGACGTTTGACGGACTCGGCACGAAGCAATTTAGCACGCTCGGAGACGTCCTCTCCCTCTCATCGCTGCGCAAGTCACCCTTATCAACACGTCACACGCGCCGTGAACGCAGTCAACGCGCGATTTATGTCATCGGGAAGTGTTAAAGCGAAGAAAATTACGTCGGCGTAATCTATAAAATGCGATGTCAAAAACGCAAGCTCGCATCTTTCAAACGTCTAGCGGGAAAACATGCATTTGAAGAGAACCTTTTTGTTTACTCATTTTTTTCTGAGTGACGTGGGAAGGAATATATTAAATGTCAGGGTAATCTATGCCTATCGAGAGATGTTTTGAGAGCTCACCATGATAAAGGGCAAGGTATTTTGAAAATGATAAAACGATTGGCAAATTAAGTAAACAGAATGAGTGACTATTAATATCATGTATCGGAAAGTTAAAGGTAAAAAATCAAAGGAACTATGAGCCGACAAATAATTTTTAAACGCAACAGTTTGCACCTTCTCGCCGATTTACGTGTTTTCCTTATGGAAAATATTGAGGTAAAAACAACCCCTAAAATTTATAATTACAAAACAGTTATAGGTTTTTAGCATTTGTTACGAATACCTCACATTTATGCAAAATTTCATCGATATAGCACCTTTAGAAGTGCATTTATACTAATTAAATTGTTTAAACTTTATAAATTTTTAACATCCACAATATAAAACTAACATGAAATTTTCACTATTATTTAACACCGGAACATTATTTCCTAACATTTTTCAAATTTTAATCTTCCTAGATCTTCAGAATGTACATAAACATTAGTCAATTTGTTTAACATTTAGGAATTTATTACGGCCGAACGAATAAAAAATTTTAAATTTCTATAATCCCGTTTTCATTATTTGGCAAATTCTACCTCTAGAAAATATTTTAGCTTCATAGCACTTTTAGAAGTACCTAAACCATGAAATGTTACTAAAATTGTTTATAATTTTTAACGGCCAAGAAAATAAACATTGTTGCAATTTTTCAATTTCTCCTCCGATAATTTTTTTTCGATTCACCTATGCATTAAATTTCAGCTCTCCATCTATTTTAGTTTGGGCCAGACATTAGTATCCTCCTATATCCTATATCGTATATCCTCCTCTGTAAGAAGAGTGCTTATAGAATGATGCGTGGAACTTTTATATGGCAAAGCCATACTAAACACAGAATTTATGAAAGATAATATAGTTATGATAACATTCGTCTAAGAGCCATTTAAAAAAATTGAATTTAAAACATGAATAATAAAGACTATAGAAATAAACAAACGAACCTTGCTTTTCACGGATAATATTTTGATCAAACTCAAAAATTACATTTTAACCATAACAGTTACTTATATTATGCTCGTAAAAAATTATCGATCCTTCACCGACTATAATAGGACGTATACGTTTAAATAAATTTAATTTTTAGATTTTACGAAGAAATGAACTTGAGACGTGTACGCTGTTTTATTTGAGAATTTTTCAGTGACTATATTTGTCTGAGTGTGACAATATTATGCACAAAAAGTGTAACGGGAAATTTAAAATTTTTTAAATGGAGGATTCGATTAATTTTATTAAGAGAGAATAGTATTTACGGTACGGAGAATACGTTCCCAGACAGAGACAACTTCATGAATTTTATGAGATGCACGAATAGGATCATTTTTCCTATTATTTTGACTCCAATGATTGAATAATTCTTCAACTTCAACACTGAAACACTTTACGGTAATTTTTACGTTTCAATTTGCTATGAGAGACTAAATTATCTCGTTCTATCCATCTGAAGTTTAACAGCCCACGACATTTTCTAATGCGGAGACACCGGACCATGATCGATCAATAGCAACATTGAGAGAGTACTGTACGCGCCATCTCTGAATCAGAGGCTGAACTACAATAAACTGACCTGCATACAGGTTGACCCCTGTTGATGGAAAGATATATCACTTGCTTTCTTATTTTTAGCAAACATTTTGACGTTGTTTCGCATCACCGAGAATTTAATGCATTGCTTAGGGAATTTTTAATTAAAAAGTAAACACCTTCATCTGAATATGTATTCGTGTCTTATATGAGTAATCAAATCTCAAACGACTAATGTAATTATTCTCAATTTCGATTTGATTTTGATATGGAATTTTCCAGAAATAAATTATTTTATGATTTAAGATTTTATAATTTAAAGGTTACGTAATTTAATTGAAAATTTGTTAATTTGTGAAATATCTTGCTCGAGGAAATAAATAATATTTAAAGCAAGCATACAAAAACATCTATATTCTATACCGATATCAAAAATAGATAATTTTACGTTCTTTAAATGTGACTATTGCAAAGCAATCAGAAAAAAACATTTCCGATTACAAATTACAGGAAAGGTAAAAATTTTTGTAATTAATCCGAAAAATTATTTAACAACGCCATTTTTTTAAATGATCGCGGAAAACTTCATAATTATATCCAAGAAATAAATATTTCAATTTGAGACAACACTACTTCAGTAAGTCTTGTCTAACTTATAGTGCATAAGGATCTAATAATAGTGATGATATATTCATAACTAATGGAAAACAAAATATTTTTAGTTTTCATATTATAGGGCGACCATCAGTTTTATCCAAACCATTTAAAAAATGTTTTACAAACTTTCGAACGCAAATAACTAAATTACAGCTTGGAAATATAAAACGGATAATGTAATTTAGCTCGTCTTAGCGAAAGAAAAGAATTAATTAGATAAAAATTAAATAACGTTATTATCGAACATGTAGATAAAAATCTACAATATAGTACACTGCCAAAATTCTAATTTTTGCTATCGAACATGATTCACAAACTGCGTTGATTTGCAGTTCCTGACATTACGATTCCCTATTTACCTTAATAAAAAAGAGCTTTTGAAAAGAATGTATTTTTGCAGCGCATAGCACCCAAATTAATCGAATTTTGTTGAAGGTGCAGTTTGATTGGATATCACCTCCTATTAAATGAGGGGATATTTTGGTAACCAAGGGAATCATGAAAACTCAGGGTTCTTCACAAGTTCTCCTTACAAATTACGCTTATAAATATATAAAAAACAGTTCAATCCCAATGCTAAGTGCTAAGGGCCATGACCATCAAATCCATAAAAATTCCTCATAAAATTGTGGGATAAACTACTTTTAGAACCAGATATTACAGCAATAGAACGGCACTTCTAGCCAATCTAATAATCCGCATGTAGAAGGATCAACAATACCGTACATCACAACCATCCACGCATGTTCTATTCGCCTTCTTTAACAATTTTACCATGTTCTACTCTAATAATAAGTAATTAACGAGTGTTATGATACAACAATTACAATAATAGTCATAAAGTATGTTCTGTATGAATCAATGCAAAATATAATGTGCAAACTAAATCGGAGGACTAAAGTTCAGAAATAATGTGGATGTTACGATAATCGTATTTTACACTTTTTAAGGTCTGAAAATTAAGCGATTTTATAATGCGATATATGATTTTTAGGATTTTCCGGAACAGTTAAAAAATATACCCGAATTATAAATGAGTATAATTATTTCAGCTGTGCATTTGCCCTACTGCCACTTTCACATCCTCTTTCTAAACAATTCATTTCGAGGGAAATACCTTACTATTTAAAATGCAGTTATTGCCTAAGTGTCTGTTACTTATAACATTTAATCGTGTAACTCAAGAACGGCATTGTACGATTTCGACGATTTTTTCGCAATATATGTACTTGTGCCAACCTCTTGCACCTTGTACACATGCATCGACCATCACAAGATATCATGACCATTTTGCGTAAAAGCCTGAGTAAAGTCAGAAAAAACGCGAATATTTTTCTGATTTTCAACAATAAAAAATGTAAGCTACCACAAAAACTCCCATTTTCGCCTCATTCGAGAGTCCGATGTTTTTATATCGGGAATAGTATAACATTACATTTTGACTTTGGGTACTTGTTTTCCGTTCGATTTTTTTTTTTTTTTAGGTACCTCACTACCATTAAATCGTTTCTATCACATCACATCTAAACTTACTTTGTGTGTATTTTTATTCGTTTGTTTTTAAATGAAATTCTCATGTTAAATTTTGTATACATCACACTGAGAGAAATAGATTAGTTTTTTTGGGAAGAGTGTGACGGGAAGAGCGAGGGAGAACGAGAGAGAGAATGGGAAGTGTCTTCGTTTTAATTTAGTAACAATAAATTGGAAGGAACTGCCACTATATAATAGATTTTTCGCATGCAACATATAAATTATGAGTTAATATATTGATAAGATTTCCGAGAATTCAAACGTGATTTTCTAGTATCATTAAAATGATATAATTACGTTTATATACGAAAGATTTTTGTGCCATCGCAGATATCAAATTTTTTAATCAACTGAAAATTCCTCCTTTGAATACTTATTTAATTTGAAATTATGATTATCTGTTATTTTACGTGAAGAGTATTTGGCCTTATTCGGAATATAATCAAGCGTTTGTGTGACAGACACAATATACTGACAATGAGTTCCAAATGTCACAATTTGTATCTCAAGCATTTTAACGATATTTTTATTTTCTATTACAGCAGTATAAACAATAGCCTGAAACTCCTAAAATGAAGAGCTCATTATGGTCCCATTACACAGGAAAGTTTTCTTAAATGGTGTAGTAGAAGAACTGACACAAGCGTATCTTAAGGATCCACGAAAATTGAGCAAAAACGTTGTCTTACTATTATACAAGAAGTCATTTTTAATAATTAGATTTAGATAAAAGGTGGTGCTGTGAGTGGAAATTTATCCCGCATTTGTAATCAAGATGAAAAGGTTTCTTTTCATCAAACTTTTATGTTACACTGACTGTTGAATATGTGCCACGGGAAAATATCATATAGGTATATTCCCACTAAAATATAATGTGTTTGTTTTTCTGGGCTATTATCGCGCAAAAATATAACATTTCATAAAATTAGTCATTAGGTGCTAACACAGTTCTCTACTGATGGCTCTCATTGCGATAAATTGCGATCATGGAGTACAGTATATCTAAAAAGTTCCTGGATTATTTACTTAGCTGATGTCAAATCTAATTGATGAAATATATATTATTGTTTGTATAATTATAACAGTAGGGAGCTGTAAGGTTCGTAAATCCTTATCAGATACTCTTAGGATAGATAACCGAACATATTGCTCAACAGTGCTGTTTTTGTGGAAAAAGAGGTACTCCCACCCACATCCACCTCTTCCTGCACCCTCTTCCGCCTTTTCTACTGAATTTTTTATGAACTTTTAATAACAAAGTTGATAATTAAAATCAAAATGTTTAACATTTATAGAACCCGTCTCTTTCTTTAGGTTTTAAAGAATTAAAAAATGAAAATGTACCGAAATTAGACGGGTGTCAACATCGCTCTGAAAAAAGGTGCCGTCACAAAACATTCTTTGAATAATACTCGTATATTTAATGCCACGAGTTTTTAGAAAAAAGGCATGTCCGTTAAAATGGTAAATACGTCTTTACAGCAGAAAATACGTTTAATTATTTTTATTGTCCGTCTGTTCGTTAATTGTCCACATGATAAAATTTTAATTGCGTCTCCCTAAGAAATCTATAAAGATGAAATTTGCGGAATACTTAGTAATAACGATACCGTTTGAATATTATGTTCGAGTTTATTTCAGTATGATCTTCCGTAAAAATAGCCATCGTACACTTACTGCCACGGAAATTGTGGCAGATCAGTACTCCAACAAAGGTAAAAATTTCGGGGGATATACCCATTTCATTCACTAAACTATGAATTACATAAAAATGCTCTTAGTGTATGATTTATTAAATTTGATAATTCTACTTGTTTTTGCCAAAATATCGATTACATCGTGAAAAGGATTTTATGTGAATGAATTCCATCATCTCTGAAATTCCGTGCGTCTTTTCCAATTCAAATAAAGATCGGAGGCTGATTTACGCGCACCTAATGCAGAAGACTTTGAAGAGCCATATTGCTCGAATAGGAGCACGTCTCGCATCCTCTCCCCCTCCCAAGGTCTTTTATTAGTCTCATACAAATTTTACGCTCCATCTCCCTCTCTCCTCCCTTCGTTCCCTCATTTTTTGCCCACTCACCTCCACTTCCCATCAACCCAACCCAACCTCCCTCCCACCATCCTCCTTCCGCCTATCACTACCTCCTCCAATTCTGCCTCTTCCTCCACTTAACCCCCGCCACTATGGCATTCGCCTTCTTCCAAATGAATGTAATTTCATTTATTCCTTTCCTTTCCGTGGCTGCCTTGGATGTCTCTCTTCTGCCTTCAATCTTCCCCTCTGCCTTCTCCCTTTTACATTTCTCCCCAATTCCTTCGCTTTTAGCAATCTCCAGTCAGCATCCCCATCCTACTCCACCCCACCCTTTCTTACTACCTATCCTTCTTCCCTCCTATACTATCTCTCCTTTCTCAATATTATTTTCATACCATCAACATTTATTTTTATTTTTTATAGTTACTTATTAACATATTAGAACCATTGACCGAGACCTAGCTCGTTAACATAAAATTTCATGTTATGTAAGTACACTTCTATACGAATATTGAATATATTCTTTAGGAGAATTAATAATATTCCCAAAAATCAATAACTTTATAGATATCCATTCTGTCTAGGCCACGCTTACTATGAAAATTCCACATAAAATATCGTATGGCGAATTCATAGCTATCGAATATTCGATGACTATGAATCTCGGTTGAACAGACATATATTTATGGCTTCATAATATCTTTATACATTTCACATGAATATTTTTTCATATTATTGGTTTCTGAGATGGAGTCATAAAAGAGTGTTTGTTTTAGTATTAATACTCTTCAACAGATGAAGATGGAGGACGCCGCAAAACTTGTATACAACAAAAGATATATGTGATTACCGTTTCGATAAAACGGCCGAATGAAAGAAATTTACATTAAAATAGCAATCAGTTAAAGTTGAAGAGGTGCCAATTTAAGTCAACCGTTTTATTTATCTCTTATTTTCTCCTTTTTTCTTTCAACTTGTCGCTTCCTCTCACTACACCTGTTCACCAAATATCTATTTTCTCCCTCCCACTCATTGCCCCAACCTATCCCTTTCTATCAGTTCTCACTTATCTATTTCCGCGTCTCCTTTATCCGAATTCTTCCGTCTTTCTCTCACACAATGTCGAGTCTTCTGTTCTTCAGAAGCATGCTACTGGTTTGCTTTCTTTTTCACTGACACTATTTCGGTTTAAGTTTGCGAAAGAAAAATTGAAAATTGACGCGATTCTTTTCCGCACGTTCGACAGCATGTAATAGAAAAATCCGTTTCCCAAAGACAAGCCGAAACTCATCGTCTTTTATTATTGACTTTTTCATTTTTCACCGAACCGATGACGCTATATCAATAAATTGTGTGACCTAATCGGAAAACTGCTCCAACTTTAGCGTTGTCGAGTTCTTCCAAAACAGAAAATATCGTGATGGCGACCGTAATCTATCAAATACATTTTCTATTCTCCCGATTTTCATTGCCCCATTGCCCTTTCGTAGGAAACCTCTCTTCCATAACCTCCAGTCGTTAGGTTTCGATTCACAACAAATTTTAGGACATTTATTTTCTATCGGTTTTATAGCTTAGCACAAACATGAGGGAACCAAAAGCGTAAACGCAGTCGCTAACATGGTCATCACGGAGAAGCGGGAATCATCCTTACTGAAGAGGTACAATACAAGGGGAGCCCAGCTAAACCTCCATTAAAGTACGAGAATCTCACTGATAAAGGCTAGCGATGACTGTTATCCTCACAATATGTAATTATCTCGAAATCTGAACCTGGGTTTTCTGCGATGACGGCCACGTATCTTTTCGCCATACTACGTATTTTAAGGATATTAGAGCTATAATTAGGTATTTATGGCTTTACAATTGTCAAAACATAATTTGATTCCACAACCTGTCCGTCAAAAATGCTGTTTTTTCATAATAGGAAGTAAATTGAAAGGATCTGAAAATAATTGAAAAAATATTTTATATCATCGTAAGATCGTTTGACGGAAAAATGCTTGCCACACGTTTTAAACAATTCTTCCCAAGATTTTTATCTTTGTGAGGCTAAGAAGCGAAGTAGATAAATTTCTGTTTGATCTCGAAATTTTGAACAATTTTAAGCACTTTATCATCCTTAGTACAGTATGTTATTTTTTAAATTCAAGTATTCGTCTAGCAAGAGTTCAAATGAGCAGCATTTTTAATTTAATTATTCCCTTCAGATTCAAAATTTCTATTGAATAGTCTTATGATATTATGTTAAGCATTTCTGAATGTTCCTTTTCAAATGATACACAGATAATATTTTATATATAATGTCATTTATACTGTTGTTGCTTATATTGAACTGTACTCATATACGTTTGCCCTGTAACATATACTTAAACGATGAATTTGCTAAAAGTAAAAGATGGGTCTTCGTCTTAATTAGACTTTTAGAAGAAATGCAAATCTCCTTCAATTCCACATTCTCATGAAGAAGTACGTATCACTTCGCTTTCGATGGATCAAAATTATTTTTCGGGATATTTTCTTATTTTTGCTGACTACGGAAGATATGCTACGATATGCATATTCATTGAAATTTTTTAATGAGCTCAATAAGTAGGTAATTATTATATCCCGTTATGGGTTTATCAAGCACAAGGTATTCCTTATGAACTGACGTGAAGTGTTGTTACTTTGCTTTCACCTTTAAATAACCGATTGAAATTTTCTTGGGAGCTTATCTCTTTCATATTTACACTAAAAACGTTCTTTCTATTATTCTTAAACAAACATTAATTTGTCTGTTTCACGTGTCTCATGATTTAGCATATATCGGTAGTACTGATTACGTGACATCCTAAATACATCGTTTTCAATTTAAAGTTATGCGGAAGTCATAAATACTATATTTCATCAGAATCACTTCCGAATAAGCTACTGATATGTATGCGCAAGCAGATAAATCAATAGAAGAAAACTCTGGTATTAATCATGCTTTTATCATTGATGTAAAAGAATACTAATCGATAAAATCTTAAATGTCTGGACCATTAATTTTAATTAGAAGGAATTTAATTGCATGCTTAGTAAACATAAATGGTTTATCAATAAATATGATCAATTTCCAAAGGACCAAAATTGAAGCAGGCGTAGTTTGCAAATAACATGACATATTCAGGTAAATACGATTTTGAAAATTGACTTTTGTAATGCAAATGAATTCTCACTAAATGATTGCGGTTCACTGTCTTAAAATACATATATATATATATATATATATATATATATATATATATACGTATATATATATATTCCATTTTTCCTAACTGCCTCCCTCCTCCAAGTTAGCCCTGAGAACTTAACAAGCTCTCTGTAACATATACTTTTCGGTTCCGGAAAATCTCTGACGTAGTTAATGTTGGTTTTGCATTTGTCGCAGAATAAATAGTCAAATAAGGACATTATTGAATTATAAATACGATTAATGACTAATGACATAACATAAAAATACATTTCGTCCTGCAGAAATCAACAACGATTTTTATAACCGAAACAAAGGCTGCACCGCATTTAAATCATCATGTACATAGTGGAACCTAAGTGATAAACGGTGACATGCGTAATCTTATTACATCTAATTTTATTTCCTCGAAGTTTTGCTCTTTAGTAGACTTGCTAGGAATAAAAATTTGCCTTTTGGCACATCCTTAAGGGAGGAATACTGAATCAAATCTTCCATTTATCACATTCTTTTTTCCTTGGAATGTTTCTTTTTTGCAGAAAGGGAATTCAGAAAGTTTGCAAAATATTCGGGAGAGGGGTGGCAGAGGGGAAGGAGGTAAGACTTCTGGCCGTATTTACCTTTCCTTCAACTTCTATTTTTTCTCCGTCATCCTTTAAAACTCTCCTCACGCATCCTACTCCCCCTTGATCACTCTCAAATCTTCTACCTCTTCCTCTCTCAACATAATTCCTACCCTCCTTCTTCCAATTTCCCCCTTCTCCTGCCTTTCACTCCCTCATCGCTTATCCATGCCTTCGCATTTTCCCCCCTGTTCCCTTGTAACGCTTTCTCGTCCACCCTCAAAACCTTTCCGCTCCACCGTATCAATTCTCCCCACTTTCATTCCGACCTATAACTCCATTTCCTCCTCCTTCTCACTCTTTTTATTTGTTGCTTTATTCTCTCTCTGCTTCCATCCCCTGCGCTTACCTTACGCCTTCGTGCATCCTTTTCTCCCTTCAAATGATTTCCAGCTCTTTTTTCATTAATTTCGCCGTGGATTATTACCAAATCTATTCAAAAATTGCGAAAATGATCCCCGGTTTTATTAAAAAGGTGGGAGGTTTCCGTAATGCTACTTCAATGGTAAGGCTGAGGGAGAAATATTTAAGTTTTTTAATATGAAGAGTGGCTTACAAGTAAAAAACGAAAGTGGATTATTCTGCGGCGATATATTACACAAAATCACCTTCAAGACAAAAATTACAAAATATCACTCACTTATTAAACAGAGGGTGTTTTATTAATGATGAAAAAAATAGTGCTTTGCAATGGAAAGAGAAGTGCAGAAGAAGACAATAATGAATATATAAGGACGGATACAAGAATAAAGAATAGGACAGGTGGAGGAGCAGCGAATGAGAAAGCAATGGAAATGAATGAAGGAGGCTATGAGATAAGCAATAAGAGGATGAATGAAAATTAAAGAAGAATTCAGGAGACAGTATAAGAGAACTATAGAAAGATGAAAAGATTAAGTAAGACTTGAGTTAGGAAGGAAAGCTGAAAGAACAACAGGCGAAGTAGATAAATTAATTAATAAAAGCCAATGAAAGAAGACTGTGGATGCGATATCTCACAGTGGAATAAGAGAAAGGTAACAAGAAAGAAGTGGAGATGAAGAAAAACAGGAATAAGGGAGAGAAAAGGGAGACGGAGGGGTGGAGCACCGTTGACGCTCCCGCAGAGGAAGACTCATAATGTACTCTGCGTCACACACACGCACACACTCCGCGTAGTTACACGAAGCCATACAATCGCACCCACCTGCAGGCAGCTCTTCCGTCTTTCACACGCTGAAAATTTCCCCCTTCTTTTCTCCTTTTTTCACTTCAAATCGTTTTTCATCCCCGAAATGCCCTTCACACTCTTAATTAACCGTGAAATAATGAGTCATGTTTTCATATTTTGCACGATTTCATGCCAAGATAAAATTCGTATTCACATTTTTCCATCATTTTTAATCACTGGATTTTCTAAAAACAGGCTAATACGATTTTCATTTTCTAAAGATAACTAAACGACGCATTAGTATATGAGAAAGTTTGTACAATGTATGTTGTACCATTTTTTTGTATATTACATTTGCAATAAAATTGTTATATCCAATAAATGGTGAAACATTTTCAAGTAATATTTTTAGTGTCTTCCTCGCAGTAGAGTAGGTGACGATGCACTGGTCTGCAAGTTTGACTCGTCCCATCCCTTTGCTGCAGTCAACACTCATTAGAGGTTTAATTTTTTGCCAGCCAAAATGTCAACAATGTCAATATTAACCAAAGATTTCCGCTTTTTAGAAAAAAGCTTAATACTCGTAAAAGCGATACCTCTGTGCAAAATCAACATGATCACGGAGAATACCTAATGTTTTTGTAGGAAAACGTTCAAGCATACATCAGGTAATACAACTCGGACACGGTGTTAATATGTAATAAGTAAGTTTAACCTCTGTAACCGGTTAGAGTAACCAGCTGAGAGCAAAAGAAATACACTACGAAGCTTAAAAGCAGTTCACAAGCATCCATTGAAAACACAGGTTGACGAGTATAAGCGGTCGACGCAGTTAAGAGGTAAAGTGTCTGTCAACCAGCTTACCCCAAATGAAATATCGCCGCACGAAACTGATTGTGAGTTGAATTTATTTAATTCGGTGCGGGGATATAGTTGGCGAATCGTCTTTTACTTGCTATAATGAAACCCATTCGTCCATATTTAACACATTTATAATTACGACATATCCAAATTGAAAATTCTGGGCACACTAATTTTCGTATCAATCCGATACCTTTGCCTGGGACGACCTAAACGCTAGTCAACCAGACCTGAAATTAAAGGGAGATATGGAGGATTTTATTCCTTAGATAAGAAGTACGAACTTTCCTACCTTTTCTGTGGTGTAAACGTTCCAGCGGTGGAAGAAGAAATAAATCCCTTTCCTCCAGCGACGAGAAAAATTCCTCACACTCAAATATACACGGCACTTCCTCACAGAATGACCATTACACTACACAGGGACGTGCAAAAGGGGGTAACTGAAAAGCACTTTGGGGTTGACGAATGAAATAAAGGGTAAAGGTTTGATATTGGAAATTGAAGAAATTGGTGGGAATCACAATTCCGTATCACCTGTAATGGCAAGAGAAAAAAATTTACTGGTACTACCTAAACACGATAGAAGATGCGTCTTAAATAGACTTAAGGCTAGGAAAACCATTCATGTAGCTTATATTGCAATTATTCTCCGTAGACACCATTAAACTGCTTTGATTCTCGCGAGACTTTAAAAATTATATTATAATTTTACCAAAAGAACATTTATTTAAGATTATATATTGCCTTAATTCGGCCAATATATTTGCCAAATGTTCATAAAATACTTACATATCTTTAGAGACTGCATCGCCTTCTCTTCGAAAGGAGATCACGTAGAACTTCCTTCGGCACATCCGAACACTTTCACATCTCGAAGTAGACTGACCAAATCGCTAGAAAATTTCCCGCCAATATCAGAAGACGTCACGACGACGTCACTTTGGACTGTTAATTAATCAATAATGAAGTGCTGGGAGGTGGGGGAAATGGGAAAAATGCCTATGTTATGACCATAAAAGGTATCAGGGTAGACGAGGAACTCGGAATGCCCTCCACGAGACCGCCAATGTGCAACAGGGGCACGCACTGGCCTACTCACAAGAAATGCCTTTCAAAAATACCTATCTATCTACATTTGACGGTGTAAAAGTAAAGAACCAGAGGAAAGGCATTTTACCCCACCTCCCAGATATTGGCGTGAAATTTTCTATCGAATTGGTCAGTTTACTTTGAGATGTGAAAGTGTTCGGATGTGCCGAAGGAAGTTCTACATGATCTCCTTTCGAAGAGAAGGCGATGCAGTCTCTAAAGATAAGTATTTTATGAACGTTTGGCAAATTTATTCGCCGAATTAAGGCAATATATAATAATATAAGGCAATATAAATAAAGGTTCTTTTGGTAAAATTATAATATAATTTTTAAATTCTCGCGAGAATAAAAGAAGTTTCATGTTGTCTACGGAGAATTATTGCAACATAAGCTACATGAATGGTTTTCCTAGCCTTAAGTCTATTTAAGACGCATCTCCTATCGTGTTTAGATGCCGTGTATATTTGAGTGTGAGGAATTTTTCTCATCGCTGGAGGAAAGGGATTTATTTCTTCTTCCACCGCTGGAACGTTTACACCACAGCAAAGGTAGGAAAGTTCGTACTTCTTATCTAAGGAATAAAATCCTCCATATCTCCCTTTAATTTCAGGTCTGGTTGACTAGCGTTTAGGTCGTCCCAGGCAAAGGTATCGGATTGATACGAAAATTAGTGTGCCCAGAATTTTCAATTTGGATATGACGTAATTATAAATGGGTTGAGTGAGTGTAAGCCTTTCGTTAAATATGGACGAATGGGTTTTATTATAGCAAGTAAAAGACGATTCGCCAACTATATCCCCGCACCGAATTAAATAAATCCAACTATACCGGTGACATATAGCAATTATATGCTCATGAAAATTACACTAGTCTTCCTTTTTACAAACTTTTACTTAACTTCCCTTGGTATTTATTTGTCACATAAAACTGCGATTAAATCGAGAAAGGATCGAGTTAGTAATTCTAAATTTGGCAGGAATGCTCGATTCACATATTTTAAGGTGATGACGAAAATAAATCTCGAAAAAGTCCTCGGTTCGACTCCAAGGAAGACATTTACATTTTCCATAAGGTAACACTTAAAAATGGACTTTTTGACGTGCAGGCTTTCCTTCTTTTTTATTTAGATTAAAATTAGAAAGAACTATGTACGTACTATCTTCGGATATGAACCATTTTGAAGAAGACATTATAAAGTTTCTTAATCTGTTCATCTTTTTTGGCGCGTTTCGCTTCCAGCGTGAGCGCCTATTATCGTCGGCCTGTCCGTCCGTCTGTCTGCTCGTCCGTCCGTCCGTATGTTCGTTCTCGGCTTCTACCCAACGGATTTTCATGAAATTTGATATTAAGGGCTTAAAATGAAAGATGATAAGAAAATCGCAAAAATTAATGACGTAAGACAATCAGGGGTACCACTTTACTGGTGACAAAAATGAACTTTCCGTCATATCTCGTAAAATATTGCTCATATCAAAATATTTTTCGAATAAAACTTGTAGAACTATTAAATTAGAGTATTTCGTTCCCTATATATATATTATCGTAGGAGTTTCCGTTATCAAGAAAAACAAACCAGAATGTCTTAATTGGAGTTGAACTTGGAAAATTTCTTGCATGGTTACTTCTTCATTGTTGCTAACATAAACAACCTCACAGACAAACGTTTAATTTCCTTACGTGTGCATGCAATATTTTAAAATAGGAAGAAAATGGATTATTTATGATGAAGAAATAAACTTTAAAACGCTAATACCCTTACGTATAGGTATATCATTTCTTTCTAATACTCCACTCCACGAAACGCGCCCATTTGTGATACGTTGTAGACTTTCCTAACTTGTTTTATAAAAAAAGAGCTTAAGTATTCGGTTCACCCGTCTGTTTGTCTGACCGTGTACAAAATAACTCAAAAATTACCTAAGCTACAAACTAGCACAAAATTTTCAGGATAGTTCTACATTTGAACTAAACATGGAAAAAAATTTAGGGTCTGCCTGTTTGCCATTTAACAGGATATTAGAAAACCCCTTACGAACTATCTATACGGATTCATTATGGCTTTCGCGTTGTTGACCGTATTCACAGCAACGAGTGTGAATAAACAAGTATGCTATTAAGCGGAAGTAAGAGAAATTACACAGTTCTAAAATTTTATTCTATGAGATATGTGGTTGGTCTGCAGGGGAATGTTTTTATTTTAGTATTCATAAAAAAGCGTCTTATATAATTTGCTCTGCAAGTATTCCCTCACTTTTTATTGAAGTATAAATCAAAGAATCTGATAGAGGAATAGGTTAATATTTAGGCAGAAGAGAATTTTACAACGTTTGTTTTTATACAACATATGAAGTTTTCGCTATATTTTTATCCGATATTAAATTCTTTTCTTCAAATTTTCGCGACCCCACTTAATTCTTTTTGCGGCCCACCAAGAGATCGCGACCAACCGGTACTACTCTTATCTTTTCGGTACTATTTAGCACCGCTTCCAACGAAAACATTCTTGACGACGCATTAAGTATACTAGCATAACCCACGAAAATTCAAGAAAAATTGCCATTAACAGTTAAAAAGGTTTAGTTTAAATATGTTTTTTTAATTTGGGAATTTAAGAACCTATGCAGGTTGTGGCACGAGTTGAATACGCAAGCGACAAATACACTTATCACTTTGTCCGATGGGTCTTACCGCCGTGAACTGTTTTTGCTTGCATGAGATATTCACCGAACGAGCGACTCGGAATCGACCACACCGTTACACGTGCTTTTCTCATAGCCCAATTCGAACAGAAAGATCTCCGAATGTCGTCCGTCTAAGTGGCACGCGTAAACCTGCCATTAACCGTGCCGCCGATGACGAAACCTTCTCAAAAGCACTTCCCTTATACCTTTTATCAAGATAAGAGCCAGTATTTTTCTCCTTCGATATTCTTTCTTTTGTCCCTCGACTCAAAACCAACTCCCTCGCAAAATTCTTCTTCGTCCAATGTGTTGCTCACACTATGAATACACCTGCGAATCGGGGCAATATCTGTTGAATGGGAATTGAATGTAGATCATCCTAACTCTACGAGACAGAGTGATGAATGCTGATATTCGAATAGACATTAGACAAACACCATCCTCGGAAGGAAAGAGGTAAAAGAAAAATGTACTGCCTAATGGTTTAATGCAGGGGTCGGCAACCTACGGCCCGCGGGCTTCATCAGACTTCGTGCTTTTCAGACTCGTGCTGGGGAGTGGTCGCTACTGTCCAGCTCTTTGTTGGCTCCTAAGTAGCTGAGAAAATATTGAAAATTACCCCTTACAGGCCGACTCACACTGGAGGGTGAGGGCGCGGTGAGGGCATGGTGAGGGCAGACGCAGGCATGCCGGCCCGAAATACATTACATTGGTATCATATGTTATATTCACACCAGAGGGTACGGTGACGGTGAGGGCAGGGCGCAGTCACCCGCCCGAGAATATTTTGCCCGCCTGCCCGTCGCTTCCCCTCCCTTCTCCTCCGCCGCTCATTGGGTGAGGGAATTATTTTTCGACCACGTGGAGCGTTCGAGCAGTGAAGACGGTGTAGATACGCGATGGCCGAGGTGACCGTTGTCACCATGGATGATGAAAGGCTGATTTTAGCAGTCTTCTTAGGAATATCTTATTTACCTAGATATGTCTTCTTCTCTTCCTTCTCTTTTTACTTTCTCATACGAAGTATCGAGAAAGTATTGTTTTCGCGAAAAAATTCGACTTCGAGATTTTTACGGAAATACACGTTTTAGGTGTCGCTGAATCCGAAAAAGTGGTTTTCGCAATGCCGTCTGTCTGTCACTGGCTCTGGAGCATAGACGGTAGAAC
Source organism: Uropetala carovei (assembly GCA_036926305.1). Classification (NCBI taxonomy): domain Eukaryota; kingdom Metazoa; phylum Arthropoda; class Insecta; order Odonata; family Petaluridae; genus Uropetala; species Uropetala carovei. The sequence continues at coordinate 57,185 of JAXCHB010000356.1, forward strand.
GAAAATGATTGAAATCTCGTACCTACTTATGCATTTTATCATACTGAGCAGAGTATACATAGAAATGAGTGACATTGATCAATAATTAAGAGTAGTTTATTCTACGCATTTTTCTTAGCGGTCCCTGAGCATGTTATGTGAACGCCCGCAGGAAAGCAACTGGAAATACTAATGGCATTTCTAGCTGACAGACCGCAGTGGGCCTTCGCATTGCCCGTGCCCTCGTCGCCTGCTGTGAATACTCGCTATAAAATTCCCCCTGCCCTCACCGTGCCCTTATCGTGCCCTCGCCGTCCAGCGTGAATCGGCCTTACAGGGTGTGTAGGCCCTTCCGGACGTTTAAGAGGAGGCAGATCATCTTCCTCTCCAGTTGAGGCTCTGGGACGACGGTATTTATCCCACGGCATGGAACGGGATTCCGCGGTTTGGCGGATGATTTCAATCCTCTTTCTTCCAGCACGCCTCTTGAATTCTTCATCAATGGTGGAGATCTGGAGCCTTTCGTAGAGATAGCTGTTTCGCAAACCTTCATGCGGCCCTAGAGAGCGCTTTATGAGACCCGCGAAGCCATGATCGATACAATTTAACTCAGTCAATTCCATATTTTTTCAGATAAATTATGGCCTCTAGACCTTTTCTGGTGGAGTATGAATGGCAATAAACAAATTACAATTGATTTTCACTACTATGAGATCACAAAATCTCTAGATGTCTTCTGATTTAAATGCCCATCCGACTCGCCGAAGATCTCGCGACTTCCAATGCGGCCCTCCGAAGCATTTATAACAACGAATGTGGCTCGCCACATAGAAAAGTTTTCCGACCCCTGGTTTAATGTTTTAACCCTGTAGATCTGATTGTATACATAAAAAAGTACGTCAAGGCAAATAAAGTCCATTTGAAAACAAAAAAATACATACATAATAATTTTATCTCATTAAATTTTTAGCTTTAATCTTTTGTGCCAATTTATATTATTTACACATTAAGGTATAGTGATCTTAAATAAGGCATACATTTTACAAGCCAGTTATAAAATATATCTTTTCGCCGGGAGAATAATCATCGAATAGCATACAGTATAACCGGCGGAAAGCAAATGAAACTGCAATTGTATCCCAGTTATAGATTTATGGAATTAATATATTTGAAATATCGAGAGTATTTTTTCGCCATTCTTTCTTCAAAACACATCATTTATGCCATAATTCAGGCCGATTATATGGTTGGCAGAGCTTTTAAAAAAAATGCGAGATTTGGCTGCAAAAAAGAAGTCATTCATAAAGCAATTATACAATAACTCAGTTCCTCTCTTAATAAAATTAATTCTTTTTAATAAAAAAAAATTGTCTGCATTTTTATTTTCTTTGTCGCTGAATTAATGTTCAGTATTTCTTTTGATTTATGCATCAAAAAGTTTATTTCAAAATATAGGTGCGTACCCTTCCACAGCACACATACATTTTTAAAAAATGTTGTACATACAATTATCCGAATTTTCGATTATCAGAACTACCCTTAGTCCCAAATAGTTCGGATAATCGGAGTTCTGTAATTATTTTAAATGAGAAACGAATGTGAAACCAACCAAAGTTTCAGTGAAAATTATTTCATTATCGTACAAAATTCTGTTCTACTTTACAATAACAGACAAAGGAGCTTTCATATTGAGTAATCAACCCATGAAGCTTTTTTCATCTATAAATGAGCATTTATAATAAAGTAAAATCATAACCAAATGCTCAACAATTTAAAAATATATTTTAATCTAAGTAAAACATGTGTTAGCAGAGGAAGGATCAATCAAGATTACGCAGGTTTTTGCATTGATCGAAAATAGTAGTTGTAGAGATGGAGGAGGAAAGAGATGCGGGTGAGAGGCTCGAGATTTTCTAGAATAATGGATGAAGCGTTAACTCACGTTGAAATAGAGATAGGAGAGTGTAAAGGAATTTACGGGAGAAAGTTCACAAAAGCGCAGCTGTGGCGCTGATATAATGTGTGTGAGAGGAACAAAAATTACATCCCTTCACTTTCTGAAAATATTCCAAGGATAGAAATGCTTGCCCGTATTACTATGAAGCTCTCTTTAATCTGATACAGTACGATTTACGATAGAAAAAAGTATTGAGGAAAATTGGTATACAGTGGCAATGCTCAGACTACGATTTAGAAAGACGCATAATTTACTGTAAAAGATGGCCATTTAAAAGGTAACCGAAAAGTCTTTCGTATGTTTCCGATGCATGAAATTTACTGAATCCGTTCACTCTTAATAAGACAAAATACTTGGAGCCGTTATTTCGGTGATCAAAATACAGAAAAACTGATGTGTAAATTATATTAATGACTGCGTGGGATAAAACTCCATTAACTATGGCGGACATAATGATGTGATACATGACTCTGAGGATAATTTTTATAAAAGGAATATAAAGTAAATTGAGCATATAAAACAAGAAGAAGGTTTTTGCGTGTTATTGATATTTTCTTTATTAGTTGATGTTTAACAATAGGTCTCTTCCCTCTCAAGTTTCGGAAAAGGTGAAAGTTCAGGATGTTTGGTTTTGGAAAGATGTTCTTAAAGTAGCAATGAGACTCGTGTATCTTTCTTTGTGCAGCGGCCCGGATATGAGGCACACGAATATCCTGTGTAGAGACTCCCTGTGTAACCCCCTGAGATACTCTACAACTCAAACTAATGCTTACCCTCTTTATTTACCTTCTTCGTCCTACTTTTCTTTCTTGCGTATTTTAGTAAATTTATTACGGCGAACCAACCATTTATAAAAATAGTGCTTTTCTATATTTCTTAAAATTTCAACGAAGCTTAGCTAAAATGGATGATGCATCTATATCAGAGGTGGGCAAACTACGACCTGTAAGCCACATCAGGCCCGAGAGAGCATCTTATGCGGTCCGCGATGCCTTTATGAAAGGGAACCGTGAAATGTAAAACAAGTAATTTCACATTTGAAGGTTAAAATAATGGCCGGAAAACATCATTTGGTAAAGTTATGGTGCTAAAAATTTATTAATCATTGATTTTAACTAATAGAACCCTTCGCATTCTCTCGAATAACTTCGGATGTGGTCCCATCAAGTATTTTCATCTGTTAATGCGTACCGCTTCGTAAAAAGTTTGCCAACCCCTGATCTATATAAAGGTAGGAATGATTTAACAAACACGCTACAGCTCGAAAGATTAATATATTTTAGTCTATAAATTCTAAAATATTTTTGCGTCACATATAAAAGCTTTCTTCGCTGAAAAGCTATACTTTCAGCAAAAATACACAGCATACACCAAATCTACTTTAGTGTGCACTTAACACGTTTTAAACAATTCTCCCGAAGATTTTTATCTTTGTGAGGCTAAGAAGCGAAGTAGATAAATTTGTTTGATCTCGAAATTTTGAACACTTTTAGGCGCTTTATCATGACTATGTATCATCCTTAGTACAGTATTTTATTTTTTAAATTCAATTATTCGTCTAGGAAGACGCCTTGGAATTCAAATGAACAGTATTTTAAATTTAATTATTTCCTTCAGATTCAAAATGTTTATTGAATAGTCTTATGATATTATGTTAAGCATTTTGGAATGTTCGTTTTCAAGTGATTCACAGATAATATTTTTTATATAATGTAAACATTTATGAAAGAATCTTGACAATATACATTTAGGTGAATGATAAAGGATGTAGACAAACGTTTGAGTGAAAAACTATGACGATTTGATAAAATACTCCACGGTAGGCTTTTTTTATTACGTGATGCCTTATCTAAAGAGCTTCCTAATAGGAACGTCAATCACGGGTAATATTTGGCTCAGGGAAAAAATATCGATTACTTACGATCCAAGAATCCGGATAACGATTTCTTCACTTTTAGGCTGTAATAAACCGTCACTCACCTATCTTCTATAGATGAAAGACCATTTTTGGAAATGTTATTTTATTCCGAAAACAGCGGTCTAAAAATCTAAAAACATCCACCATCCCGCTCTTTCCCCTCCTCACACTCATTCCATTCCTTCCATCCAACCTTCACTCTTCATTCTCTATCCCAAGTTCCCTTTCACTTTCTCTACATATCATCTCCTTTCCTTATCCACCATAATCACTCCCACTCCTAGTCTCCATTCTCTCCCTAATCTTCCCATTTCCCTCTCGTCCTCTATTGCTTCCCCCTCTCTCTCTTCTCTGATCCGCCTGCCCCCTCCCTTCACCCCTCCCTCCCCCCTCCACCGCCCCTTTCATGCTGGCGATAAGAAAATCAAAAATGTGCGCATGTCACGAATGTAAAGATTGATGATGACAACAAAATGTCACTTTCGACTTGGTACCTGCGCCATATCATTTTAACAATGACGCTGATTCCTGAGGCGTTGAGCACTTTAATCCAAGGAGTTATAGAAATATTTCGTCGGCTCGTTAAGTTCATTGGCGATGAAGGTCAGCGGAGAATGTGCGGACAACAAAAAATTGTGACGCTAACAATGGAATCTCGCTCGCCACACCTCATTTGCTCTCGCTACTCCGTAATATTAACTCCGATCCCTCGAAATTGTGCCTATCGCACAAGAGAGAACAATATTCCACTAAAATATAACACGAAAAAAATGTCGAAACTGAGGGGGAAAAAACTCCGCCATTCAGCTCAGCGTAGATCAGTTCTTTCTTTTTTATTCTTCACGGACTTTAAATATAAAATTACAGCCGGGAAAATAAAATCACAAAAAAAATCAGTTTTCCTGCTTCCATGGAAACGACGGCGTAGCACGCTTCCGATAAAAGCCGGCTTTCGCGGGAGAGAAAGAGAGAAGGGGGGTCTTAGCGGAGTGAGTGGTTTGACAGCGAGAAAGAGATAGAAAAAGGAGCGGGGAGACGAAGGAAGTACAGAGGGGGACGTATGAACAAGGATGCAAAATCTGGAGCCTTAACCTCATCCCCTTCTGAAGCGAACCACCCTAATTGACCCGAAAATGAGAGTGGCGAGGGAAGTAGGTCAGAAACTCTCATCGCCGGAGGAGAAAGGTTTTCAGTCCTGACCGTATCTCAATCCCTCCTTCCTTTTCTTCTCTCTCTTTCTCCCCCCACCTCCACTCATTTCTCACAAATAAGGAAATATCCCTCCCTCTTCCGCTGAACTCCACTTTCCCACTTTAAACCCCTTTGCATTCACTCATCGTACCTCAAAAGTATTTCTTTCTTATCTCCTTTTCTTTGGACTTCACACTGAAACACTCGATGCAGTCACAAGGAAAGAGGTCCTCATTTCGTTCCCCTTCTCTCTCGCTCCTTACGTGCATATTCCCTCCTCCCTCAGTCTCTCTCCCCCCTCCTCCCTTCCTCACACCCCTCTCCTCCTTTAATCTCATTCCCTTCCTTTCTGATCCGTTTCCTTCCTCGCCTCCGCCATTCTCCCTCCTCACTTCACCCCTCCCTCCTTCCAACACCAAATCCTCTCTTCCCTCTTTTCCAATCTATCCGGCTTCCGTTCCGATTCGAAGCCATTATTTAGATTCTTGCGTTCCTCTCCACACGTGCATGCCTCTCAACCGTCTCCCCAATCCTTTCCACCTATCCTTCTCACCTCCCGCTCGCATCTGCTATCCGAAATTGGAACGTGATGTTGTCGCGGATGTTTTCTGTTGGGATCGACGTCAAATGTTTCCACGGCGGCGGGTTGATTTCGGGAGTTCGAAACTCGGCGCGACGATGGGTCGGTATAAATAATTGCACGTCAACCATCGTGCATTTTTAACCCCGACGAGAACTCTTCTGATTTGAATGTCTCTTCGCATTTGGAAATTTTTTGTCGTTATAATCATACGAACGTGTGTCCTCCATTCCGATCTCCCAGAAATTTCGAACTTTCATTCTAGAGTTGAAATAATAGTTGGTATGATGGGTGTAGAAACATCTTGCAGGCTGAATCGCTTTTCTTTGTGCCATATTGATTTACCTTTAATAGTTTTCAAATCATAATCCCAACACACATCGAATCTAATGAACATATTACTGACGTGATAAAATTACGGAAGGAGCTCAAAATGAGACGTGATTTCAAGCTTGTTGAAAGTTGTGGAAGACTTGAAGGGTTAAGATAGCGAGTTATCCAACGATTATCTTCGAGTGGAGGCACTGAAGCAGAATCCAATCCCCTAAGTAATTTTGTAACTATTCTAAGTCGCAATGGCCTAGAGTAGATCAAAACGGCTACTTCTGATGGTGTAAAACATGGAGATACAACGATAAACAAATATAGGTCGCCGAAGCTGTTACTCGAGTATATAAAGAGTAATAACAAATATTTTCAAAATTTTTTACATATTTCTACAACAAATGAATTTTGTGCTAAATTTACATTTAGCGGGTTCTATGAACCTTTTTACGATCGTGAAGGCATGCGTATAAGCTGATTTCATAGTCCCGTTTCTGCAAAGAGACATACTTCTCGTCACATTTGTATTTAAGCATGAGTCTATTGACATAATCATGGGATTCTTTAAATTGTTTCAAGCACTAATAGATGGTTTAGAAAACGTTTAAGTATCATTACAGAAAGAGCTCGACATCACTTTTAGTGAAGTTAAGTAAATCACAAAGAATCCTGAAAAATAAATAAAAATCATCAAATGAATTTCACTCCACAGGAAATTTTTCGAGTACATTAATTAATGATGAGATTACTATAAGCATACTTGCATTAAAATATAGAAAATCATCAGTTTGTTATATAAGGGAACCATGTTAAGGCATAATGCACTTCAGTTATATAAAGTTTGGCGAATGAAAATATGTTAATTTCACAGCTGGATTACACATTTAGTTCAAATAGATTCAATATTTTGTAAACAGTACGAGCTCCACATCAGGTCTTTTACTGAGCGATTCTCTGCCTGACAGCTAGCTTTGATATATTATTGTTTATAACCTAATTTCACATGAATAGCTGTTTTTGCTGTCTTCCACCTCTTTTTTACATCTTTTTTGTGGTTTTGTTTCATTTAGTTGCTTCACATAAGGCCTTCTGTTTCATCTACTTAATTTCGATCAGACAGGAGTTAATTCCACGAAGTTTAGAAACGATTGGCCTAACGAGAAAGGTAGTTCAAAATATTAATTCTGAAACATTAAAATTGTTTATTCCGTAGTGCATATGATAATTTATTCATTCAGAATACTTTCAAAAATAAATAAGAATATTTCTCTTCATACTAAAAAATCACTGGGGTAATTGTCCGTCAAGAACGCAGAGTATGCATGAATAAAATATTAAAATAAAATTAAGACACTTCCCATTTTCCCTCATAGTCTATCTTCCTCTCTCTCCCATTCTCCCTCCTCTCTTTCTCCCTAAATGCCGTTCTTGAGTTATTAGTGTTATTGCCAAAAGTTACAGCTACCTTTAACAGTAACTACGTTTTAGATATTAATATTTGCTTTATAACCAAGGAAACTTCAACTTTTATAAGGTCCTATGTTTATCTAATCCACTACAGCAGTGTTTCCCAACCTTTGAACTCCGCGGACCACTTCAGCAACCCTCCAGGCCTCTCGGACCACCTCATTACTTACCCTAAAGTGCTTACCGTAACTACGTTTAAGAAAAGGGGTTAATTGGTTAAGTAGTTTATATGAACATTTTCAAATATACTGCACACGTTTCTGTCTGTTTGAGGGGCGCCTGATTATTTTTTGCTTTATTCCAAGAAGTATTTTCAACGTTTGTAGGAGAAATTCGTGAAATGTAAAATAGTTTTACAACAAAATCATAATAAACATATTACAAAATGCCTTTTATTTCTAAACTATGTACTTAATACAGAAGAATTGTAAAATACAAAAAAGACACTTATTTGTATAGAAACAAAAATGAATGTATTAATGAGAACCCTGGTGTTGAATATTCTGCATAAGTTCATTAATATTTGGAGCTAAAGAAGTCAGAGATAACCTTAACGTTGATTGCAGGTTTAATAAACGATTTCTTTTCTTTGTTTTTGTAGCGAATACAGCTGAAAATCCTGATTCACGTAGGTACGTGAAGCTAAATGGAAGGAGAATCTTCAGGGCTTTCTCACTCAGTACAGGGTATTCATTTCTAATCTTTATCCAAAAGCGTGACCGCGTTTTAGCAGTTAAAAAAATCAGAAATTTTAAATCCATAAGTTCATCATTGGCGCGTGCTGTGCAGAGCGGTCAGCATGACCTCCTTTCTTCCGTCGCCTGCAGCTACTGTCTAAGGGTCTCCGCTTTCCTCCCCCTGCTCCGCAATCGCAATTTCCCCCGAAAAGAGGGATGCCTTGCCGCACAGACAACCCAGAAGACGAGAGCATCCTCCTCAAAGGACTCGAGAACGCATCGCATGGGTTATAGTCTCTCCCGTGCGCGTTTAACAAGGGCGGGAGTGAAGGGGCGAAGGAGGGCGTGCCACCGGGCTAGAAGGAAACTCTCCTGAAGAGGTGGCCCTTGGTAACCCTCGTGACTCCGTGTGTTTGGAGAGAGTGGGAGGGAGTAGAAGAGCGAGATACAGAAGGAGAGGTGGTGAGGTCAATTAAAAGCATGCTGGGGTGAATAGGCTAGTGTTGAGAAAAAGGAGAGGGGAAGGAGACGGAGAAAGCGATGAAAATTTTGGAGGAAGGGTTTTTAAAAGAAGAGTGAATTTGAGATGGAAAGCGCAAGGGGGAAGAGGCAAATATGAGAAGATGGAGGGAAAAGGATAAAAGATCATATCTGGTCGATGCTCAACACTAGCAATTTAAAGTTTATTTCATTGCCATTTTTCTACAACTAGAAGTACTATTTAACATTTTAATTATAATGCTATCTCCTACAGTTCATGCTCAACCTAACAACCAAACAATTGTATAGGGGTAGCAGCTATTATTGTACTGAGCTAATAAAGTGAAGTGAATGAATATTGGCAAAAAACATTGTGTAGACCTACTCTAATGATGCTAGAGTAACTGAAAATTAAAATAAAGTATAACCTCTTTAATCTGGTAACTCCTGTAGCTCGGAACAAATTGTGGAGTTTTTCCTATACCGTCGCTCTGATGTCGGAGAGTTTAAATTAAGAATTCACAAAATTCTTTCAGACACATATCATATAACAAACTCCCTATCAGAATAGATAGACGAAAACATAAAACTAATTACTTAAATATAATGTCACCAACAGTTTAGTATTCTCACTTTTTCTCCCTGCTTCAACTATTTCCCATCCGAATAGATACCGTAAGCATATAAAATTTATAAATCAAAACCTATAATAAATCAATATAATAGACGATCTCAAAGGTCTTAAAACATAATTAATTGCTGCGAAAAAAATTATCCATAGTGAACACCTGCAACATGACTGTTCATGATGATAACAAACTTCCTTGTCGAATCTAACTTCTCCCTGCAATGCACATTTTGCTCATAAACATTATTATATTACGAATGAAAAATATTTTAAATAAAAGCATAAAACCCAAAATGATTGCATAGATTTTCTTTAACCGTCATTCTGGCCAACTCCCGTGTTTCGGAAAATTCCATAATTCGGGACAGTGTATTTTCCAATAGGCCGGACTAAAGAAATTGTGCTGTATATTAAACAACCGTACAAAATTTGAATCTCGATTATATAAAACTCTCCTGCTGTTATAATTATGACCCAAAAAAGTATTTCCGGCGTAATAAGTTCATTCAAGTGTATGCACAAAGTTTGCTACCATCGTATAATATTTCTGATTATTTATGGGCGCGTAGTTTTATCTAGTAGTTTTTTAAAATTGAAAAGTCATAGAATTTTTTAAAAATTGTAAATCAAACATTATTTTTCAATTCCTAAAAATAAAAAAATAAAAATCGCGAATATAAATAATCCACAAAAATCTATTTACGTATGGCCTAAAGAAAAACTGAATGCAAGCTAAGGAGAAAGAATTTTCTTGATCGACTGTCAATCTCAATGACGAATCACGACGTCAGAACTGTTCGTTTCAAACTGAATGGCAAAGAAAATGTTTCTCTTTTTAATAAATTCTTGAACCTCCGGTCCATAAAGCAGCTCGTTGAAAATTTCTTAATTCTGTTATTTTTCCGTCGCTTTGAATGTCTCGAGAGAGAGAGAGAGAGAGAATGTGAGAGAGGGCGAAGGGGAAATGAGGAAATAATTAAAGAAGGAATGGACGTACACTAAAAAAGGGAAGTGAAAAGAGTAAGGAAAGCGAGTAGCGTTTGTCAAAAGGAACGGTGAAAGGAAGTAAGCGAGAATGGGGAGAACAGAGGGGTGGACGGAGGCAGCGAAGAAGATTAGAGCAGGAAAGTGAAAGGGAATGTGATTGAGATAAAAACAGTATGACAGAGATAATAAAACTAGACGGGAAGAAGTGGAGATAATAAGATATGAAAGAGGAGATGAAGAGGAGAGATAAAAGACAAAAAAGAAAAAACTACGACACGAACAGAACTTTTACCCTCATTGAGAGCATGCCAGGGGAAGAATGTAGCACTGTCTGGCAGCTGAAAACTTCGCTCTACGTTGAACTAATTATATTAGTGTAGGTACGCGAGCCGATGGTGTGTATAGCTCTAAGCAAATGCCCGTAGATTTGATTTATTAAGTTAGTGAAATATATGTTGCAAAAATATTAGATTTTAACCATACTTAAGTATCACATAGTCGTTACAAACAACAAATCTATTTTCAGCTCTGTATGAGGATTTTCGCGGTTTCATGATAGACCTTCTCGGCTACCGAAGCGGAGACGACAAACACCACCCTACCAAGCAATCCTCTACTGCTCCTTCATGCAGGCACACATTTACTCATTAACTACAATATTTTTAGCTATACTTTTAAATTTACTTATATTTTCCGGTAAGAGATTAAAGATTACATAAGATATTCTGTTCCATTCTATGATCCCTCTGTTAAGGAATTAATATTTCGCAATATTTGTTTTCTGTTGCCTAAGTTTGATTTTATAACTGTGACTACCTTTCCCAATAAAGTTTGGTGTCAACAACCTATTCTCATCTCCCCATCCTTTTTTAATGTTGCATATCTGATGTACTCTCTAATTTGATCTACTTTCTAACGTTTTCCTACCAAGTGTTTAATTCATTTCTGTAGCGCTTTCTTCCCTTTTGAATCTGCCAAGAACATTTATGTCGTCGCCTTACGCTGTACTTAACCTATTTTCTTTATCATTTACATGTGATATTCTTTGCTGCTGGATGTAACCATGACTATAATGTGCAATGTGGAAACAGATGAAAAAATACGCTATAACCGGGAATCCAACACGGGCGGATATTCTACCACTGAACTGCATCTCTTTGAGGACATCAGTAGGGGCTGGTTGATACTAGCATGGCCTAAGAAAATATTCCCGTTCTGAAACGGGGAAAATTGTTTGCTATGGTAGTTCAGTGGTAGAATATCAGCCAGGCAAGTGAAATAAACGCGTTCGACTCCTGATCATCGGGGATTTTTCACCTGTATCCACATTTCTCATCATTTCAGCATATGCCTGTCGTATAAGGATATTAGGATCATCCATTCCATCAATTTATGATTATAATATTTATTCCATTTCATTTTATATAAGTTCGCCAAAGGCATTAGAAGCAATGTTTAGGATATATGAATGATATTGTTATACGAACATTTACGCTTCCTGTAACGCGGTTTGAGCTCTCATTTCTTGATTTTCTATAGGAATTTCTTTTTATAAACCACACTTTCAACGCTATGTTTTACTGTAGTGGAAAATAACACTCGAATTTTTATTCCAATGACTTTTGCGGTTAAAAAAGTATTCTTCAAAGATAGATAGCATATGTTCATCAAAAACACATCTAATGTCCTTTCCAAAGGTACGCCATGTATCGGAATTCATGTGCCGCCTAGCAAGACAGAGAACTGCGAACATTACATAACGTCACTGCAGTACTTAGTGCTAGATAAAAATTTAGACTCTTATTTAAAATTTCTCTATTTTGGATATCAGTAAATATTCTATGAAGATGAGTGATCATTGTGATTACAAAACTTCATAAATATCCTCTAAAAAAAGAAAAGAAAATACGGAAGTCCGCCAAATAATCGCATGCGAGGAAATGTTTTTATTATATAATGGGAGAATTCCGGTATTTACTGAGAAAAAATGAATCGTCCCCTAACATGAAATACGTGACAGGAATAAAAATGGATGATGTTGAATGATTGCCGGACTACTAAAATGCCACGGAAGCCTTAAGGAATTGTAAACAGCCATCATACGATATGGGAGGACAACTTCAAAATGCCACAGTGGTAAGAAACTTTCAAGTCAACAGAGGGTTAATCCCATGAAACGGAAGAGTTCCTTCTCCCTGCCACGGAAAGTATCCGTAACTTGCGTAGGAGAACTCTTTGGACCGTTTAAACCGATGGACTCATCGACGCAAACCTAAGAGAACTTAAATCTCATTTTACGCTGGGATGATAATTAAATCCAAGATTTAGACTCAACATAATTTCCTTTGACGTTGATTCGACTTTGAGGGATGTTCAAAGATGGGCAAAAATTAATGGGTGAAAGAAACCGAATAGAACCGGAAAAAATAAAAATTTGGAATGACGTAAATAACACGCGTTTTCATCTAATTACTGAAATTGATGAATGAGTGTTCATGATATTCGTAATAGATCATGAAGTGTGAAGGAACCTAAATAAAAAGGTGTTATTTAAAACTAGACGAAAGGTCTGTAATAGATAATACAATCGTATTGAAATTGCTTTCACAATTTACGAAAGATTAATTTCAAAATCATCCCTCGAATGATGTTCCTTGATAAAAATATATAGACAAATACTACTTCATAGTATGACGGATTCCTTTCTTAAATTTTACTATTTTATTCACAATTAAGTTATAAAAGATACCTTCGTGAGAAAATTTAAGGGCAATTTCCTAATGCACCAAAACATGATTTCCTCTTTAGCGGATTCCCTTAGAGCTAAAAGATTTGAATCATTTTTAACGACTTCAGTTTAAGGACGTTGATTTTCTTACCCGCCTGTGATTCTAATGAATGTGGTTATTATCGGAAATGCATTTGTTTTTTTCAATAACTGTGGGAACATCGACTTTAATGTATAGGGAAAATTTGGTAAAAGTTTTCATAGAAATAATGCAAGCTATAAAACTTTTATTGGAGGGATTTTTACGAAGGAATTGCAGGACTTGGAGAAAGTGCGACATTTACACGTAGAGACAAAGTTTTCGGAGAAATTTATGAGCCTTAAAATAAATAAATCAAAGAATATTTGTTACCGTAAATAAAAATCATATCCATATAATACTCTCGCAATAAAATAAATAATATAAAGCTATTAAAAACTAGCGTTGGAGAATTTCCATTAAACGACTGGAATTGTTAACAGAAGTTAATATAAAATCCAAGGAAGTATAATATTAGGGTACAAACTTCAGTGTTCCATTTGCTTTCAAAAAGACGAAATAACAGAAGTGTACATTTATCTATAGTCTTCGGATTTCACTGATATATTTTATATTTAAAGGCAGAAATAAAAGTTATGAACTAGTCCGACTTTTACTCCAGAACAGAGCTTCATTAATTTCTTTGGGATATTAATTCGATAATTACAGGATACATTTCTTCGTAAAATTGTATTTGCAGTTATTTAAGCTTCCACGTCACATAAAATGTTTATTGTTTTCCTCATGATAAAAACTCTAAAAAGTCTCACATAATAAATTATTTGTGCATCCTCCCTTTTCCCTCTCCCTCTTTTTTATACTCATTAAATTTTTCCCATTAAATCTTCTCACCAAGCGACGCATACCAATTCCCACACCATGCTCGCAGTGAAAATGACTACTTGTTAATCATTTTAGTTTTTAACAATTTAATGGCAAACTTCACCCTTGACCCCTTGGGTGGCCCAGCAACGCCTGACTACTCGCTCATTAATTCAAGGAGTTTTTAAAACCCCAGCTCAAATAAGATAATTTTATATATACTCAAAGATAGCTAAATTTTCCATTACTAAGAATTTGCGTTTTCCTTCAATAAAAACAATTTTCGGATAAATTGAGAAAGTACATAATTACGTTTTTTGCGAAAGCCAAACAATAATTCATTCTAACTAATTTAAAAATGAATGTTCATTATAGTCTGCATTGATTACCACTTTTTTCTTACGATGCATTGAGAAAGAATAGGATTGAAAACACCCCTTAAAATTATTTTTATAATTTTGGAATTATCTTGTAAGCATCACTCATAAACCAATAAATCTTCAGACCTTCTACAAGTATTTTATGTTTTATATCACATAACCTAAATGTGCAAAAGGGGACTATTTATATGAGACATATATGTTATTGAGTTTACAGTGAAAATTAAAATAATTCCTTAAAATATCGAAATTAGACTTTTTAAGATCACACGTGGGTCTAGAAAGAGAACTAACATGAATTTTCGGCGACATCATAAATTTTAGGATTTTTATTATCAAATTTAGTCGTATTTAGGATTTTTATTATAAACAGAGTTTATATTTTATACAGAAACAATAAACAGCTCAATTCTGAAGTTGGATGGAAAACTCATAGTTGAACAAGTGAAAAAATGGCAGTTTTATGCAAAGAAGAATCCTGTGTTGAGAATAATTTTATTTCGGACAGAGAAGTTTTTACGCTTTCTTTGATCGAGTACTAAAAATAACAAATCATTTTCGAGGCTATACTTTCTCTTCTTCATCTGGAGACATGCATGCCATCTTGGAGCAGACGGAGGCCACATGTGGCTTCCCGAGACGGTGACTAATGTATTTTATTATGGTAAAGGACTATGATAAAAGGAAGCCGAGAAGCGAATTCACTTTTTTCCATTAGCTGTTATTAAATATACAATTTAGCCTTTTTAAGTTACTTTCTTATCGCCGAGTTGATTAATTGAAATCAGTGTAAGATGAAGTTGCTTGTTGATATTTTAGGGTACTTATTAGATATTATGTATTTGGCAGAAGCCTCTTGACCTTAATGAATTCGTAGTTTATTGGATAAAATAATGAGAACAATGCACACCAAATTGAAACTGATTTTTGCCCAACGGAAAATAAAGCCTATTATTATTTTATCCAAGATGACAGTGCCATAATTAGGGTATGTCGAAGATGGCATTTGCCGTACACGCCGCTTGCAAAAGGCGACAAATGTTCCGGCAAAAATACCAATAGTTTATTTTTCCATAAATAAGCGTTAAATTAATACTTAAACGTTAAAGTAATTATGATGAATGAATGAATGAACCCTCCTAATAACCATAAAATTTTTTAAAACGAAAGTACTCATATACACACTGGTTTAGGGGTATTTACTCCACCCCAGGGACCAAACACACACGCAATCTCACACACTTCGGGTTTAGGGGGAATTATCAACGCCAGAGACCCTTTCTTTGCTCACACACTCACAAATACACACGTCAAAAACCACACACGTGTGCTTCCTTTCTAAAAAATGCCTATATACGTATCTCAGAATCAACGTCAGTAGGCCGATCAAAAAGTAATTGTTACTAACAGTGGCATTATTCATTATAAAAATGCAGTAAATATCGTATATTACATAAACAAGGTGCTACCTTAAATTTTTTTCAAATGCGCCAGTTACGCCTCCGCATAACGGTGTTTCTTATGGGTTAGTAAATATGTTAAGCTATTCATAGAATTTGAAATAAAATACTTAGATTAAATTTGAGTACATGACCGAAACGTTTGCCTTTTGAAAAAATGAGGAACTTACGTATTATCCCAATGCCATACTTACGTACAACATTAACAGAAACTGAATGGCCTCTCTCGACATTTACAAACCCCATCACCGGACAACGGGGAGGGATACTTTGGTTCCGGGCGAGGCGAAGGGCGCGGTAGCGCCCGGAGACGAATACCCATTAAAAGGCTCGCCAATATCCTCTCCATTTGCGAAACAACAGTCAAACGAGATATAATTCGCGGCAAAACAGTCAAACGAGATAAAAATATTAACAGAATAACAACGTATTGTTGGATTTACGATACTTTATTATCAGTTTCGTATGTATTTATAATTTGTTATTATTATTCTGTTAATTATTATTCTGTTAATATAATATTCGGATAATACGTAAGTATGGCATGGAGATAATACGTAAGTACCAAAAACGATACTAGGAAAAGATGATTCTCGCTTAATTTCTAAATTTTAAATTTCCTACATCCGATATATAATAGCCAATTTCTGTTTTAGTGGTTCTACAGCTTTTGGAGCGCTTTCATTGGTTGAATGGCAAGCCAATCAGCGTTCGGGATATCATTATTGAGGAATATGTTTACCTTCGTTACGTAAACTGTTTAACGAGAGCGGATACATTAAAAAGTAAGTGCACGAAATTTTATTCTTTTCCCTTATACTAGCAAAAATATCTACGGTCAGTTCCCTTTATGATGAAATCACAGTAGTGAAACATTAACATTAAATCTTTAAATTACATTTATCGCCTTTATTTATTAAATAGATGTAACAGCTATGTTATGTTTTGAAATGTGAATATTAATTTATAACGTTGCGACGAATCATTCATTGTTGAGAAATAAAAAATCATAAGTTTACCTTCGTTACGTAAACTGTTTAATTAATGTGAGCGGATATTTATATATATACCTATAAGTTTAGAACAGTTATAAAGTAAGTGTACGAAATTTAAGTTTTTTTCCTTTGGACTAGAAAAATTATATAAGGTACGGTCATTTCTCTTTATGTTTGTATTTTTTTGACATTAGTAATATGAACGCAACAGAATTAGAAAAAAAGCTCACTTCTTTCGCAAAAAAATCACGACTGTTCGAACGCATTAAAACAATTTTTTTGCATGTTCAACTGCAGCATAACAAATTTTAAGAAGCCAATTTTAAATTTAAATTGAAAAGTATCGGAACATTATTTGAGTAAAAATGACTAAAATAAGATCTTAATTGAAAATAAATAAAGTCAATGCAAATTTTACTTTGAGAAAGGGATATTTGTTTCTTTTTAGCTTTTTTTATGTTCTTGATAAAATTTTTACCACATTTTAATGCTTTCGTCGCAGACTTTTTCGTATGCGAATTTTTGTTGATATGGTGAGAAAAGTTCACTAGGCAATTTTTGGGCAGTTTTGTTTTTAATTTTAAACATAACCTAAGCATGCATTCAAAATAAAATTTCCCCATCCAAGGACGGGCGGAAACACTAGTATATCTGTATATCCATATATAATCCGTCCACACATTTTCCTCACTCCATTTATTTTCCTTCCTCACACTCCGCGAAATTTGTTTTTCAGTAAAACATGGTTTCGGCAACAGAATTAAAAAGAGGAGTCACTTTTTTTCGAATGCAGTGTATAACAACATAATTAGAGTCGGACTCCAAGTGAATTAGATGATACTTAAAAAAACGTAAGGCTTTTTCAAGTAAAGGTGCAAATGTGTCGTACTATATGCTTTGTCCGAGAAAAGAGTTGCATTAGAGAGCCGCACGGAAATTTCTTAAAGGGCACCTCCACTTTTCCGATCCCTGAATCACCGACCACTATTCCTTACTCTACCTTTGCTTTTTCAAACCTTCTCCCCAAGTGCAGCTTCTCTTCCATCTCTCTCTTCTTCTTGCGGATATTAGATGAAAAAATGCTCGGATAGAATTACTGCATGGTTGCTCCTGCTCCCACACCAAGACCTTAATCACTCATGATCCGGTTAGTGGCGTTCGACATTGGGGAAGAAGGCTCGAACCTAATCAAGAGCCTACATATTTAGCAACAAAAAGGTTGCCATGGAAACGAGCCCGGGGAGGCCGAAATCTACTGGACTCGTTCAATATATTTCCACTTCTCCTGTCTACATAAAATGCGCACAAGTCACTTCCCAAATATCAATGGATCCAATTCTCTACGTCAAATTTAACGAAAGTCAATGCGCGATTTTGGATTTTTTTTCTTCTCATGGTAATAAATTTATGAGTTTCCATTTACATTAAAATTCCGAAAATTATAAAAATGGAAGAAATCAACTGTTCCAATTAAGCATTCCACACACAAATTGCATCCAAATGAGTTCTGGGCAAATATCGACAGTATAAAATGCATCACGCAGCTACATCCTTTATCAAATATTTTAATCGATGAAGTAGACTTAGGACGAGGGAAATAATTTTGAAAAATATAGAATACAGGCTAAAATGTGTATTTAAATCCATCTAGGACAAGAGATTGAGCTATATAAAAAGTTATTAAAAGCAAAGAGGCCATCATTAAATTGAAGACGACTGCCCAACAGTAAATAATAGAAAAATTCAAATTATTTCCACAGAGAATATTTGAGGAATGAATGAAAATTATATTTGTTATAATATGATTACAAATATTCTTAAGTTACGCGACAAATATTATCTGAACGTAATAAAAATATAACGAATTAGTACTATGAAGGTTATGTAGAGCAGTGATGCTGCAAATTGGTAATTTCAAATCAGAATGGTATATGTGAAGTTCTGTAACTTGTAATCAAAATAAAGGAATATTGATAACGAACAACGATTTTTGCTCGAAGAATTCTCTTATAACCCATAGACTATATATATATATATATATATATATATATATACTAGTTGTTATGTGCTTGCATTCTGCAAGCATTTTCAAATTTTAGCATTTTTACAAATTCAAATTATTCCCAATTGATGTTGTACATAATCATATAACCGTGTCAAATTTGGAGTTTGTACCTCATTTAGAAATGCCATATAATTTTAATCCTCGTATGGGGCAATAATGGAGCAAAACAGCCCCTAACATTATGAGTTATTACAGTCTCAGATTTTTTCCATCTGTTGTAACTAAAAACCCATAATTCTGCCAAATTTCAAGTTTGTATCTCATTAAGAAGTGCCTTATAATTATCACACTCGTATGGGGCCGAAAAAGGGCAAAACCAAACATTAAAAATAGGAATTTTTGCAATTTTACAATTTTATCTTAGTTTGCCATGAAAATTCTATAATCCTGCCAAATTTCAAGTCTCTATGTCAATGCAGCTTCCTCGCATTTTTTGTACTCGCATGGGGCCGAAAAGGGGCAAAACCGCCCTTTAAAAATGAGAATTTTTGTAATTTTGTAATTTTATCTTAGGTTGCAATGAAATTTCTATAACCGTGCCAAATTTCAAGTCTCTGGGTCCTACGCAGCGGCATCGCCTTTTTTGTTCTCGAATTGGGCAATAATGGGGCAAAACAGCCCCAAAAATGAGGATTATATCAATATCGGATTTCTTCATTAGGTGTAGTTTGACATTAACAGCATTAAAATATAAGCCTCTGATTCCCATTGAAAGCTTACCCATATGAAAGGATTGAGCTTGTTACCAAGGAAACCTATTGTTAGACCCAGAAAAATTAGCAATTTTTTGCGATAAAAACTATAAATTTACGTTAATTCTACTCGGATTTGAATTCTGTCTTCAAAAATATGAAACTACAATTTATATCCTATCCGACAGTTTAAGTCTCGAGTTCGTATCTTGAAGGGAAGTAATTTTAAAATGTAAATATAAAAACCTCTGCACCAATTTACATGCTTTCTTATGGGCAAAAAATGGGGCAAACAGGGGCCAAAATAGCCCCTCAAAATAGGAATTTTGCCAGTTTCGGATTTTTTCCTTTGGTTGTGACTAAAAACCTATAATCCTACCAAATTTCAAGTTTCTGGCACATGTGGAAGTGCCTCATAATTTTGTATCCTCATATATATATATATAATATATCATGTGTACGAAGCATCTATATATTATAGATATATATATATATCATATATATAGGAGGATACAAAATTATGAGGCACTTCCAGATGTGCTAGAAACTTGAAATTTGGCAGGATTATAGGTTTTTGGTCACAACCAAAGGAAAAAATCCGAAACTGGCAAAATTCCTATTCTGAGGGCCTATTTTGGCCCCTTTTTGCCCCATTTTTTGCCCATAAGAATACATGTAAATTGGTGCAGAGGTTTTTATATTGGCATTTTAAAATTACTTCCCATCAAGATACGAAGTCGAGACTTAAACTGTCGGATAGGATATAAATTGTAGTTTCATATTTTTGAAGACAGAATTCAAATCCGAGTAGAATTAACGTAAATTTATAGTTTTTATCTCAAAAAAGTAGTAATTTTTCTGGGTCTTACAATAGGTTTCCTTGGTAACAAGCTCTATCCTTTCATATGGGTAAGCTTTCAATGGGAATCAGAGGCTTATATTTTAATGCTGTTAATGTCAAACTACACCTAATGAATGTAATCCAATATTGATATAATCCTCATTTTTGGGGCTGTTTTGCCCCATTATTGCCCAATTCGAGAACAAAAAAGGCGATGCCGCTGCGTAGGACCCAGAGACTTGAAATTTGGCACGGTTATAGAAATTTCATTGCAACCTAAGATAAAATTACAAAATTACAAAAATTCTCATTTTTAAAGGGCGGTTTTGCCCCTTTTCGGCCCCATGCGAGTACAAAAAATGCGAGGAAGCTGCATTGACATAGAGACTTGAAATTTGGCAGGATTATAGAATTTTCATGGCAAACTAAGATAAAATTGTAAAATTGCAAAAATTCCTATTTTTAATGTTTGGTTTTGCCCTTTTTCGGCCCCATACGAGTGTGATAATTATAAGGCACTTCTTAATGAGATACAAACTTGAAATTTGGCAGAATTATGGGTTTTTAGTTACAACAGATGGAAAAAATCTGAGACTGTAATAACTCATAATGTTAGGGGCTGTTTTGCTCCATTATTGCCCCATACGAGGATTAAAATTATATGGCATTTCTAAATGAGGTACAAACTCCAAATTTGACATGGTTATATGATTATGTACAACATCAATTGGGAATAATTTGAATTTGTAAAAATGCTAAAATTTGAAAATGCTTGCAGAATGCAAGCACACATTAACTAGTATAATATATATATCATGTGTAAGAAGCATCTATATATTATAGATATAATCGATAGGTTATTACAACCAAAATATTCACTTTGTAGATTTAAATATTTATTTGAGGAAATTTAAATAGTAAAAATATCGTTTACTTTTGGATGTTGTAAGTCCAATGTTCAATGTTTTACCTTACTGAATATAAAGGAGGCTTTGAAATTATTATTATGATATAACAGCTTCAATTCTTTGCAACAATGTTTTAGCTACACAATATTTTTTATTTAATTTTAAACTTTAATACTTCATGTTTAATTTTTTTTCAAAAAATCAGTTTTAACATTAATACTCTTTAATACATATAAATTAGCCCTGCACGGCTTGTATATTTTTCACGTGGAGTGAAAATCAATGTATTAGACTCCAAAGAAAAATAAATATTCGAGTAACTAAAAAAGTTCTCTTGAATCCAAGTCCACAAAATAATTAAGTAAACAGACTGGCAGTTAAGAATGCAAGAAAGGTATGAAACGGCAGAGACGAGTTTAGCGACATCCGTACATAAAAATTTATCACGTGCATCGATGACGATATAAAAGTTAACTTCAAACAAATCTGCGTTTAAAACACAAATATTTTCTCAGTTTTGCACTTTATCTGGAGAATTGTTTTTGGAATCCATGCGGTTATCAAAATGATATTTTGCTTATTTTTCTTATAAAGTAGAAGTTAAGATGACTTTTATATCTGAAAAAAAAATCTGAAACACAAGTCTTTTATTGAAAGGGCGAAGCTTTATGGAGCTTATTTTCGCATTTGTATCTTCCGATCCACACGTGACGTTCGGTTTCCCCATACGACGCTTTTATTTGTTTCTATTTTACTAGCCTTTCCCTCGAGTCTCCGCTCCATCACCTTCCCTCGCCCCCTGCTTCACTTCCTCCGAATACATACTTTCGCCTTCTCTTTCCCTCTCACTACCTTCATTCTCATTCCATTCCTTTCTCTTTGTCCTTCGTTCCCTTTACGGACCGTTTGGGGTACCGTGGTCGCTCCACCGAAGAATGATGTTACCCATGGGAAAGGGTCGGCAGATTGGAGGAATCCACATTGGAAAACACGAGACCTTTTTCTCCTTTCCTCATTCCGCCTTGAACACGCCATACAGAGGGTTTTTAGGGGGTTAAGGTAGAATGTGGACAGGAATAGAGAAAGATGGATATCTACAAGGGCGAAAAGTGAGCATGGGTCTTAAAATCCAACTGCATGTAGACAAATGAATGCTGTTGAAATACCAAATGGCACAGTAATTAATGTATTAACTATGTTAAAACCTAAACACGACACTGACAATGGTGCGTATCCTATATATAATTTTGGAAGTGTCCGTCCGACTATTTTCATTTTCATAAAGTCCTGGGTTTGAATCCAGGAGACAATTATATTTTTCCATAAGTTTACACGGGATTTTCGATTTTTCAGAATGCAAGTTTTTTTCACTTCTTCCATCAAAATATGTAAATATGGACATATGTTCTTCGTTTTTGCTCTATTTTACGGATAAAACTCTATACTATCTTATTCTTGCGATGTTTACATGTAACACGGTCGAAGTTTTCAGAAATACGCAATTGTTTTCAAAATTTTACGGATATTTCGTACTCTTTCCGGGCGTTACCAAGGTGACCGTCATTGTTGCCTCCGATTCAATTACTGTCAACTAATCCTTCAAATAGGTGAAAGAATAGCGCTATTCGCTTCGCACTTTTGTTTAAGTATCGAAATGATTGCTGTAGCAACGTCAAACTTTATACATGGCAACGTAAATATTTACGGATAATTATTCAGTTAACTGCGTATGGGAAGCCTTTCTAACGATTTAATCAAAGCAGTTAAATCTTCATTTCATCGTTTGAACACTGGAATCTTACCTTTTTGTAAGTAGAACTATTATATTATACATCTGTAATGCTTATTAACGCAAATAGTCTCACGTATAAATTTAAAATTAGATAAGAATAAGGACATACGTTATTTTTAGCAGATTACATGGTTATTTTCTCTTCATTGATAATCTAAATAAAGGTTGTATTGATTGTTATATAAAAAGAAAGAACAAATTTAAAATTAGATGAGAATAAGGACATACGTTATTTTTAACAGATTACATGTTTATTTTCTCTTCATTGATAATCTAAATAAAGGTTGTATTGATTGTTATATAAAAAGAAAGAACATATAATTCAAGAAAAAGAAACAAAGAAAATTAAAAAATGAAAGTTCTCGATCAATTACTGTGTAGCATTAATTTCCTCTCTAATATGAATCTAAAAATTCAGATTTATGACTGACCTCGCATGATAAATTGTCAATACGCACACAAAGCCTTGCCCTCAGCAAGATTGGAACCCGCGAACCTTACCTATACCTGGAAAATGCATTAGTATAGTTAAATGTGAATTATTGAGATCAACTTTTTTCACACACTCCTTCATTTTTTCACCTGTTTCCTCATCTCCCATCACAACAGCTTATGCCTGTCGCATAAGGAACTTCAGATCATCCTTTCTATCAATTTTTTATAAAGTAATTGAAAAAAACCGCGAAAACATTGCGCGGGTTCAGCTAGTTTTAACTAAAATACTTTTGTACAATTTATGAACAGTAAAATATTTTATATTGTTTCGTATCCCTATGTAATTTTATGATCGCCTTATCCAAATTATTTCTCTCCTACTTACAGTAGGGAGAGAATGAATTAAGGGGCCGTATTCTTTTGTCTCGATAGCGTTTTTGAGACTCCTGAGACAGAACGAGGGAAGGCGAAAGACAACAAGGGAGGCGAGGAAGAAGAAGAAGCGGGGTGAGGATAGAAACGGGAAAAAAGACGTAAAAAGAGGAGAGAGTTAGGTCCGGCGGTGCCGGAGTAGCGAGCACCCCACGGTCATCACGCTGATTCCCGCGGCTTGGAACGCATCCAAAAAACAAACGCTTTCCTAGCACATATGTACTCCAACAGCTTTCGGGGTACTATCCTCTGCTCTCTGCACTTATCCCGCTTAGTCTTCAATGTTTTGGGATTAAAAGCGAGCCGAGGAGTTCATGTGAAGAAGATTATGATGAGATGGGGATCATTGGGAGTGAGACTGACGTTAATGTGACTGCGTGTAATTAAAAGTTTGGTAACTGAAGCAAGACTGTTTCGAAGCGATATTCTATAACGTAAGACCTCGTAATCCAAAGAAATTTTATACTCCAATACCAAAATATATGCAATTATTTAAAATAGGAAATTACAAGCTAATTTTTAATTCGCTTGATCTTATTTAATGTTAGAATTTTCGTTATATTAAATCGATAAGTGAGACTCACCGGTAAATATTTGAAGTACCAACAACAGCTGAATGTATTTAATTATGGTAAATATGGAGTTTTAAAATTATTTTATGGAATTCAGTAATAAAAGGAAGTATTTTTTTCTCTGGTTTCCATTTCCAATACTGAAACCATTCCTATTCTGCTGAATGTGACTGATTTGCCAAAGTAGGCCCTTCCAAATGGAAAGATCCGATCATTTAAAAACAAAAAAAGGAAAAGGTCTGCGATCTTTTGTTTTGACCCAAATATCACGAATCCGGTGGTGGATAGGGGGAGGATCCTGGAAGGATTTAAAAAATCAACCATTCCATTTTCCAGGTATATTTTGCCTCTTCATCCCGAAGCTCCAACGAAGCTCTTTGCAGCAACAAAGCACTGACCGAATCACTATTTAATAAAACGCATGCTCGCCAGTCGGATTAAGGGATCAACGTTGTTTTTTTCTTCAACCCACTTCTCCTCTCCCGACTCGCTTACTACTCGCTGAAGGGAGAAGACAAACACGATTGCGTCAGCTCACTGGAGTAGATAACGGTCGAAACATTCGAATCTTTCATTTATTGACTAGTGGGGCATATTTATCAGCTGTATCATCACTTAATATTAAGATATAGTTGGCCGTGATATTCCGTATATTATATTTCGTTGGAGAAAATAAAGTTGCCATTCTTAATCTTCAGTATTGCGTCAAAATTAATATGTACAGTGAAATTTTATATTAAAAGCATAAACTGAAAACAAAGTCAAAATCGAAGATATAAAAATAAAAATTATAACAGCCATTACCGACATTGGAAAACAAGTTGTTGTTAAGCCAAATGTTCAATAAATCTTAAAAATCGCATTCTTGATGTACGCAATTTGTAATAATCGTATCTTTCGGAGCCAAAAAAATAATTTGAACGGCCGTTCCGACGAATTTATACCAGCTATATTCCAGAACCGAATTGAAATTTCATATAGAAACGCTTTGCAGCGCTAAAAATCAATTCAACGCAAAATTACTCTTGCCACTTTTCGTTTCCTGTTTCTTTCAGGGGCGGAGAAATTATTATACCGTGAGGGATTTGTTTACAAAGAATGAAAAAATAGATTTGGAGAGAAGTCGGCAACTGATGAGTAGGAGTTAAGGCATAGAGAGCAGAGGAAGAATAAGGAAGCGGGGCTAAAGGAATGGGAGAACCGCCTAGGAAGGGACGAGGCGTGGGCGATGTGTCGACCATCTAACATAAGAGGATCAAGCAGGAAAGGATTAATAACACCGAACCCACGGCGTTTGTTCGCCTAGAACTCGCGGCATTGGATCAAAGCCCGACGCGTGGTTACACACAAAAGCTAACATCATTCATTCCTGTCAAATTAATGTTTCTTAAATTCTTCCTTCGTATTCTTCATCTGCCCTTGCCATGTATCTCCTTTTCCGCATCCAGAACATGGTTTAAGCGTCTTGATTGATAACAGTGACCTCGAATACCGCCGCCGGAGGCAGCATTACCGGAAGACGGAGGATAAATTTCCGCCACTTTAAATCGGAAGGTTATATTCTGTGCTCTCCCATAAATTTACTATTCTGATTTTTACCAAAGAACGTGTCAAGGAATTTGTTCGCGGAGGGAAGTGAGGTTATCAATGGATTCATCGCAAAACATGAAAATGGCGAATCAAGTAAGCATTATGGCTAAGGGCTAGAAAAAATCTTTCTTCCGTAATTATTTTTACCCTAACTATTCAATAATCCATCTTATAACCTTCTTTAAACATGCCCATGACTTTTAGTTATGCAAGATATATGAGTTACAACGGTACCTACATCATAATAAATGGCACACTAAAATTACCTGATGCAAAATATAATTACGTTCAAAACCAGCGATCAAGGCGGGAGTAGTGCAGGAATATAGGAATATAGGAATATATGTATATCATTTATTGTTTTTATTTTCTCCCTTGATTTATATAGTATTAAGAAGTTGCAGATATGGACGTTATTTTTATTTTTTATTTCTCTTATAAAATTTATGAAGTCCAGTAATGTAACAAAAGATAACAGAAACACCCGGTTGACTTTGTAAATTTTCCTACCTATCGTGGTCCCGATGATAGTAATGGCAAGGTATTTAAAACAATAGCCTCTCAAATGAACAATTCTAAATTATTCTTCTATTCAGTTTAGATATACCTATGAGATATATATTAATTTTACGTTGACATCTGTCAGCATTTGTGTCCCCTCCCCTGTTTCTCGAGAACTGTTTGTCGTAGAGATATGCGATAAACGGCGTTTTGTTTCTACACACTAGGAGGTCCCTATAAAAATATTTTCATTTTCATAAAGCCCAGGGTTCGAATCCAGGAGACAATAAATAAACGGTTGCATTGACGTCGCCTTTATAGTAGGTCCTGTAAGAAGTTAAAAGCAGTCGTTGATAGCCACTTGAAGGAAAGCAACTATTTGTGAATTCGTCTATAAGAGTGCAACGATAATCATCGGAACTAAGGTAAGGTAGATTTTTTAAAATTTCTCCTTTGAATATACCGCGATATTAAACTAGCATTGTGTAACTCTGTGACACTGTGATCACGTAATTACTCTAATATATTGCTGTAAAATCGTAGAAAATAAAAAAATTCCAAGGGGTAGACCAGTGAAAAAGAGAGCTACAGCTGCCAGAGATAGGAAGAAGAGCCAGAGATTAAACGAAGAGAATTGTAGGAAAGAGAGAGAAAGAGATGCGGAAGCTCATAGGATTGCCAGTGTATATGAGGAGCGGGGAGTACAACAAAGACAAAGAAATGGGGAAACATGCCAAATGAATAGGGAACAAAGAAGATCCAACCTAGGGCCGAACTATTTAGATTATTTGCAAGCGTAGCTGCAACGGGCTGCTAGTATTTATTTAATTTCACACGCGCCCATCTTACAATTAGTAACGTAAAAGATTTCTAAAACTAAAGTGAAAAGTTCCCCCAGTGTAGTATAAAAATTATTGGTAGTAATTGTTCCCTTTTCCATAATCCAGGTGTCAAGGTAGGTTTTCATGCGTTTATAATCAGGCTTATTTAAATATGTATATATACACCATACATACGACGAAAAAATATTATCAACTGAGTAAGCGAACTTAATTGACAAAATATAACAGAAACATACTGTCGCCTCTGAGAAATTAATAATCGCCAACTGAATAATTGGGTTCGTTTCAGTTATATCCCCGACTGATTATTTATTAATTATGTTGCCACCGAGATACTTAATAAACAATCAAATAATAATCATACTTTATTATACAAAGAACCTTGAAGTAGTATTAATATTTCTTTTTAAACCCATCGTAAATCATAATGAAAACGGATTTAATTAATTTAATATTGAATTTACGGTATTCTTCCAATATGCGGTCTATATTAGTGTTATTCTCATGGGGTCGCTATGTAAATATTACAAGTAACCGAGGATATTGGCGAGCCTTCGGCTCGCTTTCTTTTTAGGTTATAATGCCTTTTATATCGGGTGTAGCCGTCTCCGGGCGCTATCGCGCCCTTCGCCTCTCTGGAACGAAACTATCCCTCCCCATTGTCCGGTGATCGGGTGGGTAAAAGACGCCACAGGCAGATCAGTTTGCAAGCTTTCATTTTGCGTGAAAGGGTTATCTCAAAAAATTATTTTTCGAAAGGGGTCCGGGATAACATAGACCGCATACGAAATTGAAAATTAAGATATCCTACACGGTCTATCGTTATCGTTCCCCTTCTTAATTGTTATAATCATTATTTAGTTGTTTATTTACTGATCTCGTTGGCAACTACAACATAATTAGTAAATAATTAGAGGGGGATATAACCGAAAAGAACCAATAATTGAGTTTTTCCAGCCCTGGCGATAAGGATATTCAAAAAGTAATGTCTTATGAATCCTTTGGCTCAGAGATGTTCCCACAGGCTACCTTTTGATAATGACGCTATTTAACGCTTCAGGTTACGTAAAGAATGGAGTGAAGACTGGTTCTAATAAACTTCCCATTCGTCCTTCACAAAAATTCTCCATATAGCTGGCATTTTGCCAATGTGAACCCTTTTCTGACTTCGTGGAATAAGCCATAAAAGAGAAGAAGCTGACCAAAACTCATACATTCGCTCCGCATTTTTTTCGATTAAAATTTTGTTCCGCATGGTCACAGGATAATCACAGAATTCCTTTCGTTTCAGTATTTTTTATTGCTGCTGGCAATTCACCATCACATCTAGACTAGGAAACATATGACGGTCCTTTTGAATAAATCTTTTGTTCTATATTAAAGACCTTTTGATTGCACGACGAGAACACAATAGCCTTTGTCTCTACAGGCTCTATCAAGAAGTACATTTTCAACACGTTAGAGAAGTTTTTCGAGTAGCTGATATATTTATTTCATTTGAATTAAAACTTGCTCCTTATATATTTTTTCTAATAATCTTGGCGTATGTATAAATGTGTGTATAAAATTGTGTAAAAATTATCAAGCTTTAAATTAACTTTTATTTTGTTCTAGTTTTGCCTAAAGCTTATATATTTATAGCAGAGGTGGGAAGTTACGGTCCAGTCCCGAGCGTTCCGGTTTCGACCTTAAAATTTCCAACTCGTTCCGTTCCGGGTTCGGAGTGATCAAAAGAAGAAACGGTTCGGATCCGGTTCCGGAATCGTTCCTAGTTCTTAAAAAATGTCCTCTTAATTGATAAAATTGTACAGTAATTACAACTTTTTTCAATTAGGTCAAAAAATGACGAAATTGTCTTAAAAGTAGTGTGGCCAAAGGCCATCTTTTAAAAGAAAATTTCCTTTTTACTTTTCCTTACGTAGTTTATGTGAAAGTATTGTATTCGTGAAAATTACTGAATTCGAGATTTCAACGGAAATACACGTTTAAGGTCCCCTAGTATGTTTCAATATTTTCTCGATGATGCCTGTGTGTGTGTAAATAAAAGTGGAATTAACCGTTGATAATACTTCATTATTGCTATGTCACCACCCGCAAATAATATCAACCTTTTAACAAATTTAAAAAAATAGAATAAATACTGACCTTCAACTAACGACTTGACAAATAGTAATAGTCAAAAATTAAGTAGCATTAAACCACGATATCACCATTTCCTTTGCTAAGGGAAGACTGAAATTCTCTTAAAAATTTATCTGGATAAGGAGTGGAGGAGGGGTTGAAGTCGGTTGCACATTGCCCTCTGGTGGAGGAATTCACAATTCATCCCTAGTACTTGGGGAAACCCCTTTTAGTGGAATGAAGACAATATCTCTCTCGAAAAAGTGCACTCCAGGGCGAGGGTAGTTCGGAAAAGATAAGAAGAATTCACTGCTTAATTTTTCGTCCCACATTCATAGAAGTTTCTTCTGGCCATTTAAGTGTACAATAGATTTTATCTTATTAGGGACGAAACGATGACTCCTGGGGTGAAATGGATGGGATGGGATTGTCCTCAAGGGTAGCGAGAGCGGGAGGTGAGGGTGTAGCAAACCTTTACCTCAGCGATTAGCGGCGCTGTTGCTCGGTCTGAAACAAGGGCGAGTAAATTGGGCCTAGATAGAAAGTGTGTGCTTTTCTTTCCCAACCCTTGCAAAGATATAATATTTTTAATGTCAACATCGACTGTACGTTATTTCGACTCGACTGGGAGTGTATCATATGGATTTGACCAACCCTTCTTTTCCCCCCAATTTTAACATTTATTAGCTAATTAGTTACACCATGCATTATTTACAGTAACGGTTACCTTCAGACAGTTTGCCGCGTTGAAGTTATACGAAAATTGCCGCCCTTTGCTCAAGCTTGCAATTAATGAAACGATTTATGGGTGACCTTTTTAATTCTTTGCGCGATGAATACAAACATTGTATGAGAAAATTTTAGTTGTCGGATGATTAAGATACAGTTTTATCTTGTCGATAGCATCAAGACGTTGGATTTATATCTTCGTCTTCAAATCAATAAAGCGTTTCTTGAATCATCGTCTTAAAAAAACATCTTTGCTCAATTACACAACAAATTCAAATTCTTAATAATATTCTTTCGATTACGGATGATATTAAAATATGAAGAAACGACTAATCTTCCAAGCCCATAATTTCATTGTAATCACTATAGAGAATATTTTTTATGACTATGCAAAGAAAGATGATAAAACTGATTGGAAAGTGAGCTCTTACAGTATATTCGAGTAGATAATTGAAAGTTACTTGTTATTCCCTGCTTTACGTAATCATTGAACAGCTTTTTACCAGAATATATTATGTAAAATATGGAAACCAAATGTAGATAGATTAGATACCAACTTGCAAACACTAGATCCAACTTAACAAGGAAAAAGAATAATCAGAGAAAGTATACTTTTTCAATTTTGTATAAAAATATATAATAGTAGAAATGAAAAGTTTGTTTTAAATAAAAATAGTTAAAAATATTAATAATAATGTATTCATTTAACCATACCGGAACCGTTCCGATTCGGGTTCCGGTTCCGACAATTTTTCCGTTCCAGTTCCGGATCCAGGATTCGGAACGACTTTGAAACCGTTCCTTGTTCCGGATCCGGAACTTTCCCAGCTCTTGATTTATAGTGAATATTTTCATGTTCTATCTCCTGCCGTCAATATTTTTGAGTAATAATAAACATAAAATTTTGAATCCTATGCTTTCTTTTGTTAGACAGCGAGGTGAAAACTTGAAAAAAAAACTGTTTACAACGTTAAATTATAATAATTTTCCTTCCTCAAACCCTGCATTAGTCACAACAAACATTCTTTTCTCTTTTTCTAAGTCACTGACATTAAACACAGCAAATATGCTCGTAAAATCTTTATTAAACTACGTTTCAATTTCCTGATAAAAGATTTGCCCAAAAAAATCTCCTCTTATTAAACACCAGGCCACTTTAAGCGAACTTTTCTATAGTTCGGTTTACATATACTTTTTTATTATAAAGATTGTAATTATTCATAGTATATTTCCATGACACTCCATGATATAGAATTCCGACTGTCTAAAAAGTGTATTATTTTAGCTTTTTATTGTATTCTTCTTTATATTTCCTCACCGTGCTACAATAATTATTTGTATGTTTGCCGTCCCTTAAAATGTTTGTACTTCCGTTCGGTTAGCTTCATCATCCATTATACTGTAATAAATTCCAATCATCACATCCATGTGAAGTGCATTTCGTTTTTCTCCCGCGACTTATTCAACTTCTACTGAAAATTTTCTTTTCATTTGGCATCCTTTCATTCTCTCTTGCTTTTTTCCGCAGTTTGTATTATTTTACTTAAAAATCAACTAATATAGATGTTTTCGTTGTCTAATAAAAAACATAAGACGTTTTAGAAAATAGTCATCTTAGCCTAACCATATTCTATGCCTTTCTCTACGAACCTATCACTGAGACTCAGAGCTAGGTGCGCTTATCCCAACTCAAAGATGCATCAGCGGAATACATATGACACATTAGGAACATCTCGTGGCAAACATGGCAATCGCGGCATAACGGTCCTTTACAGGAGAAGATGAGATAAACGCCGAAAGCATATGCATAACTTATGGACACAAGAGGGTATAATCGAGAGGGGTATGGAAATGGAGGAGGAGGAGGAGAGTAAGGGAGGAGAAAATGAAGAGTGGAGTGGTGAATGCGTTAAAGAGAGGGAGGGAATTTTGTGAATCGAGAGTAGGGAAGGGAAAAGTTGAGAAAGTTTGGCAAAGAGGAGAAAGAGGCGATAGGGAAAGGTGGGATGGGGAGGCGCTTTGGTTGGAGGCAGGCATAGGGAAGAATGGGTTCACAGACGAGGAAGGAGAGAGGAAATAGGGAAGGAAGGAGAGAAAAGAAAGTGCGACTTATAATTGGAATTGGGAAAGACGGCTAGTAAATGCCACAAAGAGTGATATAATTGGAAGAGAGAGGAATCAAAGAGAGAACACAAACGAAGAGGGTATGGGAATAGGAGAGAGGCTGGCAAATACGAAGGGAGGATGATATAAGGGTAGGAGAGAGTTGATGATGAGAGGCAGACCAGGAGAAAGTGATAGCGGAATGTAAAAGGAAGCCAAAGCTTGCGTTGGGAAGGGCAGTGAGCGAAAGAATACTAAAGAGAACGGAGTGAGGGAGAGGAAGAGAGGGAATGAAGGTGCCTCATCAGCATAACAACTTCGAGGCGTCGTCGTTTCCTGTGATCTATTTGCATACCGAAACAGGGATACGAACTGAAGGTGAAATTGTCTTAGATTTCCGCAAACGATTACCCACGGACTGAGGTTTTATAAATATTGGACATTTTCACGACCTAGTTCGTTTGAATATTTCTCAACTTTAAGAATTCTAACTGTTAAACAACTAGGAATCATCCACAGAGCTTTTTACAATATAATTGATGTATTCTGATATTCAATCATAAAATGTATGAAAAATAATAAAAAAATGTATCGATAAATAATTTTAAAACTAAAAATTGGTGAATTCTTCCTATAAATAATTTGGTAGCTAACATTTGATGAACGATATATTTTTTCTAACACCTTTGAGCTCAACTTCGAGTTTACCTCCCTTGGAAATAAAAACGCCATTCCTAGTCTGAGACACAATTCTAAAAATTCACGTCTAAGAGCGAGAAATACGTTTGAAATAAAAATAGGTCTACCTCCCATAGCATGGATTAGGGCTTTCCTTGGTCTCCTCTTTACCACATATTGATTAAAACTGAGCTCCAGCAAATAAAACAATAGGCGCTCACGCTGGAAGCGAAACGCGCCGCAAAAATGAAATACTGAAATTAACAGCTATATATTCTTTTCTAGGAATGAAAATTAAATCGTAAATTCAAACTAAAGAAAGATGGCAAGATTAGGTACCGTAGTGCTTTAAACTGTGTACCATAAAGTCATCGAGATTGCTAGTTAAAATTTTGAAATTTAAATTTCTTTAAATTCCCTTTTATCATTTGTTAAGATAATACTTTTATAATTTTGGATTCTAAAATGGGAAAGATTTTTTAGAATAGCGTAGTTACTGAATCGAAAATCACGAATTATCATATATATTTTAAAAGGGATGTTTTAATTTTTGAAAATTATCGAATTAGATGCCAGGCAAAGGAAATCTCTCTCTGATTGCTTCTTAAAATTTCAGGAATCTTTTGCATTTGGGAAAGATTAAAATTAGACGTTAAGAATAATAATTTTGCACTCCACTCGGAAAGATCAGAGAATGCTTGCGAGATGCCAGATATGTAGGTCAACCCATATTAAGGAGGTGCCGTGAAACATTTCAGAGAAACCCTTAACGTCGAGATGGAGTTGTTTCTACTGAAGAGGTTGATCCCAGAAGAGGACGAGTGCAAACTAAGGGCCTTTGACGACCTAGGACCAGAGGAGAGAGAGAGAGAATACGCGAAAATCCGGAAAGAGACTTTGATGGACCAGCGTCCTCAGATGGCGAATATAAAGCGGAGCTTAGGCTTTGCCGATGATATTTTCAAAAAAACATCATCCCACGATTAGACCTCGAATAATCTTGATTTTCATTGCAGCACCATCTCACTGGCGATAATGCTATTGCATAAAGTTGTTCCTATTTTAGGAAAAACAAAGAAATTCTGGTCGAATATACGAAACAAATTTAAAGCGTTAAAGACTTTCTATGCAACATTAAATTTTAAGTTTAGCTGAAATAGGATTTAACCAAGTACAGACACTCTTAAAAATTTATAAACGCCTACACATAAATATGATGACATTAATAAATTACGTAATACCTACTAGCAGAACTTCCCGACGGTTCTCGGTATAGCATGTGAGATCAGCTCCCATTTAAAAGTATTGATCTCGTTGCTACGGCATTTAAAATTTTCCACTGTTACATACCCATAAAAATACATTTTTTCATGGTCAAAAACTAAAGTATACATTAAATCGGCCTAAATTCGAATTTTGCCTTTAAAAAATATAAAGTTGATTCTTTCAGCTTAATACGTGTTTTTGTACTGAGTTCGTATCTATTTAAATTTGCAAAAGAATATAAACGTCAAGAAATCAAGTCTTACGTGCTATCTTATGGAAAAATGTTAATCTCCTATATTGGAAGCACTGACTAATCCCGGTTTACCAAACCTTGACCATCCACTAAGTTAAGATGTAAGTAAGAAACGGTTGTCCTAGGTCTAATAGTTTTGGCGTGCATAATGAGAAACAGACAAACAAACTTTCGGATATATATATATGTATGTATGTATGTATGTATGTATGTATCTGACTTTATATAAACTGCTAGATCGTGGAATTACCCGCAAAAATCTTGAAAATTAGAGGCCTCCTATACCATTTTATTATAAATTAAATTTTATATAAACTTGTAGTCTAAAATAATATAAACATATTTTCTACCCTATAAATGAGAAGTAATTGCAGAAGATATATCAGGTGAAAACATTAATTTGAAATTCTGATTTCTGCATCTACTAAGTCCTATACCAGACATGTCAAACTGGAGTCCCGAAGGCCGCATGTGGCCATTTCAGTGCCTGATTGCGGCCCGAATGCCAATTTTTATCGTAACTAAATCGACTGAGATTGAATGTAAATAGCTTATTTTTGTGAAAGGGAGAGGAGATTTTTCATAGTTATTAACGTACAATAGAGGTTAATTTCTAAATCTTGCTTTTAATTGAAAAACAGATGCCAAATCTTCTAGATAAAGTTTATACAGCCAAAACTGGCCCGTTTTAAATCCCTGTAATTCTAATGTGGCCTTTCCAAACCATCCGTTACGTCAATACGGCCCTGGTACCTCTTCGAGTTTGACATGCCTATCCTATAACTCTTTTGTGTCACATTATGAGATATTCTCAAATTTAAATGATATCATAAAGCCGCAAAAGTCATTTTGGTAACAATATATTTGCTCTTTGACCAGATAGCATTTAGGTAAGATCATTATTATGGTACAGTTGTGCTTCCAACTCTCAATAATAATTAACATTTTTTCCGTTTACTGAAAGCTATATGCAAATAACCTATGCTTATGAATAGGAAGCCAAAGCTGGTATGTGGTTAAATGTAATTTAGAGTGCAACACATTTACATTATCTGCATTTTAAATAGGTTCGAATCTGGCTACGAGCTCTGGACTTCCACGTTCTTGTGTTCCTTATCTTCCGTTCCACGCGTAGTTTTACGCTCACAGAAATTCCGTTCGTGCATTTCATTTTTCTGTTGTCTATATAAAGCTTACTCTTGCTGCTTCCAAGCTGTTCGTATGCAAATTATGGGATTTTATGTTAATGATATTTTCTTATGAACCTCTGCGTATTACAGTGCTCCTCGTTTATGCCGTGGATTCGGTTATAACACGGGTCTTCATTCCTTCATACCTCTTCATTCCGTATTGAACTAGAAAAAAATTCCGCTGGATTACAGAACATTTATGGCAGTGTTTTTCTGTATTTATATGCAGAAATAAGCTAAATTAGAACTTTTAAAATTTATTAAATGGTTATAACCTACTAAATTGACCCAATGGTAGTACACTCTTCTTTTATACCGCGGGTCATCGTCCATTCCTCAAAACCCCCGGTAGAGCGTGTGTGAAAAGTGATTCAAAGTGCTTCAAAATTACTCACGAGCGTAATTTTCAACTTTTGACAATTAGTAATGTGGAGTCCTCCGATGAATGATCTACCTTACGAAAAGTGGTTTGGTAGATATTTCCCCAATAATATGAAAAATGTGACTTTTTACTTACCCACTTAAGTGAGAATTTATGCCTTCTATCCGTGATTATCGTCATGGTGCGAGCGAAGTAAATTCTATTTATAAGACATTCCGATAATATCTTTCTTAATTCGTAATTAGACCTTCCGACGCCCATCTATTTGAAATGCCTTTTTTAGGCGCGTTTCGCTTCCAGCGTGAGCGCCTATTATCGTCGGTCTGTCCGTCCGTCTGTCTGCTCGTCCGTCCGTCCGCATGTTCGTTCTCGGCTTCTACTGAACGGATTTTCATGAAATTTCATATTAAAAACTTGCAATCAAATATAATGAGAAAATCGCAAAAAATGAATCTCGTACGATAATCAGGGGTACCACTTTACTGGTGATAAAAAATTACATTTTCGTCATATCTCGTAACATATTGGTCATGTCAAAATATTTTTCAAATAAAAGTTGTAGAACTAGTAAAGAAGAGTATTTCCTTTCCTATACATTTTTATCGTTGGAGTAGTCGTTATCGAGAAAATCAAATGAGAATGTCTTAATTCGAGTTGAACTTATCTTGCATGGTTACTTCATTGTTGCTAACACAAACAACCTCACAAACAAACGTTTGATTTACTTACGTGTGCATGCACTATTTTTAAATAGTAAGAAAATGGATTATTTATGAAGACGTTGTACACTTTCCTAACTTGTTATATTAGTAGGGTTACATATCAGAGAATTTCTATAATTATATTGTCCTTCCTTTCCTACCCCTCTATGGGATCCCTTTAGTCAGGGATCGGAAACCTACGACCCGTGATAAGCATGCGGCCCTCCAGAGCGCTTTATGTGGTCCTCCAAGTCGATTAAAAATTTAACGCAAACATTTAACATGGTTTCAGTAAAATTATGGTCTGAAAAACTTTTCTGGTGAAGTTTCAATGCTAGTAAATTATTTTATCTTGATTATCACTAATATGATATCACAGAATCGCAGCATTTAGAGTTACGAATGTGGTCCGCCATGCAGTAAAGGTTGCCGAGTCCTGCATTAGTTTGTTTCATTTTTTTGCCCTAAAGGTATTTTGCTTGTAATAGTGTAATATCATGACCCTGTTGCAATGTGCCTAAAGGAACATATATTATCGTGGAAAAAGAACTTCTTCCAGGGTTGGTACCGCAGCAAATGTAGGGAGATGTCGGTTCATAGGAACTGATAACGTACCTCCCTTATATCATGAACCAAACAGAGCGGAGTTCAAGAATTTAGACTCGTCGCCAAAATTCCTCTCATTTTGAAAGTTGTCTAACGTGCGGTATATTCTACATTCTGCTTTCATTATTAGGTACGCTTTTTGAGAATATTTTAGAAAATCTTTTATGTACCATAAAAAAGTCGACAAGATCTGTCAGATGCAGGACATAAGCGGATACAATGTATGAAATTTCACCTCCTAAGTCTATAGTTACGCGAAATTTATTACTGAGATATTTAAGGGTAAGGGTAAGAATTGAAGTTTGAGGGATCCTCTGTGATAAAGGGTATATGATACAGGATTGACTACATTAGATTTATACTAGAATACAAATCATCGTTGGTCAACTCACCATGACTGCTGGGATGAGGCGGGAGACTCCCACTCGCGGCACTATGAGCGATGGTGCGGGGGTCGAGGAAGTTGCACCGTAGTTCGCCACGACGCCGTGAAGAGGTCCGTGATGCAAATGCTGAGGCACCACGTGGTGCGTGTGCGTCGCCTGGCTGAGGATCTTCTGCGCCGAGGAAGAGCTCGCCTGGTACGCAGACACGCTGAGCTTCATGGCGGTTCAGGAGGACCCAGCCTCTGCAGAGAGGGCGGAGGGGGCACCGCCTATTTGGAAGGTAGAAGAAGATCGTTATTAGGACCCAAACCTTATTGGCCACATAGGTAGAGACGGCTTTATTTGAGGTAATAATAGCAACTAGAAAATTTCCTGACTATTTTTGTACTTTAAAAGATGAAAATTGGATTTATACCATATGGCAGTAGCGGGACTATGAAATGTAGGCATTTCCCGAAAGAAAACCTAATTGTTCCTGCATAATTAAACAGCGACATGTTTCTACAAATGGTTTTCCTTTAGGAACGAAAGTCTAACTGTAAGTAAATAGCAGCTCATGTCAGAAAATCATATATAAAATGTAACACTGGAACTGATGAAATATGGTTTTCACTGTACTTAACCGGTACCAGGAGCTACTTCGTCTCAGTTCCTTAGCAATGAAGGGAATCGATTTCCCTGAAAAGCAGCGTATCGGCAACTTGTAAATCAAATGTTACAAAACTGAAGCTCTTGATTCCAAATCGCATCACTGACGTTTAAGTGGCTAATAAGAGAATATCATTTTAATTTAATATATCATTTGGAAATAAATCATAGCCCAATATACTTATATTGTTTTATTTGGCGCTAAATCCTCATATTTTGATCACCGATAAATTAATTCGAGAGTAATTCTTTTATTCGCGCTTAATTGAATGTAAACATCTTCGAGATTCACTGAAAAATATGCAATGCACAGTCTTTTGATTAACAAAGTGCGAGTGAAATAAATCCACATCGTTCGACAGCTTTGTCATTTCATTGAACAAACACAACCAAAGAAACTATCAAAAACATCATAAACGCTAAAATAATGAGCTAATCCCATCCACGGATTCTTCTAAAATACATTCATTTGAATATAAATACTTACCTTTAAACTGAAGCACAATTTTTTTGATAAATTTTATTTTGTTGTTTTTCCCATAAGCAGAAATGGAAATATAAAACATTTTTATAACAGCTTTAGAACGCATTTAAACCTTCCATAGTATAAATAGGTAAAACTCTTAGAGCAGTGTTTTTCAACCTTTTTGCTTTGGCGACACACTTTTTAAATGATCCAGCTCTCGCGACACACCATGAAATAATCGCGACACACCATGATATAAAAAGTCAATTATTTTGGTTAAAACATAACAAAAATACTTAAAATTCATTATTTAACAATAAAACAAATATAACAGAAAATATAAGAAAATGTTTGTTTGTTAACATCAAATTAGTACAAATATGACCGAGGTCATTTCAGAGTATGTACAACGAAATATATATTTGTATAAATAAAATTCATTATTTAACAAAATAAACAAAAAGAAATAAAAATCTGTCGAATAACAATTTTTAAAAAATTAATGTGAAATTTGAGCCTTTTTTCTAAATTTTCGCGACACACCTGGACCTCGTCCACGACACACTAGTGTGTCGCGACACACCGGTTGAGAAACACTGCTCTAGAGCAATAATGGTTCTCAACCTTATATTGTCTGCGTCACCGTATGTTCAGTCCAATCAGTTACAGTTCCATTAACCTCAAGTCACCTTTAAAGATACATAGGGCTTTCCCTAACCACATAAAGATAAAATTCCGGGAACTAAATAAGCACGAGTGTCTATTCTCCTGGTTCTAATTATGTCTATAAGCCAGAATATGATACACTGTGAATTTACAAGTATTCGCGACATCCCCCGATAAACATCGCGTAACCCTGGGGTGTCATGTAACCCCGGTTGAGAACCACTGCTCTACAGTGTATACTCGTTATTAATGGTGTATGACCACAAAAAGGTTCACTTGCAGTTCTGAGGGGGATACTCGATTAGACAATCTAAAATTTATCCGAAAGCTTTGATATAAAATTGATTTTTACTTACGCTGTAATAACAATTGCCAAGACACCATTCACGAATGTTTTCGATCACGATATTTAGATATGACTAATTACTTTTATAAGTACAGGTAATGACACTGAAAAAATTCCAGAATGGGAGCTCAGATTACGTTGCGCTACCTTAAGAAAGGGACATACAGATTACAACTCAATTTCCTATGTATACCAGAGGTTCTGCCTCAGGTTCCTTACGGGGTCCAGCCCCGTCTGATTGATCGCTTCGCTCACTTTTTATTTTCAAGCTAATTTAACATGAATTAAATAAATACTTGAAATATGTAAAACACATTCATTGTAACTGGCCCTCATATAACATGAATTCTTAAAACTCGGAATCGTTAAAACGTATTTTGTTTGAATGCGAAATCTTCAGATAACGCGGATTATGGTTCGCATTAACGCTATTTGGTCGAACCTGGTGTGTGTGATTTCACATTACGGAGCTTGTAATGGATATTTTTGAGGACCCAAAAGCTTTACAAATATCGACAACAGCACTTTAATTGTATACATATTTATTAGTTTTTGGAATTTTGGATCTGGAGATGCGTTACTAGACGGGTATGGAACACAACCCTCCTTTCTCTATGTAAATCTGTGTTCAAATCAGTTTCGATTTGTACACATTGCACTCGTTCCCATAGTAGGTGGTACTCTTTTTTGTTAAAAAAATATCCCTTTTTCTGATCAAGAATTAACTCGTACGCAAAATCGGCTCGGATTCGATTGAAAAATAATAAATCTCATTTTTTTCAGCCATATAAGTGTTTTCATTCTGAGTTGATGGGATTTCGGATTTCTTCCGTTGGTTATATCCAAAATCCTATCATCTTGACAAATTTCAGATCTGTAGCTCTTCTAGAAGTACATTAGCATTTACGTATATCCTCTTATATCTTACCAGTGTAATTGACCGTCAAAAACGAAGGGTAAAAATGAATAAAGTAATGAAATTATGGCACTCCCCATTCTTTCTCTCTTCCACCCTCTCATTCTCTTCGCCCTAGCGTTTTATTGGCGCATATAAAACGCCTCATTAAAATAAATTTATAAGATTTATTTTTCTGTTTAAGTCAAAGGTTAAAAACTTAGTTTCTGCAGGAAATGTATTCAAAATCTTTAAAAGATTCTGCAATTTTAATCTCTATATCTGTTTTCATTAACATAATATCAATGAATAATGGAATAATTAATTTTGTTACCGTCGTATTATTTTTCGTAGCTTAGGTATTGTATAAACTTAAGAACAGCGTCAAAAGTTCGCCAATTTATAATCCCAGTCAATCACACGCAATTACACAAAACTTGCAAAAATGCAAAACGAAAGATTTTAACGCAAAAATACGTCAAATGTTCACATTAAAAGCTTATTCCTGGACAGACTCGATGCGTATTCAAAAACCGATAAAAGGAAAAGGAAATTTCGTACTTTCAGGCGTTCTTTGTTTCAAGTCCCAAATTCTTACCAGGATTATTAGTTATTTCAATTTGTAAATGACTTATAAGCTACGACTTTCAGCAGCATAAATGGCTTCTTGTTCTATTAAGGGTTAACTGGAGAAAATAAACGCTCCTGGAATAGAATCCTTGGTCTTATGATAGACGATGACTTACCTAAGACTACTATTATAATCCAGATGTAAGAAGCAGCTATTTATAATAGACCTTTTTTCGAAATGCAACCTGTAAGAAAATTATTTTAAGAAGTTCTGCGCATAATATTCAAGTCGGAATCCATACAATGCATAAATAGTAAGGTCCTCTTTAAAGATTAGCTGTCAGCATTTGCCTTTGCATAGGAGGCCTAATGGATAAGCCGTATACATAGCTGCCGTAGGGTCGCACACAATAGACGGTGTGTGATTCCATAGGAGGTCGGGGTCTCGATACACCTATTCGTCGTTTAGCCCCGCTCTTCGACCGTCGGCCACTAGGGTAGGGGAGGGCGAGGGGACACCGAGAGTCGTTACACAAACCGACACCCGTACTGCTGTCCCCACAAGCAGCTTCGCCCCCGCTAGCGCGCTCATCAAAGCTAATCGCTTAACCGTGGCGTCGAATTTCAAATGGTGCCGACGACACATATAATTATCCTTTCGTAAGGCGGATGAAGAGGAGACATCTCGGGAGAGAAGGAGATATATAGATGGAGTGGAGAAAGGGAATGCTGGCGACTGTCAATGAAGACCATGCGTCTTCATTGACCAACCGAATCACGTCGATCATCACCCGGGAAACAATGGAGCACTGCCTAAGCTACAGGAAGCAGGAAACCAGGAAAGACGAGGCAATCGATACCGGAAAGATTATATCGTGTTGTCCAAACTGTCCTACTTGTCTTGAAAGCTGTATATGGGCTAATTTATAGCCTTATTATAAAGCAAAATGTGCGTATTTCCAAGAATATTTGTAATACAGACAAAACTATCAAGTTAATGTTAACCTGAATGATTCATTATATTAATAAATACAAAGCGACAGTAATTTTTAAAATGTTTGAAATGTACTCAAAAGGTCGATTATATAAAATGATAGCACTGTCTGCGTCCCTTCTCTTCGAACACCCTGAAGCATTTAAAGAACAATGACGGAGGCAAAACAGCAAGTACCTAAGTGGCAAAGCACCACTTACCACAAAAGTTATAAAAAATATATCGTGGCGCAGAAGAACGTATTTTAAAGAAATTTCAGAGGAAATAGCAAAGAGAACTATATTATTCATTACCTTCGCAGTCCAATACACAATACGAGGTTGACTAAATAATGTGCCTTTTTAATGTTTTGTATAAAAAACGCATTTAACTCTTTGCAAAATTAGTTGAGCTATTATTATTTTTATTATTAAATGGCATTGAAAATAAATTTCGTCCTATCTTGCTCTTCTCTCAAAGTCAACATGAAATAAAGCTTATTCAGTCATATGCGTTCACTAGTATGGCGGCGAGCTGGCCCGCGGTGAAACTTTTGGCGACGAAACGATTGGCGACATAATGTCCCATTCCGTTGAAAATATTTTTCTATTTCTCGTCAAATCAATGGATAATTTAGGAGCAATATACTTTTCTAACGGTAGAGAGACCGACTTTGCAACTTACATATGGCTGCGAGAGATCTCACTAAACGATATGTTTGTCAATCTATCAACACTCTCTAAGGTATTTTTAGTGGGCTACGGACATGCAATTTCGCACGATTGTGAGTTAAGTGGTAACAATCCAAGGAAAAACTCTAGAAATTCCCAAGATTGTCCTTTTTGGTTTTTCCTCCCTCCATTTCTTTATCCTCGTACGCCGTAAATACAGTATGAGACAATTTTAACGACATCGTGAAGCTGCAGTCATTAAATGGTATGAAAGAGATACGAATGTAAAACTTGGGCAGATTTGCAGATGAGGGAGCGGAGTGCAGTTAAGCTGACGTGAGTAAATACGTTCCCTCCAAACAAGGCAGAAAATCATGTTTGCAAACTGAAAAAATGCAAATTTTCCAGATTTTAAACTAGGTCACGTTCCCTCATTAACACTAGTCGAACAAAAACTCTTTTTATATATACTGTCGAGCAGGCAAAAAAATCGATCATTTCGATTTTTAGGCGCGTTTCGCTTACAGCGTGAGCGCCTATTATCGTCCGTCTGTCCGTCCGTCCGTCCGTCCGTCCGCATGTTCGTTCTCGGCTTCTACTGAACGGATTTTTATGAAATTTGATATTAAGGACTTTCAATCAAATATAATAAGAAAATCGCAAAAATGAATCACGTACGCCAATCAGGGGTACCACTTTACTAGAGACTAAAAATTAAATTTTCGTCATATCTCGTAAACTACTGTTCATATCAAAATATTTTTCAAATAAAAGTTGTAGAACTAGTAAAGTAGAGTATTTCCTTTTCTATATATTTTCATCGTAGGAGTAGCCGTTATCGAGAAAATCAAACAAGAACGTCTTATATGGAGTTGAACAGAAAATTTCTTGCATGGTTACTTCACTCTTGCTAACATAAACAATCCCTCAAACAAACGTTTAATTTCCTTACGTGTGCATGTAATACTATTAAATAGGAAGAAAATGGATTATTTATGATGAAGAAAAGGACTTTAAAACGCTATTTCCCTTACGTACAGGTATATAATTGCTTTCTAATACTCCATTGCACGAAACGCGCCCCATTTGTGATACGTTGTACGCTTTCCTAACTTGTTTATACAAAACGGAAATGTGTCAACAGGGTTTCATCAATGTGTGTGCAATTATATGTCGTAAGAAGTACCATTTACTGGTTAATTATATTAAATTCCCATTTTCACCTAATTTTTTTTCTAAATACTCGTACTTGCTGGTCGTTGATTTTCACTTTAAATCAATAATTATTTACAGAATTCCTTTTGTGATATCAACCATTTTTAGGGAACCGAAAATGACATAAATATAAACTCGTACACGTGGGGATGTAAGCATCAACAGAATTGATTTACTTTGTTGATATTTTAATTTATGGAGGCCTACCGTTACTCGCTTTATTTATTACCAATTTCGATTGTAGCGTTTCTGGCGCTTTGTTTGCCTGCGTATGTCTGCAGTCATAGAAAAACTTCTTCTTGCGTCACAGGAACTCTGGGAGTCCATTTAAAGTTTAAGGAAATTACCAATTCGCTCATCTAATGAAATCCGCAAGGCCTACCTATTTGCACTTAGTAGAAAAAGAGACTTCTTTTTAATGAGCTATGTCGTCGTGTTTGAGACTGTTCTCACTCGGCTGTGAGCACTCACACCTACCGCACTGTTCTCAAAGCGCTTATTTGAATTCGCATGTGGCGTCGCTAGTATTTTGACAATGTTGGTTTATGTCTCACTACTATGCGTTACGTAATTTAGTAATTTAACATAAGTGTTGTATCTGCAACGAGTAATAAAGAGAATCTCATAAAATATTGAGGATTTTTAACTCTTTCTTTGGAGGAGTGATGTGAACTTCACCTAAAAGTACTTATAAATATCTATCACACGCTAAAAAAAGACGACTTCATTAAAGAGAAATGTTTCTTATTTTTACATTATGATATATTGCTTAAGGTAACTAAAAACAGTA
Organism: Uropetala carovei; assembly: GCA_036926305.1. NCBI lineage: Eukaryota > Metazoa > Arthropoda > Insecta > Odonata > Petaluridae > Uropetala > Uropetala carovei. Next base: position 102,162 of record JAXCHB010000356.1, read on the forward strand.
TTAAACTAAAGAATTAAAACTCGATCTGCAGTAGTAATCGACACTGATAGTATGCATCCTTGCAACTGCAGATTAATAAAAATCCATAGTCGTTAGAGATAATTTAATTTCAAGATTACTCTGCGTAGAAATCATTTTCCATCTTGGCAACAAAGGTAATACACGCAAGCTATCTACTGCTTAGGGTTAATACTGCTCAGATAATTAAATCTTGTGTCCATTACTAACTTAGTAAACACTATATGAACGACTTTAGCACAATGCTGAAGCCACTGACAACATTTTGTTTAAGTTATTTTTACGTAAGGATACGATACGTTGATCCACAGATTCTAAAAACGTTTATATTTTCCTTCGAGTAAAGATAAAAGAAACTAATATTATGAGGAATGTGTATCTGATTTGCAGGTAAGGATAAATTTAGCCTTTAACTATTTTATAACATCTCCGTTTGTGACTGTCTTATAATAATTCTCTTTGCCTTGGTAAATTCAATTACTTCTACTTTTACTATTTACAATCTGTTGATTTAGTCAATGAAGAAACACAAATGAATCGATAAAAAATCCCTAAGGATGCCAACTGAACAAAGGATAATCAAATGTTCAGCACTGAATACATAAAGAGGAATAACTTCAACTGTTCTACGGGCCTTGCTGTCAGATAACAAAATTAGATAGAGCAGTTAAAACTACAACGAAGAAAGAAATGGAAAACTAATATAATCATAAGAAAAAATGAAATTAACGATTTTTGATGGGATAAAAAAGGCTGAGGACATGTTAGAGTGAGTAAAACGGTGAAATAGAGGTAAAGAAAGTATAGGAAAAAAGATTTTTTTAGCTCTCGACATCTCTCAGAGAAAATTAAAAGAAAAACGAAAGAGTTGCTCATTAAAAACTCACGCCTTCAGCCCCTTACATAAAAAAATTTCAAAGATGGCCAGAAAAAGTTTATAAAAAAGTGAATCTAAAGGAAATCCACGATTTCAAGAAACAGAAATTCAAACTATTGGATAAAAAAGACATTATCGTTTTCCTCAGAATCACTGCACTTACAGGGGAAGTGTACTCGCTGAGAATAATGCGCCATCTAATTAAATCGCGGATTTCAACGAGAAATTACATGCGGAGACCCTTAAGAATGAAAGCCAATCCAAACCATAAAGAACACCAATAACATTAGGAAGTATAAACTAAATCACTAGTTTTAAATGTTAGTAAAAATCACTGATAATTGGTCGAGTCAAGAAAATAGTGGATCGAATCAAAAATATATAAAAATTAAGCAAAAAGGCAGAGATAAATGAGGAATTCGACAATATAATTTATAAAAACGTCGTCATACAACTAGACAAAACTTCAGGCATAATCGAACTGTTAAACGGATAAGTAATACTAAAAAAAACAAAGGTTTCTCAAAACTCACCGTTTGGGAGCGATATTCCTTTCATGCACGCGAGAACAAAGCGAGGGACAATGCAAATAACGCCTCTCCTTGGGAAAGATTGGATAGGTGGAGCGGAGAGTGCGAATTGCTGCGAGGAGGAATGGGGGATTGGAGAGAGGAGAGGTGCGAGGAGGGAGGGAGGCAACAGAGGGGAAATGTGCGAGGAGATCGAGTGAGAGGAGGGAGAGTGTGTGGGCATAGGAGAGAATCGGTTAAAGGGAGAGTGGCGGGTGGATAGAATGGGGTATGTGGGAATAAAACTGGAGATAGGGCTGGAATTTGTGGAGGTTTGACTGGAGTAGGAGAAAGTGAAATGGAGGGAAAATGGGAGAGAGTAACAGATCAACGAACGCCTCAAACTCCCTCCTCTGCTAGCCGCTGCTGCCGACGTCGCTGTCCGTGGAGGAGCTGAATTGAAACGGGTAAGAGGAACGGCGGTTGTGAGTGGAGAGGGAGAAGGGAGGTCGCTCGTCACCTCCCTCCACGATGCACTATCTCCTAACCAACGCGCGAGAGAGGCACATTAAGGGGAGGAGAGGGGGAGTCTCACATCCACTCCGGATTCCTCCTTCCCATTCCTTCGGTGTACTTGCGGGGACATGTCTTTCCCCCGCGGAGATCGAAGCGCTGACCCGATTCAATTGGTGTAGGGGAGGGTCGCGCACATGCCGGGGTAAGGAAAGAAGGGAATGGGAGTGGAGTGGCAGTCTTGACCACTCTTCCCGATAAGGATGGATGGGGGAAATAGGGGAATGCGCCTTCTCTCTTTCTATCGCCCCAAAAGAGGGATACGGCAGAAGGGAGAGGAAAGTAGGAGGGAGGAAGGGTGAGGAATGGAGGGAGATTGGAAGGCGGAGAAAATGCTAATATAGTCTAGCTCAGTGATGGGCAAACGACTGGTTGCGCTCCCAGAGCGCTCTTTGCTCTGACCTTGAGAGCGAAGAGCTGCGGAGGGGGAAACTTTTAGACAATTTTGACGTAAGATTTCTAGGTATAATAGTTCATACGTGGAAAAGGCGGTGCATTTGACAGGTAGTTGTAAGGTGCGTTATCAGTCGCTAGCGCTTCCCTTGCATTCCTGCAGTAGTCGCAGCCTGCTTCAAGAGGAAATAGTATTGTTTCGTGCGCTTCGGAAGCAGAGAATAAGAGCTTTCCAAAGCTGACCTCTCGTGTACACTTGCTGCAGCAGCATGATCTTGAGAAGTATGCTGCAATACTCAGCACACTTCGTAATGAATTTAACAAACGATTCGACGACTGGAATGCATTAGAAACAGAAATGAAAATCTTCGCGACACCATTTTCAAATTCCCTCGATGGAAATGATGTCCCAATCGCACTGCATTGCGAGTTTCTTGATCTTCATGGTGATCGTGAAATGAAGGACAAATATGAGAGTAGAACGAGTTTAGTGCAGTTCTACGAGAACTTTCCAAGGACACGTTTCCCGAACTGCACACGTTTCCCGAACTGCACACGTTAGCGAGCAAAATAATATCTATGTTTGGCTCAACTTACATTTGCGAACAGCTTTTTTCTCTCATGAAACTAACCAAGTCCAATGTCAGGAACCGAGCCTCAGTTGGAAATCTCACAGCCATGCTATGCATCAAAAGTGCGCGATCTATAGTCCCGCGAATAAATGATTCGGTGCTACGTAGACGTAATCAAAGTAATGCGGGCACAATGTAATTTTCATTAAAATAAAATTCCATTGTAAAATTTACTTAAAGACTACATGTAAGTTTCTTTCCACTCTCATGCAATTTAAACACCCGCCAACCTCTCCATATCCTCCCTCCCGTTCTCCCTCCATTAGCTCCCCCTCTCGCTCAACGTTGCTCCCCCTTACGGTCGTGCTCTGAGCGTGCTCTTAGAGCGCTCTTTTGCCCATCACTGGTCTAGCTAGTTTCTCAATTGGGAGTATGTGTGGAAGAGTAGTTGTCATGGAGATACAAGCCGTTCGCCGAGTTTTGTCTGTCTCATGGTGATCAGAGTTTACAAAGTGATTCTCTCAGACGTAAAGCAGGGGTTCCCAATCTGCTTCTCGCGGCAACCGCTGCGCTATAACTCTTCTACGATGCTTAAAATCATGCTTGTGAGAATCAAAAATTAAATTTGTTCATTCTCTTCTTTGCAAATGTATTAAAATAAATTGTTAATACCTATGTCGTAGGTTGGTTACTTATTTTTATGGAAAAATGATATTCTACAAATTAATGCGGCGCTCTTCAAAGTTACCGGGCTTGGTAGACGGTTGATTAGTGCATCTGCCGACACTCACTAAGATTGCGGGATCGAATCCCGCCTAGAGAATGGATGTTTTTGTTTTTGATTCCTTGTTAGGCTCAGAGTCTGCTCTGTAGGCTCTGTGCTGTATGTAGACTCATTGGCAACAAATTAATGAATCATCTGAAAACTTGCCAAAGCTGAAAAAATTTCAAGTTGGAAATAAATATTCGATGACGTATACGCCAGTTCTATCCATAAATAGATATCATTTTTTTAATATTAAGGTAAAAATTTGCCTGAGTCAATCACCCATGTTTGAAGTACTGGAAAATTGCATTTAAAATGTAATTATTAAGGTCATCCAATTTTCCTCGTGGATTTGTACATAATATATCATTTCTGATATACTCCACGTGATAGATATTCTGTTGTTGTGAGCAAATTGTCCTGAGGGAATGTATCCGAACGTCACCGTTTTTTAAAATAACGAATGATTAAATGACATTTAAAAAGGTAACAAAAAATCGACATTCACTGTGGTTGGCGAAAGGTGAAAAATACGCATCAACCTTGACAAACGAGAAAAAATGAGATGGAGGAAAGGATTACGCCAAATTTATTGAATGCATATTTCATTAATCACGCTATCATCATATTTCGAAGCAGTTTCCAGATTGATCACACGTAAAATACACCAAATGTGGAAATATGCTTTTATTGTGATGTAATATCCGCAAATGGCTATAAAAATATCCCAATAAGCCTAAGTGATTGAAACGTGAATATGGTATAAAATGTAAGCCGTAGATACCATGTATTTATCTGCTAAAATGTTTTTTTTTGTGTTTAAAGATACCGATAACAATGGATAATTAACAAGTTAATTCAAGTATACACCGCTGATTACCATTATTTTATTATATAAATTACGGATGTTAGATATTTTTACATGGTTTTCAAACTTCAGATTAAGGTTTTTTGCACCTCCAATTAACTTTAATTTCTAGTTATAGAGATGTAGTCGTACTTATGTATTTTTCATCTAAACAACGTACTGAAACGCGTATTAATGTTGAGAGGATTATTACAGAATGTACATAACAGTTACTCCAATATGACAGAAGTAACTAAATGAGGATCTTTGTAATTCTTCACGTCCATGTGAGAAATAAAAAAACTAAGAAATTATGATTCGCATGTAGCTACAGGAAATTAACTGCCCTAAACCACACAATATGTTTGAATTATTTTATAAGGGTTCTTAAAATTCTTTACTTTTACACTGTAGCATACCGGAAACGATTTGCCGACCTCTCCTTCCACGAATTGATAATGCCCCGCTCCCGCCCCGCGCGGGGGGGGGGAGCAGGGATTTCCGGTTTTTCATTACTTTTCCATAAGATGTTGGGTTCACATTTTACAACATAATTTAATGTAACCTTCTCGAACGATTTTATAATATGTAAAAACTTTCCTTAACGTGCAATTACTCATATTTTAACAACACAATTAAGCTTTCCCGAAATTTGTCAGTGTCTGATCCACAGGAGTGACTTGGATTAAGAGGCTGATTTGCTTGATTCTAGAAGGAATAATTTGGCGTTCCTATTTCCAAAGGGAATTCAAAGATGGCACCGCTTCTCTCAAAAATTTCAAGAAACATTTTGTCGCCTGGGGAAGTAGACAGCGCTCGTGATCGGATCATAAAACACCAAGAAGAAAGCAGAATGATGAAAGTACTTCATCGGTGTCTAACAGAGATATTGAATCTAGCAACGAAGGTGATCCGATAATATCAGTCATAAGAACATACTTCCAATATTTTATGGAATTTCTCATTATCCAAAAATATCGTTTTGGTGCCACCTAAGTTAAAATCATTAAGAGTAATAAGCTTAAATGAATGAAATGATTATAACATTCTCAATTTAAATGCATTCATTTGTTTGATCTTATGAAACATTGCTCACTTTCTTTGAATTCATTGTGTAAAATCAAGTGTGTGTGAGGGTGTGTTTATACACAGACATATTACAAAGTCCGGGATTTTTAAAAATCCAAAATACAACAAAATGATGCCATTATTAAGCTTACTATTAAAAATTTTGCACGCAAATTTCAAGAGACATTTATAGAGAATGAACTTTTCATTATTATCTGCAGTTCAATTCAAAATCTTTCCTTACAAAGACGTTCCCGTGGATATGGCAAAAAATTAAACACACACGTCAGTGTGAACTTGAAGGGATTCGAAATCGGTTTGCCGGCCATTGAATAACGTATATATCGTGTTAGTTGCGAATATTGCACGTCTATAGGGGAAACAAAGGCAAATGGAACAGTGAAGCGCACTCAAACAGTTTCGTGGATTAAAACATATAATTCGCCGAAAAAATAAGTATGTACATATCTTACGAATCTCTAATATCCAGAAATTTATGAAAACATATGTAAAGGTCGGCTACAATGCAGCCATATTCACTGTATTCGTGAGCAGATTCCAAAAGTGAATGTTTCTAGACGAGCTCAGTAATTCTCAGCTGAATATACAGATCGTGCCAAGATGTTTTACACGCCACCAATTATTTTGTAAATAATGTTGTTTACATAACTTTCTGAAACCAAGGGGTCCACTAAAAAAATAAATCATCTTCTTAACGCATATAACGAAAATGGGAATCGTAAAAATCTACAAAGCGATTGCCTTTACTTCTCAGAAATTTAGATTGAAGCATGCTATGAAATGATTGTTTTTTTAAATACTTATCTGGCAGGACTTTTCATTCAGCATCGCTCAAATCGCCCATATCGTGCGAATAACTGGAGTCGGCGCTTAAAAAGGGAAGTGAGGAAGCTCTATATGTGGTTCTTCAAAGCTTCTTTCTTAAAGTGGCACTTGAGGAGATGAAAGGAAGCGGAAATTGAATATACACCGATTTTTAAAGAAATCTGACTCGACCAAAAACCCCGTAACATTTATGGAGATATTTTATTGAAGATCTGGTCAAATTGAAAGGATTTAACTAAAAATCTATTTGAAAAATTGTCTTGTAATATATGTCTGTAACAGTGAGACGCATTTTACTGCGCCATAGCGAACAGTTCAACACTCATTAAATAACTATAATTCCAATAAATTCCCACTTTTGTAATTTATCTTCGTGTAGCCACTAACTATTTATAAATAATATGAACTCAAAACTAGTTTTGTTGTATTTTCAACCGATAATGGCTAAAATACGTAGAATTAAGATTACAATAAAATCATACTTTATTCAGATGAACAAGGAAAAGGAGATTTTCTAAATTATCTTTATTTTTTCCTACGTTAGTCTCTATCATATTGCGCAGTTGTTATTTCAATTTTTCCATATATAAAATCGCAAAGTTGCTTAATGTAAATTACATTACACCAACGGCCAACCTCTTCCAAAGAAAGTCCTTAATCTATATAAGTCGCTGCTTTATATAAAAGCATTTTTTTCATCCATCCGATAGAAAAAGAATAAATGAATCCTCAAATTTTGTACTTTCATTTAAAAATATTGAAACCTCTACAGTTAATATGTACTACATTCAGGTTAAGGTTTATATAAGCCTCGAAACTGATTATGATTTCTTTTACACTTCAGAACTTGAACATATTATTATTAGAGTAAAATCTTAGGAACAATCTTTTTTTCATTCAATAAAGCAATACTTTTTTCGCTAATCTGTGCATTTCAAACATAACTGAAAATCGTGTGCAAGAGACTACTAAAATCTTACACCGACTGAAGATAATACTGCAATTAAAAATGTTATGGTAACTTCTTTTCCGAGACATGTGACATTCACCTATTATCAGATGAACGTACCCCAAATTTTGCATTTGGTCGAAATAATGTTTAATAGCAATAACCTAATTCCACTGACATGTTAACGTTAATATTGATTGTATCAAATTTCAATAATTCTGTTCATTACTCTTACTCAACCCTTAATTTAAGTTATACGAACTAGGATATCCTTATAAATTAAACATTAACAATATCTCAACCATGAAATTATACGCTTTAATTATTTTATTAAAGAATTTTGCTACATCATGATGAAGAAAAAGAACAATAATTATTCCGCTTTGCAAAGGAAATTTTTCAGTAGCATCATCAAGATTCGTTTCTATAATTCATACAGCGTAGAAAATAAAGATGGCACTTAAAAGCAAGATTGGCAAGCTGGTGAGGAAAGACAAGCTACCTAATCAAGTTAAAAGTAGCCTGAGACAAGTCCTTGGACAGATAAGCTAATCACTTTTCGAAAAGCTACTTTCGAAAACTGGGGCACCTTTTCCCAAAAGCTCGTTTCGAATGGAAGACTTTCTTGGGAACCATATTGCTGTTTAATTGAAATTGCAAAATTGAATGGAGGAGATGCTCCAACTTAAATGTGTGCGCACGTATGTATATAATGTCGCATATTAATTAATCAGCAATGTGAATTCCAAGAAAGATTGCTACTCAAGTTGAGCTTTTTGAGGAGAGTTGTTACAGTTTTTAAAAGTAGCTTTTCGAAAAGAGGGTAGCCTATATCATAAATGTGATTTCAATTTACATAAAACCATCGAATATATGAAATTAAAGTGCCACGGCTATATCGCGGATTTCGGGGAAGGCACCGTGGCCTCCTGCGGTATAACCCGGTCCCTCAAATCCAATAAGCTTACCTTTATGAGCTTTTCAAAATGAATTCTCTGTTATTGATACAAATAAAAAGTTTCGTATATTAATACTGGCATAAATCTATATCCAGTATTGTGAAGTTTTTTATATAAGTAGCACAATAAAATGATTTTTGCCAAATAAAAATAAGTAGAATGTAGGAAGAATAAAGAAGACCCACAGTATAAACGACGGCCTTATAACCAGTGAGCACTGTATTTAGAAGGTAGAAATAAATGTGAAGCGCACAACATCGATGACCTCCGAAAATTACCAAGAAATCTCATGTGAGGTGAAATGAGAGAGAAGAGCTATACGGAAAAGAGCGGTAGAAATTTATGGAAAAGAGCGAAAGAGGAAAGGATAAGTGAATATATTAGAAGGTACGGCGGGGATAGGGACTTTAAATGTGGATTCATCTCACATTGACTTCAAGGTCATAATACTGTCAAAAAGTTCTAGTAAAAATGGGGATTGCTTGAAGATAAATCTTTCAGAATGTTTTAAAATGAGTTAAGCAGTCGGTGGTATTTATATTCTGTAGCAGAATATTTTGCACAGTTAGAATAACTGCGAATTCTATGATTCTCAATAGGTGACTGAGAATAATATTATCGACTACGATTCAGAATAACCTACACCCATAACTGTGGCTATAAACTTTGAGAGATTTAACATTCATGATTCTAAACGAGGCACTATGCAGTGGCTGAGCGGTTGTGCAATGGCGCCTCCTATCACACCTACATTGCACAACGCACGGTAGTCGGTAAATCTCAAAGGGAAGTCTTAAGGGATCCTTTCTTGTCATCTTACAATTAGTGAGTTATGGGATTTCACTTCAGGGAAGATTAGGCGACTCGTCGAAGAACGTAAGTACTTCTAGGATTATTTTAGTTCTCTAGACACTTTGAAATCCTAAAATCTTTGGAGCGAAACAAACGCTGGATGACTTTCATTGGATTAACGCTTCCAGCGCTATGCAGCGGGCCCTCCGCATCTGTGAACTGAGGGTTCCGCCATTTCTGAATTCCATTCTTGAGAATTCGCGAACAAAGAGATTAACCACTCTATTCAAATACCTGTTTTGGCGTCGATTTTACACGGGAACCCTGTTTTACAGAGATGAATTCTAAATATTTTTTAATGATCAAAACAAATATTTCAACCGCCTCCCTCTCATCTATTCTGGATAAAAATTCAGCCATTTCGCTTAAGTAAAAGAAGTTTTTTAACAGTGGTTTGAAAGCAATTCAGAAGTATATAACAACGCTTTAGGACGGCCTTTTCCAGATGAATGTACGTACTAATGAGAAAAATAAGAAAGGAACTTTTATGCATGAGAAATTAAAGTGAGGAATAAAGAAGTCGGGCGAGAGGAAAAGGATATGCCAGATTACAAGCTTTAAAATTAGAACCTATACTTGTTCAATTTTGGTAGATAAAATGTCTTTTTACTTTTTCAGCGACATTTAAACTCATAAGATCGATATGTCGCTTTTTAAACGGTTTCGATTCTGCAGAACTTTTTCAATGACAACAATCGAACTCCATTTAATTTTATAACATTATCAGGTAAAATTGGCATGCATACTTATTGTATATGTTAGTGAACAAAAGAAATGGCAACTTTACATTTTCCACTGATTTAAAATCTCAACACGACCCGGGTTTCGATGTGATACATAATTCCGGATCGTGATGAGATATTAAAACAAAGAGAAATTCAAAGTTGCTATTTTATTTGCCCATCATGGAAGAGTTCCACAAGGTTACACCAACGGCCGTGAATTTCGAAATATGCTAGGGTTATAGGTTATTGATAAAAATAATAATTAATTAACTTATTTGTCAAAATATAATGTTTATAATTGATCTAATATTATAAAATTGCATAAAGAATATAAGTATGTCCTATGGAAATTAGAAAGTTCGGAGGAACCACTGCAACACTCTCAAGGAGTTACACATAGCCATGGCTAGACGTCGTCAAGAACGAAAATTCGATAAATATCAAATTGAGAACATCTCACACGATCAATATTAGAACTGGCTAAGCTCAAAGATAAAAAACAGAATATGTAAACCGGAAACCGGTAAAACATTATCAAAAGCTCCATCTGTTAATCAAACTGTAAACAGTAGAGTCATTGTTGATTCGTATTTAATAAATTCACTCTACGGTGCATTTATCATTAAAAAGGGTAACAATCATGATATGTTTGCTAATAGATAAATGCCTACGAAAAAGAGATTAATAGTTATCATGAAGCATAAAATTGATTACAAGAATTGCATACTTCGATCAGTGAATCAGCGGTCAATGAACCATTAAAGCATAGATATACCATAATCGCAAGTCAAAAATGTCATCAATGGTTAATTAATTGTAGAATACAAAGCAAAACGAATCTGTTCACATGACTACTCTAATATTAATTAATACGTTCCACCTTTGATTTTTTTCGATTCTCTGAATTATAAGTTCTTCTTTGAAGAGGTAAGTCTATTGGCCGTATTAACTAGAGTAAAATCTCGATACAACGTATCTCTACGGAGCATGAATTTTTATAGTTTATACTGAAAGTACGGTATACTGAAAATACCCATAAGGAGCACATTATTTTCTCTGGAAGCACCTCAGTGGGGGATCGGCATTCTCGCAGGTCCTGCGCAAACCGAAACTGGCGATAATGAGTCTAACAAGAGATATATTTCCTATAACTTAAGATTTTGTCTCAATGCTATTGTGATACAGCGATAGGGATAACTGATCATCGGCTCTACATTGGAAAATTCCTTCTTTTGGGATATTGGCGAAATTCCGCAGATCTTTTCGTACTAAAGACAAAAGATGCCTTCAAAATTTGTGTAAACTACATGAATGGGCAAGAATTGGTTATAGTAGTTGACTCATTTACGGATGAAACCATATGTTAAAACCACAAAAATCCTTTTTCGGGACCTCTGAATTTCATATGTAGTATTGAAAAGTACGTTAAGTTGAATTACGTTATTTTGAAATATTTATACAGTATTTATACGGGAAAATTGACGGGGATTAAAAAAGTACGTTAATTTGAAATAAACGAATTAAAGTTAAGAGTTCTTTTTTCTATAATTCGGATTTCATATCCTATCAAAAGATTTTCTTTTGACAAAACTCATTCTGTTTTTCTATATGCCATCCCTTTTGAAAAGGTAATAACAAAACTACCGAAGGCTCTCAAAATTTGCGGTGGCCACGTCACTGTAAAATGTCAAAACTGCAAACATTAAAAACAAAACCTTATGAGAAAGGGGGGTTAGTGGATCACCCAAATACCCAAATGAAGGTCTATGGCTGAAAAAAGCAAACGTATAACAGGTTGAGTCCCTTTTTACTTTCTCCATATACGTAGTATAGAGAAAGTAGTTCTCATGAAAAAAATCGACTTCGATATTTCAACGTAAATACATGTTTTGAGGTCCCTAGAACATGTTTAGACAATTTTCGGAATGATTACTGTGTGTATGTGTTTATGTGAGTGTGGGCGCCCTAACTCGAAAAGTACTTGCCATATCATTACCAAATTTCATATATAACACTTTAATATGAGCACAAAGAACTGATTAGTTTTTGGACAATTCCGGTTAACCGGAACTCGATTTGGTTTTGGCGAAATATCTCCATTAAAACAATTATTGTATATACAATTCGATACAAAAGTTATAGAAATATAATTTCCTACAACTTTCATTTGAAACAATTTTCCATAGCAGTTATTCTTTAGGAATTATTTATAAATAATCGGTTTTTCCGGTTTCCGTCAAATATCTCCTTAAAAACGCCGTTAGTGATAATCTTCGTGATGACCAAAGATGTAGAGAATAATATTTCTCCCAAGTTTTGCTTGAAACAAATTTTCGTAGAACCATCCATTTAGTAGATAATTAATTTATTCGTAAATTTCCAGTATACAGCGCCACTATCTAGCGGTAATTTATGTAAACATATTATGTAAATGTAAATGGAAAAACTCGAAAAGCTGTGAGAATTATCGTAGGACGTCCTTTTAGCTCAACACCGTAAAAAATATGAGAAAGTAAAAGGTAATGCTACTTAATCTTATTAAAACACAAATCATTCTAAATTAATTAATAAAAATCCTTAAATGTAGATGTTGTAAACTCAATCCTCCTTATCATAACTAATAGTCACTTTATTTCATAAACACACTTTATTCTTTTCCTAATTCGTCGTGTATCACATCGCACGTTTCTTAAGTCCTTAGCACTCGTATAGCCACCATTAGGTATTTTCCTTAATTTTTACCTGATTCTGCAATAGACGAATTTTATGCAAAACAGTGTTTCATCTGATACATCTAAACAATGCAGCATGTTAAACAGCATTATTCTTAAAAATTATGTGTCCAGCACACGACTTTCTCCATACAGGGAAATGAATATGAATGCTCTCGGAATCAGCTTCCTTACGAATAATTAACGGCAATTACACTCATGAATATTTTCTAAACATAGTTTTCACAGTGAAAAATATTTTTAATCACTTTTCACACTGAAAAAAAATCTGATGTGGCAAACACATGACTCTCCATATATGGGGTATAGTTATTTAAATTATTATGAATAGCATTATAAGGCAAAATTATTATTTTATATCGTAAAAGAATAGTAGTCCTTATTGCCGTAAATTAGGTATACTTTGAATATGTTTACAGAATTCACCGCTAAATGGTGGTGGAGCAGTATACTAGAAAAAGCAAAATATCTCCGAAATGGATGGTTCTACGAAAATTTATTTCAAACAAAACTTGGACGAAATATAATATTCTACAACTTTGGCCCTCACAAAGATTAGCAATAACGATGTTTTTAAGGAGATATTTGACGGAAACCGAAAAACCGATTATTTATAAATAATTCCTGAACAATAACTGCTATGGAAAATTGTTTCCAATAAAAGTTATAGGAAATTACATTCTCTATAACCTTTGTATCGAATTGTATATACAATAATTATGTTTTAATGGAGATATTTCGCCAAAACCAAATCGAGTTCCGGTTAAACGGAATTGTCCAAAAACTAATGTTCTTTGCGCTCATATTAAAGTGTTATATATGACATTTGGTAATGATATGGCAAGTACTTTTCGAGTTAGGGCGCCCACACTCACATAAACACATACACACAGTAATCATTCCGAAAATTGTCTAAACGTGTTCTAGGGACATCAAAACATGTATTTACGCTGAAATATCGAAGTCGATTTTTTTCATGAGAACTACTTTCTCTATACTACGTATATGAAGAAAGTAACAATCAGTAAACAAAAGTGTTAACTGCTGCTATGGAAAGCAAAATATCGATGCACAATAAAATTATCCTTGGTAGCGTTCGCATTGGTATCAACAATTTTTATCATAGGAATGGAAACAACTGTATCACTTAGCGACGTATTTAAATCCAGACGAAAAATCAAAATCAGATCTTGAACTACTAATAAAAATCTTAAGTATAAAGTTTCGTGCTGATCTGATTATTGGTTTTTGAGATATAGCGTCCACAAAATTCTATCTCACACACATACATCATCGTACAAATAGTCAAAACGTATTCAGAAGACCCCAAAACGTGTATTTTCGTTGTTCTCGAATTCGATTTTTTCGTTAATACAATACTTTCTCCTATACCATGTATGGATAAATTAAAAATTGATAATATTCTAGCAGAACTTTTACAAACTTAATATATTACACTTTTAACGCCGTGACGATTATATTCAACCGTAATATATTTTTTCGAAAAATGTTATTTATTCATAATAACTAATCTCGTTAATGTATAAACACCTTAGTTTTTGTATTCCACGCATCTACATTAGAGATTAATCCATGTTTTAACTCCTGCCATGGTGAAGACGTTCACATTTTATTGTATTTCTAATAATGAGGCCGGATTTATTTCTTCTTCCCTTCCCTCCTCCCATTTCACTTCTCTTTCTTTCCTCGGACGTCCTTTATATTCGCCTCCTCTCCATATACAACTGCCTCAATATATACCTAAACCTCTGCCTCGCTCACCAGCGTCTTCCCTGTATCGCAGAATCCGCCCATACCCTCTCACCTGCTCTCCCTTTCTTCCCTCTGTCTCTATCCCCTTCCACTCCTCTCACTAATTCTCTTTAACACCTGCTTCACCATCCCTTCTCCCTCTTCGCGTAGGCGTAATGAACAAGTGCATGCAATTACCGACCAAAGTCCTAAATTTTAGAGTCCCTCATAAAAAAGAATTAATTAATGTGCATGCTCCGTGTATATGTATAAATACGGCGTAAATTTTCACGGTAACAGCACCAGAGGGATTCTAGAAGACCTAAAAAGACTTCTAAAACACTGACCTAAAATGTAACGGCTTAATTAATTAAGTTGAATTTGAGATTTTTAACTGAAAGTTTTAATCTATTTATTTCGATTGATGGAATTAGAAAGAAAACGTTTTCCAAAGCTTTAATTAGTAAGGTTGCAAAGAATATTTCATGATATTATTATTTATCATAATTTACACTTTCTTATTTTTAATAAACAAAGAGGTAATTACCAAGTTAAACTCAGCATTTATAGTGGTGAAAAAACATCATACATGAATATTTATACATAAAATATTTTTAACAACAGAATTTCTGTTACTATTAATTAATGAATGTTCTCTAAACTAAGATTAAACCGGTTCATGCAATTTCAAATGCTTAAAGAATGTATATGCATTCAACATGACATTCCCTTAACTAGCTGCAAAAGATTAATGCCATAAAAAATAATGTTGGTATATTTATATGAAGACAAGAGAATATATGTGCTAGAATGTTGCCTAGCAAGGAAAGTCGTAAGCCCTTTATTTTAAATAATTTGCAATTTGTTTTGAAGAGCACATGGGAGAAACAGGTAGTTTCACAAATGCATATCTTGAATGAAGTAGCACTAACATGCGTGAATTCTCCGCAATATTTGCCTCGGAATCTGCTAAAATTCCAACTTTATTTTCATTTGGACAAAAAATTTCATTCGCATCCTTTCAAGGCGACAAACGAGAAATTATTACATTTTTGGCTTTGGAAAACGTATAAATAAAATACGCTTATAGGCTTTAAATAGAGTGTATGTGAAAAGCTGTCACTCACAATCAGAATAGGGCGGAAAATATCACTGGTGCCGCAAACATGATGTATTCAATTTTGAACCGAGAGAAAATTATATTTTCCCTTACACTCAGTGATGTCACAGACCGTATTATTTTCGCAGGAAAAGCAGTTTCATTTTTTTAATTAAACAGCGGTTGGATAAATGTGATACGCTACGGATGCGTGAATATGTACATAATTGTGCTTAAGTCAAACCAATAGCCGTTGACATGCATAATACTAGGGATAATGTAGCCAAATATTTATTATAGGTCGCACGAACTGTCAGCAAAGCGATTATTCGACATGAAATAAATCTCAACACATATGACTTCTGTGTACGTAAATTATTTATTATAGGTCACACGAACCGTCAGCAAAGCGATTATTCGACATGAAATAAATCTCAATACACATGACTCTGTGAACATAAACGCATGTTAACTTCAGACGAAATATATTACGTCACGAACTGTGCCTAAATAAAATCGACAGTCAATAGCAATGTCTAATATCAAAGACAATAATATATCTAAGTGCTTATTCGTAAGCGATTTAACCTGAAATAAATCTCAAGGAATTGATTTTTGAGAAGTTTCGTCACTAGCGTCGCATTGAGCGTGAAAGAAGAGCCAAAGAAGAGGAGACGTGCCGCACGTCCGTCTGACGCGGATAACGTCACGTTCCACACTCTATTGCGTCCTACTATGTGAAAATGAGAGAGAACGCCTATGTGGGGCGGAGGAGAGTCGTAGAGATCTATGTAGAGCAGTGTGGCTGAATATTTCTCTTTTAACACTCGGGACAGGTTTCGTTAACTGCGTCTCATAGTGGCCTAATTAGGACGATGTGGGAGGACCCATTTTGCACCCTCTTCCGGGCTCCCCCTCTCGCGCCATCCGAGCGAATAAAAGGTCGACACGTAAGGGAGTAAAGATAGGCTTGGAGGCAGGCGAGATGGGGAAGGGAAAGAAATGCTCTAGGCTGTGATCGAATCTCCATCTCCTCGGTTATATTAGAATTGTTCAATAATTCTAAATCGTACGAGTAGTTTATAAGGAGTCGATAATTATGAAAGATGCAATCGGAAAAAATGGTAGGGAAAATCAGATCCGCATCTGCGCTACAACAGTAGCCGTCATCACTGATAATTCGCCGATAGCCGTTGAGGTGAGCTTGTATAGAAATATTAGGAATTCAAAACGTACCTTAAATGGTATTTATAAATTACAAAGCATCATTTTATCGATAATGATGGCAATTTCATGACAAATTTAAGAAAACATTTAGTCTGAAAAGTGTTTTATACAATTTCAATATACTAGACGCCAAATGTTTATATATATATATATATTTGTATGTGTGTATGTAATAAAATTGTAATGGTTATCATGATGCGTAACGCTCTAATTTTGTGAATGACTCGATAAGACATAAACTTAGAAGCCTGAAATTTCTCAGGATTTCAGTGTTGACGAATCTTTACGTTATGACTAAAAAATTTAAAAAAAAAGGTCACGGGTTTGACTCCAGAGTACGAATGTCGCTTCCCATAAGATTACATGTAAAAATCACCTTTTTGGTTTGAAAGCTTACATTCTTTTACTCTTTAAAATATCTTAAAATTAAGTTATCGACACGAAAGTTTCACTAAAACACGCCAACATGAATTAGGATTCTTATTTTTATCGTCGAATACTCAATCTCATTCGAATTCGCTCATATTTTGAATTTATACTCGAGTTTTGGTAAATATTTTAATATTTCAATAATAAGATTCCATGGTTACCGGGAATGCCCTCGAAAATTTCCGTAAATATGCACTTAAATATAGGCTTAAAGAACGAAAATAAGATTAAAATTTGCTCGAAATGACCGAAGATATGAATTAAATGCAAATAAATCGAACGCAGTATTTATGTTATTTATATTTTTTATTTATACTACTAAAATTCTATTTCTGGTTGTCTCTATCTCTCTCGTTAACGGTCTGTACCTCATATTTTTAAGCTCCGGGAATTTCAGCCTTCTAAGTTTATTTTTTATCGAGTTATTCAACTAATTTACTTAATTTGTTATTAAAAACCAAACATATTCATTAAATTCATATTCAAAACATATTCCCGATAAATTAATCTAAATCCAATAGGTACATGGTAGGAACAAAGAAACAGCTAGCAAAGGGGGGGACTGGCGAGCGTCAGGAAGGCAGGGGGCTTGCTCCCTAGTTTTTATATATATATATACACGTGCAAGTCTTTCACACAATGTCATTACAGCTTCTGAAATATTTATCATCTTCTTTAAAACAAAAATTCGTCGAAATAATTTTGAAAAGCAATGAGGAATTTCTTTAAGCCTCAATGTAAGTGACATTATGGACGGCGTCACAGTAGACATTTCTCTTGTTTCCGAGGAAGGTGATATAGTACGCAGGTAAACTTTTCAAAAACGCCCAGCTTAAGGTAGGAATGTCGCCTCGCTTCCACTGGGAACGCTCATAAATTCCTTAAAAATGCATTTTTCTCCGAGAAGTAAACAAGACAGCGGCGCCAAGGCACGTTCCGGTTGGTGGTTAAGATAAAATTCTGAATACTGCAGAAGAGAAAAGCGACGCGCATTATCTCCCGGATACAAAGGGGAGCGGTGCACTGACTGTCTGTGGTTCGCAAAAGTAATTGCATCGTTTATTGATGACCTCGGTCATCCACATACGCTCCTCAGTATTCCACCCCTAGCACATCCACGATACCTAGCACATTTCCCCATCTTTTTTTTTTTAAACTCATGCTTGAACCTCCAATCCATCTCTTTCTCCTTCTCTTTCTCCAGTATTTTTCTTCCCCGACTCAGTATTTCTCCCCATATCCCTTTCTCCTTCTCTTTCTCCAGTATTTTTCTTCCCCGACTCAGTATTTCTCCCCATATCCCTTTCTTCTTCTCTTTCTCCAGTATTTTTCTTCCCC
Organism: Uropetala carovei; assembly: GCA_036926305.1. Taxonomy (NCBI): domain Eukaryota; kingdom Metazoa; phylum Arthropoda; class Insecta; order Odonata; family Petaluridae; genus Uropetala; species Uropetala carovei. The sequence goes on from JAXCHB010000356.1 coordinate 120,693, forward strand.
GACTCAGTATTTCTCCCCATATCCCTTTCTCCTTCTCTTTCTCCAGTATTTTTCTTCCCCGACTCAGTATTTCTCCCCATATCCCTTTCTCCTTCTCTTTCTCCAGTATTTTTCTTCCCCGACTCAGTATTTCTCCCCATATCCCTTTCTTCTTCTCTTTCTCCAGTATTTTTCTTCCCCGACTCAGTATTTCTCCCCATATCCGTTTCTCCTTCTCTTTCTCCAGTATTTTTCTTCCCCGACTCAGTATTTCTCCCCATATCCCTTTCTTCTTCTCTTTCTCCAGTATTTTTCTTCCCCGACTCAGTATTTCTCCCAATATCCCTTTCTTCTTCTCTTTCTCCAGTATTTTTCTTCCCCGACTCAGTATTTCTCCCCATATCCCTTTCTCCTTCTCTTTCTCCAGTATTTTTCTTCCCCGACTCAGTATTTCTCCCCATATCCCTTTCTTCTTCTCTTTCTCCAGTATTTTTCTTCCCCGACTCAGTATTTCTCCCCATATCCCTTTCTCCTTCTCTTTCTCCAGTATTTTTCTTCCCCGACTCAGTATTTCTCCCCATATCCCTTTCTTCTTCTCTTTCTCCAGTATTTTTCTTCCCCGACTCAGTATTTCTCCCCATATCCCTTTCTCCTTCTCTTTCTCCAGTATTTTTCTTCCCCGACTCAGTATTTCTCCCCATATCCCTTTCTTCTTCTCTTTCTCCAGTATTTTTCTTCCCCGACTCAGTATTTCTCCCCATATCCCTTTCTCCTTCTCTTTCTCCAGTATTTTTCTTCCCCGACTCAGTATTTCTCCCCATATCCCTTTCTTCTTCTCTTTCTCCAGTATTTTTCTTCCCCGACTCAGTATTTCTCCCCATATCCCTTTCTCCTTCTCTTTCTCCAGTATTTTTCTTCCCCGACTCAGTATTTCTCCCCATATCCCTTTCTTCTTCTCTTTCTCCAGTATTTTTCTTCCCCGACTCAGTATTTCTCCCCATATCCCTTTCTCCTTCTCTTTCTCCAGTATTTTTCTTCCCCGACTCAGTATTTCTCCCCATATCCCTTTCTTCTTCTCTTTCTCCAGTATTTTTCTTCCCCGACTCAGTATTTCTCCCCATATCCCTTTCTCCTTCTCTTTCTCCAGTATTTTTCTTCCCCGACTCAGTATTTCTCCCCATATCCCTTTCTCTCCGGCCTCATTTATACCAACTATTCCTTCCCTTCTCTCTATTTCCCCTCCAGTTTTTCTCCTTTATTTACGAACTCTTTTGATCTTGTTTATACTATTTTCGGCATGACAAATGAAATTTTGAGGACTTGTTTTGCACACACTAAAGACCTATGCAGTTACTTTCGGATTTGCTATTTTTATCATCTTCACTTTTCTCTGTCGTGCATTCCTAAGAACCTTATTATTAACTTAAAATTTCAACAATACTTTTTTATTACCGTATTTGTAGAATGAAAATGGTTAGCCATTACTTAATATAATCTTTTACATGATTCGTCACCGTGCCACGTTCTGTCATTAAACTTTCTCGCAAGTCAAATATTTTTGACCCACACTAGATGTATGTACCATAATCTATATATAAGTGAAAATACAGATTATTTTTGTTCTCTCTCTCTCTCTCTCTCCCTCCCTCCCTCCCCCCCCCCCTCTCTCTCTCTCTCTCTCTCTCTCTCTCTCTCTCTCTCTCTCTCTCTCTCTCTCTCTCTCTCTCTCTCTCTCTCTCTCTCTCTCCCTCTCCCTCTCCCTCTCTCTCTCTCTCTCTGTCTCTCGGTGTAGAAAGATGATTACACTCTTTACATAGTAACCCTCCTCATTGCCCTTTATCCCTACTCTCCTTTTCTTCTCCTCTGTCAATCATTCATTCCTACCGCTATTCTCCTTTACTCCCTGCAACTCTCCTCCCTCTATCCCTGTCTCCATTAACCGTTCTCCACTCCCACTCCGTCTCAGTTCTTTCCTCCCACTTACCCCAACCCACACCCCTTACATTCCCGCTTAAAGTCGTGTTCCACATGTATATATCTCCGACACACGCTCGTTTCGAGCGTGGGGATGATGTACGAGTTATGCGGGAAGTCCGAGGCACTCTCCGTATCTGATATGGCTAGGCTAAGCAGTCCGTCTAACGCACTCTCACCTGTACGCAACACGACGCCGTCCTATGCAAGTATACACTCACTTTATACCTCTCCCTATATCTCTCTGCTGGCCCCAGTCAACTCTTGCTCCCTTGACCCACATGACACCACTCGCACGCCGTATGGGACGAACGCCATATTGGAGAGGAATAAAACCCATTTTCCCATCATAAGAAGCCTTCTTCAACGTTATGACCATAAAGGACGTGTGTAGTTTTCTGAACATCTGGAATGCCCGAATGTTACTGCCAAAGAAATGGACCGCAAATGTCTCATCTTCTCTGCGTTGTGTGATAGTTTTCACACCAAGGGAATACGAGCGTTACGAAGAAAAGGCGAAGTTAAAAATATTATTACGCGTTAGAATAGGAATTTCTCCCAAATTAAAAATTTACTGTCTAAAGCAGTGTTTCCCAACCCGGGTGCCGTGAAGTGTTATGAAGGGTGCTGCAAAAAATATATTGTTTTCCCATTTTTAGCCTCATTTTGCATCGTCAGATTTAAAAAATGCAAACCAGTCGACATTCATTTCGTCGCAAAAGCACTTAGAAATGAAAGAAGATATGGAGATTGGAGTTATGGGTTCAACTTCAGCACGATTATTACTGATGGTGTTTAGGGAGGGGTGCCGCCAAATTCTGAAAAGTCACTTAAGGGTGCCGCGACTCTAAAAAGGTTGGGAAACACTGGTCTAAAGCGACGCACAATGAAAGTTATCGGGTTTACATTTAATAAGCAGGATTTGCAAATATTAACTTTACCAAACTAATCAATGGAATCGACAAAGCGTCTTACTCCTATGACTAAGGCACATAATCGGCGTAATCAGTGCAAGAATCCCTGCGGAAAATGAATTCTATTGCTGTTTATGACACATGAATAAATTAATACATCGTCAATTCGGTTGAAGTGCTACATTAACTATTTGAAGTGAAAAATATCATTTAGCTTTAAGTTGATCGAGGTCTCCTCGTCGTTTCTGTGTTGTTGTTAATTAGTGCGGAAACTGCAAATTTTCATTATAAATAAATTTAGATTTAATACAGAAATTTCACATAGAATTATAAGTTCACTTTTGGATACGTGGAGTTTATCATCAACTTGCTTTAAAAAGAGATGATTTTGAAACTGTATTACGTATTGTTTGGTGATTTTGTTCTAAAGGTTTACTTCTTTAAAGTTGGCTTAATTGCAAAATATAAAACATTTTGCATGGATTTGGATGCATAAAAAACACGATGATTACTCCACAGAAAGGTATTTTCACAAGATTTAGCGCTCACGGACGGCTTTTGTCAAAGTATTGCTGCCATTGCCATTCCTCTGCTGCATATCATGCACAAGATGAATGGGGAGATACAAAATGTCATCGTTAGACTAACGGTTCAGTGTGTCGCAGAAGGGCCGCGCAGCTCAATAGCCCATGGGTGATGTGCCATGGCACGTATCTTAAAACTCAAAAGAGCGTAATTGGGGTAGGCAGGGACTAAAACTTGGGTTAAAACACTAATCGAATACTGATATACGACACGAAAAATCGGTATATGATTTTTAAAACAGCTTCATGTGGTATATAAATAAATAAATATAAGTATATACAATATATGTATACGTGCGAAAAAACCTCGAACTGCATACCAACTATATAATAATCCTCGAAGACACTGATAATTATTTTAGAAAAATGAAGAAAATATTTCTATTGAGCACCAATCCCATAATTTTGCTTTTAGTCACGACCGAGCTTATATTTCTTGTTTATATTATGCAGGCGCTTCTTCCATCGAGGTTTTAAAAAAATGCATCTATTGATTCTTCCCACCAACGAACAAGTTAGCAAAAAATCACGTGGCTTGGAAAAATTTTGCATTTTTCGTGTGACGTAATATAACCTATATTTGTTCATAATTTTTCTGCTAATTAGAAGTGTTGGAGTAAAGAGGGGTTTTCATTGCTTTCTTCTGAATTCGATTTACATTTCACCTTTCGTCCCCTTCCTCTCCTTCCACTCTCGCATCTCTCTCAAATCGATTCCGATCCGATTGACGTGGGCGTGGCAGACTGACTCCTTCATGGAGACGTCGAGAATCCTCGAAGCGAGAAAAAGTTTATAAAAATGTCAAACTAACGAACGGATGAGTGAAACCCTGCAACTTTCATCTCTTTGTGGTGACTCCACGATTTCGGAGAATAAATTATCGAGTAACTACATTGATCAATAAGGCATGCATATAGAAATCCAATCACCTTCCTGGAGGGAATAAAGCCTTATAAGTACGCCAAAATTATAATTACAATGTCTTTTTCATGTTTTAAATGATAAAAAATATACATAGAAAGAAAACATTTTATCTAAGAACATTACTGTAAGTTCTATTTTTTTTCACATTCAAATTGTTATAAAATTTTTATGTATTTTACAAAAATTAAAATTAAAACGAAAAAAATTACATAATTAGAAAATAATTTTGAACGAAGGACTATTTGAAACTTGAGTAGGACAGAAAATGCGAAATATATATCATTCAAGCTATAGTTCACATATAAGAATACTGGTACGTCGTTAAGTACAGCTTCGATTTAATAAGCATATAGTAACGCGACTCCAGCGGAGAAAGAAAAACTCCACAAATACGCATATAGAACATTCAAGATATACAAGTTTGCCTGAACTTATATATCCAATGGTAGTAACAATAACATTGGACGAAGCTAAATTTATAATAAAACATTTAGAAGTCGACGCAGAATAAGAATTTCCTACAAATTTCTACTGTGTACATTAAGGTACGAGTTTGAAGCGTATGTGCGTTATCAACACTGTTCTCTCAAAGAAACATCTAAACCATCTCACAGTTACTCTGCGCCAAAATTGGTTGATAATTTCCAGTGAAATAAATTACTCATTCGTCATCTCCCGACACAGTACCACGCGCAATATAACTCGATGGATAAGCGACGATGTTTCGACGACTTTTAACGCCTAAAGCGCCTTCAGACTATACTTCAACTGCGCACACGCGCTTTCCGTAACCTATTTTTTTCAAAGCAGTCGTCGGCAATGTGTCGCTCATTGGTGTGACGCTAATTGATTTGCCCACGTTCCCACGGCGACGGTTTGCTTTGCCTCCTTAGGTAACCAAGAAGAAAATTGCCTCAAATCTCTTTCCTTCTCCCATCGCGAGAGCTTCACAGGGCGAAACTGTTTCCAAGGCTCCAACGTGCGCAAACATTGTTTCTTGCTATCGGACACTCGCTTGCGTCTCACGCCCCAATTTCGCATTCTATCTCTTTCCATTTCCCTCTATCATCTTTTCGCACTTTTTCTTTCACTCTCCTCTCCCGCTAAAGGTTAAAAAGCATCTTTGCCAAAAGACTCCATTCCTATGCATCTTGCTTATTTTTCTGACAAAACGATAAGGATCGATTCTGGGGCGATGGAAGACATCCGAATGTTTTTGACGATCGAATAAATTTATTTATAATAAAATTCCTGTTCTGATTACGAAAATTAAAATATATAATTTTCAAATTGGCTATGTGGGAGTAGCAATAAACTGAGAAGAGTACCGATTATGGTCATAATAGAATTAAGGCAGACTGAACACGAAGAAATACATGAGTTTTTAATTAAACAATACTTAAAAATTGAAACGCAAAAAACATTAATTATAGCTTATATAATCTCTTATTTCGATTGGTAACAAGTTAAGGATATTTGTTTTGAATAACAAAATTATTCCCTTTTCAGCGGTCCATCATACAATAATATGTCATGCAAAATAAAATCAATTTTTACACAAATATGCCCCTATAAATTAGTACAGTATGAGCCAATAGTATATTTTTCGGCCAAAACTGAAATTTATTATAGGCACTTATCCAATTTTTAAGTTGTGTACAAAGACTAAGTGATTAAATATGAACATGAGTATTTCTACTAGATGGATTTTTGCGATAAATGACTTGCAGACAACAAAAATGGAATTATGACTATATGGAAGTCCTAAACGGACAAAATCCTTGGCATGAATAGTTTTAACATTAAAATTCCATGCCACTCTTTCTCATTCTTACCTAATTCCTTCACCATAAACTTAGAAACTTTAATTGCAAGACGTTGTTCAGCAAATGTAAACTTCAAGAGATTCAAGAAAAACTGTAATAGATCAATTTGGGTATTATTGGTGAGATAAGACGACGTCTTTGCAGGACTGAAGATTGGACATATTTTTAACTATTAGTAAAAGACAAAGGACAGACTGGAGGTGTTGGATATATTTTTCACAAAATATCGATTACGTAACACTGTGGAGGAAGAAAGTTCATCCGAGTCAGCAGCTAGCTAGTACTTCAAATAAGACAGGGGTCTCCAACCTTTTCGATGCGGCAAGCGCAAAGTTGTATGCTATAATGTAAACCGAGCGCAAATATACTTTTGCAGAAACCGGAATGCTCGTGGAGAAAATCAAATCAACGTCAGAGTTACTCTTAATGTTCTTGGGCACGTTAAGAAAAAATCAACTGGGAAAATCACTGGTTAAAATAAATGGGATTTTAAGCACCGCAGAAGAGTAGAGTCAGGCTGCCAAAGAGCACAGCGGTGCTCGCGAGCACCAAGTTGGGAATCTCTGAAATAAGAGATTCCAACTGCAAATAGTTCAAGTCTACGCACCAACTTCAAAATACTCGGATGTGGATATTAAGGATTTCTATAAAAGAATACGGGAACTCAATGGCAAAATAAGTTGCCATTTAAAAGTGAAGATGGCTGATTTTAGGAAAAACGAAACGAAAATTACAGCGTACATGTAGAAAGTAACGAACGCGAAGACCGACTTACAGACTGAGTTGAATGTACTAATCTCTACCTAATAAACACCCTTTAAGAATCCAACTAGATAACTTGAACGTAACTTAACAGTATAAAAGATTAAGAAAATTTCGTAGCGTGCGTATAATAGGATGAGAGTAACAGAGAGGGATAAACTGTCGCACAATTGAGTATGAACTGTCTCTCTGTGTATGCTCCATCATCTAGGAAAATTCATGCGATTCAATCAAACCTTCTTCTATGTTAAAAACAATGAAGAAACAAGCAGTAGAAGAAACCTACATATCTTTCATCAAGAATACAAAAATGCGGCATTGTCTATCTACTAGAAGAAAAAAGTTAATTTAAAACAAAAAATAGAATTAGTAGAGGTACCATAGCTTCTAAATCATCCCCCAAACTAGCCAATATCTACAAGTATGGAAAAGAGAACTTCAAAAACCCACCCCTCCACCTCCTGCAAAGTACTACCTCTGCGTCAGACCTCGCATCCTCGATCCACTCATACTCCTTCTCCAGCACTACTACCAACAGAGCATACCCAAATTAACTGTACCACCTGCAAAGTAATCTCCTCCTCATATTCACTTTATGTCCCTCTTTCTTACCAGAAACCCCATTAATATCCGCATGCGAGGCCATTGGAACGCTACCCGTGGCCGTTCATGTGGATCTTCAGTAAACACGGTTCAATGACTACTCTATTTCTTATTGATAGTGAGAATGTACCCACAATCGCTTTTTAAATTATTTTTTTCCTTCCGGTCTTAACCTTCGGTAATCTTTCATTTTACATTTTCCGTCCCCGTATCCCTCCCCGCATCCTCATACTAACCAATTACCCCCATACCTTCGCCCCAGTGGGTTACTAGTCGTCTTCTCTTCGTAACCAAAGAAGGGTTTTACCCGAATAAATTCCACCATATGATTCTTCATGTGTGTCTCTCGGGCACCCCCAGCGGCTCTCCAAACGATAAATACCCACGGTGCTTCCTGTTTGTTGCAGGAATCCCAGTGGACACTTACCGTTCGGAGAGGCACCCTTGGGAAAACGTATGGCGGAAGATTTTCGGGTAACGCCTTTCTTCAACCAAGGAGTGAAGAAAATAATAATATCATTTAGTTTTCAATAATCGGACGCCAATATTTTGAATGAATTCCTAGCCTAATAAAACGTTTCGTGTTCAGGAACCTCCATACGCGCATGCGATCATAAATTTTCGATTTTATGAACGCCATGCAGTTTAATATGAAAGTTTTTTAATTAGAACCCGTAAGTTATGCATGGCCTCTCAATCCCAAAACCTAGCCGTTTAATCTGTCCGTCTGGGGAGGTCCCTCCAGGAGATGCCGCCGCTTCAACTCCACGAAAGTACGCCGCAGGGAATCGGTCGCACACAGACGATCCTTATTTTTTATCTCTAGCAATTTCGAACTCCTCGGAATTTTCCGCACATTACGTCCCTAGGAAATGCGATATCCGAATGTCTCTTGTCCCCATAGACCTCCAATCTTCCAAGCGGTAAGTCAATTCAGATTACCCCTTTGGATTGCAAATCTTTCATTTTCACTTCTTCAATGAACATTACTGAATTTTTCACTTTCTCGTTTTTATTTACTGTAAATATTTCACATGGGCTCATTTTTATTTGCGTTCCAACTTTTGGAACCCATCATAGAACTTGCAAACAAAAGTGCAATCATGGGATAAAAACTCCCCCATTAATAAACGTTAGGATAGAAAGTTTGGATCGTATAATCGACAATACAGGATGACCTATTTAGATAAATTGCTAAAGAGCCCCTAGATGGGAGCAAACAGCGATGCATTACACTTTCGAGACAAAAGTTCCTCTTGGGAATCATTGTTCACGGTATATTAATCGACAAAGTTTCAAGAATAACGGGAAGGAATTCTTGGAGTGTTGCACTGCTTTGAAAAAGTAGCGACTAGAAAGAGAGGGAAAAATGTTTCATAGCGACTTAAGGTTCGCCACGGGAATAGAGGCGGGAAGCGAACGTGGATGGGATTGCGCGGACTCGCATAGGAGGAAGTTATAAGAGCGAATATAGAGAAGGGGAGTAAGGTATGAGGGGAAGAGGATGGGAAGGAGGAAGAGGGAAGGGGATGGGAAGGAGGAAGAGGGAAGGGGATGGGAATGAGGAAGAGGGAAGGGGATGGGAAGGAGGAAGAGGGAAGGCGATGGGAAGGAGGAAGAGGGAAGGGGATGGGAAGGAGGAAGAGGGAAGGGGATGGGAAGGAGGAAGAGGGAAGGGAATGGGAAGGAGGAAGAGGGAAGGGGATGGGAAGGAGGAAGAGGGAAGGGGATGGGAAGGAGGAAGAGGGAAGGGGATGGGAACGAGGAAGAGGGAAGGGGATGGGAAGGAGGAAGAGGGAAGAGGATGGGAAGGAGGAAGAGGGAAGGGGATGGGAAGGAGGAAGAGGGAAGAGGATGGGAAGGAGGAAGAGGGAAGGGGATGGGAAGGAGGAAGACGGAGGGGGATGGGAATGAGGAAGACGGAAGGGGAGATGACAGAAAAGATAATGGAAACGCTGCACTCGGAATAACAGAATGAGTAGGGCAAGGCGAGTGGCCAATTATGCCGGTCGTGAAAACTAACGAGGTGTTAAGAGCCTATCTTCGTTGTAGCGAGGTATAATTATTATATTTAGACTTAAGCGCCACAATTCTCCGCAAATGCGGAAATATCACTAACATAATTCAGGTTTAAACGTCAAATATTCGAGAAATCTAAAGGCATTTAATTATAGGGTCAAATATGGTCAACGTCAATTCAAACAACGAACTCTGTGGTTGAGACCAAAAGTACCCGTGTCGGATTATTTAGATAAATGAGAATTTTATTGGCTATATGAAAGCGCTAAGAATTGTATTCCTTTGGTAATGTACACATTTCATGAAAGGTTAACGTAAATGGAATTAAAATTTCCAGAGCAAATTATATTTTAAAATTTCCAGTACAAAACTTAAAAAATTCACACGAAGGAAGAATAAAATGTTTGCTGATAAAAAATAAAAACTTATAAAACGATTTTTCTTATCTTCTCCTATTTTGGAAATCCGTACTGTTACGTTAAACACGCAAACAAAAGTTGGGTATTTTTTTAAAGTAAAAAATAAAATTATACCAGCGAATGGCCCTTTGATGAAGAACGTGTAAAGTCATTTAAAAAGAACCTGTGTCCGCGAGCGGAGAGAGGTAAAAGTAAAAACGAAATGGAGAGCAGGCATAAAACACATAATTAATATTTTGTTTTCATCACATCGCTAGTGAAACAGCTCACTTCAAATGTATAAATGAAACACGGAAAATGGAGATAATGAGAGCGACAAAACTACGTCAAAGGTCAAACAGAATAATGTCGCAAGGTCATTCCAATGACTGGAACACACTAAGGGAAATTAGTCCTACAATTCCTGCTAATTTTCAAATTACATCAAATATAAGCCGAATTACATCATAAGTTCCTAATCATTTTTCCATTCCTTCCTTATTAGTCCCATAAACCGTTCGCAAAAGGACGTGTCCAATGATTTTTTAGTTAGTTCAATTGCTGGCATGATATTCTTTAATATAATCCGTTGTGACATAATAGGAATCAATATCTAAGCTTATTAATATTAACACCGTAAAAAATATAATTCTTTAGTGCTTAGAATGCTATCGTTTCAATAAAACATATTCAAGGAAATTGCCGGAGCATCACGACTTAACTGTTTCCCCAAATCCTCAAAATGGAAGACCACTTCATATCCGCAAGCCGGATCCGGATGATCAATTTTCAAGCGAATTTTGATCCGAACCTTAAATAATTAGAGCGATAGAAGCTCTTGCGTTCGACCTATAATCACCTAATCCTAAGCGAATTTATCTCCTGGCCGAAAGCGATGTTTTATTCATCATCAAAATCTGTCCCTCCAGTAATCCAAAGCTGGACTAAATTTCCATGTGCAGAGATTCTTGCGTTCTCCTCAAGTCATCTGAGTCGCATTTTCCCAAAAGAGGCCAAGTTCATTTGCTGAGGTGAAATTAATTTGGTGAAAATTCGAACTAAGATTCAATTGCATAGCCCATTCAACCACAGTTATTCATTCGCAATGTGAAAACAATGTTTATGGTAAATATTCAATCGAAAAACTTTCGTATTACCTAAATATTCAATACATCCGCTTCTACCATATTCTTTGCTCGAAACAACTTTCGTTTCATCCTGGAAAATGTAACTAGATGTCTACTTCGAAATAATATCAAGAAATAGACATATCAAAATAAATTATATATTTAACCTAGCTACCGGGATAAAAAACTTATTTAACTGCTAACCATATATCAGATTTGAAAAAGAGAAATTCTTTCTTTGAGAAATACACAGCTGTACAATAACTGTACATCAATACACAGTCCGCGCGGTGCAGGATACTATGAAACACTAAAGTTATATATTTCTTTTTATTTTTATATAAACAGATGAAAATTACACTTTATATTTACTTATGATGTCAAAGGAATTATTAGTTACTAGTTGCCCAGTTGCGGCGTTATTGCAATTTGAATGTAACGGTGAAGGGAGAGAGGAAAATGCCTAAATTTTTCATTTTCACAGGTAATTTTCATTATTTTAAACATCCCATTTTAAGAACCTTATTATATTATTTTATATTAAAATAATCGAATGGTGTTATAAAATAGTACTAAACTTTCCATCTTTCATCTCCTTTCTTCAATTCACGGTATAAATGCGATTTCTTAATCCCCTCTCTTCTCCCTCCCATTTGCCATTTGAAAACTTTATACTATTTAATAGCATTGGACTCGTATCCTATATATCAGAATTTCTCATTTCCTTATGCTTTCACTTAGGATACTCCCGCCGGATGACGAGGTTTTTGGCAACCTTAACAGCATCTCGTCTTCCCGTTGTAGCGTTGCTTGTAATTTGAGAGAGGAAAAAAAGATAAGATAAAATACTACAAAATTTAACTTTCACATGTGATATTTATTATTTAAGAAATAAAATCAAAAGAAACATATTGTTTTTTGGAATTATAATTATGGAATCATAGGGGAATAATTTGGAAACAGGAGAAAAATGTTGCCGTGACCGGGAACCGAATCTGGATTTTTCACTTGAATTGAAATTCCAGCTTATGCCGCTCTGCACAGTGGTCTTATGATCAATGATTACCATCAATCTATAATGGAATCATTTTATAAAACCGAAAGAAAAATAGCTTCTCGTTTTTTTCTCGTTTATTCATATTTTTATACATTTCCCCTCCCCTATCTTTCTCATTTCTCATTTAAAAGCTTTATATGAATCGTTTCCAAGGCATCATAATTTCTCATTGTAAAAATCTAGAAAATTCCCGTTTTTTCCGAAGCTAGACGATTTTTAAGCTAATTTGGCACGAATTAAGAATCTCACTTTGAGAAAAATTTAGTTTCTTTCGGTCCTACCAGGGCCAGCGTGATGGGGTATGCAGGGTATGCTACGCATAGGGGCCCCCGGAAGAGGGGGCCCCAGATTTTGCTTCTATGTACCATAATTCATCGTCGTCAATAACTGGCACAGTATATTTATAAATATCGATACAGATAAATGAGGTGAGTTAGGAGTCAGATGCCAATACGAAAATTACTATCCCACGACCACAAACTAAATTCTCTGGTGTGAAGAAAGGTAGAATATGTGTCATATAGTCATATATGTTTAAATTATAGAGTACAGATTCTAGCTAAAGTACCGCGTATCGCCGCTACCTCATTATTCCGGGTCATGTAAGGGCAATTGTTGGCACATTGCAGAAAAAGAAGAGGGGTCCCCGAAATCGTGCTTGCATAGGGCCCCCCAAAGATATCATGTCGGCCCTGAGTCCTACAATCTCAATTTTAAAACTTTATAGCAAAAATAACTATATAACTATTCCATACTTGAAGGTTTTCAGATTTTCCTCGATGTTTTCACGTTTGTATTTGCATACATGCAAAGTTTCATATGTTCATCTATTCCAGATGTACCACTTCCACACCAGTGCTACACTTCCGATATTAATATCCTTTTTTTCGTCAGCTCTTTAATTATTCTACAACAATGGCGGGACCACTTGTTGTTGCCATATCTACGCGATAAAAATTTTCAGTCTGAATCATAAAATTCATGTAGGACATTTCATAAGGTACCTATCATAGAGGTCCGATAATGCAAAGCGATCGATTCGCCCCGATTCTTAATGCCATTTGAGTTACAGATCATGAGGGAAAGAGACGAAAAGCCACCGACACGTTTATGCCCTCCTCTGTAGGGCTTCCAACGGAGCGTGAACCATCACGTGCGCGACACGTTTCCGCGCCCCGCGATGCTTCTCTGTTTCATCCAGCCCTGCGTCGGTTCCTCACACGCATATCGACCAACGGCAACATTTCAAAGGAAATCAGAATAGTGTCAGTCACAGTTATACAGCCACGAGATTTTCGTATTATACATAAAGTTGTTCGTCAAGTGAGACATCGGTGATGTGTAAACAGTCATAGAAATTATAACTTTCACGATTGCGAATACAAATTGACTGTCAATACGAATTTATTCCAAGATAGAGGAGATTCTGAAAGCAATTATTCTATTTACTGTACATTTCTCTTAAACTTACTTCTTAACTCGAGATTCAGATCACTAAATTTCTTTATCTGTTTTTATCAGACGTGCTAATATGCTAACGTAGCGGCAATGTTCCATAGTGTAATTACAAGATTTTTTTACAAACAATATGACTAAAATTAGTCAAATAAATTCCATACATAAACGCTTAAATGATAAATTGACTTTAAAAATTTATTTAGGAAATTATACCTGACTAGTCTCAAATGGAATTATATTTTCGTAAGTGACAAAAATACTTTTCAAATAAGGAATTTTTCTGGCTTAAGGTATGATAATTCTGATGCATGCCTACTAAAACATCGTGAAAGGCGATCGTCCCAATTCAAGTGAAATGAAATTGTATATACTACTATTAAAGTTAAAATTTTAGCTTTAAACTAATAAGGCATTAACATTCTACTCTCTATTTATGAAAATATGGCAGCTTCTTCTATAAACACAAAGCTAACCGTGCATACCCTAACTGAATATCATGGTACTTCTCCCTCTCCTCTCCCCCTTTGCTGTAGTTTTACTGAACAGTTTTCATCAGCGTTAACTTAGTTAACTTTATATAAAGTAGTGAACACTTTATTACCTCTCAAAGGACAGAACCGCTCAATAAGTTCCTCATTCAGCTTTAACAAAAGGCTACGGAACTCACTGCGCAACTTCGATTTTAAATCGACGTCTTCAGCGCTAAGAAAACGGAAAACCCAGCACAACCAGTAAATTTTCAGACAGTTCATTTCCTACTTGTAATTTTCAAGGAAGTCGTTGCTTATACCTTTGCTCACACTTAGTATTTAATGCTAGGTTAATAATAGACTTCGCCAATTACCACGAAGGCACACCTCATCCCACTCATTCCTCCAATTTCTTCAGTAATTCCATTATCACTGTTATTTGTTATGAAAGTTAATTGAAAGCCGTATCTGAACAAATGTAGACCAACATCACTAAATCGATCCTGAAAATCGTATAAAGTAACTCTCTAACTTTGAAAATATCTATCTGTCATAAAATTTAGAGTAGACACTTGATTATTCGCTTCTTCGAGTGAATAATTTATCTTGAAATTTATGGTTCACCTAAATTACTTTTTAGATTAATTTTACACAGTCGAATTATCTTGTGTATTTTGCTGGAATCCGTCATTATAACCGGTTAAATTTAATTAATGCGCGATTTCAAAGATTTTTCTTTTGTGTACATTCGTAATGAATTGATTGATAATGGTATTCTTTAATATAAACTCTCCGACGAATAGCTTAATCAATTGCTGATTATTTTTATGCCGTTCAACTGCTTAGTGTATAGTACAGCGTACTTAAAAGTATTTAACTAAAACAAAGAAAAAGTAATGTACCGCCACAAGATAATGTTTTAGATAATTAATTACATTGTCTAATATCATCAAGATGAGAAATTAGAGAGTATATTTGAGCATTTGTGGCAGCGATGTTGATATGTGAAGGTGGTTCGTGTGTTAAAAGCTTTAATTTGTTAGTTTAAGGATAGATTGGCGCCGTTTTAGAGCATTCAATAATATTTAAATTTTTTAAATATCATCACGCCTTATTTTAGGCTGAGGGATTCCTTCCAGAAAATCGTTCGATTTTGGAAGGACGATTTTCAGTAAACGATTTTTCCATGAACTTTCCATTGTATCTATACTTATGGAAAAGAAGAGACATTAGAATATAAATAATCAGAAAAAGTCAGTAAATAAAAGAAGCAATTAAAGATTCCATAACGGATTATCGAGCTCGCCTTACGGCTAAAATGAAATTGACAGAATAGATATCTCCAATGACCATAAAAATTTATGAAAGTCGGACGAACATTTCCTTTGCGTTACTCCAGACCTAAATACATACCTCTCGTTTAAAAATAATTCGCATCACCACGCGAACGGACAACCTCTCATAAAAAGAATAAAAACAGGAGAATTTACTATAGGTGAATCATCAAAGATGTCGGCTGATTTGTAGCTGAAATACGTAAACTGCCTTATGCGCATAACATTTTTATGGCTATTGAAGATACCTAGCGTCAATTTTCTGATATAGACGTTAGGCAATAAAAAAAGTAAGGCAACGTATTTATTTCTCCATAGAGAATAGTATTTAGTAAATTGTGATTTTCATATTTCCACATACCAATAAATCCTTTCTAAATATTTTATGAGTGACAAGATGATAAATTATAACTGTTTACATTACCCTGATTATAAATCTTACCGACAGTGAAAATCTACTTTGTTTCATTTATCCATTAATAATCCTTTTCTATAATGTGTTCTTTAGCTCTATTCATGCAATAAAAGGTAATGGAATGACAACTATATCTACAGACTCAAATTTCTTAGAGAATAAAATGAGCAAGATAATGTGAGGAAAATGAAAGGGAACGAGGGAGGAAGATAGAGAGAGGGAGGAGGCGAGGTGAATACAAGAGAAAAAAAGAGAGGCAGTGGACGAATAGGAAAGTAGTAGCCTATGGGGGCGACGATGGGGCGCAATCAGTCATGGGTCACATTTTGACCCCTGAAGATCTCGTGTTGAATCTCGCCAGCCCCTCACCCAATGAAGCTACTCGAGGCTGAAGAGATGTCTTCAATCTTTCGGTGGGTGAAGCGAAATCAATTGAGACATTCGATCCTCTCTCTCTCTTCTATTCCTTTCCTCGCTAATTTTCCTTTCTCCCAACGTCTCTTTTCCCCACCCCCTCTCTCGAGTCCTCCCTTCATGCCATGAAAGCCACTTCACATCAAGTAAAGGGAAGACATTCCCGAGGGGTACATAGGAAGGGATTCCGCGCGCGCGCACGTACGGAGACATTGCGCCTCCGGGTGTTTAGTGGCAAAGGAGGCGGGTGGATGGCGATTGATTGGGACGCCTGATGGGGAACGTGGATGATGGCAGTGAAGGAGGAGGAGACGGATGGGGATGAACAGGGGAGGTAGAAGAAAAGAGTGGAAGATAGGAGTAGAGGGTGGAAGTGGGAGAAGAGATGTAAAAGTGGGAGAAGAGAGGGGAAAGTGAGAGAAGAGAGGAGGAACAATTGAGAAGAGGAGATAGTGATAGGAGCTTAAGATGAAGGTGAAAGGGATGAAGGAAAGAAAATAATTAAAAGAGACAGAGAGAGAGAGATGGTAATTAAGGATTTAATGGGTCGGATAACGAAACTAAGATCGTAATCTTTCTGAAATTTCTCTTAAGGACTCGATCTGATGAAGATTTTATGGACTGAGAAATATAAAAGATCCTTTGCGAGCAATTTTTATTTTTTACTACCTCATACACATATAACCTACGTATGTTGCTGACGCCCAATATTTTAAAACAATTCTAAGATAGAATTTCTATTGAACCAAATCACGCTCTACATCACTAATGTTATATTTTCTCTGCGTAATTAAGTGCTTTGATGCATGTAATTACATTAAATAACCAAGAGTCAACTCCGACATATTTTTTCCTGTTACAGAACAAAGTTTTTTACGTTTTTCTCTCAGGAAGTGTCGAAACGAATTAATATGGTGAATAGCCTCGTATATAAAACCAACATATTAATAATCAAATATGAAATAGTCTATTTTCGAAAACAAATAAACAGATAATCCACTGAAATCCAAATCCAAAATGAAAAAGCACATTATCATTTAATCGTAGAAACTATTCACCGGTGAAGAAAATATTGGTCACTTTATTTCCTTTTTGCAGTTTTCAATATCTTTCTCTAAAATCACTCGTGTAGTTTTATTCGAAGGCTATGAGAATATTAAAATCAAGTGAAAAATTAGCAACACAAATTAAAATTAAAACCCTCGTGCGACTATTTTTACTGATGTTTTGATAGCTATAGAAAATCACGAGAAATTAACTATAACTTAAGATTCTTCAAGAACTGTACGCCATCACTTTCTTCGTGCATTCAGTACAGCAATTAATCTACATATTTATTTCAAATATTCGTCCAAATACCAAAATTGATCTACGACCTCAGGGTCATGAAGTAACTTAGACATTCATGATATTCCCTCGCAGTTATGTCAAAAGAAATTAAGCTTGATCAGCATAAACGATTTTACCAAAAATAGGCAATATAAAATGCTTGATATGAGAAACTAGTAAAAATAACTATACTTTTCATTCAATTCCATTTGAAATTGAGTGAAAATATTAACATATAAGATATTTTGGGAGATTCACGTTGACACCAAGGATGCTATTGTCCTCTGTAAGTTCATTCTGTGCCAGCCTCTTTTTATCCGTGAAGTAATTCGACCAACGATTATCATATTCTATTACACCTTATGTAAAATGTTTCATAATGATATAAAATGCACTAAAAGCCTTCTTTAAATGAGTTTATGTGTTTAAGAGCTGAGGCTCTCAAGCAAGTATTTCAGAATGTATCTCCTCTTAAACTTCGTCTAAACTTCTTCATTGTGTAACGGTTTACTTATTCTTATTCAATGGAGACAGACTTGAACAGAATATTACAAGGGTTATTGCAAGGAAAAATTGGGTCAATGCTAATTATAACATCGGATATATCGTAGAAGTGATACCCATGGAAGCCATAATTTTAGCGAAAGCTAATAAATATTTAGAATAGGAAAACGAAAGGTAATTCCTCTCATAAAGACTGATGTGTATTTAATGACTCCTTTTTGGTGACTCCACACTTCTCAAGATAAGTAACTCTGATAAGAACCGTATTCGATGATCTGGATCAAATATAAAATTTTAAAGCTTTCTGGAGGGTAATTTTAACCAGAAACTTGCCGTTTTATGCCAATACTGATTTATTTTAGAACTAAATATATTGAAACTAAAGTAATACCGAAGGAAACGGAATAAATTTCTTTCAATTACACAAATTAGGAATATGTTTTGGTAAAAGATCCCTTGCCGTAACATTGAACAAATCTATATTAGCACAAACCATTTTCAACGCTCAATAAATATGAGAACGAGCAATTAATACGATTTTGATGAGGCGCTGCTAAGTAGAAATGAATCCATTGTCATTCCCACCAAAAATCAATTGATAGCATCTCTGCTTTCAAGAGGGACCTAAGATTTTATCCCATCCGCTCACATTCTTTCCTTTGGCCTTTGCCTTTCACTTCAGAAATTAATCTCGGGTCTCATTCCGATTCCGACTACTGATTGTGAATCTGTTTCCCGGAATCCAACATTCGATCCCTTCCGCATTCGACGAATCCCTTACCCCTCTTTATTCTCACTCCCTCGGAACTTGCTCTAACAGTTTCAATATCTATATATGCAGTTCACCCTGCAAGCCACCGCAATGGTGTGTGGCACGGGCTGCAATAACACCAAGGGAAAGCGCATAATAATGAATAGTATCATTCTACGTCGGCTGATTTCTTATCGTAACTTCTGTTCTGCTCACCTATCGTTCTAGGGAAAAACGAGCCTTTGTACCTTTCTGTCCTACAGGTTATCTCTTGTATTTTACGAGGATGGTCCATTCTACCAATATAAGTTGGCACTCTTATTATTTCTTCGACATCACTGGAGAATATATGCGTTCTAAATCTTTCAAGAAGTTTTAACCTAGAACTTGATCGGCGCTCAATTAGTGATTCCCATCCTATGTCCTGTATCAAGCCTGTAACATATTTGTTTCTATCGTAACAATTTTTGATGAATCTAGCGGCTTTTCGCCGCACTCTTTCTAACTCTGAGATTGATCCTTTCTCGTACGGATCCCATATGCTCGACACGTACTCTAATAGCGGTCTTACTAACGAGAAGTAACATGTCTCTTTGACTTTTCCTCACTTTTACCTACTATGCGTTTGATGAATCCTAGTTTCTGTTTAGCCTTCCCGCATATATTTCGTATGTGCATATCCCATGAGAGGTTGCTTGTTAAAGTAACGCCTAAGTATTTGACGGAATCGGCTAGTTTTAGCTGGACGCCTTCAATAGTATAATTCGTCACGTCGATGTTTTTGTTTCCCCAGAATCTCATAAAGGAACACTTTCCTAATTTCAATTCTAACTGCCACTCTTTACACCACTCTAGAATTGCATTTAATCTCTCTGTAAACTACTGTATCATCGGCGAATAACTTGATTTTACTTTTAATAACCTTATCTAAGTCGTTTATATATAAAAGGAATAGTAGGGGGCCGATTACACTTCCCTGTGGAACGCCTGAGGCTACGCTGACTGAATCTGATTTAAATCCATCTATAACTATTATTTGTTCACGCTCATTAAGAAAGTCCCTGATCCACTCGATTGTATTTCGATTAATTCCACAGTCATTTAATTTCTTCACTAACTTAATGTGCGGAACTTTATCGAAAGCCTTCTTGAAGTCGAGGAAAACCGCATCTAACTGAGTCTTACTGTCTCCTGATCTAAGTATATCGTGACCGAACAGAGCTATCTGTGTTTCACAAGATCTCGTCTTCCTGAAGCCATGCTGATATTTACTTAGCAAGTTTTGACTATCTAAGAAGTCCATCACGGAGCTAAGGATAATATGCCCGAGAATCTTGCAAGATAGGGAGGTAAGCGAAATTGGCCTGTAATTTTCTCTGTCGTCTTTCTTCCCACCTTTGTGTAACGGTGTTATAAAAGCTAATTTCCATTCCTTAGGTACAACGCCATCTGCTCCCTATCGAGACTTGCTCGAAAACGGTCGGTTATTTACGGCTCCCATCGTCTACTCAGCAATAAATACTGTTTGATTAGAAAAATAAAATAATATACCGTGCGAGTTCTATTACTATACGGAATATTCGACGAAATAGGTGATAATAAACAGCCGAAATAGATTAACTCATTAGCTCTCCATACTGTAGGAATTCCAGGTTTCAACTTCTAGTAATATTTCCACCTTTATTCTATCCAAAAGAATAAGCAAAAAATTCATTTTTTATTTTAATTTGGGAATCTCGGAGAGAAAAATCTATTGTTTAGTTGGTATTGTGGCTATGGAAACTACCTAAAATATTAATAGAACTCTAGCCTTACGATTAGATAGATAATTCTCCTTAAATATTAGGAGTTTAAAGATACAGATACCTGGTATACCCTAACTCAAATGATGGTAATTTTTTTAGAAGAGATGCCCAAAATCTTTTATTCAAGTCTCACATTGCCTACTTCCGCACTCAGTGCGGGAAACACGCAGTCGAAAATAGAGTTAAAGAATAATTCAAGGAAAATTAAGTGTTAAGTTTACTATTATTTATTACCTTATCATATTTATTGCATTTATGCAATATTGCGGTAGAGATTAAAGGCCAAATACCTATTTACTACTACTTATTTCATATAAACCGCACTTTTTTCCCAAATTTTAGCTATATAAAATGAAGTTTCAGTTTGAGAGAAAAAAATGGGAGTCTAAAATGTGAGATATTATTAAATATCGCCGCTAAATGCTCTCATGATTCAATATACAGTTTTTAATATAAAAATATTATATAATCATTGCATGAAATTAAACCAATAATAATAATCATCATTATTATTATTACCATCATTATTATCATTAATAACGGGATTATAAGCATTTCAGCTAGGCGATAGCAGCAAGAATCATTAGGAGCCCTCATGAAAGTGAACGTAATATGTTGGATGTCAAGACATCGTCTGATTTGTTTAGCATTCCTATAAACCTGTCTGTGGTTGTGGGTTCGGTTGTGTTCTTTACAAATTTAAATAGTTTTTTGTTCCCTTCTCTCGTTAGATCCTCTATTTTTTAGATCAGTGATGAGTCTGACTTTACACTTTATATTATCCACTAAATCATTTATATATATTAAGAATAACAGAGGTCCGATTACACTTCCCTGAGGCACGCCGGAAGTCACTTTGACGACGTCTGATGCAACTCCATCGAGGACTGCAGTCTGGGTTCTATCCGAAAGGAACGTGGTGATCCAATTTACAATTTTCTCGTTAATTGAATAAGACTTTAATTTTTGCATTATTTTCGCGTGGGAAACGGTGTCGAAGGCTTTCCTAAAGTCTAAGAATACTGTATCGAATTTTCTGTCGAATCGACCATTATACAAGGTCGAATTTCTGATAGCATGGATGCGATAGAAAGAGAGAGAGAGAGAAACAAAATAAAATCGACACACTAGAGTTGGGATGTGCTTCCTACAATTCTATCAAGGTCTTGACGGAATCTCTACACCACGTCTTTTCTGCCATTACGATTTGTTATCTACACACACACGCACGCACGCACGCACACACACTCGTACGCACGCACGCACACACACACACACACACATATATGCGGAAAATAGGAGTATATGGAGAACCAAGTTTAACCTAGAATAATCACGGACCTGTCAACGGACAGACTACCTATGATGATGATGATGATGATAATGATGATGATATATATATATATATATATAAACTTAAGGAAGAGGAAAGGAAAATGAGGATATTTAGGGCAACTAGGTGTTGAAGGAAACCCAGTGAGCATTTACCGAAAGGAGAGCCGCTAGGG
This sequence comes from Uropetala carovei, assembly GCA_036926305.1. NCBI lineage: Eukaryota > Metazoa > Arthropoda > Insecta > Odonata > Petaluridae > Uropetala > Uropetala carovei. The sequence goes on from JAXCHB010000356.1 coordinate 142,848, forward strand.
TGTTGGAGAGACAAATTTGTAGAAGTTATTGGAGCTTTCGGGATGGTCCCGTCGTCAGCACAAGAGAGACACCCCAGCAGCTCTCCTTCCGGTAAGTGCTCACTAGGTTTCCTTCAACACCTAGTTACCCTAAATATATACATATATATATACCTATATATATTGAAATTTATGTATAGAAATATATTTATATATTGTCATAAATATTATATTATATATTTATAAAAATATATATCTTTCTTTGTATTTACACAATAGACAATCTATCCACACGCCATACGATCATCAAACACTGAATGGCTTGCAGCGCTAGTGTTATATGTGTATATGTTGAATTGAATATGCAGTTTTATCTTCAACATTCAACTTTAATTAGTTTCTGCTACATATTTTTGTTTTTTAGTAATTATATATATACCAATTAACAGTATTTTAATTATTTTACATAATATTTCCAACTGAAGCGAAGAAATCGAGAAGCAGACGATACGCCATATTGGAATTGGAGGTAGCTCCTGATTGGTGATGCGAAGAGAAATGTTAGCAAAAATCGGACCTGTTCTATTTGCCTTCCATGAGATAAAAAAAGAGGAGGAAAATGCGATGACGTCAAAATGCCATTGCATTTTCGTTTGACCCGACCACATTTCCTGAATAGAATTTTTCCTAGCATTTATGATAGCTAATGCGCGACCGTGTCAAACAGGCTTAAGGGCATCGATGAATTCACTAAATGTGCGTTTTTCTTCCGAAATGAGATCCCAACATTGGACGCGATACTGAAGGAAGTGAATAAGGACAATGACTTTCCGGACTTCAAAAGAACAACATTCCACCGTATTATTAGGAAGTTACAATTTCGAGAAGAGAAATCGCAAAAGTGTGCTGATAGATAGGGATGACATAACGCTGTGGAGACGAAGGTATTTACGAGAGATAAAAAAATATCGGGCTGAGGGGCGCAAAATATTTTATATAGATGAGACTTGGATTAATGCGGGTCACACAAAAGCCAAGGTTTGGACAGACAAAACACTTCAGAGTAGAAGGGATGCGCATTTACAAGGTCTTTCAACGGGACTTAAACAGCCTTCAGGATGGGGGAAAGATTAATAATTCTGCACATTGGATGGGAAGATGGCTTCATGGAGGACGGGCTCTGGGTATTTGAATCCGAAAGCTCAGTTGAATACCTCGAGGAAATGAATGGGGAGGCCTATAGTGAGTGGTTCGCTAAAGTTTTGCCGAACCACGATGAAATGAATGGGGAGGCCTTCAGTAAGTGGTCGGCGAAAATTTCGCTAAAAATACCAGAAGGAAGTGCCATTTTGTGGATAATGCTCCATACCATAATATGAAGAGTGAGAGAATTCCCACATCATGGAGCCCTAAAATAGAGCTTGTGAAATGCTTCAAAGTAAGGGTGTCGAAGCTGACGAAAAATATTTAAAGGTAGGGTTGTTTTGGATTTAATAGCTCAGCATAGGCCGCGGTACGATAGGTACGTCATTGATGAAATGGAAAAGTCACAGAATAAGTTTTTTTGAGGCACCTTCCGTATCACTGCGAATTAAACCCTATAGAAATTATTTGGGCCCAGATAAAGAATAATGTAGCCATAAAAAATTCCACGTTCAAATTAGCGGATGTGAAGACGATTGTGAAGGAAAGCATTGAAAACATCATCGTAGAAAATTGGCAAAACTGCATAAGGCATGTGGGGGAATACGAGGAGAAGAAAATGTGAGAGATGGACAATTTAGTGGAGGAGATGGAACCAGTTGTGAATGTTGGGGAGGACAGCAGAGATGCAACATCGGAGTCAGACTCCGATTAGTTTTTTTTATCATTGAAATCTTACCTACGTTTGTCTGAATATGTGTATTTATGTATCTTTACTTCCTGATTCTATGTAAATTGTGATTTGCAGAATTATTATTAAATGTACTGTTTATATTTTACAATGATTTGACTTGAAATTCTTTCCTCTTTAAAAGCCCGATTTCCTGTAATTTTAAATAAGAAAAATGTGATAAGAATAGGTTTTCACCATCTAAGCATCTAAGCGTTCATTTTGCAATCATTTTTTTGTAAAGAAAGTGCAAGCAAAATGATTAACTTGCAGAGGTGAAAATTCCCTATTTTCTCCAGAATTAATCGAATAAAACAGCTCCTAACCTTTACAGATTCCTCTTATAAAAGAGAAATAATAATAGTTTAATAATGCTCTATACATTTGTCCGACTTACTAAATTCGAGGCTAAAGAAATACGGAAGAATTTGCATTGGGTACTTTATCAGTATTCCCCTTCACGGCCTGTATGCCGCAAATGAAGGGAAACCGATGCTCGTGTTTTCTCGCAGTTGCTCGGGTGAAGTCGGCGACGAAGCTTTTTACCCTACCTTCCCCCACATCGCTCGTCGTCATGGTTCACGTGAAAGACACATGACGTCATGGCATGGCTTTGTACGGTTAAGGAGTTTTTTCTTAATTTTGAAAGTTTAGAATGGAGTGTAGTCTATCCATCATGCTCCGACCCATACCGTTCCTATCACTCTTCAGTTCCTTTTCCTCTCCCTCAACCTAACTTCCCTTTTCATCTTCTCTCCCATCTCTCCTTTCTTTTATTTCCTTTTTATCCCTATTCTCACCTCCTTGTTTCTCCTTGCCACCTTGTTTATTCCACTCCCTCACCTATCTTTGTAAATTTTTATCATGAATATTTCTCATGAAACGTAAATGAACCAAAGAAACTAACTGAAATTGATTAACTCGTTATCTATTTCCATGCTGGCTTACTTCATCTACAAACAAATTAAAACATAATTAGCTTTAAAAAAAACCTTGTATATACATGCCTTCCTACCGGAAACGACCTAAGCTATTGCTTTGTTTGCTTGCTATTCCATTAGATGTAAAAGCTATCGCATAAGTAACTGAAACGATTTTTTTCTCAAATTGATGGAGAACTTTATGTTATCGCCATAACTTGCTAATTGTGATACATTTATTCAACGAATCTCTAATGAAAATGAAACCTGCATAAAGATAATACATACCACTTATAAAATTACTCTGGGACTCCATCGCAATAAAATAAACTCATATCGGACAAGATTTTGTTTGCAAGTTTACGGAAAAGGATACAATCTAATTTTCCTTCTTCCATCAACACACCTGTTCGCCCATGATTATGCGTAAACATTCTTATTATTTTTAGTATAGTTTCACATTAATTTAATGGGTAGTGGTTTTCTTTGCTTAGCAGCAAATCGAGGACTCAGACGAGAATAAGAATAAGTACATTTTAAGGCCATTTTTGAGATATATCAGATTTAATTATACTACGTAAAACAATTTTTCTTCGAGCTCGATTTCCGTTTTATTTTTTTATATTTCGAAATATTAAGAGACTTTATTAGTTTTATTTTAAACTCTTTTAATTTATTTCGGCATAATCTATACATATCTATAAAGTAAGGTGTTTGTATGTATGTATGTATGTATGTATGTATGTATGTATGTATGTATGTATGTATGTATGTATGTATGTATGTATGTATGTATGTATGTTCTGCTAAGGCTCAGAAACTACAACACGCAGAAAAAAGAGGAAGGTGTCATATTAACCGTTATCATGTGTACGGTGGTGTAGTAAGGTTTTTAAACCGATTCGATGTACTATTTAATTATAATAAAATATTTTCGTTTATATGGGATTTCCATTTAAAATTTTTTCGTAAATTTCTCGAATTTTTAACTCCTTACATATATATCGCAGACATATGCTCTCGCAGACTTTTTTGTGGTAAATTATCTCCTCTTTTGGAATAATTTTTTAAAAGAGGGGCTTACAGATCAAATAAGACGAATTGAAGGGAAAATCTTATTTTCATTATTGCTCAGCATTTGGATATACTTAGCAACCGATGTAAACAAATTACGTTTGAACTATAAACATATCGTAAACACAGAAATAGTTGATGAAATACTCATTTAATATCTTCTGATTTGATTGTATGTTTTTCTTTCATTATCTATGGTCTTCTATACACAGGTTAATTCTGCGAATAAACATTAGTGAACTTTCTTTTTCTGTAATCGTGTCATTCGCATTATAGGTATGTTTGGATATAAGTTAAATTGTTTTTATATGCCTTTTGTCTTATTTTATTTCATATTTTGTTTAAGTGAAAATTACTGAAGATATATGATTAAATTACTACGTTAAAGTTTTTGTGTTTTGTTTTATCAGTTTATCAATAAAAACTGAATTGAGCATTTGATGCTAACATGCAAGTTTTTTCCCATGCTCATCCATTTTGCGTTTCAATGATAATTAGATACTTTTTTGTAATATATAATATCGTTTTGAATTAAAAGAGAGTTTTATCAATTGGAAATAAGGTTCACTCTTGAGTAATTGTTATTTTAATACGAGAACTAAATTAGATTAACATTTTGAACACGTAACGCAGTGAATTTCGAAAGATTTTATTTGAATAATACTTTTGTTGAACTTTATTATGTCTTCTGAACTAAAATTAAGAATTCGTGTCTGCGGTTCCATGGGTAAAATGTAAACACTACCGATACACTCACGTAATTAATTACGTTAGAAAAGTAAAACATTTTACTACATTATTTAAAATCGATTCGTTCGAATATCTCAATCTATTATTCAATTAATTACGATGGAAAATACAATTAAGATCAATAATTTTATATCTATTTAGAGTAATAGTACTAGGTATTCTTATTTAGTTTCTCCTGTTATTATGTTGACATACTAACTCATATTCCGCGTAATCAATATTTACTCATCACTACGAAACGCTATTTTGTGAATGTTGGTTGTTTATTTAGCAACTGAATAGAAAGCGTCAGTCGCCATCATCAGATACATTGAGCTTTAGGAGATTATTCGTTGGTTGGTTTCGGTTAGTTTGTTGTTTTCATTTGCTTTCGTTTCGTGTCCATTTTTTGTGTTCTTTGTTTGTTTTCTTTGTTTTCATTCTTAGTTGTTGATTTTGTAGTCTATGTTTATATTCTTTGGTTGTGCTCTTGATTTTTGTTCCTTGATTACCTATTTGTCGGTTTACACCTTTTATGCCGGCTATTGGTTAGAGTTTAATTCATTTCTTTTTTCTTGGTGGTTTTTACATTGAACTTATATTCTTTGGTTGTACTCTTAATTTATGTTCCACGATTATTTATTTGTCGGTTTACATCCTTTTCTGCCGGGTATTGGTAAGCGTTTAATTCATTTCTTTTTTCATGGTGGTTTTTGTAGTTTTCGTATTGGTTCGTTTCGTGTTCTTTCCACTTTATTTCAAGACTCCTAATGTAGTTTACAGAAAGGAGAGGAGAAGTTTTAGTATGTATCATTTTCTCAAGCTGTCTTCTAAGCGGGAAAAAGTATAACTATTTGCAGTCCGAAATGCACCCGGGCGAAGCCGGGTACGACAAGCTAGTTAGCTAATAAATTAAAATTTTAACCTCATATGTGCCAAGAAAAGTGTTTTTTATTGACACCAATTATCATATATTGAGGTTCGCTACATTTACCACATATCGGAGAAAATAACAACAAAGGCTAAAGCTATCTCCTAGTTGTATTTTTCTAATTAAATAAATGTAAATGATAGATCAAATAACTAGAGCCTAAAAATGTCAATACTAAATGCTTTAAGTACCTTATGAAGTAAAGTATCCGAGCTAAAACTGAATATTGACGGCTATTTTCCGACACAAAAGATTTTAAAACTATATATAATATATAACAATATAATGTACTTCTAAAGAGCCATAAAATTTCTTCGTAAATCAATTAGCAAATGATTTTGACCCCTAAAAGAGACAAAACACGGGAACACTAAAGCGTGTATCATGGTGTGTATATGTATGTATATATATATATTTTTTTTTCCACTGGGATTAAGGTTTTATGAAAATTTTTCAAATGGATAAGGGAACACGTCATAGATATCTAGCGGCAACATAAAAATGTTAAATGCTTTAAATAAACTTAAATTTTGTCTTGAGTTGTAAATTTTAATGTGCAACAAAAAGAACATCAATCGATATTTTCAACGCATAGTAAAGATGTTTCCATTTTTATTACTTAGCGTATAAAAGTCACACATAGCTTCCAAAAAAAAAGGGATGTACGATCTTAAAAATCCTCAGGGTAAAGGCTCCATAACGGAATACAGTAAAGTCAAATTTTGAGTTGCCTTTTTACGCCATTGACACACGTTTTAGGAAATGCGGCCGCGGGAAAGCTCCTTAAAAAGCTCTCAAAGGACGCTCACTTTGTCGAGTTAGCTGAGGTTATATCCCGGCAGCTACTTTGACGGGCTCGTTCCGTTCCAGGGATGTCTGTCTCCTTTAAAAATCGTCAAACGCAGCCGATTCGCCCACGACCTACCTCCTCCTCTCCCTCCTACCCTCTCTCTCTCCTCCCCCGCGCTCTCTCTCTCTCTCTCTCTCCTCACTCTCACGTAGCAACCATCCACTCCTGTTCCTTTATCCCGACCAGCGTATCAACCCCTTCTCATCCCCCATAACCGTACTGTCGCACAAAAGCGCGCAAAAAAACTTCCACCGAAATTTTCCAGAATTTTTTCGCCGAGATTAAATAATAAAGAAGATATGCCGCACGTGGAGAAAGGTAAGGCGAAGTTGGGCATCTTTTAGGACGAAATTGGAATTAAGGGAGAGAGGAAGGTGAGGAAGGACTTTTCGGGAGTGGATCACCTCCTAAGAGGTTTAGTGGCGCACGAGAAATTAGGCGAGGGCTTTCTTTTTAGGCGGCGTAGGAATTAGATGGGAAGAGAAGGAGACGCGAGAGGGAAAAAAGGATAAAAAAAGCAAAGAGAGAGGAAAGGAGAAAAGGGAGAGGAAAGGAGAAAAGAGAAGGCGCCACAAGACACGACCTCTATATCCAAATCCTTAATCGATCGGGAGAGTAAAGGACAGACCGATGTCTTTCAAAATTCCTTTCCGTCTACGGAGAGAGATTCGACCTCCAACACATCCCCTCTCCCCTCCCTCACTCCTTTTCCTTCACTTCCAACCCTTCATTCCCATCGTCGAACGATCTCTAGCCGCCGTGGCTCTTAACACCTCCCCTCCGTACGAGAGACTCCCTCCTCCCACCCACCTTCCGCTTTAACCCCCTACTTCCGGTGCATTTCTTTCTCGATCGCCTCCTCCTCCCCTCCTCCCTCCGCCTCCATCCCAGAAACTCTTCCGATAACCCTTTTCGACCGCTTCAATTTTCTCTTCTACTCTCTAGATCAGGGGTGGAAAAACCACGGCCCGTGGGCCATATGCGGCCCTGGAGAGCATCCCATGCGGCCCGCGAACCTTTGGTGAAAAAGAGATCCGTAAAATTTGACACAATTTCATATTACTTTTGGTAAAATTATGATAATAAAACCTTTAGTTTTGAAAATTTAGCCATAAAATACTTGTTTATGATTGTTTTCACTTATGTACGAGGGTGAGTTAGAAAGTATCCGCAATGGATTTTTTTTAAATTAATAAAAAAACAATAGAGAACTTACAAGAGTATCATTTTTTAATATAGTTCCCCTGCTTTTCAACACACTTAGTTCAACTTTGCACAAGCTTCTGTATACCCTCAGAAAAAAATGTTTTCGGCTGACAATGAGTGACAAGCCACGCATGCATCGCTTCCTTCACTTCTTGGTCACTGGCAAATCGGCGGCCTTTAAAGCCTCTTTGAGTGGACCAAAGAGGTGATAGTCCGAAGGGGCGAGGTCAGGGCTGTACGAAGGATGCTCAAACAACTCAAAGTGCAGTTGCCGGAGGGTTTCAACAGTCTGGGCGGCAGTGTATGGACGGGCATTGCCGTGCAACAATGTTCCGACAATAGTCCTAGGCGTTTGCTTCGAATTGCTGGCTTCAGCTTGTCTCGGAACATCTCACTGTAACGATCACTGTTTACTCTTGTGCCCCTCTCTTGATAATGTTCCAATATTAGCCCTTGTGAAACCCAAAAATCTATGAGCATCACTTTTCCCGCTGTTGGTTGAGTTCTGGACATTTTTTTGACCGTCGATTTCGGATATTTCCATTCCAAACTCTGGCGTTTACTCTCTGGCTCGTAATGGTGGACCAATGTTTCGTCTCCCAGTGATGATGTGTCTCAAAAAGGCGTCACCTTCTTTATGATAGCGGTTCAAAAGGCGTAGGCAGATGTCCAAACGGTTGCGCTTGTGCTCTTCTGTGAGTTGTTTGGGAACCCATCTCTCACAGACTTTATGAAAGTCAAGCCTGTTTTGGATGGTTTCATGGGCAGAACCGTGGCTGATTTGCAGGTGATATGCCACTTCATCAATAGTCACCCTTCTGTTATTCAGAATCATGGCGTGGATCGTTCAATGTTCTCATCAGTAGCGGACGTGGAGGCGCCCCGATTGTTCTTCATCAGTAACACTTGTGCGACCGTTTTTGAATATGTTAATCCAATCGTACACACTCCGCTGCGGCATAGCACTGTTTCCATACTGTGCTGAAAGTCTTCGATGGATTTCTGCCATTGGTACACCTTCAGTCCACAAAAATCGAATCACTGCACACTGCTCTTCTTTGGTGCATATGGCAAGTGGAGCGGCCATGTTAACACCGCTACAACGACATGATAACTGACCATTCAAGGTCGAAACCACACCAAAATGACTAAGAGAGTCCACAGAGTTGCGCATGCAATTAGTAGCATAGCCAACAAAACAAAAATCTTAAAAATACATTTCGGATACTTTCTGACACTCCCAAGAATCTACGCAATTTCCGATTAAAACTGTAATCTAGTCCGCCTAAGCATTGGCACCTTTCAATGTGGCCCACTGAAGAATTCGCAAACACCGATGCGACCCGCCATGCAGAAAAGTTTGCCCACCCCTGCTCTAGATAATCATCCTCGAAAATTCTGATACTCTTTCTCTCTCTCAGCAGTACCTCTCTGTCTAACATTCCATCCATTTATATATGCATATACATAGGGCCGTGCCCAGACATCTTGCCGCCTGAGGCGAGATATGATATGGCGCATCCTGGCCTCTCTGGTCTTATGAATTTATTTTGACAGATTTTCATTTTTGTCAAATTTTGGCGCCCCTCTTCGAGAGGCGCCTGAGGCGGTTGCCTCGCCGCCTCACCCATCGGCATATACATACACACAAACATGTATATATATATATACACACACACACACATACGAGACAAGAAAATCAGAAAACCATGGATCACTAAGGAAATGGTGGAGAAAATGGATGAGAGAAGAAAATGGAAAAATGTTAACAGTGAACAAGGTAGAGCCAATTATAGACGCATAAACAATGAGTTGAGAAGGATAACAGATAAGGCTAGGGAAATTTGGTTAAAAGAAAAATGTGAGGAAATACAACAGATGGAGAAGTTAGGACGGTACGATATGATGTAAGCTAGGGCACTGGAGTTAGAAGATAAGAAGTCTAATGGGATTCGTGGTAAAGGAATTATTAATACAGATGGAAAAATAGTCGCAGAACCAAACGATGTAGCACAGGTATGGGAAGAATACATTAAGGAACTATACAAAAAGCTGGCAGGATCGGTACAAATGGAACTGGAAGAAGAGAATTCCATTGAAAAAGACAACTTGTGGCCAAGAATTATGAAAAGCGAAGTAGAAAAGGCGATACTGGAACTAAAGAAAGGAAAAGCTACAGGCAGCGATGGAATACCGGCAGAGGTAATTAAAGTCATGGGATCGGAAGGACTAAAAGTGATTACGAAACTAATTAACAAGATTTACGACTCAGGAGAGTGGCCTCAGGATTTCTTAGATGTAACAATAATCCCTCTAATGAAGAAGCCAAAGACTACAGAACGATAAACCTACTGTCACACACTTCGAAGATCATCACGAGGATTCTTAATAAAAGACTAGAGGAAAAGGCCGAAGAAATGCTAGTGGAAGGTCAATTCGGCTTCAGGAAAGGAAGAGGAACCAGAGATGCTATTGGTGTAGTGAGAATCATATCAGAAAAGGCAATAGAGTACAGCCAAGATTGCTGCATATGTTTCGTCGACTGGCAGAAGGCCTTTGATAGAGTAAATTGGGTACTGCTGATTAAAGGATACAGGTGTAGACTGGAAAGACAGGAGACTGATCAGGAATCTATATGTGAATCAAGTTGTAAAGGTCAGGTTGGAGAATGCGGACACCAGCGGAGTACATATCGGTAGAGGAGTAAGACAGGGCTGTTATCTATCGCCGATTCTATTCAATATATATGGAGAGGCTAATGCAGGAAGCGTTAGAAGGCATGGGAGATTTCAAACTCGGAGGAACGATTATAGGAACAGTGAAATGCGCGGATGATCAAGTACTTCTAGCAAGAAAGGAGAAGGAACTCCTAACAAAATGGAAAAATGAAGTCTCGAACAACGTTTCGCGATAAATTTTTGCATGAGATTGAACGAATCTCCTACTGTTGTTTACGATAAAATAAAAAGGGCTTACAAAGGGCTTATGGATATCTAAATACGACCCAGAAACAAAACGCCAGAGTGAGGAATGGTACCTACACAACAACATCACCAAGACCGAAAAAGATGTCACATGAGCAAATAAAAAAAAAAGCATGATCATTTGGTTTTGTGATCATCGTACACAAAGAGTTTGTGCCTCAGGGGCAAACTGTGAATCAAGATTAATTAGGAAAAGGGGTCAGCGTGTTCGTCCTGAAATTGCCGACAACTGGATCCTGCACCACGACAATGCACCCAGTCATTCCGCATTGTCAGTTATCGAATTTTTGACCTCAAAAGGCATTTCTACGCTACTCTAGCCACCTTATTCGCCTGACCTCGCCCCGTGCGACTTCTACCTTCTTCCAAAAATGAAAAGTCGAATGAAAGGACATCATTTTTCGACAATTCCGAACATCCAGGAAGCTGTAACCGACGTCATAAAACGACTGACAGAAGATGACTTCCGTGGGTGTTTTGAAGCGTGGAAGGACCGTTGGCAGCGGTGTGTAGCTGCGGAGGGGAACTACTTTGAAAGTGATATAGTTGCTGTACCTTAATTTTTTAATAAATTTATTTTATTGAAACAGTCTCATTACTTTTGTAACATTCCTCATATATATATATATATATATATATATATATATATATAGTAACTTGGGTTGCCAACTATTAGACCTTCGTGAACCGGAGATTTGTGCTACTCACCCGGAGACTGAAGATATGGCGATGACCCAGAGATCTCCGGTCCGAAAGCCGGAGGTTGGCAACCCTAATTGTAACGTTTCCGGACCGGTCATTTTTGAAATCCCCTCTCCCGGTAAAGCCGGAAGAAACGGCAGTGTTTTGCATGTGTTGGAAAAACTCCTTGGTAGGAGAGAAAGTTTTCCTGGTGGTGAAGGCTCAAGTTCCAGGGGAGTCAAGTTCGAGCGCCCAGTCGAGTTGGTGTTCGAGTCCATAGCAGAGAGAGACGGCAGTTCCAGTCGAATCCCAACTGAGTCTAGAGGAGAGAGCCTACCCCAATTCTACGTCAAGGATCCACGTGCAGCTTCCTCGCTTGCTACGACTTCGACGACGAAGCTAGCCACGACGTTACCTGCTTTCCATCATTTTGTTGGTGAATTTCTCTGATCCCACTTCCGCCAGGAACTCTCGCCCCAGAAGCCAACTTTAATCCCGATAATTGTTTATTAGTTTCCCCAATTACTGGATTCCCCTTTTTTTAATGTATTTTCCACGTTCCTTCTATGATCATCTTTGCTCTTATTGGAGTGTTTAATGAATTTCTCCCTTTTTTTGATTGAACGGTGATTTTTTTGTTAATTATTATAAAAACCTTCTCTTGTCACATTCACCTCTAAAAAACCCTCGGTCTTACGTTTCTGACGTCGACTCCTTTCTCGGAATCCCGACCATTAGATAGGCACCCTAGGTGCTTCATAGGGAGGAGAGTATCTCATGCTCCACTACATCTGAGTTATCCGAGCGACTCAACCTCGGATTATTCCGTTTGTACGCCCTTCGCCTGCTGGCGTGAGTCAAAATAGGGTTGGGGGCGTTACTATATATATATATATATATATATATATATATATATATATATATATATATATATATATGTGTGTGTGTGTGTGTGTCTTGTGCTGACGAAGGGATCATCCCGAAAGCTCTAACCTCTACAAATGTGTCTCCCCAACACCCCAGCGGCTCTACTTCCGGTAAGTGTTCACTGGGTTTCCTTCAACACCTAGTTGCACAAAATATCCTTACTTAGCTCTTCCTGCCTACCTAATCCTTTCATACATCGCCTGAGAGAGTCTATTTTATCCTCGCTCTCCATTTTTCGATTCCCACTTCTCTTCCTCACCGTTTGCCTTTCACCACTTCGCGTATGATTCTTATTCCTTTATTCAAAACTTACATCGCAACCGTCTTTTCATATTTCTATAGGACTCCTTGCCGTGTAAAACCCATCCATTTTTCCTCGCGCATGTAAGATATCGGTCCTATCGATAGAATTTTCACGAATGACTGGCGCTTCACGTCGACTGAAATAATTTCATATACTCACTTGGTTGAACTTTCCATCCTCTCCTCCTCCTTAAATCCCTCCTCGTGTTCCACTTTCTTTCAACGACCTACCATTTTATGCCCTCCAGATCTTGCGCTCATTCTACGTAATTCAAAATTGATTTAACTTCCTCCCACATCACACCCACATAGATTTTATAAAAATGAAAACCAAAATAAATTTTCGAAATTAATTAGTTTTTGTTTCCTATCTTGAATGTAATATACCTAACCGCCAAGAAAAAAATCCAGAAAGAGAAACTGCATGAGAATGCTTCAATGTTCCTTTTCTTTTCATCAGAAAATGAGCAGAAATCAAGTGCTCGTTAAAGTTTCCCGAAATTTTTAATTCGAAGAAATAAAAAATTAAACGTTTAACCGCGCAAGGCTTCCCCCTCTTTGCTTATAAGCCGAAACCTCCCTTTACAGATATAAGGGAACCTAACGCACGACGCTCACCGATCACTTTTTAATCGTGCACTCGCTGAGACATCTATTCCCAGAGCCGATGTTTTTCTCTCTTCTACGCGAATATTACTCTACCTTTCCCGTTTTTCATCTCTATTTACGATGTGTCTGTTTTGACTTTTGGACCTAAAATCAAAGTGTCAGTTTGTAAAATATTGGTGTATCCGTTACAGGCAAAGTGTATAATCCAGGCATTCTATACAATGCCTATGCATTGTGTAGAGAATGCCTGGCAGTTTTTAGACAAATTATGAAATATTCGAGTTCTCTGACTGTGAACTTACGCACGCCAACATTTCTCAACCGATTCCGACCAAATTCGTCACGATTGTAGGGACGCTAGGGGGAAGGTCAACGCGGGGCTATAGTGGTTTTCGCTATTTCGTTTTTCTGTGGTCTGTTGTCTGTAGTTGATTGTCTCTGCGCGACTCTGGGGGGATAAAGGATAAACGGCTTCAAAGAACGTGATGAAATCTCGAATTCATACGATGTATCACCCGAAATAGATATTTTGTGGATATCAACCATAACGCACGAGAGTAGTTTATTAAAGTCAACAATCAGGAAATGACGATTTTTTCATAATATTTCAAACAAGAGGCTGAGTGGATTTTGATTAAAATTCGTCAAGTCATAGGAATGAATTTCATAAACAAAAATAATTACACAATTTAACATATCGAACTTTACGCTCCGCTACCTTCAAGCTCTTTCTAATAACTGAAGCAGCGTTTTTACTACCAGTCAAACTGCGAGAAATATTTTCCGTGCGCAAATACGTACTAACTCACGCAGTGACACTATTGCATTGCTGTATCTCAAAATCCGCTTGTCGTAGAGATATGCGATAAACTGCGTTTTTTTCTACAAACTAAGAAGTCTCTGGAAAAATTTCATTTTCATAAAGTCCAGGGTTCGAATCCAGGAGACAATTTTATTTTCCCGTAAGTTCACACGAGATTTTCGATTTTTCAGAGTGCAAGGTTTTTTCATTCATTCAACAAAACATGTAAATATGGACTGATTTTCTTCATTATTACTTTATCCGACGGCTGAAACTCTATACTATCTTATTCTTGTAATGTTTACATGTTACACCGTCGAAGTTTTCAGAAATACTTATTCTTTTTCGAAATTTTGCGAATTTTTCGTACTCATTCCGGGCGTTGCCAAGGAGACTCTCATTGTTGCCTCCGATTCATTTAATGCCAATTAAACCTTCAAATAGACGAAAGAAAAGCGTTATTTGCTTCAAAACGTTGTTTATTTGCTTCAAAACGTTGTTTAAGCATCGAAATTAATGACGCATATCAACATAATTATTTAAGGATAATTATTCTGTTGACTGAGTATGGGAAGCGTTTCTAACGATTTAAATGAAGCAGTTGAATCTTCATTTCATCGTTTGAATGCTGGAATCTTACTTTTTTGTAAGTAGGACCATCATATTACGCATGTGTAATGCTTATTAACGCAAATAGGCTCATGCATAAATTAAAAATTAGATGATAATAGGGACGCGCGTTATTTTTTTTAAAATATGGTTATTTTCTCTTCATTGAAAATATAAATAAACGGTTGCATTGACGTCGCCTTTATAGTAGATCCTGTAAGAAGTTAAAAGCAGTCGTTGATAGACACTTGAAGGAAAGCAACTGTTTCTTAGTTCGTCTATAAGGGTGCAACGATAATCATCGGAACTAAGGTAAGGTAGAATTAAAAATTTTTCCTCTTTGAATATAGCGCGATATTAAACAAGCATTGAGTAACTCTGTGACATTGTGATCGCGTAATTGCTCTAATGCATGGCTGTAAAATCGCAGAAAAATTTTAAAATGCCAAGGACTAGACCAGTGAAATGGACAGTTATTAGCCCAGCTACAGCTGCCAGAGAAAGTAAGAGACAGAGATCAAACGAAGAGTATCGTAGGAAAGAGAGAGAAGGACATGCGGAAGCACGCAGGATTGTCCGTGAAGATGAGGAGCGGAGAACGCAGGAAAGAGAGAGAGGACCGTGAAGATGAAGAGCGGAGAGTATAAGAAAGACAAATAAATAGGGAAACACCTCAAACGAATAGGGAACAATGAAGATCTAACCTAAGGCCGAACTATGTAGATTATTTGCAAACGTATCTGCAACTGGCTGCTAGTAATTTCATAATTCACTGATCGTTTGTTCAGTAATTAATCATGGATCAGAAAGAAATATATATTTTCAAACATCGAAGTATTATCATTAAGTTGTCTTCAACATTAACATAAACTTCAGTTTTTTTCATGAGTGATGTTTTTATTTAGACATGCACTAGTCCAAATACGATTTAACGAGTAAATTTGACAAATTTCTACGCTGTACACTTTTCTTTTAAATTTAACGAATTCATTACAGATTATAGTTTCTTTAGGTTTATATGAACATATAAGTATTCTTCGAGAGAGTCCATCGCTCTCCTGAAAACATTCGATAGTAGGATAACCAACAATCGTAGGGGTTGAAAATGAGCGAAAAGGCAATAAATCTAATAGGACAGCCAACCGACCTCTAAATTCCAATTGACCTCCAAATATTCCTCTACCCACACCACGTTTTGCTGCTCCATCCCTACACCCGCCATTTGCCGCCGCAGTCGCTTACTTCTCACGCCTTTTCAGTTTGACCTCTTACTCGCCCCCTCCTTCCCTCAACGCCCCCGCGTCCGATCATTGCCTCCCACTCGGCATCCCACGCAATTCCTGCTTCATTCACACGTGAAAGTCAATCACGCATTTCATTTCCTCTGCCATCATATTCCGTTCCAATTAAATATTTCGGGGAAAAGTCATTACATTTCTTCAGAACCTGAGATATTTTCTTTAACGCTTATCGATTACCACGTCTTCCTTCTTGCTGTTTCAGGCGAATCTAGGTGATCTTCGTGCAGATAAGTTATAACCCGTTCGGTTGGGTATACCTTTCTCCAAACGCTAATATCCCAGATTCTAACTGCGATTATTATTATCATCATACATGTCAACAATACGGTTAACCGCAAACTCTGCGGGGCACAGAAATAACCGTAGAAGCAAAAAGATATTTAATAAAGGTTTTCAAATAAATATGTAAACGCATAAGATTATTGGACTAGTAAGTAATGGACCTTTTGCACCTATTTCCAGAACATCGTGAATACATTTACTCCATGAAAACGGGTGCAACGAACTGCATATCTCTTCATTTATTTTCTTACTGAATTTATTTAACTGTCTCAGATATTTTGGGATAAATCCAAGAGTTAATCATACATTTTTAAACGAATTCAATCTGAAATGTCAACATTGTTAAATGGATACGCTAAGGTTTTAAATCTCTATTTAAGAAACACTTTACAGGTTTCTTCGTTCGAAATAATTAACCAAAAGATAGGTCATCTTTACGAAAAAGGCATATAAATATTTGGAGAATATGAAAACTTAAAGTTTAATTAATTTTCTGATAACTGTTTCACATCCGTATGAAAGCTGGTACCATCAAGCCCTAATTAATATCGATTTTTTATCTTTACCTCCTCCACATACCTCGCTCACTGCTCAATCATCTGTTACATTCATCTTTCACACTTTAGTAAATATATTATTTTAGCAGCTTGACTCATCTATAGGAAAGAATATTATTTAAAAATTAACTTAGCTTATTGGTTGAAAAATAATACTTTTTTCATTACAGGATGGCATTTTAACAGCTACATGCTTTCTGAGATAAGAGTTTTGATCTTCTGGGAGATAGGGAGATGTTTGAATAGATGGCTAAGGGGAATACGAATAAGAGAATCCTCAAAAAAACAAACTTAGGCAAGTTAAAGAGAAATCGAAGAAATTAAAAGGACATTCCTAATAATGAATGTTACGAAGGGAAACATGAGGATGCGGTGAGCGAAAGAATCGGAATGGGGATTCGGCCGATAAAACGTGGAGCGATTTAAAGTGAGCGAGGAGGGTCGTTTGAAAGTCACGGTAGCAAAAAAGAGAAATCCCACAGCGACCCCTAGACTGAACTTGAACTCCTACAGTCGTTCAATCACTCATCTAATTGATCTACTAAATTAACTTCATGATTAACATAACACATCCGCACGTATTGGTTCACAGTCATGCAGACAGAATTTTCTCAAAGGAAAAAGTTCAATGTATCTAAAATTTGAAACGCGAAATTACCTTTTCCAAATACAACGTAGTAGATGTTATTTAATGTCAAAATTTGAGGAATAAATATGTAGTAAAATGGTCATAAGAATGTGTTCGTCACAAAATTACCATTTAAAATTTAGTTATGTCGTTTTTTTTCATTTGTTGCTTGAGAGGAGATTAAAATTACTTGGTTCTTTCAACTAAATACTACCTTATGAAATATGCACCATAAAGGCTCTTCTGGAATCTAAACATCTTATATATCTAACTTAAATTTTATAGACAATCGGAATAAAAGGAATGTCATTTATCATGATTTTCGATCGCACTTGCGACGATTTTGACGGGTGCTTGTAGCATTGGAATACGATTTTAAAATCATTGACTTAAAATTTTAGACAAATGGAAGCACACATTTCCATTAAACGTTTAAAAGAAAAATGAAAAAATAATTTTCCAATAGCATCACAAAGGAAAGTGAAAGACCGATTACACACAAGTACCAGTGCTGCTCTCTCAAGACAAAAGTCATGGAACGCACGCTTGCTTTAAGCGGTGCACCCGACTGAATAACGGTGCTTAAGGACAATATCCTCCCGGTGGATTTCCTCGGACCGTAACTTTGCGAAGGAAACGGAGTTCCCCAACCTTTCTTTCGCCTTCTCTGCTTTCCATTTACAAATGACCTCTATATATTTTCCTCTCAAAGCCCTTTTTTCTCACCTCGCCCTTAGCTTCACCCTTTCTCCTACTCTTCTATTTCTCCTCCTCCTCAATCCCTTGGCCTATACGTCCCACTGGGAAATCTCCGTTCAGAGGACCCTCGTGCCAACTCGAGATGTTGGAGACCTCTGGGATTGTAAGTGCCACATTTTGAGATTCAAAGCACTCTCAACGGTCATCCTCGAATCGATAAGGGAGGATTATTATCCTGATATAACGCTATGCGGAGGTGTGAAGGGATTACGGCGTTGTACGTGATTTCGTCGAGGAAGCTACTGTTGGAAATGAAGAGGGAATTCTACTGTTTCTGATAATATTTTACGAAATTAGGTGTGTGTTTTTGCATACGGAGTTCAAACAGAGCTTCGTGGTATGTTTCAAGATATATCCGTTATTCTCTGCGTATGACTTTGGCATATCGTGTAAAATATATTTTTTAGTTAAGAACAAATCGAATAAGTTTAATCTGCAATATTTTCCAAATTATTCGATTTATCAGTAATTTTAGATGATATTTACACGCATTAAGATCGAGTCAACTATAGACTTTAACAATAGCAGTTGTCATGGCGATGATTTGAATAAATGCGTAATATCACGAAAAAATAGCCGTTAAACGTAATTTTTGGCTTTTTTTGAATGAGATTTGAATTTCTACGACATGGGAATTCATTTCCCTAGTTTTCTCGGCTTAACTGGGAAAATCCCGCGTCTATATCTCATTTTTATGATATTTTTAAATGCTAAAGAAAAAAAGACTTGCTCGCTTCGTTCCAGCTCTGCCCATGTTATTCAAATGGAGATATGCTCTTGGAGTCAAACCCAGGACTACTATGTACAGTGCGAGCAGTTTCAAATTGAAAACTTGAAAAGCAAAGTGATTTCTGACAGGTTCATCGAAAAAAAATTGAAAAGCTTTTAGTTGTGGGTGGTTTTCCTCATTCTCCTGTCTAACTCCGTATAGCGTGACCGTATATATTAGCTCATTATACAAAGAGAAGATATTCTTCAATTCCGGAAATTTTCGAAAAAACCGATACGATAATTTGGCCTGTATAGAACTATATTTTTAAAAAAATAAATAAAAAAGCAAAACAGCCATTAAATTCTCTTTCAAATATCTCGAACAACGGAAAGCATCTAATGGGCGTATTTTTTAAACATAGTTGTTGGAATTTCATAGTATTACATTTGAGAACTTTGCGTTTTGAATGATCCTCATGTCCTTAGATCATTATTTTAGGATAAGATAGTCCGTCCCACGACAGTGTAAATTGGCTCAATCAATGCCAAACCCCGTCGGAGGATGAGAACAGTTGTGAGCAGGAAGATGTGAATATGCTGCTATTTAAAAAAAAACACTCCAAGCCTAACTCAATTTTCTTATTCTATGAGCAAAAAGGTTTTAAATGAAAATAATTTTTTCTTAAATTTTATTGTAATACCGTACACCAAAATTTGATATACCAAATAATGGGAAAGAATAGTTCCATTTCTAATATTCAAACTTATATAAAACATATCCTTAATCATATGCAACCCATATATACTCTGTATTTGCTCGGAAATCCGTACAAATCAATAACTTTTTTCAATTTATCCATTTATATGCGTCTTGACAACAAATTTAAAAAAACTAAATTCGAATAACAAATTGCGACTGGAACAAGATTATTATGAAATCGGCTAGTGTCTTAACAAAGCAATTAATTTTATTTTTTTCGAAATTAAAGTTCTTACATTTAAAATAAAAAATTTCTGCATCGCTTCACGGTTAATACAATAGGTACGCAACCTATTTTACCGAGGAAAAATACATTTAAAAACTGATTTTAAGCTTAATAATGGTATCGGTTAGTTATGAAATAATTAGAAATCAAATGCAGAACCCTTACCGGACTTCATAAATATCCTGTGCATCAAAATAATTACAAGTAAATTAAATTGGCGAAAAGATATACGAAGGGCGATCGAAAATTTCTAGGAATATTACTGAGAAACAAGAATGCATCAACCAATTAAGACAAAACTTAGTTATAATGGAGATAAGTGTGTGATCTCTCTAATTTGATAAATTAATTCAGTTACGATTCTTTGTTGTCTTGTATCGACCGTATTGTTGAGTGCCCTTAACCCATAATGGAAGAGGCAGTGAAATCCCATCGTTGCATTATTTTCTTTGAGTGGAAGGAAGGAGCAGAAATAGTGAGGCATTTGCAGGATGTTTTTGGGAATGCTGCTGAGTCAAAAAGCACAGTTTACTTTTGGGTAGGATGATTCAAGAGTGGCCGGTCGAGCCTTGAAGACGATCGTTGGACTGGCAGACCTTCGACCGCTGTTAATGAGAAAAACATCAGAGCAGTTGAAAAATTAGTGTTGGAAGACGGACGAGAGATCTCTGGAGCCATCTAAATTGGTCTTGACTCTGTTCACGAGATCGCACACACCCACTTCGGCATGAGCAAAGTTTCTGCCAGATGGGTACCTACTTAGGCTGTTGGGGCCTGACCAAAATATCAACCGTATAGAAACATGTCGTGAGCTGCTGGAACTAGCAAACAATTATGGGCAAAAATTTTGGCGATGAATAATAACCACAGATGAATCTTGGCTGTCTTACTTCAATACTGAGCCCAAAACTCAATCGATGGAATGGCGGCAGCCTACTGGTGGACCTCTGCTCAAAGCACGCTTGACTCCTTCTGTTGGTAAGGTTATGATCACTGTTTTCTGGGACTGCGAAGGGATTATTCAATTCGAATACCTTCTGAAAGGAGACACTTTTAATGCAGCGTACAATTCGGCGCTATTAAAGGGCCCTGTACGGCAAGCACTGATTAAAAAACGACAAGGAAAGCTTCATCTACGACCTCTGCTGCAGCAGGACAATGCCAGGCCAGGCTTTCTATGGATACCATAGTCGATCTTCCTCACCCACCCTACTCTCCAGATCTAGCACCCAGTTTCTCCTATCTGCTTGCAGAACTGAAGAAACCACTCCGTGGAATAAGATTTTTTCCGTAGAAGAGCTTAAATCGGCAGTAAATACTTGGATAAAAAACACTCCAAAAGACTTCTTTAATAATGGACTCCGATAGCTAATTTCTCATTGGAAAAAGTGTATTACAGTAGGAGGCAACTATGTTGAAAAACTAAGTTTAAGTAATGAATAATAAATCTTTCATTTCATCTTTCTTGAAAAATTCCTAGAACTTTTCGAACTCGTAATATAATGACTGGAAATTAGACTGCTATCATATAAATCAATTCTAGACTATTCTACTGCAACAGAAAAAGCATTGAATGAATATCCAATGGCTCTTTCATTTTTTAGTCTTCTCTATCCGCGATTAAACACACAGCAGCACCGGAGAGATTTTTATTCAGTTTCCTTAAAAAGAAAAAGTAAGGATCATCCCCACAAAAAATGAACTATGTATGAAGCGATTTTAACCCCATCTTGAGAAACATCGGCTCGATAAGCGAATCACAGAGGAAGGAAGACTACTTCACAACCTCTCAACAGTCAATATTCATAAACGATTTGATATGATAGAGAGATAAAAATGTAGGATGCTCAATAAAATGGGCCGAGACACAGAAACTGAAGAAAAGGGTAAGGGCGAGGGAAACATGAGCTACTACCAAACGACCTCTCTCTTTCTCTCTCTCTCTCTCTCGATAAACGAATCGATCCAATCTGTCAACACCGTCACCGCAGGGCTGCCATCCATCTCTCTCTCTCTCTCTCTCTCTCTCTTGACTCTCCTGCACTTGTAGGTACATATTTCTCCTTTTGCATCTCTTTCCTTTCCCTTTTCCGCATCCTCTTCCCGTTCATCAGTTCTTTTACATCATTTAGTCCGTCATCTCATCAAATGCCGAAGGAGCTATTGGCGCCCCTTTCCTCCGTGGTTTCATAATTAGAGTTCCTCTTCCTCGCAAACATCAGCGACGCAACTATAATTTGATAATTTGGATAAATGGCACCTGATATGTATTATCCCGCGTTGTCTACGAATCATAATGAGGTAGAAGTCTTCGCAAAAATAACGGCCATCCTATCCTTTTCCCTTCAACCAAAAACTATTTCCGCATTTCCTCTTTGTTTCTTTCATTATCGCACCTCCAATCTCCCCTCCCGCTTTCGCTTCATCAATTTATTCCGTCTCTTCCCTCTTGCGAACTTACTTTTCCGCCTTAAACCCTCCTCTTGCAGTTTCCACGATTTCGTTTTCTTCTTTTTTTTTCCTATTCAAGTAAAATCGTCCAGTTTTATTGTCCCTCGCGTTCTCTGGACTCACCGTTCACCCCAGTCTCACCTCTTTCTTTCTCTCTAAGGCGCGCGTCTACTTCCTTTCCGCCTGTATCCTTCTCTCCCTCTCCTCCTGCTCTCTCCCAAACCCACTTCTCGAGCACAGACGTACCCATGCTCGCTTCTCCCTCTCGCCACTCTCGACTCCTTAGACAACATCCGAGTCTCTTGGAGGCGACCACTCGTGAAGGACGCTTTACACTCCCTCTCTTTCTCTTCCATTCCTAAAGGTTGCATGTTAAGGAGACACTATATATTGTGCCAATCTCGCTTAATACGGTGGACTTTCTCTTACTTCAACCAGCAGTTTCTCTCTCTTTCTTTCACGACGTCTCTCCTCTCTGTTCTCTCAGCCATCTTTTCCTCCTTATTGCTCCTCTCTCACTTTCTATTACATGCACACATTCACTGTTCTTTCACTCCATTCTCCTCCTCCACCTTCCACTTTACTATTCTCCTTTTTAGACCTTTTTCCTCTTTCGAACGTGCTTTATATTAGCGTCTATCAAACTTCCCCCTTCATCGGTTTTCTGACATTTTCTCCCTCTCGTTTTTAATTTAAACTACAATCTCTGCAATAATTTAATTTGCTAGGTTGATTTCTTTCGAAACGTGTTCGAGATCATTAAGAATAACTTTGGTGTTGGTTTGATTTTATTCATTATCATTACGACTCTTGCGGAAGTGTAGTCGTGCTCCGATATTCTAGGATACAACTTGGTGCTCGCCACATCGAAAAGGTTGGGAACCTCTTATCTAGGGATTTGTTCCAAACTCTTCCCTTCGACATTTCTCCTCTCCTCCCTTTAGGTTGTTTCGTGTTTCTCTTTCTCGCTTCTCTCCCACAAAGGACATCATAAACACATCGCCTCAGAGCATCTCAAGCATTTCCTCAATCTCCTCCCTCTCATTCATCAATATTGCCTCACCGCACCTTCCCTCTTCTCCTCCTCCTTCTCCTATCTCCTGTTACTTTCTTCCTCTCCCTCTTCCCTCGTGCATACCTATCACAAACGAAATCCCTTGAGACTCATACCACCGCCAGTCCCCTTTCACATCCTTCGGCTCCATCATCCCCTTCACTCCCTCCACTTCTTCTGCTCTCTCCGCTCCAATCTTTCCCAATCGATCTTCCTTCCAGAGAGTGTTCCTTCCTTCCTCTCTCTCTGTCCCCCTCTCTCCCCCTCTGTCCCCCTCTCTCCCTCTCTCTCTCTCTCTCCCCCTCTCTCTCCCTCTCTCCCTCTCTCTCTCCCTCTCTCTCCCTCCCTCTCCCCCTCCCCCTCTCCCTCCCCCTCCCATTCCCCCTCCCCCTCTCCCTCTCTCTCTCTCCATCTCTCTCCCTCTCTCCTTGCCTCCTTATCTTCAGACGTTCTTCGCACACTCTTCTCACACCATTCAAGTGGATTTCCTTTTCCGAAGCGCAAAGATTTGACTTGGTTTTGGAAGCTTTAGTTCGGGTAAGCCAAATGCTGTTTCCTCTTTCTATCCCAAAATTTTACAATTTACTTTTGGTTCGCCCGAGCGAAAATTGTATCCACGCACGTGAAAGGTTATTGATACTAAAGATTCCGTAAAAAGACTAATTATGCAAAATACGAGATTCGGAACGATTTCAGGAAAATCCATTGTGCATTTCTGCCGCCTCACGAAATCCGTTACGTTAACCCTGCGAAACGTTAACTACACCAAAAGGAAATTGCCGTTATGTAGAATTGAACAAAGGACCACAGCACCCTCCATATAATTTGGTGCAATTTATAAGAATTATATAGTAACCGATAAAAACCCTTTGTGTTGTACAAACTTACAAGGGCGATAGAAGGCAAGGAAAGACAGTAGTGAGCAAGAGGAGATAGGTAGAGGAGTTAAGGGGGAAAAGGCAGTACCTAAATAAGGATTTCCGATATTGGGCACCGTTAGACAGATGAGGGAAGAAAATTCCAAGGAAGTAGTTACGAACAGGCGGATATGCGCTGAGAATGAGATAGTAACATACGACAGTAACATGAAGAAATGTATCATAAAAGAATTAAATGTGTTGGATTTCATGTGAATATCATAAGTGTTGAAAACTGCAAACTGAAAACAACAATTCATTGATAGCATTCATATTTAAAAGTTTGTAACAAGGTCTATGAGATTTTCCTATAGAATTTGTTCATCAATTCAATCAATTTTTTACTCTCATGAATAACACATTCTATATCTTGGTCAACTCGTGTTCAAATGAATCTGCTGGTGTTGCGTTTGTCGAACGCATGAGATATGCTTGTTGTTAAGTTGTTTCTCCTAAACTAAAGAATGATGTGATAAGAACAAGGAGAAAAACGACTATTGTCGAAAAGCTTACAGAGAAAGGAATTTGCTGAAAATTAATTTCGCTGTTTGGGTTAATACAATGCGGATACGGAAAATATTCAGGATTTGTCTTTTATGACTAATTCTCAATATTTGACGTATTGGAGGTAGGTTGGCCAATGAGAATGAGTCCAATTGATATACATACGGAGTGATATTTGACGGATTGTTAGCAGACTTTTTAACGGCTGGACACGATAGACGAATTTCGATTTTCTGTGGCGCTATAGAGATTTATTCCGATCAGTGTGACTTCAGGGCACTTGGGATGATGTTACGACAAATGAGTGACCAAACTATTGCGAAAGTAAATCATTAGTTTTGGAATAAATTTTACGGAAATTTCATATTTACTCTCTAAATATATCTATAACGGTATTTAAAAAAATTTACAGAGAGATTTTCGAAATGTAAAGTGAAGGGGTAATAAGATACTCCGCTGTAGGATCTACCACACGGCCGTGTCAACATAATAAATACCTCCGCAGAGAAGATAGATTGGCTTCTAAAATTTCAGCTTGAAATTTATTTAAAAATTGATGTAGACCTTTTATTTCATAAAATTTTATTACACTAAACTGCCTCATACATATCCAATCTCAAAAATGTTTGTCCGCTATAAAAGTAAAATATTGTTACAAGCATTTCCAATTGTATTCCTTACCCAATAGTTATATTACAGGATCGCAGATGATTTTCTCATTCTAGTTTCTAGTAATGAAAAATGCATTGCCATATCTCTACTATTTATTCTTTATAAAATATACCAAAATATCTTCATGTTTGGACAAAAAAATCGAATTTCAGAGCCAAGCAAGTGAATAAAGAGCGAGTCATGAATATGGTGATCTCAAACGGTAGCATAAATAAAAATAAATGCAAATAAAATCTGTAGTTGGTCAAAAATAGTTCACTGCATTAAAAAGGAGATGGCAAGTATATATGTGGATTTACTTATACAAGTTGCTTGGCGTTCATACAAGTTTTTGTTGAGTTTTATAATCTCTATCGCAGACCTCCCAATAAGAACATAAATTGAATTTTCCGACAGACTTTTTTATTTTACTCCGATGAAATATTGAAACTGCATTTACTTTTTAGCAGAGCTGAGAAGTTCCGGTTCGGTTTCGAGCGTTCCGGTTCCAACCTTAAATTTCAAACTCCTTACGTTCCGGGTTAGATTCCGAGTTATTAAAAGAAGGAACCGTTCTAAAAATTCCTAGTTCTAAAAAAATGTTTCTTATTGGTAAAATTTTACATGAATTACAATTTTTTCAATTAAAATTCAATTACAAAAATGATGGTCATCTTTCTAGAAATTTCCTTTTTACTTTCTCCATACGTAGTCTATGGAAAGTATAATGGAATTAAGTTCAAATCAAAGTTGGAAAGACAGAAGCTTATAAAGAAGAAGCCTACGTCTATTATCAACACGTAAATGCTAAAAGAACGAAAAGAAGAATATCAGTTCCAACTGAAAAAACGATTCAGGGCGTTGGAAGACCAAGAAGTTGAATAACAATTAATCGAGATACTCAAGGAAACCGCTCAAGAAATAGGCGGAACAGTTAAAACAAAGTCAGAGAAAAAGTTTACCGAAAAAACAAGACTGCTGATGGAAAAAAGAAGGAAAATGAAAATTACTAATGATCCTAAAGAAATGATCCATTTTGCAGAAATAAACAAAACTATAAGGAAGTGCGTCAAGAAAAATGTGAAGAAATATAACTATGAGATAATCGAGAAAAATATAGAAAATCATAGAAGCTACATTAAAATGAAGCAACATCTCTCGATCGGAAAGAGACAGCTGGTGGCCTTGATGCTAGAAGACGGCTCCATAACCCATCGTAGGAAACTGATCCTGAAAAGGGTACAAGAATTTTATACCAAGCTGCATGAGGATTCTCTAGCATACGATGTAGTAAATGATGAAGGAAATATGCCCACCGAAGACTTCCCAGTTATGCTTCCGGAAGAGGTGAGACGCAATCAGAAGTATGAAGAATGGAAAAGCATCTGGAGTGGATGGTATCACAGCGGAAGTATTCAAAGCAACGGGTAATCATATGGAAACGATTCTCGCTAAGATTTTTATTTCGTGTCTGAGGAAGAAAAAGATACCAGAAACATGGAACCACGCATGTATTATCCTTCTGCACAAGAAAGGTTCCAAAGAAGACTTGAATAACTACAGACCGATCAGCCTACTCCCAACAGTCTACAAAATACTCACTATGCGCCTTCAAAACCATCTTGATTCTGCCCTACCCAAGTAAGCTGGGTTTCGCAGTGGGCATAACACGATGGACCACACCCAAGTCGTGAGAGAGGTAATCAGTCGGACTAACGAGTACGAATTACCTCTATGTATATGCTTCATCGACTACGAGAAAGCATTCGACTCTGTCCGAACCTCGTCGGTGCACTAAAGAAACCAGCAGTAGAAGAAACGTACATAACCTTGATCAAGAATATCTACGAAAATGCGACAACTGTCCAGCTGCATGAAGAAACGAGTGCCTTTAAGACAGGAAAGGGAGTGAGACAAGGAGATACTATGTCCCCTAAGTTATTTACAGCATCTCTAGAGGAAGTATTCAAAACGCTAGACTGGGAGGAAAAAGGCATAAAGGTAAATGGAGAACAAACATCTGAGTCACCTGCGCTTTACAGATGACATCATACTGTTCGCAGGGACCCCAGAAGAGCTCCGTAGAAGAACTGAAGAGCTTGAACAAGCAAGCCGAGAAGCTGGACTTAAGATGAATCTTAATAAAACAAAGGTTATGTACCACTCCTTCACAAATTCTGAGAAGATGCATATCAACGGAGCAGAACTCGAAGAAGTAACCAGCTATGTTTACTTCGGTCAACTCATCACTACTTATGGTTCGCTTCTTGGAGAAATCAACCAGATAGTGAAGATGGCATGGAGTGCTTTTGGCAAGAATGCGAACATCTTTAAATCAAATATTCCAGTCTTCCTAAAAAGGAGACTGTATGACCAATGTGTTCTGCCTGTTCTGACATATGGTTGTGAAACATGGACCATGAATGCCAGAATGATACAGCAGCGCCTGCAAACATCACAGAGGAGCATGGAGAGATGCATGTTAGGGATCACCCGGAGAGACCGCAAGAGGAACGACTGGGTAAGAAAGAAGACGGGAGTCTGTGACGTGATTAGAAAAGTGAAGGCGCTAAAATGGCTGTGGGCCATATTTCTAGAAGAAATGACCAGCGTTGGACGTCCACTGTCATCGAATGGATCCCAAGAAACATCAAGAGACCGAAAAGAAGACCGAAAGGGGGAACAGAGAGTTTGTTAAGTTCGTGGGGCAAACTTGGAGGAGGGAGGCAGTTGACAGGGAAAACTGGAAAAGTCTGGTGGAGGCATTCATCCGTCAGTGGATGGAAAAAGGCTGATGATTATATATATATATATATATATATATATATATATATATATATAACTTTTTTAAACATCTATTTCTTCCCGAGATTGTTATTAAGACTTTTTGAGGCACAAGAAACTTGAAATTTCAGTTAAATGATTTAGTTCTCATAGACCGTGAGATTTAAATAACTAACTGATGGTATTTTCAAGGATTTAAGAAGTCGTGATACTCGAAGAAAATAATTAATCTCTCAACTTTTTATGTCTGGTATAGGAAAAAGACAAAAGAACTGGGAGGGTAATAATAAAGTGACAATAGGGAGAGAAACAAATGAAGGAAAAAATGAGAATAAAGCAAATGAACGCCTTAATTTGAATCTGATAGAGAGCGGGCCCTTTGTCAATTAAATTTAACGGAAAAAGGAAGAAGAGACTTCGAAACAAAGGAAGAAAAAGAAAGAAAGAAGGAAGCGAGAGGAAATAATGTACGAAGAGAGATGAAAGAGAAAGATGAAAGTGAGAGAGAGGGGAAAGTAGAAAAGGTATGGGGAGAAAGTGATCCAGAAAGAGGAGAGCTGTGATAATGTTACGGAATTCCTTATCTTTAAGGCAGAAGCGTGGATGCCTGGGAAATTCCTGACATCTTTCCCTCAATTAAAAAAGTTTCTGGATCTAAATTTGTCAAAATGAAGTTGTCTATTTCTTGTTCCTCTTTCACTTTTGAAAAGATCTTTATATAAAAGTTTGTACGATTTAAATGGTAATGAATTCGAGTAATTCCGCCATCTTTTACCTGACAAATTTTATGAGAGCTACTACAGAAATCTTCAGGCATAATACGTAATTAAATATTATGCGCCATGTTCAACGAAATCATCCATAAGAATTTTTGAAGCCATGTAATTGCAGACATCAGCATGCAACTCCCATCGAGAGCAGATTAGCGGTAAAGTCTCTCGCTTCAATTAAAACTTTCTTTTAAGGACTAACGGCCGACTTAACGGCAAATGTTTCGACTGAAGTAATTTCGTAGAAGATCATGCTGCACGCGAGAATAATGACAAAAGTTAACGATTTACTATTTCAAGATTAATCCAGAGACAAAATCCACCAAATATTGGTATTTTTTTAAACTCAAAAGAATGAGGGTAAGAAAATCAAATATTA
Source organism: Uropetala carovei (assembly GCA_036926305.1). Taxonomy (NCBI): domain Eukaryota; kingdom Metazoa; phylum Arthropoda; class Insecta; order Odonata; family Petaluridae; genus Uropetala; species Uropetala carovei. The sequence goes on from JAXCHB010000356.1 coordinate 172,059, forward strand.
ACATTTCAATTGCATTTAAATCATTCCATCCGGAAAATATAACTCAGGCAAGCAATACTTGTTAAATACAAAAATGAACCATAGAAATAAGCTTATGGATGGTATCCAATAGATAAAATTAAGAAAACTCATATCGCCGAAATATAACTGAAGACATGAGATGTGGGATTTGGCTATAAAGAAAGAAATTCCCTTTCTCTCCGCCGAGGAAGAGGCACTGGAGTTATTTTTATCGTCACACGCATCTTACATTAATTGAATATTGTAGTTTAGATGAGTTTATTTATTTTAGCAATACCAAGATTTGTAATAAAATAGTCACTAACATATGTAACTCTACGTGTTTATAATTGTTACTCTGCCATGGGATTATTTTTAACATCATCTTCTTTTTAACAATTTCTTGTCCTGTCGAATATAAACAATAGCTCGTAAGTATTTTGACCGAATTAATCTGTAAAAGATGCAATTTTTGGCATATTTGGTAATATTTCATGCAATGGACGCAACATTATAAAGAGTCTCAAGTAGTTAAAAGTAATCCATTCATAAAAATCTCTCAAATTTTGGATTTGCTATAAATAATCAGATAAGCCTAAATAAACCGAGAGAGATATTTTATATGACAAATAAATAGCGAAATTAACGATAAATACAATAGTTTTGTTCGGATTCGGCACTCTTTTTTCTGCCGAAAATATTTTTTATTTCAAATCCACGTGCACATTCTTCTTCAGATAAGGAAACCTTCCACAGAAGGAGGAAATTAATTGCATTCACGCGAAACAAGGAGCATCTGTTTCAAGAAAGTGCGCTGCCGTATTTCCTCGTTCTGAAGAGTAACGGCGACACGATTCACTGATGACAATCATTCTCGCTTCGCATGATAAAAATTCCGTTAGTTCTACTTCACTTTCATATAAATATGCCATTATTCATACTCGGGAAAACATAGGTAAACTCAGATTCCAGGCCGAGCAACTGTTGAAGAGCCGCTTAGTATTCTTCATACAAGGAGAAAGATATAGAGGACAAGAAACACATCCTAACGATTGATTAAAGTCACTAGCTATGGAAAAGGCATTCCCGAAGAGAAAAACCTATAGGAGTAGAGCAAAAATAGGAGGGAGGATGAGGGAGAGATAGAGGCGGGAGAAGGCGCCTTTGCCATTCTTATAGAGCAGACGTCGCCAAACTGCGGCTCGCTCCTTTGAGCCTAATGTGCGGCTCGCGGTTGAACATCAGTTATTATTTTTTTTAAAATCATAGTTAAATGAATGAAAATCTTTTGTATCTTCCATTAATAGGTTTGTAATCAACAAATCAATAAATAGGGAGGAATAAATTGGAGAAGGAAGAAAGAGAGGGGTGGAACGGAAAGCGATTGGATGGTGGTTTGAGTGACGGTTAGCTAACGTTAGGAGAGGTTATCAGCGCAGGACAAAAGATCTGTCATTGGTTCCGCTGAATTTGATCAATCGACGATTTGAAAGTCATTTTAGTTTGAACTCTTTCTCTTGCCCCTGCTACTCCATATTCATTATTATGTTCCTCGGCCAAAGAAAATTTCCATCCACACAAAGACTTGCAATCTCCGATAAAAATCCAATACCCCTCCTTTTTTTGTTTCTCCTCACCGTCCTCTCTTTCTTTCTTCTGTCCACTCCCATTACTGTCTTACACTCCTGTACATATCTAACTTGATCAATTCTTATTCACTCGCCTCTCTGAAATATTTTCCCTCTTTCCCTTTTCCTATTCCCGCCCCTAATTAAAATTATCGCCACCCACTTCTATGTATCTCTTCCACCCTTTTGTTTTTCTTCAAAACTCTTTCCTTTTCACTCCCCTTCGGGTTTCTACCTAATTAACTTTTCCTAACTCTTTTCATCTCTCTAATTATCTCCCTTCCTCACTTGTTCCCCTTTCACCTCCTTTATCTTTATCCATTTTTTCTCTCTACCTCTGTCCTTTTACAATTACACACTTTCCCTCTTTCTTCCACTTTCTTCTCTCATTGACATCTTCCTTGGCCCACCTTCTCTTTCTAACATATTTCCTAAGCGTAAACCTATAATAGATACGCTCAATTTATATTCCTTACATTAAAACATCCCTTGTATATATTTTATGGCTAATGTTCGTCACTGAAAATCCGGTAACTAAACCAATGCATTAAAAAATAGACAATAAAATGTATCTTGGCATAACGAACGCGAAAAAACGTCATCAATTATGTAATAATTAAAAAATAAAGGATTCAAGACCTAATTATCAACCTCATCTTATGGTTTGAATACAAGGATCAAAGAAACCACTACAGTCTAAATGAGTTCTCCCTTGAGCTATCGAACGATGATTTACCACTACATTGGGCTATTTTTAACTTACAATTAGTACGTTATATTTTCCACTGAGCTGTTTAACAGCTTAATCGTCAATCAGTTCATTAATAAATGCTTCAATGATTATTGTGACTATTTATATCGGAAAACCAAACAGCTTGAACAAAGCATTTGAAGCTGAGCTAAAATGTGATAAAAATTCACAGAAAACATGAAATGAGATAGGGCAGATTATTGCATGGAGGTCAATCTGACGGGTCTAGGACATCTCGACGCGGCCATCTCGCCGCGGCCACCTCGCCGCGGCCGTCTCGCCGCGAAGACCTTTCGCCGCAGCCGTCTCGCCGCGAGACATTTCGCCGCAGCCGTCTCGCCGCGGGGACTTTTTGCGCTGGATGTTTTTAAGTGCATTCCAGAGTTGAATTTTTAGAGAAGATAGATAAAAGTTTACTTCCGAATTGTAATTTTTACCTATGGTATTATCTGCAATACAAATGATATACAAAGCATATAAAATGTATAGTGTGTAATAGTTTAATGTTTTTACTTTTCTAGAAGCGAGTCCAAGTTGAAAAACATCAGTATGTATTGATAAACTGAGAGAAAGTCTTTGAATTTTAGTAAGTCGAGTGTTTAAGGGAATTTTTATGGTAAACGTTTGTGAGTTAAACTAGAAACGAAACACTAAAATTCAGAATAACCAATTAAATATTCCGAAATTCTTTTTTATTAGGTTATCTTGACTGTAAAATTAAATTCTTTAAGTCAACTCGCATGAATGATCATCATGAGTTACATTCATTTTTGAAATGCATATAATTATAAAATGTGCTTTTACGCAAATTATTATCTCCTCTTTTGATCTAGAAAACTTTATTAAAGCGTCTATTCAGTACATTTTATTCGTATTCTGAAGAAATTATTTTCTGTATCATTTGAGTTTATAATGGAACTAGGGGTATAATCCAAATTAGACTTCCTATATTGTGTACGTGCTTGATATCAGCAGTCATAGGAATGGTTGACTGGCGGCCATTAATGTAGAGAAGTTGTCTTAAACTTTTGAAAATTATTGCATGAGTTTGCCTATCAAAAAGCACAAAAACAAGGTTTTTGTATAATTACCATTTGAATAAATTTTTCTTTCTGAGAGGATACCCTATTTTTTAAAATCGACTTATTGAGATGCACTAATGGCTTCAAAAAATTCTCTCGATGAGATTCATACATAATTTGCCGTGGTTATAGCTCGATCGTTTTACAATAGCAGGCGACGACGCAGGAGTTAGTGGAGGAGAAACGTAATTTAATAGGTGAAAATGAGTGGAGAACAGTATGCCAGAAAAAATACAGAAAATGAGTACATTCAAAGAGAATGTGTAATGAACGGAATTGAAGAAATACTTGTTAATATAAATTCGGAGAATGAAAGTGATAGCACTGAAGCAAGTGACTAATAAATATCAAAATAATTATTAACTATTATATTTTGCATGTATAAAATGATAAATAAAGGTTTCCTTAAAAATATATTTCAGTAGTTGTTATACTTAGTATCAAAGAAGCTTCCTCCTCTATTGACCACCTGCACGAGGAACTGAACTAGAAAATAAAACTACTCCCACTAGGCATTCATAAGATTCACGGAATTCTCAAATGAGTAAATTTCCCCATGGAATTTCTGGAAGTCGTTAGATATTATCTTAATGTCAAATTTGTGGAACGAACCAAGGGACTTGAGGATTAGTGAATTTGGGTGGGGTTTGGACCCCATGGCGACAGGGTATGGGAGCGTGAGGGTGTCGATGACCATGGAAGGTAGGACAATTCGGCCTTTCGCTAAACAATCGAGCTATAGCCTAAGATCGACCATGATTATGGCAGTCTTATCTTTGCTACCGTATGGTAAACATCCGTCCTCCGAGTTCCCATTCACGGTGTGATATCGTCTGTGGATCCTTGCTAACTTGCTCAGTGAACATTTTTATTCACTTTACAATAACATTCCGAAAGTTTTTCTAACTTTTACTAATCCCTTAAAATGGAAATTATTCTGTCTATCCGTGGAAAGGAGAAACTATTAGTGGAAGGTTTTGTGTATGTGTTTGTGCGGTTAAGTAGCGATGAGCGTGAGAAATTTTGGCGTTGTGAAGAACGCGGAATGTGCAAAGCTAGAATACCCACTTGTATTCCAAAGTGAATCACATATTAACGAAGCGGCAACTTCGTATTTTAAGAAAATCAAATTATTGTTAAAGTTGTCTAGAATAAATATGAACTATGTAGTATTATTGAAGACGTAAACTCAAGTAACTGTACGAAATTTGATCAAAATCGTTAGAGCCGTTTTTGAGAAAATCAAATTGTTCTTAAAAACGCGTAGAATAAACTTCCCTTAATTACTGATCAATGTCAACCATTTCATCATAGTCTCTGCTCAGTATGATAAAATGCTTAAGTACGTGATTCCATTCATTTTCGCTTTACCGTTTAGATTTACATCAATACCCTGCAAGCCGCTAGAAGCGTTTGGCAGGGGGTGTCACAACACCAAGTGAACTCTAACTAATTCCTCTCTTGGACTGTCTCATCGCGTCTGGGAAAAAGGATCTGTAGTATTTCTCTGTTCTAGCGATTGTTTCGACACATTTTCTCCTGTACTCTGATCTAACATTACGTTCACTAACACCGATGGGGACGACTATGCCGCGTACGTCTTCAACGAATTCGGAGCTTTCGAATTTTTCAAAAAGTTTCCTTTTGTAATCAATTCTTCTACTCTTCAACGTCTGCCGTTTAGGCTCCAGAGCCAGTAACAGACAGATAGACAGACAGACGGCATTGCGAAAACCACTTGTTCGGATTCAGCAACACCTAAAACGTGTATTTCCGTAAAAATATCGAGGTCGATTTTTTTCGCGATAACAATACTTTCTCAATATACTTCGTATATGAGAAAGTACGAAGCAAGCATGAAAACAATTCATAGTTTTTATCACTTCAAAACTCCATATTTGGGCACTCGTATTTGAAAACTCAACGCTTCTTTTTGGTTTGTCGAAATCTTCTTTTCGCTTTATCTCAATTTACTCAATTTAATAGTGTATAGTTACATGTTAGACGAATCGCACCCAAAGCATTTTTATCAAATTAGCGATGGATAAGCGATTAAGGTTCTTCGCGATCGTCAGAGTTTTGTTGCTACGGTAGATCGATATGTTAATAGCATAGGATAATCAGCACGTTTAATATTAATATTATGTTAAACACTTATTATTACTAAAAGGACGAAAATCAGACAAAGACGTGAAGACAGAAAGAAAACTGAACATTGTTCGCATAGGCCGTGAGATTTTCATATATACCTACTTAAAAATACACGTATAATGTAAAATAAAACTAATATGGAATATTCAACGTGATTTTCCGTTAATTTTTAATCAATCACGGCGAGAGAAGTCCTCGCGGCGAGATGGCCGCGGCGAGATGGCCGCGGCGAAATGTACCTTCGCGGCGAGATGGCTGCGGCGAGGCGGCCGCGGCGAGGTGGCTGCGGCTAAAAGTCCCATTCCCCAATCTGACACTCGTAATTAGACCAAATTCGGATTTTGAGTCGGATTTTTGAGGTTCCACAGTTATTATCCGAGCAAATTTTTTGATACGATAGTTATTGACACCTGCTTGGTTCCTAATTTATCAATCCCAAGTAAATCCACAATTTTATATTATGGTGTATTATTTTGTTTTATTATATTTTATACAATGGTCCGTATGTCACCGTGAGAGAGAAAGACGAGTCATCAAATTCTCCCACAGTCAGATAAAGATAAATCCAGGAAATGTCCGACGATTTCCATGCCACCAGATTGTCTCTGGAGTTCGCTTTTAAAGAGTTCTAAAGCAGGGTATTCGAATGACAGAATTCGGTAAAGACGAACGTGATCCTCATAGAAACCCTTCTCTTTTGCCTACGTAACAGAAACCCTTCTCTTTTGTCTACGTAATATCGTTCTTTCTATTCTACCAGCTCACACCTGCGAAGAAAATCTCAGCCGAAACGATTAAATGGGCCGCAAATATTTAAAAAGAGAGGGACCACTTCCTCGAAGTTGAAGATCTTTATTCAAATAGAGAAGTTAACCCTTAAGAGGTCGCGCAGATTTTGTAACCTATGAGGTCGCGCGCGGTCATTTGAACCGCGTAAGAAATTCAGGCAAAATATCCAAATTACCAATTGTTTTTTATTATTTTTTAATTTTCAGAAACAACTTGTTCATATCATATTTCTTAAATTAATACAACTACATTTACTCGGTGGTTAAATTTACAACAAAATTTTCGAAAAAGCTATACGGGAACAGAATAATTCGTTGTATGTTAAATTAAATATAGTTTGAAATAAAAATTGAAGGTGAACTATAAAAATTTGGAATTAAATAATGATCTCTTGAATTTTATTGAGCTTAATCTTCATCATCTTCCTTTTTCTCATACTGAATTTCGGAACAACCGACACATGAAGTAACAGCATGATCTCCGCAAATACCTATATTTTGAGCACCACACACAAGAGGTGAGGGTCTTTCTATTTTCTTTCCGGGAACAAAATGCATATCTTCATGGATTCAAATAAGGTTGAATTAAATTCGGAATCCACGTCTGTCAAGTTACGACTCATAAAAATGGTATGAAACATAGAAGGAGCGTATTTAGCTATAAATTTTGACGATATAAGTCGTCGGAATAGCAAATATATTAATCCCTTTCATGCATCTCTTCGTAGAAACGCCCTTGAAGTCGCCAATTTAACTCGTGAGAGACTGCGTGTTATTTTTGCCTATAAGGTCGCGCACGATTGCCTTGGCTATGTTGGAAAAATATATTATGGAGCAATATTCAACCAATTGAATTTAGTTTACAAAAATAAGTTATGTATTTTAGTGCAAGTATTTCTGAACCCTCTTTAAATATACATATACAAGAGGTATGCGATAATGTTTAAAAGAGTACGTCAATATAAGGAATAAAGGAGTACGTCTATAGAACTAAGAGGTGTTGCCCAAAAGTTCCCAGACTGATCTAACAAAAGATATAAAATTGACGTTGTCGTCGTCAGTGGGAAATCGGTACTATGTAATGCTATTTTTAACAAACTTTCCTAGCAGCTAGAAGATTGATATTTGGTAGGAATGTTCGGTTCTTAAAGTAGAAGCCATTTACGAAAAAAATATTCCAAAATCGACCCGGGTTCGATTCCTGAGAATGATTTCCATTCCTCATAAGATAACATGGAAAAATCGATATTTCGATCTGCAACCTTATTTTATTTTGTTTATTAAAATTCACATTTTCGGACTTGGACTATATTAAAGAAAAATAAATGCAGTTTCTTATTCTTATCGTCTTTTATCGCTTTCGAATCTAAATATTTCGAATTTAACGTTTTAATATCAAATTTTGGCAAAATTTAGCGTTTTTAACGTGAAGTTGCCTTGCCAACCGATTACATTGTTAAACTCGAAATCCTATATAATGCCTTCATCCTTTGGTAAAAAATGCGCAAAAGGTGAAATGATTGTATTACCATATAATACATAATTTCATTCGCCAAAGACGTCTGGCATAACCCGGGCATCGCCGAGTACTTTCAGCTAGTTATGTATAAAATCAAAGTCATGAAATGAAAAGATCTTAACTGAGTCCCCATCAAAATAATCTCGTTGCCAAGTCATAAACTTTTCTCGACGGTGTTGCCACGCTTGAAAACATTATTATAAGTTCAGTTCGGTAATGTTCATCATAGTAGCCGACGTTTTTCGTTTGATTTGTTCCACTGACTCTAACTGTCGTCTATTCAAAGAGTTTTTTAGATTATGGAACAAGAATTGACATGTGGTCTCATACAATACAATAAAAAAGAGACTGCCAACTGCGTACTCTTACTAAAAAGTCCATAAAAATCAGTTCGGAAACTTTTTGGTCACAACTTGTATGCCACTCATCTATATAAATAAAATTGTAACCTCTGTCTGTACATTTGTTTTTTTGTCGGGGTTTTACTTTTTTGTGTGTTTTGCATCACAAGAAGACATTTGAACCGATTTGCACCATTGTTATCTGTCTGTCTGTCTGTTTGTTTGTTGCCGCATCACGCAAAAACGGCTTTTCGAATTGTTACGAAACTTGCAGCGTATCTTTAGACTGGTCAAGCTTAAAATATAGGCTATGCGGTGTATCTCAAAAAGCATTTTAAGTGGGGGTTTGGGGGTGTCACCGATTTGGTTTTTCGGCGATAACTCTCGAGTGAATTACTTAGGAAGTTCAAATTTGATATTTGTCACTTTCTATACAAGTATAAGATCATGTTTGTAGATGATCAAAATGAGATGAAGGGGAGGGAGGTTATGGAGGGGGGCACCCGTAAGAGAAATCGCTGATTTCAAGCTAACGGTTGATTGATTTCCTGATTTACCTGATTTTCCTGAATTTCCTAATTTTGCTGATTGTCCCGATTTTCCTGATTTTTCTGATTTTCCTGAATTTCCTGATTATCTTGAATTTCCTGATTTTCCTGAATTTCCTGATGTTCCTGAAATTCCAGAATATCCTTATTTACCTGATTTTTGCGATTTTCCTGATTTACCTAAATTTCTCAATTTCCTGATTTACCTGACTTATTGAATTGTTTGAAATAAAAGTTGTAGGAAAATCAAGAAATACAGGAAACTCAGGAAATTCAGTAACATCAGGAAATTCAGGAAATTCAGGAAAATCATGAAATTCAGGTACATCAGGAAAATCAGGAAATTCAGGTAAATCAGGAAATTCAGAAAAATCAGGAAATTCAGGAAAATCGGGTAAATCAAAAAAAATCAGGTAAATCAAAAAAATCAGGTAAATCAGAAAAAACAGGAAATTCAGGAAACCAGGAAATTCAGGAAAATAAATAAACTCAGTTAAATCAGGAAAATTCAGGAAATTCAGGAAATTCAGGAAAATCAGGAAATTCAGGAAATTCAGGAAAATCAGGAAATTCAGGAAAATCAGGAAATTCAGGAAAATCAGGAAATTATGGAAAATCAGGAAATTCAGTAAATTCAGGTACATCAGGAAAATCAGGGAATTCAGCAAATTCAGGAAAATCAGGAAATTCAGGAAAATCAACTTAATCAGGAAAATCAGGAAATTCAGGGAAATAAGAAAATTCAGGAAATTCAGAAAAATCAGGAAAATCAAGTTAATCAGTAAAATCAGAAATTCAGGTAAATCAGGCAATTCAGGGAAATAAGAAAATTCAGGAAATTCAGAAAAATCAGGAAATTCAGGAAAATCAGCAAATTCAGGAAAATCAGGAAATTCAGGAAAATCAGGAAAATCAGGAAAATCAGGAAAATCAGTTTAATCAGGAAAATCAGGAAATTCAGGAAAATCAACTTAATCAGGAAAATCAGGAAATTCAGGGAAATAAGAAAATTCAGGAAATTCAGAAAAATCAGGAAAATCAAGTTAATCAGTAAAATCAGAAATTCAGGTAAATCAGGCAATTCAGGGAAATAAGAAAATTCAGGAAATTCAGAAAAATCAGGAAATTCAGGAAAATCAGCAAATTCAGGAAAATCAGGAAATTCAGGAAAATCAGGAAATTCAGGAAAATCAGTTTAATCAGGAAAATCAAGAAATTCAGGTAAATCAGGAAATTCAGGGAAATAAGAAAATTCAGAAAATTCAGAAAAATCAGGAAAATCAGGAAAATTATTTTCCTGAATTTCCTGATTTTCCTGAATTTGCTCATTTTCCTGAATTTCCTTATTTTCCTGAATTTCCGTATTTTCCTGTATTTGCTGATTTTCCTGATTTACCTGAATTTCCTGATTTTCCTGAATTTCCTGATTTTCCTGAATTTCCTGATTTTACTGATTTTCCTGTTTTTCCTGATTTTACTGATTTTCCTGAATTTCCTGACTTTCCTGAATTTCCTGATGCTCCTGAATTGCCTGAGTTTCCTAATTTTCCAGAATTTCCTGATTTTCCTAATTTGCTGATTTTCCTGATTTACCTGAATATCCTGAATTTCCTGATTTTCCTGAATTTCCTGATTTTCCTGAATTTCCTGATTTTCCTGAATTTCCTTATTTTCCTGAACTTCCTGATTTTTTTAATTTACCTGATTTTCCTTATTTTCCTGAATTTCCTTATTTTCCTGACTTTCCTGATTTTCCTGAATTTCCTGATTTTCCTGAATTTCCTGATTTTACTGATTTTCCTGATTTTACTGATTTTCCTGAATTTCCTGACTTTCCTGAATTTGATGTTCCTGAATTGCCTGAGTTTCCTAATTTTCCAGAATTTCCTGATTTTTCTGAATTTCCTGATTTTCCTGAATTTCCTGATTATCCTAAATTTCCTGATTTACATGAAATTCCTGATTTTCCAGAATTTCCTGATTTTCCAGAATTTCCTGATTTTCTTTATTATCTACATCTTATACACAGTGAGAAAGGTGGGATAGGACTACTTCCTTATCTGTAATTGGACGGCGGGTACTGATTAAACTACGCGCATTTTCCCAAGTAGATTTGAATCAAATTTGGTACGATTGTGGAAGGCTCCCAGAAATAATCCATACGTAGTTTTTGTTTCTCTCTGCCCGTTGTATTCAACACGGCGGCCGAGTGAATTCTTAAATATCATGTATGATCTAGAATTCCGATCGGATTTGAAACAAATTTTCCCGGGCAACGCCGGGAATTTCGGCTAGTTAAGGTTAGGTCTGTTGGTTGGTTGGTCACGCTTTCACGATGGCCAATATAGAGCGTTTTAACAAACTTCGCGAATAGGTAGAAGATTGAAAATTGGCAAGAATGCTTGATTAACATATTTTAAGGTAATGACTAAAATAAATCTCCAAAAAAGTCCTGGGTTCGACTCCAAGGAAGACATTTCCATTTTCCGTAAGGTAACGTAAAAATCAATTTTTTTATATACAGGCTTTTATTGTTTTGGAAATTAAAATTAGAAGGAATCTTCGGATCTGAACCATTTTGAAGAAAAAATTACAAAGTTTCTCATTCTGCTCATCTTTTTCCGCATACAATTCGAATTCTCTCATGTTATTTGTGTAATTCACATATTTTGTGGAAATATTGCCATTTTAACGGAATGTTGCCTTGGCTACCAATTATATTGTTAGACCTCAAAATCCTATTGTTGTATCAATCCTTATGGGTGTAAGCGTGCTTTGTATGCTTTTAATACGAGAGACAGGGGGGGGGGGGGGAGAGGTAGAGGGGGGAGCGAGAGGGAGGGGAGAGAGGGAAGTAGAGGGGGGGTAGAGGGGGAGAAGAGATAGTTCGACTTTATTTTCAAGGGCGATATTTAGACTATATAGTCCACTCTTACATACAACCCATTACGACGAAAACAAACATCCATGCCCTCGCCGGGATTAGAACCCGCGACCTTAGAATTCGGCGGCAGATGCTCTAACCACCCTTCTACCAAGGCCGGGGAGGGGGAGGGAGATAGACGGTGGGAGAGGGTGTAAAAGGGGGGTGAAAGGGAGGGAAAGAGAGGCAACTATTTTAACTTTAACTAAACGACAGAATATTTACTAGATATGTTGTATATGACAAAATATTTCATATGTAAAAGTGTGATATTAATTATTTTAAATGAAAATAATAATAATCTATCTGTCTCTCTATAATTCTTCCGTTGATATTTCAACGGGCATTACACTAGTCGTTGAAATAATAAGTACCGCTGCTTGTGTTTTAAATGCAAATTTCATGGTGCCATTGGACTGGTGGAATATTAGCGATTATTTTCAACCGTTTACATCCTGCTGTAACCCAAATTATCATCGGCAGCATATGAAAGATAATTTAACTACAATTTGTTTCACAATATTTTTTTATAAAATTTAATTGCTGAGAACGTGTGAGGACGTGCTAAAATATCGCATGAAGTCTATTAACCGTACTGGGTAGAGATAAGAAACCTATGGCTCAAAGGTTAAATGCAATCTTCTACCGCTTTGGTTCTGGGAGTCCAAAGTCTATCAAGTCATTGTAGGTCGGGGTTCTTAAACCTACTTATTTCATATTCTTTTTAGCGAACTTTTTATAGTGTTGTGGGGATTTCTCCACCTTACATGTCGCATCTTCGCAACATTAAAACTACTCTTCCGGCTTTTACTGTAAATCTAGTTTTTACTATCAAAACTTAATTCGATGTAAAACTGTATGTGTACATGCACAAACTTGTTTCAAAGTGGAAGTGTCGCGAAATTCTGCTTATCTTTGAAAGAGTGCCGCGCCTACAAAATTGTTTTGAGCCTTTAGAAAAGAAACATCGTCAGGGAAGCGAGGATGTAAGTTGGGAGCGGCTTATGTGCTGGGCTTAACGTGATGGATAAATTCAACCTCTTCTACATTTTCAATTCCAGTAAAGTAGAGTAGTGGATGAATTGGAAAGCGTGAAGCGAAAAAATAACCTTGGAGCGGCTCTTTGTCGGAATGTTCGCTGCAGAATTCAAGACGAAGTAACGCCCAAAACGTTGGCACGCGGCTTATTGAAAATGAAATGATGACGAGAGGGAGAGAAAGTTTCAATCGTGTAGCTGCTGATTTATGCATAAATACAACGAAAAACACCCTCCAGAATTTTAACATTCCGTTCGAATGCATATCTATTAGCGATAAGAAATAACGTTTCACTTTCACACAATTGCGTTCCCTTGCTCTCAGTTTTTCCGTAAACGCCAATCTTCAAAATTTCGAATTTTGAAATGTGTTTTCAGCAGTTTTATGAAATTTCCTTGCCTTCCCTTAAAAGTTGCGTTGATATTGACTGACCTCTCTCTCTCCTCATCCACTGCTTTGCGTCTGCTCCCTTAATCTCTCAAGTTCTGAAGCAGCGAGACAGGGCCGCTGACCCTCCATCCTCCCTAAACAAAGAAACGAAATATGGGATAAAAATACACACCCAAGATACCGTGAAGTTCAATCGATTAACATAGTCAATTCATGTGAAGTTTTTAAGATATACATCAAAGTTTAAATATTGTAAGATATAGATAAAATATTGGGTTTCTGTAAATTTAATTTAATTAATTAATTAAAATTCTACATGAAAGAAGTTTCAGATTGAATGTGAATATATATATATAATATGTTGTTATGTTTATTAGTTAATACATAAGAGATAAATTGAGATTAATACGAAAGCTAAAGTAATAAATACATGAGGCAATTTATGAATGATTACCAGACTTTACGCTGGGCGAAAACTTCGTAATCTTTAGAACTTATTATTTTATTTGTTGATTAACTCATAAAAAAGTTTATTTCGCCAAATTATGTTTTCTCTGACTAAGAGTGTCTTTATGAAGTAATAATGTGGCAATTTCCATGCAAATTATACGAAATATGTTGAAATTTTTCAGTTGATGCCAGATGCTATAAAAGTGAAAGCTTTTATACTCCAAACAGGAAATACCACTCTTAAGCTGGTTTATACGAATACTTTTCGTTTTATATATTTGTATTCAACAATGGAATCACCGACTGTCAAAAAGAGATTCGTTTCTTTTTGGTATCACCAGGATTTGAGAAAATTTCTCTTCGAATATCCTCGAGGTATTCAATCGAAATAAAAAAATCGGTACAACATACATTGTACAAACTTTCTCATATATTAATGCGTTTAGTTATCTTTAGAAAATGAAAATCGTATAAGCCGGTTTTTAGAAAATCCAATTTTTGTTAAAGTTCCCCAAGAATAAACTAGCCTTATATTCATTCATTGAGAAAAATGAAATACGTAGTATTATTGAAGACGTATACTCAAGTAACTGTACGAAATTTGATCAAAATCGTTAGAGCCGTTTTTGAGAAAATCGGATTGTTTTTAAAAATGCTTAGAATAAACTACTCTTAATTATTGAGCAATGTCAACCATTTCTACGTATACTCTGCTCAGTATGATAAAATGCCTAAGTACGAGATTTCATCCATTTTTGCTCTACCGTCTAGGCTCCAGATGCAGTAACAGACACACAGACAGACGGCATTGCAAAAACCACTTTTTCGGATTCAGCGACGTATATTTCCGTAAAAATCTCAATACTTCGTATGAGAAAGTAAAAAGCGGAAAGTTGTTCATCTTTGAGGAGGTATCTTTTAAATCTCCAAGGTCGACTCCAATAACCTTTCATGCAGACATGTAATCCAGATCGATCAATTGCTTTCATGTAAAGCTGTTGTACATATCTAACTATATATTAATTTTACGTTGACGTCTGTAGACATTTGTGTACAATTTATATCGGCGTATTTCTCGAGAACCGTTCGTCGTAAAGATATGCGGTAAACGACGTTTTGTTTCTACTGGCTATGTGGTCCATGGAAAAATATTTTCGTTAGTTAAAGTGTCCCGGGTTAGAATCCAGGTGACTATTATATTTTTCCATAAGTTTACACGGGATTGTCGATTTTTCAGAGTGCAAGGTTTTTTCCTTCATTCATTAAAATACGTAAACATGGACCGATTTTCTTATTTTTTAGGCGCGTTTCGCTTCCAGCGTGAGCGCCTATTATCGTCGGTCTGTCCGTCCGTCCGCATGATCGTTCTCGGTTTCTACATAACGGATTTTCATGAAGTTTGATATTAAGGACTTAAAATCAAATATAAGAAGAAAACGCAAAATTGAATCACGTACGCCAATCAGGGGTAACACTGTACTCGTGACAAAAAATTAAATTTTCGTCATATCTCGTAAAGTATTGCTTATATCAAAATATTTTTCAAATAAAAGTTGTAGAACTTGTAAAGAGGAGTATTTTCTTTCCTATACATTTTTATCGTAGGAGTATCCGTTATTGAGAAAATCAAATGATTCGAGTTGAACTTGGAAAATTTCTTGCATGGTTACTTCTTCATTGTTGCTATCATAAACAATCTCACAAACAAACGTTTAATTTCCTTACGCGTGCATGCAATATTATTAAATAGGAAGAAAATGGATTATTTTTGAAGAATATAAGAACTTTAAAACGCTATTTCCCTCACTTACAGGTATATAATTTCTTTCTAATACTCCACTGCACGAAACGCGCCCATTTGTGATACGTTGTACATTTTCCTAACTTCTTGCTTTATTCGAAGGCTAAAGCTCCATACTATCTTATTCTTGCGATTTTTACAAGGTACACCGTCGAAGTTTTCAGAAATACGTATTCTTTTTCGAAATTTTACGAATTTTTCGTACTCATTCCGGGCGTTGCCAAGGAGACTCTCATTGTTGCCTCCGATCATTTAATATCAATTAAACCTTTAAATAAACGAAAGAAAAGTTATACGCATCGAACTGTTGTTTGAGCATCGAAATTAATGAAGCATAGCGACGTAAATATTTACGGATAATTAGTCTGTTGACTGCGTATGGGAAGCGTTTCTAGCTGTGTCAATATCATGTGTATAACAAACAAGTTCCCAGCGAATTGTGTTTCATTTTAAATTGTGCAATTAATTTGTTTTTATTTTGTTTCAATTGATTTTTTAAGGAATTGTTTCATTTTAAATTGTGGAATTAATTTGTTTTTTATTTTGTTTCAACTGATACTATAACGTTTTAAAATGGTTACGTTGACGACTGTCAGCATTTGTTTACAATTTATTGTTAACATCTGTATAACAGCTGTGTCGATAACATGTGTATAAGAAATCTAACTATATATTAATTTTACGTTGAAGTACGTCAGCATTTGCGTACATTTTATAGCTAACATCTGTAGATGTCTTCTTCATGTATTTTTCTTCATGTATTTTTATTAACATTTTATTATAGTGTGTGTAATTGGGCTCACCTGTACATACTAAATAAAATATTATTATTATTAGAAACTTGAAATTAGGTAGGATTATAGGTTTTACTCTTACTCTTTATATTAAGGTGAGATAAAATGCTTTTTTATTTTAATAATTTGCATTTAATTTATATTTCATTAATTATTCAATAAAAATTATTTCACTAAACCTTTATTAGTTTATTTAAATCGCATTGAGGATCGGAGATCCGGGGCTGCCCTACTAGTGAATTTATTAAAATAATGTTTACCTTATCGACTTCGACGAAAACATAAAAATCGTAGATTCTCCTCGAGATGTATAGTTTTAAGCACTCATAATAGGAAATGTTTACTTATTAAAATAAATAAATAAAATAATTTATTAAGACACGATTTTTGGGATATCCTACGCTTTATACTAATATTTGAAAGGGCATTTGAAAAACAACGTGAAGTTAAAAAGAATGAGTACGTTATGGCAAAATAACGAACGTTTTAATTAATCTATTCCTGTTCCAGAAATTCAATTTTCTTCCGTTTTAAATCACTGAATCCGTCAACAAATTGAGTATGGATAAATGCCTTATACAGTTTGTCTTCTTCATTAAGATGTTTCTTTGTGTCTATTTCAATTAAGATTGATATTATATTACAATATTTTACATTTCCTTCTGCACTGTCTTTTTATTAACATTTCCTCATAAAGCCAATTTTTATCAATTTAAATACAAATTCTAACCAGTCATTATACTCATTTTCCACTTAACTTTACAGCTTTGAATAAAATATGTAATATAAACGTCAATACCATTAAATATTTTTTAAAAACGTGAACGTTTAATTTAATTTAATTTTCCACTAGTCAATCTCAAATTATCATTCTCTGAGGATGAACAAACGAGGGTTATCGTTGATTTCTGTTAAAAAAATTTCAAGGAATGCTACTTTAATCTTTAACTCGTTTTAACCTTCGATATTTAATTTATTACAGTGCCTAACTATATGGCGCTAGTGAATCTTTTTTTTTTTTGCCCTCCTCCACTTCAGGTTTTTCCAATAGCAGCTGTCAGCCCCAGCGATAATTTACCTATCTCTTAAACCCTCTTATGATTTATTTCATGTACTCATTTTTGGGATTTTATACAGTGATTAATGCAATTAGGTTTATCTGCCTTCCCGTCCATGTAAGCTCTATAAACCATATGGATTAACCCATTTTGATCCAAACTTACGCGCTATCCTTTTTTAAATTATTTTTAACTAAGAAGGAGGAAGGATCAGCTGTACCGTATAATGGTTAGATATCACACATCTGTACATTTAGGAAGCATTAGAAATATGCTGATTTAGAATTTCATAAGCTATATTTAACCATAGTGCGGTGAAATAAATGTTTAGAGAATTATTTTTGTATATATGTTGTAAAACTCCACTTTATATCTGAATCAGTAGACAAAAGCGAGACAGGAAGAGAAAATATAATGTCATTTAATCAAAATTTACCAGAAAAAAATCTAGATATGTTAAAATCTGAAAAATCAAGAAAAATTCCTCTTAGATATTGTTTAATTACATTTTAATGCTAAAAACTAGGTGATTTTTTTAATCCCATCTTTGCAAATAACCTGTCTTATCGTCGAATGAATCCAGAGTATATATAGCATTATGTGTCAACGCTGATGAAAAATACACTTCTCGTGTGATTATTAGGATCTTGTGACTATCCGAACTATTATGTCCTTGAAATCGAAAAATTATCAGTTTAGTTCATTGCAAAAGAATTTTATAAAACAACATTTAACACTATTCGTGGAAGTCAAACATTAAACGAAGCCATCAGATTATGAGCGTACGTCACTCGCTCCTAAAAGCCCCGTCGAGCTCCGGTCAACCCGTCCGGAACCCACTATTTCATTAATTTGAGTTTAGATAGGAGAAAGGGTAAAAGTATCCCGTTCCTCATCCCACTCACCGTGCTCGATCCCCAAGGGATATCGTTTTCTTTCAACCCCTGAACCCCTTCCTCCCCATCTCTCCCTCTCTCCACCTCCCTCCTTTCCCAAACATCCCTCCCCTTCCTTTCTCTCTAGACACCGATATCCTCCATCCACCTCTCTTTAGCCCCATTCCATCTTCCTCTCTTCGTCTCATTCCCATTCTGGAACTCTGTCGCTCGTTCCGATCCCTTCTCATTAAACCTCCCTCCTATAGTAGTAGTGTCTCTCTCTTCCTTCTCTAATATCATCTCCCTCTTTCTTTTTTCCGAAAAAACCAACCGCACTCCACGTTACGCGGAAAAGAACAAAGGTTCGCCATTGGTGGATGCGTGGGCTGGTGCCAAAAGGTCACACGGAGTAAGTAGGAGGAAGCTATATCGTTGCCCCGGAAGAGGTGAAAGCGAATCAAGTGACGCCCTGCCATTGTGACAGGAGCGAGAAGGAAGCGATCGGTAAGAAGGGAGAGGAATAAATGCAGGATGTGGAACGATCGAGAAAATGTGACAAAAAGGAAATGGAGAATGGAGAAATTGCGACGATGACGAAGGGGAAAAAAGAGACAGACTTGAAGCATTGGAACGAAGAGAAACAGGAATCACTCGAAAAAGTATATTCGTACTGATTCCGAGAGCACTAATCTAAGTTGACGGAATAACTGTTTCATTGATTTACTAACTCTGCGTTTTATAGAAAACTAGCGTAATGTCCGTTGAAATATCCACGGGAGTAAAGATTCGATCGTTCAAGCTATTTATGGAGATCAAACTGGCATCAGAAACATAAATTTTATTGAAAGTAATATCCCTCTCCTTCATTCCCCCTCTCTCCTTTTCTTCTCCCTTCCTCTACCTCCCTCTGCTTCCCTCTCTCACCCTCCCTCCCTCTCACTCGTATTAAAAGTACTCAAAGCACGACATCGAGGTTTGACAATGGAATTGGTAGGCAATGTAAGATCCCCTTAAAATGGCTAGATTTCCTCAAACGGTGTGAATTAAATGTTTAAATTGAGATATTTCGAACTGTAGGCGGAAAAGGACGAACAGAATAAGAACCTTTATAATGTTTTCTTCAAAATGGTTCACATCCGTAGGTCAATTCTTTCTCTTTTTAATCTCAAAATGAATGAAAGTCTGCACGGTGAAAAATTGATTTTTAACTTATTGGAAATGGAAATTATCCCCTGGAGTCGAACCCAGATCTTTGTTCTCAAGTTCGATACATTAAAAAGTTTTGTTATTTTATCATAATGCTATCCTGAAAATTTCATCAAGTTTGGTTCAGTCGTTTGCGAGATATTAAGCTTCAAAAAGCATTACACACAAAGTGACAAAGTGACACTGTCTTTTATAATAGTTTAGATGTTAAAATAAAAATTGGGCTTCAAATAGTAATGGAAGCAAAACTATCACTCAGCGAAATTTAATGCACTAAAATTACGTAAACACAGGCGGACAAATGAAATACGTATAATCTATCTCTGAAAACGTTTCAAGGAAAAATTATAGAAAATTATATTTCTTACAACTTTGATAATTGCAAATATTTCCATTAATGAAGCTCTATAGGACATATTTGACAAAAACGTAAAAATGACAAAAACCGGGAGATTTTTCCAAGCGATTCTCAATAATAACTTAATTTCGCAAGAATCTGCACGAACTACTGATTACATATAGTTAACGACACGTGTGTAGATCGAGAAAGAGACATTTCCAGCAGTTGACCATTCTTGAGAGTAGGAATTTCTGAATAAATTCTGTTATGGGAAAAATTGTTGATATGTATAGGATTACATAGCACTCTTTTAATAACAAATCTAATTATTTTACCCGTTCCTTTCCATATCACCAATAATGCATTTGGAAACGGTGTATTATTCCGACCAGGAGAAAACATTTCCACTTTTGCTTATTAATCTGTATTTTTTTCAGTAAACTTCACTGTTTGTATAAGTACCGAAAAGAATTCATAATTCAGAAAAAGCGTCCGATGTACTTTTTTCCGCTCACTGGGATTAACAAAAATGTCCGCAAATTGCGCATCTTGTACATACAAGGATGAAATTAAATGAATTGCTGCCAATTTTCATATCGTTATAGATTCCCTTTTGGCAAGTCAGGATAAATGGTCCACTCTCTCAAAAAAAGGAATATTTCTACAATAATGATCATCCTAATGCATAACTATACCGATTCTCTTTTACTTTCAGGTAATCGAGGCTTGAGAACGAGAATTTGTCTAAATTAAATAGAATGAATTCGAATGAAATTTTCGGTAATTCTTAGATAAATATTTTTTTACTTTATGTAATACTATTGTTTTCTTCCGTATTAGCTCTCTTTCAAAACGATGTTGCCTCTTTAGATTACGTGTACGTATATCATATATATGTTTATAAAACCATTAGATATAAATGAATTATTTCTTCACTACTGTCTTTCGATCGATCAGATAAAAATTACTTCATGAAAAACCAAATTCTCCTCTATAACACAAATTTGAGCATAGACAACTTTCAAATACTGTCCTAAGTGAATTCGTTCAATCTCTTTTCGAATAGTTTAAACTAATTTGGAACCCATCGATGTAGGTCTTTTTCATAAGCCTCACTGAAATTCTTCTGTTCTTCTCTCTTAATTCCTAGTTTTCTTCGCGAATTGTATTACGGAATACAGCTCCATATTTCTCTTGGGTTTGTTTTCCCCCACTGAAAAAAGCCCCAGAAAACTACGAATGCGTTAAGAATATCCGAAATAAAATTGAAGTCTTCCACTCAACGACTAATACAATCACATTAGATGTTAGGGTTATTTCCAGTAAGAGTAAGATAAAACTATTCAAGAAATTCAGAATAACAGAGTAGGTTAAAGTTAGAAACTGACTGTTTGTTCAAAGTTAAGACAACAGAAGAAGCCACATCGATTATATACTTATTTCTTATTCAAACAAATTAAAATAATGGACGCACCAGAGAAAATAGTTAATATTTAAAAGGGGATGAGGTCAGATATTCTGAATATTGTATCATCGAATGGGATATAAACATTTTAAACCTATGAATATATTACAAGAATTGTAAATTTGAGAATCTTGAGTCGAAGATAATATTTAGGCTTGGCAGTTGTCGATGCTTATTTTTCTTAAATTCTACACCTTAAGTCGACGTCCTTAAATGAAAGTTTATTTTTCCTAAAACTGACGCCGAATATCGATGTTTATTTTAATACATTTGATCTACTTTTAACTATAAATTCGTATATTTTGAATTTCATCTAATATATGCGTGTATATAAAAATAAGACTTCCATTTTGTTTGCCAGATTTTGCATTGACTTCGACTACAAACCTGGAATAAATCAGAAAGTGCATTTAAATCGCGCAATCTCATTTCTTCGACCAACAAAGGAACTCTTTCCTCTCACCATCAAACGCATTTATTCTTCCGACCAACGAACTCGCTTATTCCTCTAAAAAGCAAACGTACTTATTCCTCCGTCCAAAAATGCTTGATACTCATTCTTTGTGTTCTTAAATATTTTCTTTTTGCATATTCTCATAAAATTTACAATACTGCTTACGTTAGAGACATTTAAAATGTCTGAAAGATAACATGTAGATGTATGACGATTCAATATATCGGTTGCCTCCCTAATTGTATGATTCCCTAAAATATAAATATCATGAAAATGACGGTGAGAATGCAATTGCATCATTTTGCAGCGATGGACAGTCATTTTTCAGTTTAAGAAACCCCTTCTTTTCGCATCTTTGAGGAAGTCGGCTGATCTTTCAGCACAGAAGACACGATAGGCCTCCCCCGACTTCCTAGAACATATGCTGGTGAAAAAGCGACACTTATCGACCACAATTCATTTATGTCGAATTTGAACATTTTGCGAATTCGATGTTTATCAATATTTATACATCTAAATCGAATCCTACCAAACCTAATCATATTCCATTTTCCAGCATACGTAAAAGTGCGTATTTTTTGTGATTTGAACGCTTAATCTAGCATGAGTTGCCATGCAACCTGTATTGTTTTGTTATTAATTAATCAAGTCAGTATGTTATAACTAGTGTAATGCCCGTTGAAATATCAACGGAAGAATTAGAGAGAGACAGATAGATTATTATTATTTTCATTTAAAATAATTAATATCCCACTTTCACATATGAAATATTTTGTCATATACAACATATCCATTGAATATTCTGTTGTTGACGGGCTATCTTTAGTTAAACTTAAAATAGTTGCCTCTCTTCCCCTCCCTTTCCCCCTCCCTTTCCCCCTCCCTTTCACACCTCCCACCCTCTTTCTCCCTCCCCCTCCTAATTTCTCCCCCTCCCCCTCTCTCTTCTCCCCCTCTTCCCCCCTCCCCCCTCTACTTCCCTCTCTCCCCCTCCCTCTCGCTTCCCCCTCTACCTCTCTCTCCCCCCCTCTCTCTCGTATTAAAAGCATACATAGCACGCTTACACCCATAAGGATTGATACAACAATAGGATTTTGAGGTCTAACAATATAATTGGTAGCCAAGGAAACATTCAGTTAAATGGCAATATTTCCACAAAATATGTGAATTAAACGTATAACATGAACGATTTCGAATTCTATGCGGAAAAAGATGAACAGAATAAGAAACTCTGTAATTTTTTCTTAAAGACGGTTCAGATCCGAAGATCGTAGGTTAATTCCTTCTAATTTTAATTTCCAAAACAATAAAAGCCTGCAATTCAAAAAATTGATTTTTACATGTTACCTTACGTAAAATGGAAATGTCCTCATTGGAGTTGAACCCAGGACTTTTTTGGAGATTTATTTTCGTCATCACCTTAAAATATGTTAATCAAGCATCCTTGCCAAATTTCAATCTTCTACTTATCCAGGAAGTTTGTTAAAACGCTCTATATCGGTCATCGTGAAAGCGTGACCAACCAACCAACAGACTTGGGCTATTATAATATAAAATTTTTAATGTGTACCCGTCATATGACAGCTTATTATTCTAGTTATACATATAAAAGACCAGATATTTCTGTCCGGCAAACGCTTTGTTTACATAGTAACCCAGAAATGGGTCTACTTTAGATATCGGTAAGTCTAATATTTTATTTTGCTTTGTTTAGAATAAAAGTAGTAATATTTTGTGATAATTGTCTTGTAAGCCTCACTTTAATATATCGTCTGTATTATTACGCAAAGCCAACTTTATTCAGAATAGATTTCAATTCAATTTTTTTCACTGAAAATTACATTTTTAAGAAATTTAAAGCATTTGAAAGATAATATTTAGGTAAGTTTGGTGTGTTAACAGTTTACAATGCTGAAATAAATTGGTGATTTGTTTTGTTCAGATAGTTTTCAAAGAAATTATTCCGCTAATTAAATAATTAGTTAGTTTTTAATTTAAATCTTTTAAAAAGTTTTATTTACATAACGACGGAGAACATTGTTGAGTATTCGAATAAGCTTTCTTTCTTCGTAAGTACAGAGCACAATTTTAAAGCAATCATAACGTAAGTGCACGAAATTTAATTATTTTCCCTATGTTATATATTGTATGTATACATGTAATTATTTCCCTGTCTTCGCACACCGACAATTATATGTAGCATTGACGAGAACAAGGTGGGAGAAGAACATCAGAATTTTATAGCCGAAAATAAAAACGAAAGGCATTTACTAAACGACAACAGAATATTCACTAGAAATGTAATATATGACGAAATATTTCTTATGTAAAAGCGTGCTATTAATTATTTTAAATGCAAATATTAATAATCTATCTATAATTCTTCCGTTGATATTTTAACGGGCATTACATTAGTAGTATATATCGTATCTCCGAAAGTTTGTGTGTCTCATTAAACACGCCCAAACTATAAGAACTTGAACAAACAAATTTGATACAGTTCTTACTTACATCATAACTTGGTGATTGGTGAAGGTTTGGTCAAGCGGGATTAGTCAATGCTGCCAATATAGAGGATTCACATTTTTACATAAGATAACGTAAAACTCGATTGCTTGACGTGCAGGCCTTCATTCTTTTGCAAATTTAAATTACTTAAACTGAAGATTCGAATTCGGCAAAAAATACAAATAAACTGAAAGAATCAACTTTATATTTTTTAAAAACAGAACTCGAACCTAAGCAGATTTAGCGTAAAATTTATTTTTTAATCATGAAAAAATGGAAATGCTAAATACCAAGCAAAGGAGACCAATGCTTCTAAATGGGAACTGATCTCACAAGCAATATCGTTAGCATTTGCAAACCAAGGTTTTCGAGCAACGCCGAGTTAATTTTGCTAGTTTATCAATAAAACAACAACAAATGTTTGTTCTGAGCCACGTAGAGAAATCTAATTCGATGAACTTAACATTAAGGGAATACGTTCACAAACATTCACATGACAAGTAAACATTCGAATACAAGGCACTTTAAAGATACAAGAATTTACTTGACTAAGTCTTGCATTTTGTAAAGCGCCTTTCTGAAGTGATTAAACTCGTTTCCGTGGCAACAGATTTCGCCTAGTATTGCGAAACAACCTCAAAGTTGGTCAAAGGGGTCTACAACTCAGAGGAAGCCCGCAATCCGTCCGGCTTTAGCCTAATTAGCCTAACACATTTAAAGCTAGACCGCTTTGTTTAAGCGAATACAATACGCCAAAAAAAGTGAGAAATAGCGTGCAGCATTGACTTCAATAATTTATAGATTTACAAGAAACGTATTGAAGACATTTCGCGTAATATTCTCTTTGAGTTTCTCTTGTTTAGTGAAACTAGGCTTTATCGATCTTTAGAGTAGTGGTAAACTCCAGGTTTAGTGATGTTAAAGGGACAACACGAGCGTATCGATGTTTATCGACCACGAGTATGTTAAAGTGTACCTCGATACGTCGCGTTCCCATCGCGAATTGTCGCAAAAGGCAAAAGTTTGAGGTTAACTGCGACTTTGTGTAACTTGATTTACTAATTCAAGATATGTTTCGGTTGATTTCTTCCGTCTGTATATGTATTTATTTATTAGCCTTTTTCTTCAACTTCTAATAGCTTACGACTTACAATTAGTAATACATTGAATTCCCCTGACATCTTATATCTTTCATGATAAAATTAATGATAGGGGCCTCATAAGAGTTTGCCATGTCACTGATCCTCCCCCTCCCCTGCATCTCCCCCCCCCCCCCCTGCTCAACAGAATTTCTCGTATCAAGGGCCACTCCGCTGGGTCGACCTTCGGTAAATTTAAAAATGAAGAGTAGATCTTGGGTGCTGAAAGTTTGAAGACCCCTGATCTAAAAGAACGGAACAATAAATTTTGGGAATTTTAAATTTATTGTTTAAATTTTAGTGCGCATAAATGTTTTATTCGTTTTTTATTTAAGTTTTAGTCAAAATTAATAATTAAATCACGCATGCCGATCTCTAGAATTTCAGTCTTTTTCGTTTCGTATAAATCTTTTATTTACAAAAATTCGATTGATTCGATATCAATCTGGCTAGGCTGAAGATTAATAGACGTTCCTTTGCATTATTAGTTTCATTGGAAAATTATATCTTCACATAATGACCATCAAGTAGCACCGTTAATTAATAATATGCACTTTACTCCTTCCGCACGAATAGAAATTACATTAACATTCTTATAAACTTGTTCAAAATTATACCGTGTTCTCTCCAAATCTTGAAATCAACAGACTTTCTCGATCTTTTCTCATTAAAAAATATTACCACGGGCCACTATCAATCACATTTCTCATGTTGGTTTCTATTACTGATTTCCAGCCACTAATCCTTTCATACCGCTCACAAAGTCCTACCTTCTTCTCAGTCACGTCTAACTTTTAGTTTTGTTTTTCTTAAACACTGACGCCAACTACCTACATCAAGTCCAAACATATGCTATAGGAGATAGTTAGGGCTGAGCTACATGAGTTCGAAAAATCTGTTTTTGTTGTCTCGCACCTGAAATTATGACGGTTTCAATTAATCCCGCTTGTACTCTATCCCCATCAACCAGTTTTCTATCCCAACCCTCCATCCCTCTAAAACCGTCTTGTCTTCCTAGACTCATCCACGACGAAAGAGAACTTTCCGCCAAAAATCTCTTCTTTTCTCAGGCCATTAAAATAGAAAACTCCAATCACTGAAGCGGACGTCGCTTAATCATTTGACTTAAAAATCTCCCCGGTATATCGAATTCCTCTTTCAGCGGGAATAAGAAAGAAATAATGGAGCCTCTTTTTAAGTGTACCTCCGGCGACGGTTACCTAGGTAACGCAATTATTGAGAATGAAACAAAAGGAAGGGAAAGAATCTGATTTTCATCTTCGGAAATAGGCAGGAAGTGTTGGGTATCACCATCGTAAGGAAAAGAAAACATAGATATTGGATCTTATTTTTTGGTTTCGTTTTATTTTATCTTCTCAGTGCTCCTTAATTTATAATTCCTCCTTTTCATCTAAAGTATTTCGAATCCGACATCGCGGTGTGCGGTGCTCGGTTGAAGAAAATTAATAGAACGATTGGGTTTCTTTCCTTTATACCGCAAAAGAGAAAAAAGAAAGAATGGAATCCCACTTGGATGCTCGCTTCGATTTCTGAAAATGGGAATGGAAGTAATAATGGGCCGAATCCATTTTCCCAAGCGCAAAAGAAGACATAAAACCATCTGATCGTAATAATCGTCTAATTATTTCAATGCTTATAGCTTACATAGGTCCCTTTGTGGAAGTCGCTTTCTTTGTAAGTGCTATCGCGGTGATAATAACCTTCGGTGATTTGCAGCATCCGACAAAAATAATAATATCGATCTTATATTGTACTAGTAACGAGCAAAAATAAAAATTTTATGTTAAGTTTAAAACTTTTCATCTGGAAATCGTATTTTTCCTCCTATAAATTCCAAGATATAAAATTTCATACCACGAAATCAATATTTATATTAAATCACATTTTTATAATATACTAGCAGAATTTCCCGTTGAATTTCAACGGATTTAGTGAAGCTACTACAGCACAACATACAAACTCTTTAAAAGATATAGTAGATACTTTTTAAATTACAATTAGCTTTTCTTAACAATTAATCATATTTGCTTGTAACAATCCGTTTCCGAACGTATTGCATTCAAATATAACGATAATTTTATTTCCTATCATATTACTTTCGCCAAATCCAGCTTCATTTCTTGTGTAATTATGCCTCGCTGAAATACTTACTTTTATGTATTGTAAGCAAGAAATCCGTGAAAAAGCAACGTACAGTTGTCCATGATTGAACACTGACTCCGGTAAATGTACACCAGATACGTGAGCTTATTTACGTTAATAAACATTATGATGTCAAATATAATGATTTTACTTAAAAAAAATGTAAGATTCCAGTATTCAATAGACGAAAGAATGTTCAATTACTTTCATCAATAAACGCTTCCTGAATAATAATCAGTATGTATTTCATAAACATCGATCGTTTCGTTGCTTAAACAACAGTACGAAGCGAATAACACTAAACTTTCGTCTATTTGTAAGCTAATTGAATCGGAGGTAATAATGACGGCCGCCCTGGCAACGCCCGGGAGGGGTACGAAAAATCCACAAAATTTCGAAACAAATAACGTATTTCTGAAAACTTCGACCGTGTAACATGTAAACTTCGCAGGAATACGATAGTATAGAGTTTTATAAAGCAAAAACGAAAAAAATCGGTCCATATTTACTTATTTTAATGCTCGTCAATGCAAGTCAAGAAATAGATTCATAAGTGTTATCTTATGGAAAAATGTTAATCCTCTATATTGGCAGCACTGATTAATCCCGGTTGACCAAACCTTAACCATTCACTAAGTTAGGATGTAAGGAAGAATCGTACCAAATTTGGTTATTCTAGCTTTTATCGTTTAGGAGGAGTTTCATGAACAAACACAAACCAACAAACACACAAAATATATTATAGTAGATAGATTACTTTTAAGTACTTGAGAATAATTGCATCCTTGCTACGTGTTCATGTTAGATAACCAAAGCCTATTAGATTCCTTTGTAGCAGCAAAAATGATCGCGAAAACAAATGTATCCTTTTCCACAACCTTAAATCCTTTTTACAATTCGCCTGCTCGCATTTAATGATAATGGTGTCGTGGAATCGTAACATATTTGGTCTTGAATACGATATTTATTGCAATTTTTATACGGAAATTTCCACCACAAAGAAAACTTCAAGCGCAGAAGTGCCATTCTACGAAGTTGCGAAATTATTTTCGAAACTTCAAAGGGAACTTTTTATTTCTCCTTCCTATTTACTTCTAAAAATCGGGAAGCATCTCCGGAGAAGGTTCTCCATCAATATTGTTCCAGGATTTACATAAGTTATGTAATTAATTATTAAATAATGCCTCTACTTTCTCCTTTGGGGGGGGGGGTTTCCATCATTATTTTGCTCTCTTTTCCTGGTCTTGAAGTTCTATTTCCGCAATATTTGGCACTGTAATTATCATCGGATGCATTAAAACATATAGGGCACTTGATACAAAGAAAATAAATTCCTCGTTTGCTTCTAACCTCTAAAAATATCAGTGTATAGAATTCTATTAAATGAGGCAACAGATACATTTGGATATTTTCACTTCGCATTTCTTGAAATTTCACTTTCTTTGATAAACTACAAGAATTCTATAGTACAGAAATGTCAGAACTTATTTTATTCATTGTTGTTTCCAAAACGTGAACTAAATAAAATACCACCAATCTGATACGGATGAAAATTTACCGAATCACAAGCAGGAGCCATCTTAATGTTAAGGTTACTGGCCTTTGCTCCAAAGACATTATATGCATCCAGGACACTGCATTTCTACGATAAGCAGTAGAGGGTTTTTAATTAGCTTTCATAAATTTATTCAAATAGCTATTTAAAAATGTCCATCGTATCTTGTCTACCATATCCTACGCCCGGTTTGTCGTTTGTGCAATGATATCTTTCGATAGCCTGATCGAATGTCACGCCTTACGTTCCTTTGTCTACTGCGGAAGCTGCAACAGACAGAACGCAGGTAATCGATCTCGCCAAGGTTGATTTACTTCGACATGTTTTGCCGTCGATATTGATAGTAGAAAGATCAATCGACATAGGACATCTCGAGGCTGTCGATCCATCAGGCCCCCTCGGATGCGATTAACCACAGCGCGTCGTCGCCATGATGACGCGGAGACCATAGAACGGCAGGGGTTGTCAGAGATAGACCTAAATCGGCAGTAGATATCTTTTCCTCTCTTCTCCCAACTTGACGTGAGCTATTGGAAAGAGAAAGTCGTGTCTTATCGCTATCGACTAGCCTGAATCTCTCTCTCCACCAACTCCCTACGGCTTACATCCTCTTCCGTGCTGTGGAGGAGTGATGCGGAGGATGAGGACGGAATCCTTTTGTCGTGTTATTGATAGAGGCATTGCTCACCACGTAAATTACACTTCTTTAAACATTCATGCGGCTATATAGCCTTTGAAGAATTTGCAATACATATTGCATTATCCGGTGTGAAATTTTACTAGTCGTCTAGGTTGGGTTTAAATAAGTTTATTTTGAAATTTTCTTACATTTTTGGGGTAATGTTAGGAAATTTCATAGCGCTACTACAGTCATTTTATCTAGTTTATCCTTTTCATAATATTTGCAGTACAGTTATTTACAGTATTCCTGCCTTGTCCACACAACACGATAGATATAATCCTCGAAGAATATTTGTCTCGTTTTGAGCAATTTTGGTCGCCATGTCCGCAATTCCTTCACCTATTCTCGCTACTTAATCCTCTACTCTATTTTCGTATGCCTTACTACCTCTAGTTGAATCTCGGAAACGTCTCTTTTATGTTTCACTTTCCCCACAGGTAATTTACTTGAACAATGGCCCCATCTTTCATATTCAACTCCAAAATAAAACTTTCTACGGGACTGTGCTACGTTACTTCATATTTATATAACTTCTGTTATTTTTAAAGGTCTCACTCGGCAAACTTCCTAAATACTTCCGCAAAGTTCTCCATGGAAAGAGCAATTCGTCATTCGGGATGGGTTGTTAAGCCATGTGCCTCCAACGATGCAATTCGCTCTGGGCGAGTCGACACCTGCCTTCGTTGCGAAAGTATGCGAGGATGGATGAGAACATTCTGCCGCTACGTTTGACGCTGAATCGAAAAGAATTGCTCCAGAAATGTGTGTGAATCATCACAACACAAGGTAATAATCGAGATGAATTTACCTAAATATTTTGTGATGGATAATTAAATCTGTAAAATATTTTTATCAAATCATTTATCCTATTGTTTGCAAAGAATATGCACATAAATTGTGTAAAATCTTTATAATATAGATAAATGAGAACTCTCCGGAATCTCTGACAAAATCCATTTTCTATCAGCAAATCTCGAGATTACATCACAGTGTTCTAACACTAAATGTTTCTTTAGAGCAAAATACCTCTTTTACAAAACCATAGGAGAATGAATACGGTATTTGATCTTCCAATTATTTTGCTTAGCATAACAATGCATAACATATTTTTTTTATTTGAAAATTGTGTAAATTTCACATTTTTATTTTCACGTCAAAATTAAAATTTACATATTGATATTAAACCTACATGAATCATAGCTAAATAAACCTTAGGTATGTACTAGGCGAAATATTTAGAAATATGAACGCTTCTGCTCTGAAAGCGCACGCAATTTAACTTGACCCTCGCTTTCCTCACGATTTTCGTCATTTATCTCATTTTTCGCAGTCTCGAAAGCGGTCAGAGATTGGAATTTTTAACATTTTTTTTACCATGGTCGAATATTTTTCCACCCCCTCCGTCTTCCGAGAAAAAATACGATTACATTTTCCTCCCCTGGTCCGATGCTCATCTGGCAATCACCGGGAAATCCTTCCCTAACCACCGCTTTTCTGCCCACATGCGGTATCCCCCAGCGCAACCCCCGTGCGCGCACCCAACCCCAATCCCTACTTCCACCCATTCACGCACCGGGACAACAAACACCGACTAACTTCGATCCGTGAACCCCGAAGCACAGTTTTGCCCTCGTGTGCCACCCTTTCCGACAGTTCCAGCCACCGAGAGACTTCGGTTCCAGCCGTCGCCCCCTCCTCCCCAACGACGCCCCTCCCCCGTCCAGGTGCCTCCGGATCCGACCGTTGCCATAGAGATTTAGAGCGCGCCATGACCCGGACTCCTCCCTCCTTTCACCCTCTCTCCTCACTCTCTCCTTTCCCGCTTCCTCCACTCTATTCTTCTTCATTTTCCTTCTACTCCCGTTTCTCCCTTTCACCGCCAGGGACTGTCGTTGATAACAAGCTAGTTCTCAGAAATGTAAATGTCATCGGAATGAATTTGTTTTATTTTGTTAGGACGACCGTGTTCCGCTTCGTGCCACTCGTTGCGCGCCGGTTCTCACGGCACTAAGCTTTCGTAACTGGCAATTTGAACGCA
Source organism: Uropetala carovei (assembly GCA_036926305.1). Taxonomy (NCBI): domain Eukaryota; kingdom Metazoa; phylum Arthropoda; class Insecta; order Odonata; family Petaluridae; genus Uropetala; species Uropetala carovei. The sequence goes on from JAXCHB010000356.1 coordinate 203,749, forward strand.
CGCCGGGGCAGCAAAACATATAACCTGACTAGGTCCACCGGGGAATGAGAGAGTTCTGCTCACGAGTACACGAAACGAATATTTTTATTTCTCGCACGGACGAAACGCATGTTGCCAATATGTTCCCGTAAATCGTACACTGCAGTTTTTTTCTTTAATTGCTCAGCTTTTTTTGCAGTAGAAAAACAAAAGAATTGTTGATTTTTCCCATTTCTGTACAAAGGCAATTAACGTGTTCCTCGTAAAGTTTCATCCAATCCATGTTACCATATGGGTTTATGTGTAGAATCTGCTGTAGGACAGTTTAGAAAAACGGAGGAATGAGAGATGAAGAAATAGACGAGGAAGAGAAAAGGAGAAAACACGAGGAAAACGGCGAGATATTAAAGATGAGGTGAAGTGGGGGGAGGAAGTGAAAACAATTAGGAGAACTGCAAGGAGGGAAGGAATGGAAAAGGAAATATTCAGAAAAGGGTAAAAAAAGAAGCAGGATATAGACGAAGGAATTATCAGGGAATTGTAGAAAAAGAGGAGGGTGAAACAGCATGGATGAAAGAGAGAGCGTTGTGGGGGAGAGTGGCTGAGAGAAACGAAATTGATTGGTGCGGAGGATATTTTAGAGGGACAAGAGAGAAAGGAAAAAATAGAGGAGCAAGAGAGAGAGGGAGAGATGGGAGAACGGTCGAGGTTGATGGAGGAGAGTGGATTAGAAAGAGAGGTAGAAAGGAGGAGAGCGTGAAGGAGTGAGGCTAGAGAGAGAGAGAGGGATGGCAGATAGGGAGAGAGGAGACAGGTAGGGGAAAGAGCAGATAGACTCTTTCCGATCCACGATATCCCCGCCGTCCGCTCTCACCTTCTTCCTATACCTATAGCTGGTGTTCACGCATGACCAATGAACTTCCACATCAGTTATTGGAAATCTGCAATCGTTCTCTCGTTTGTGTAAACTCAAGAGTATCTCGCGCGAGCCATTTGTAGATTACAAATTTCAAATTGAATCTATAAAATTATCTTCCTCGCACAAACCTTTCCGGGAACAGTAGTTTTTACGGTAATTTAGCGTTTCTCATTTTCTCTCATAACCGTGTATAATAACTAGCATTTTTTTAAACCAATAAGTACGCATAATATTATGCAGATAAATTTTGGGTGTAACACACTTCATTCTTCAGTTTCTGAAGAGAATGGAAGCTTGAGACCAACTATGAACCCAATTTTTAGCGAGAGAAATATTATTAAAATAAGTCATAAAATTTACAGTTTACAATTTATTCACTAGATCAAGAACGTTACACATTGAGTAATGGTCGCGTACAGATATTTTCTCATACGTCCGAAGGCTTTTAACTGAGAAATTTCTAGCCTCTCTGCGCCTCGTTCTCCCGAAATATATTTCCTGAAACTAAAGTTGACACAGACATATACCATCGATACTATCTCGTGGCAAATAAGGCGTAAAATACTTCACATTCTGATAAAACCTAAATTTAACCTCCTAATTTAAAAGTTTAATAGACGAAGAACTGAATATTAACCTCGATATACAACGAAAAGCGTTTTTTTTTAAAACTAAATATCTAAAAAATGTATTTCTAGAGAAAGCTTCGCGTCAAACTTAAACTACGTATAATAACTATTGTGCTCAAAACTCGATAATTTCAGCCTGGTAGTTATCTAAACATCATAACATAAGATTTAAATTTAATGAACTGCTAAAAGTTTCTCGTGCTTGTATAATTACATAATGTTATCAAATACTGTCTAAGATGTTCAAAATACAGAAGCGATGGCAGAAAGAAAATGCAATTAACTGCGAAAGTTCAATTCAATCGGCCGTTAGAAGATGACATGCCGCATTCAGCCAAACGAATGAAGATTCACATCTCGCTTATCGAATGTTCGAAGCGCCATAAGAATGTTCAAATTTTTCAGAGGATTATTAAGGTGCCGTACTGCCGAAGGAAGGATGCTTCCACTGTATCTTGTTCCTTAATGTTATCACAAAGTATTAACGAAAACGCACATTTCCAAAGAGCGTATACCGAGAGAGGCATCTATCAACGTCAGCAAAATATCGAAATATCGTTTTAATTTCCTTTCATACATTGTTTATAAAGTGCAATTTTGAAGTTGCTATGATTTTAAATTTTTTCAATAGTGGCAATTGTAGACTTAAAAAAGCATTCTTTAAGTAAAACATAAGAATGGCTGAAATGAATAATCACTATTTTTTGCTTCTTTCGATATTTTATTCCTAAGCCAATTTTACTAAAAGAGCGAATATCAATACCGTTTTATTTAACAAACCAGCATTGCGATGAGTGGAAATTTCTACTAAGTTCGATTAAGCAAATGTATATAAACAGCGTCAGTTATAATGAATTCGGGTAATTAAAAATGCCGCTAAGAGATTAAGACGAGAAATTGTCTTATGACTGGAAATAAGCAAAGATTAAATGCTCGTCTCATTCTTGCGCATTAATATCCCTAAATTACCAACGCAGGCAGGAAATCTTACGGAGAGGAAAAAAGCTTAAAGGCATTTTTCATGCTACCTCCAGATCTCTATGAGAATAATTCGAGATCATAATAAATAATTTCTTTTTCTGCTACCATTAAAGCTATAACGCCCTCCCACCCCCTCCTTTCCCGTTCCCTTCTCTCCATCCCAATTTTTCCATCCCCTATTCCTTTCCCTCCACTCATAGGTGTCAAGTCCATACAAACGTCTGGGCGGGCTGTCAAAACCCAAGGGAAACTTTTTGTAAGGCGATGCTTGAATGGTACAGAGAGCATAGTTTTATTTTTGGAGAGAGCAGAAACATCGGATTCAGATTCCAACCCAGAAGTGAGAAGGAAGAGGCGAAAACGAAATTTTCAAGTTCATCCTGCTCCTCCTTTTCAATTCTGTAAACGCGTGGGAGATTCGTTTATCAGTTCTCTCAATCAGAGGCGGATTTAGGCCTTCCGGAGCCCGTGGCGCTAAAAAATTCGGGGCCCTCAATATTATGGTACAGATATAACCTACACACACTTAACCTATTGCTACAAACTCTCATATTCATCTTTGATTTTTCTATGGAAATACAGATTTTCTCTTTAAGAAGAAAGAAGAATCACTAACAAATAAGATGGAATGTTTATAAAGAGTTGACAAAATTTATAGAAAACCATATTTTGCAAAATTAATTACATTAATGGAAATACTACATACAAATGAAAAAAATCCGAGAAAAATCCATTTCATTTCATGCAGAAAATAACATTTTTCCAAAAGTAATAAGTTTCTTAAAATATCCAAAATTTTCATTTCGCAACTGATAAAAATAAAGCATATAATTACAATAGGTATAATTACTATATGAAAGGTACTAGCAATTCATAAATTTCCTTTTCTAGATTTATCTTTTGCAAAAATATCTACATATTATTACGCTCGGATCTATATTATTTAAAAAGACATTCTCAATGTAAAGTAAAGCTAAACAATTCAGACGACTGTCACTCATTGTATTGCTCTGATAATTTTTCACACGCTTTAGGGCCGAAGCATTTGAAATTGGCATTGTTAATAAAATTCTTACAATAATTTCTACGTTAGGAAAAGTTGATTTCATAATGGAAACCAATGTATTCATTTCAGTAATGCTCTATGATTTGTCTTATTCTTTCGCAAATAATCAAATGTGATCTAAATCACCTTAAAAATGTATGGAATCAATGTCACCCTTGTAATAGTCGCTAGAACCGAAAACGTCTACAGATCTTTTTTCTCGGACAAAATAAGACAGGCCAACAGAGGCATTAGTTCATTTGGTGCTGTGACACCCCCTGCCAAACGCTTCTGACGGCTTGTATTCATGTAAATGCAAATGTAATATTATAACTGAAATTATACACAAACTTTTGTGGATCTCCTACTTAACGGAGCTACTTGCTTCACGGGGCCCCTGGCGCGCGCCATGTGCGCCCCCCTCTAAATCCGCCACTGCTCTCGATCTTTAGTAAGACGAAGTTGAATTTTCTTCATTATTTGGTGCGATTACCTTGAGTTTGATTCATCATCATAGGTAGTCTGTCCATTGACAGGTCCGTGATTATTCTAGGTTAAACTTGGTTCTCCATATACTCCTATTTTCCGCAGTTTTCTTCATGTCTTGATAGCTCTCTTTCCCTTTCAAGTCGTCTACTAGCTGAAACCTTTTCCTACCTCTTTCTCTTTTTCCATCCAGTTTTCCTTCTAGCACTTCTTTAATCATGCACTCTCTCCTCAGGTAATGCCCTATCCAATTCGCCTTCCTCTTTCTGATAGTCTGTATAATCGTTCGCTTCTCTCCTATTCTTCGTAGTACTTCCTCATTTTTCACCCTATCTGTCCATTTTATCTTCAGCATTCTTCTCCATGTCCACATTTCGAAGCTTTCCAAGTATTTTATATCATTTTTCCTTAGCGTCCATGTTTCTGCTCCGTACAAAGCTATACTCCATACATAGCATTTTATCAAACTCTTGCGGATTTCCTGCTCTATATTTCCCGTTAGCAGGAGTTTCTTTCTTCTGAATGAGGCTTTTGCTTTTTTTATTCAAGTCCTGATTTCATCTGTACATTTTGCTTCTCTTGTTATGATGCTTCCAAGGTATTTATAATCTGAAACTTGTTCTAACGGCTTTCCTCCAATACTTATATTCAAATTTTCTTCTTCTTTACTCGCTATTCGCATAACCTTGGATTTTTCTGTATTAATTTCCATACTGTATTTTCTACCTGTTATCACTAGTCTATTTATCATTTTCTGGAGTTCCTTTTCCTTTCTTGCTAAAAGTATTTGATCATCCGCGTATTTCACTGTTCTTATAATCCTTCCTCCGATTTTGAAATCTCCCGTGCCTTCTAACGCTTCCTGCATTAGTCTCTCTCCATATATATCGAATAGAATCGGCGATAGACAGCAGCCCTGTCTTACTCCTCTACCGATATGTACTCCGCTGGTGTCCGTATTCTCCAACCTGACCTTTACAACTTGATTCAGATATAGATTCCTGATCAGTCTCCTGTCTTTCCAGTCTACACCTATATCCTTTAATTTACTCTATCAAAGGCCTTCTGCCAGTCGACGAAACATACGCAGCAATCTTGACTGTACTCTATTGCCCTTTCTGATATGATTCTCACTACACCGATAGCATCTCTGGTTCCTCGTCCTTTTCTGAAGGCGAACTGATCTTCCCCTAGCATTTCCTCGGCCTTCTTCTCTAGTCTTTTATTAAGAATCCTCGTGATGATCTTCGAAGTGTGTGACAGTAGGGATATCGTTCTGTAGTCCTTACACTGCATTGCCTTTGGCTTCTTCTTTAGAGGGATCATTGTCACATCTAAGAAATCCTGAGGCCACTCTCCCGAGTCGTAAATCTTGTTAATTAGCTTCGTAATCACTTTTAGTCCTTCCGATCCCATGACTTTAATTACCTCTGCCGGTATTCCATCGCTGCCTGTAGCTTTTCCTTTCTTTAGTTCCTGTATCGCCTTTTCTGCTTCGCTTTTCATAATACTTGGTCCCAAGTTGTCTTTTTCAATGCAATTCTCTTCTTCCAGTTCCATTTGTACAGATCCTGCCTGCTTTTTGTATAGTTCCTTAATGTATTCTTACCATATCTGTGCTACATCCTTTGGTTCTGCGATTATTTTCCCATCTGTATTAATAATTCCTTTACCACGAATCCCATTAGACTTCTTATCTTCTAACTCCAGTGCCCTAGCTTACATCATATCGTATCGTCCTAACTTCTCCATCTGTTGTATTTCCTCACATTTTTCTTTCATCCAATTTTCCCTAGCTTTATCTGTTACCCTTCTCATCTCATTGTTTATGCGTCTATAGTTGGCTCTACCTTCTTCACTGTTAACATTTTTCCATTTCCTTCTCTCATCCATTTTCTCCAGCATTTCCTTAGTGATCCATGGATCACTAAGGAGTTTGATTATGAGAATGCAAATGGTTTCATCCTTACGGATGAAAGTGAAAGGGAGGAAGCATTTTATTGATTGGTCTCCCCCAGAATCCTCTCCCTAGTAGATACGCGATAGGATAATCAGTAAATCATACTGAAACCTTGTATAACGTTTATCTTAAATCAGACCCCAAAGTTAGAGCAGAGGCAAATTTTCTCGAAATAAGACAGAAATGTGGGCAAATATTTATTTATAACAAAATTCAAAATTATATTGAAACCAAACTCGAAGAAGAGAAAGGTAAAAATGAAAAATTATCCTGTATTTTCCTCTTTCGGAAGAGGGACGGGTTGTATCAATAAAAGGAGAAACTTCGGCTCGTATGTAACATCCAGTTCCAGCAACTAAGACACTCAAAGAATATTGATCTAGTACAGGGGTGTCCAACATTTTTCCCCCATTGGAAATTTTCCATATCCGTTAGTTTTTCCAAATCTATCTAGAGGTGAATATACCATATTAAAACCGCCAATCATTTTACTTATAAATAAATTTAGTTTTACTTTAATAATTTTGACAACAAATTCATATGTAACAGTTAAAATGGGCTGTATTTTAAGCGTCAAATGACCGCAGCGGCCCGCGGGCAGCAGGTTGGACGCCGCTGATCTAGTATATACTAGATGAATTTGTAGTAAGACGTAAATTTTTGTGCGATTATATTATTCTATCAAGTTGACTTGTGATTCGGTGTCCCCGTACGAGATAGTCAAATCGACTACATACAACGGCCTAAATAGAATAAAAATAAATGAAGACACATCCAGCGATATTTTCTCCCTCTCCCTAAATATGGCACTCATATTTGTATATCTCTTTGACCACTTCTTTTCATTTGGCAGACAAATAGAAACGCTCCAACGGTTCGTGGAGCCTAAAGGAAATGAAGTCCCTCTTCCTCTCCATGGTCTGCTCCCTTCATTCATTCATTCCTAACCTTTCGCCGATATTCGGAAAGACTCAATTCAAAACCTTCAAAAAGGGAGCACAGTCAACGGTTGTCACTGGGACGAATGCTCCTTTTCTTGAAAAATTTTCGCTCCACTTCGACTCTACCCACTTTTAAATCACGTGGAGAGAGAGAAAGAAGTGCCTTAGTGAGTTTCTCGATCTCTCATTCTATCTTCCTTCCCATTCCAAGGAATGCATTTGCGGCCGGAGAAAATATCTCCGTCTCTCCTATCCCTCCGACAACGCCGTCGGTGTGATGGCGGCAAAATATTGAACCATACATCCAGTGCCCCACACAGCGGAACCGACGCCCACACTCCAGGCGAATGGCCTCCTCCTCCTCTCTGACTCCCCCTATTTCTTCGCCAGCCACCTCAGCCGAAAGGAACCCTCTCTCCCCATCCCTCCCCTTTTCCGAGCCATTTCACCCTCTCCCCTTTCTCTCTCTCTCGCACAGCCCTTGTCACAGCCCAACCCATACCACAAAAGCCTCCGAAGAAATTGAAATATGCGTATAAATATATTGAATATTTTAAAGGGAGTAGATATTTACTTTCCGTGACGTTTATGAGTTTAAATACAGATGGAAATCTGTAACGTGTTTTACAACATCTTTTATGGAAAAACGCTATTGTATAAGTCATTAAAAGTAAAAGCTGCCAACGATTAGTCTACTCGATTAATTATAATCACATCATAATCAAATGAAATAACTCTTATCCCAATCAAATCAAATAAAATAACTTTTAACCTAGTCAAATCAAATAAGTGATAATAAATTAATCAACTGTTGGTACTATCCTGTTATCTTCTCCCAAAAAATTATTAATTTTTAAGGTCGCTAAGGAAACGTTAAATATCCTTCCCATGACTGATTGGCCGGTCTTGACATTTACAAACCCAATCACCGGACAACGGGGAGGGATACTTTGGTTCCGGGCGAGGCGAAGGGTGCGGTAGCGCCCGGAGACGAATACCCATTAAAACAAAGCGAGCCGAAGGCTCGTCAATATATCCTTTCAATGTTATATTCTCTTGACTGTTGCGCCGCAAATGCAAGGATATACTGACGAGCCTTCGGCTCGCTTTGTTTTAATGGGTAGTCGTCTCCGGGCGCTACCGCACCCTTCGCCTCGCCCGGAACCAAAGAAACCCTCCCCGTTGTCCGGTGATTGGGTTTGTAAATGTCGAGACCGGCCAATCAGTCATGGGTTAGGAAAGCTACCGCATCTTCTTCATTATTTGGCAAATTATAATAATGCATTATAACAATGTCAACCAAGTCATTATAACATTGAAATACCCTTTGGGGGGAGATAACACGATAGTACCAAAGTAAATTGTTTGCCTCAATTCTACTGGCCACTAAATCATCCACAAGAAAACGCACTAAACGAGACAGAATACTGAATCCATTGGCGAAAAAAGGCTTTATCTGCATTATTTTATGAGAGATGGACCTCCGCAAGAAAACGTGCACAACGAGAAAGAATACTAAATCGACTTGCAAAAGAAACTAAGTCTCTGCACTCATTTAGGAGTTCGCGTGTCAGACAGAGGGGCAAACCGAACTCATGAGCGGATTTTTAAAAAGCGTTAAAAAAGGAAATTTAAATTATATTCCTCTGACCACTAGAACCTCTATGAGAAAACGAAGACCACGAGATGGATTTCTATGTACAAATGTGTACGTGACAGCTATTAAGAATTTATGAACTTCATATTCGACATTTATTATACCATTGTAGTTGGATTGTTTTTTTTATTGTAAAAACTTTTCAAACGTACACAGCTTAACTTGTTAAATTATACAATGAATAAGTGTGATATATTAGTATTAGTGTGTTGTATTTGTAAAATACGAATGAATTCCTCGAATAAACTGCTTGGATATCACGTGATTCAGGAATCGTCCGCTTTTTGCTGGAAAATCTGCGAGCCTAATAATTTATAAAGTTCGGTGGAGCGAATCTCGCTCAAGGAATGTTTCCGAATCTCGGCGCCGCTAACTCAGTCGTCTCCGGTGTCTCCGAACCCATGAACCGAGTGAATGAAACCCGCACGCCCGCGGTTTGTGTTGCGGCAAAGTTTGACGGAAAGAAGGGCGGAGAAGAATGTACGGATGGAGCTTTGGGAAAGTGGATTAAAAGTTGAGACACTCTCGGAAAACAAGGGAAGTGGAATAGGGACGGAAGTAGAAAAGGAATCGTGTTAAATGTGCGCGTTAACTATTTCAATTTTCCTTTCTTTCCTCCGGAGGAAAAACAACGCGATAATCAAAGTCGGCAGTCGGTTCAATCGTATAATGAAGTGCGGGCGAGGAAGTCTCAGGATTACGCCGAAGTCATATCGACTCTCTTTATAAACTTACGACGCTGGATATTTAAGCACAACCGAAAACATCGACGAATGCCTCTTTTTATTTGCATTCTACCATAGCTGATCAAATATGGATGATAGGAACATTATTCGTACAGCCCTATATTTATGCTAAGTGTTTATTTCTTATGTAATTTGATGGTTGCCGGCTGTGATCCTAAATAATCTTTATATTAACTCCGCTAAGATGAATTTGACTATTCATCACAATTGCTGCAATGTGCATTACTAATATCCATAACTGCGGCATATTTGCTTATATAAATACTTAAAAATAAATCTGCTGAAGGCATATAATGAGAAATGGCGATTTTTCAAATAATGAATCAACCAAATTTTCTTGAAAATAACAGATGTTTCTAAAAATGTATTTAAATTTCAAATGTGTAATTAATAAAACCGACGATCACATTATATATAAATCATGAATGCTCAAATATGAGGGCTAGATTTGAAATAATCACAGATAGTACGTATAATAGATGCTTCTTCTTACTGGTTCTCAAAACTCCTCCGTTCTTATATCTTAAGAGTCTTAATCCGATAATAGTTTCACTGCTAGAATGCGTCACAACATCGATTAATAAATAACAAAAGCGTGTATCTTCCAGACGCCTTAACAACCACTTCTGTCATCTCCCATCTTGACTGCTCCTTTCCTCACGCTCGACTGACTGCTCCGCCCTCTTTCTACGTCTGTAATATATCAACATCCGACTCTCTCTTTCTCACGTCTCTTTCCGTAACTTCTTTTTACTTTCTAACTTTTCTCTTATGGTTACTCTTTTCCCTCCTAGATGTTCTTCTTCTTTACATCCTGTCTAATTTCCTTATATTTAGCCTCGCTTATTTAATCTTTATTGCTCTATTCAGGATCTGAAACACATGGTCGTAATTTTATTAGTTTTATTTCCAGCTATTAATGTAATGTTTATTTATTAATGCGCAAAGGAAAAACGCCCAAATCCATTGGACGCCACACCATTGTATAGTTTAATTTATATTTCGGACCAAAGCGTATATTATTTCAGAGACTAGCGTGGTGAGTTGCCTTTCATTGTAAGACTCTTTATGCCTGAAAAAATCAGTCTATCTTTTGGAGCAGAGGAAATTAATGACTCCAAGAAAAATTAAAAAGAATGGAAAAATTACTGTGAAGCATTTAATCGTACATTTTAAACAAAACGAGTTTAGATGTTGTAAATTAAATTCGCGCTGAAAAATATTTTTAGTGGCAAGTAATAAGATTTTGCGTTTAAGCTAATAACCAATACACTAGTATACTACTAGTATTTAATTGTCAAGATCAGATTCTCTTAAAAAGGTCAATTTTTCTCTTTTACTGAGTAAACTAACTAAAACCAATTGTATGACGATTTCTTAATTGGTTTTTGAGAAAGATTAAACCAATTTTTAATTATACAAGATGCTACTCTTAGATCAAAAGAACCTTCGATAATGGGAGGTAGAGAAGAAAAAAGGTATTAATCCGTGGACCAAAGTTCAGAAATTATGTTGACATGATGTTAGGAAGAAAACAATTCGGAATAGCCATACTGACTATAAGAACGGGCGATTTCTATATGCTGTTACAGAAACTTTGCAATGTACTTAAATCCATTATTAAAACAGCTAGCATGAGACATTGAAATACACCAATTACGGAGTTTCTGCGATCGAGTAACAGAGTGGTCTCACGTGAGTTTTCGGCAGCTGCCAAAATGGAATAATGCTGAGTGGTCGAATACTGGCAATTGGTCGCGCTGATAACCTCCTACAGCGAAGCAAACAGGACGGTCTGAAAATGACGTTTCGATAACACAGGAGCTCAGAAGAGTTCCACAAGACAAAGGAGTCTATTCAGGAGAGGTTGTGGATAGGGGTCGGAGGGAGGACAAAGGGGTCACTCCCCTCATCAGCTTCAATCATCCAAGGTTTTCATATGACGTTTCAAAATTATGTTTAACAAATTTCATCACCGGAGACAAGATTCGGTCAAAAAATTGTTAATTTGAAATCATTTGGAAATTTTACTCGATTTTGTAAGGCAGCTCAAAGTTCATCCGCTCATATTTAATATCGTCCACAAATGTATCCATATAAATTTAGCGTAAACCATATTGTACATAATTTTTTCCGATGAAAGGGAATATAAACAACTTTGTATCACAATCATCGCCAGTATGTTTCCGGATGATTCTACTTTTTAAATGAAGCGAGAAAATCAATACGGATGACCATCAATTCTGCAAGAACGTAATATCAGCCACGATTGGCCTCGGATTATTTCCTGATTGATTCCAACGTTTCGGATTTGCTTGCAAGTGCAATGAGTGTTAAAATATCGATTTTATAATCATCAATTAAAACACAACCAAAGTTTTCATTACAAAGATAAGGTAGATTTTTTTCCATTTCCATTGCCGTTGTTTCTATATTCTGTTGTTGTTTTCCTAGAATTCGCATTTCCTCCAGGCATTTTTGGAATATTCTGTTTCAGTAATTTTAATTCTCTTAAATTTACTTAAGCCCGTGTGTTTATATTTATATGAGCCTCTGCGGGTTTATCGATAACAGTGCATAAAGACGATGTGAAAAGAATTCCGAATAAAGAATTTATTATCCCGCAAAAAAGTAGAGATCGGGGATATAAACCTCGGTATTTATTAAATTACTCATTTAAATTATCAGCTTGGCATATGTTTATTTCTTATACTGCGCAAAAATCATAATCTCACTCGGTAAATCCAACATAAAAGCTCCAACCCAACATACATTTCTGACTTAATTTTTCGAGACTGCGTAACTATATTTCAAGCTGATATTTTATCATAGCATGGTATAATCGCAATCATCGTATCTTAAAGTTGATGCGATCCTGAGAATAGCACCTAGTTATTATCGCATTTTCAGCATTTCTATATCTATATCTCTAACGCTCTCGTGCCACCGATTTTTTCAAACATTTTCCATGAATTATTCACTACAGAGAATCGCTGTACTAAACAACTCCTAAACTGGTTATTCATGTTTATCATTTATGTTGGTCTGTAAAAAATTTATAAAAAATATTCATAATTTATTACTTTTTAAAACCTGGTGATAACTACAATATCATAAGATTTGTGTCATCGTGATGGAACAATGCATCGAAGATGGTGAGTTTATATTGGTCCTCATTTGACATAATTTTAATAATTCGATTAAACGCAAACCACTTTTAGAGCACACTCGTTCGTGGAAAATATAACGAATGTTTCTTACTTAACAAATTTCCGGAACATTTCATCCGTGTAAAATCGATTAAAGGTTAAATATGTCATTTTTGGGTGTCCTTGAAAAATTCCAGGTTTTTCTTTATTTTTCGTAATTTTCCTGTCGGTCGTGCGGAGATGGCCAACGAACAGCCTCTTCTTTCTGACCATTCATCCTTGTCTTGCGTCCGGCAAACATCAATTGTTCACACGCTTCAATGAGCAATCAACTACAGCCCACGCAAAACCGCGTTCGATCGAATGGACGTTGACTCTGTTTCTTTGACCTTATCTCTTCAATGTAATCCAAATGACCCTTCTTACAACGGAGCATAAAGTTGACGTTCTTGGATGGAAATAACCACTTTAGCCGAACCCGAAGAGGTGGAAACTCGGGAGGGACCCTTTTTTATCACCGAATTATAAAACGAGTGGTTGTGGCTAAAAGAAGAAGTTAAATCAATCGCATACCCACTTTGTTCGAAGGAAAGCAAAAAAATAAGGCTTAGATATTCAATGGCCAAAATACATGTGGAGAGTACCAAAAATGAAAATGGAATTATTTAGTTGTGAATATTTATGGGGGTGTGATAACAAGTGATAAAGAAAGTTTCATGGCTAACAAAAAAATCCCTGTAGAATCGTAAATCATCTATATATATATAACGCTTAGGTATGTATGCTTTGTTGATTACCGTTATCAAGTAACCATTTATTACCCCATAAGAAAAGCATTGAAATCGGTGCAAACCATTTTTTAATAACATTTTAAAATTACTTAAAATTATGATAAAAACTCCTGACCTGAAGTATTAAACGGAAAAAGAGTGAAAATCATTATTTTTGAAAACAAAATACGAATTCATGCCGAATTAGCTTAAATATTTGATTTCAACTGCATAAAAACGATAAATTTTAAGATTTATAACAATGGGAAATTTTATCTGCCATGGAAACGTTACAATGCTTTTATATGGGATTCTTGCCTTTTAATAGTATGAACATCTATATAGCTCACGAGCGTAAAATAACGTGTTTTATAAGCTGTTTAAATGAAGATAGGGTAAGGGGAAAAGGAGAGGGAGTAGAAAAGGAGAGAGGGGAGGGAGGGAAAGGAAAAGAGGTGAAAGGGAGATAGGGGAAAGGGGAGAGGGGAAAGCAGGAGAGAGGGGGATAGGGAGAGAGGGAGGGGAGAGAGAGGGATGAGGGAAATAGGGGAGAAGAAAGATTATGCAGGAATGTAGTAATAGAGAGGGTAATGGGAAAAGAAGAGAGGGTGAGGAAGGGGGGGATAGGAGAGAGGGGAAAAGAGAGGTGGAGGGAGAAAGGGGAGAGAGAAAGAGGCGAGAGGGGGATAGGGAGGAGGGATAGGGAGATGTATCAATAATGCAAGAAAATATTAAAATACGTCTTTAATAGAATAGTTTTCTATGGGGATGTCATTTGCACCATTAATTGATTCACATTATTATCTATATCTATAACAGCCGGATGTCCATCCGTCCGTCCGTCCCACCCTGTATCTCAAAAGCCGTTCGTCGTAGAGATATGCGGTAAACTATGTTTTGTTTCTACAAGCCAGGAAGGCCCCTAGAAAACTATTCTCATTTTCATAAAGTCCTGGGTTCGAATCCAGGAGACAATTATATTTTCCCATAAGTTTACACGGGATTTTCGATTTTTCAGAGCGCAAGGTTTTTTTCCTTCATTCATTAAAACACGTAAATATGGACCGATTTTCTTCGTTTTTGCTTTATTCGACGGCTAAAACTCTACACTATCTTACTGCGATGCTCACATATTACACGATCGAATCATTCATAAATATGCAATTGATTTCGAAATTTTACGGATATTTCGTACTCTTTCCGGACGTTGTCAAGGCGATCGTCATTGTTGCCTCCGATTCAATTAATGCCAATTAAACTTTCAAATATACTTTGTTTAAGCATCGAAATTATGTTGATATGTATAAATGTCAACATTTATACATAGCAACATAAATATTTACGGATAATTATTCAGTTAACTGCGTATGAGAAGCGTTTCTAACGATTTAATCAAAGCAGTTGAATCTTCCTATCATCGTTTCAATGCTGGCATCTTATCTCTTTGTAAGTAGAACCATTATATTATACATCCATAATGTTTATTAACGCAAATAGGCTCACGCATAAATTTAAAATTAAATGAGAATAGGGACACAACTTATTTTTTTTAACACATTACATGGTTATCCTCTCCTCATTAATAATCTACATAAACGGTTGCATTGATTGTTATATAAAAAAGAAAGGACATATATTTGAATAAAAACAAAAACATAAAAGTTCGCGATCAATTACTGTGTAAGGAAATGCATTTTTAGAGTTAAATGTGAATTATTGAGATCAACTTATTTTACATACTTCATCATTTTTTATAAATCAAATGAAAATTCACAGCGCAAAGATTGCGCGGGATCAGCAAGTTAATAAATTAATTGAAAGAAATCCGCGTAAACATTACTACGTGGGTACAGCCGGAATGCCTCCTCATGAATTGAAGCCGTTATCATGCTCCTTAGAGACTTAATGCCATTGAGGGGATTATGCAATGGTACAAGATTTACTGTTACTCGAATACAAACACACATAATCAAAGCAAAAGTGATCGGTGCAGCAAACTCAGACACGGTAGTACTTATTCCAAGAATCTCACTCATTCCATCAGAAACAAATTTACCATTCAGTTTCAAACGTAAACAATTCCCCATACGATTGGCTTTTTAAATGACAATCAATAAGACACAAGGCCAAACATTTGATAAAATGCCTTTACCTATCTAAGCCTATTTTTAATCATGGACAATTATATGTTGCTCTATCAAGAGTGAGATCGTTTGATACACTTACTGTAATGTTAGGAAAGAACCCAGAAATTGACAATTGTCTTTAGAGAAATCATTGATTAAAAAATATAAGTTCAAATAAAATAAATGCCTGAATGTTTAATTAAGAACCTTTAAGATCCGCTAGATCGGCGTATGCCACGCCGGGTATAGCTACTAGTTAAGATTATTTCTTTACCGGTTGACCATGAAAAACTATAAGAAAACTACGGCTTACGTTACGAGTATATAATTATTTTATCCTAAGAATAATAAATATTAAGGGTCATTTATAATAATCTTGTTTACGTTGCTATATTATAATAAATTGCTTGGTTAACAGAAAAAGTCAGTCGAAACGCCCTTTATGCCACGAAACAAATATTGCGAACAGTATGTGAGGAACAGCCGACCGGATATAACACAAACTTTTAACATTTGCTCAGCTAACTCAGGTGATTTTAATGAGTATTAGGAGCTGCACAGCTTTCATTTCAGGAGCGTTTCCTTTCTTCATTTAACTTAAAGGAAAAATAATGCGAGATATTTGTTATTTTTGTTCAACAACTATTAAAATTACAATAATTAATTAATATTGCTTGTCATCAAACAACATCATTTGCTTACGGAAAATCAGTTTACGAAAGCGAATTAAAATACAATTATCAAATTAGTACGACAATTGTAAATAAGTCAGGAACATATGCTTCAAAGTCTATAAATCTCTTAGAATTTATGAAACACGATTACTGTTGCACAGGGATGGTAATTTAATCTATAATCCTGAAAATTTCGAATTTTTGCATAATTTAACATAGCTCAAGGATTTTATTTCAGCTCAAGAAATTGATGAAAAAAATTGAGTAAAGGATAAGTTGGATGATACTGATCTAACATTTGTGGTATTCAAATATGAATTAAATCTACGTACCTAATCTTTTAATAACAACCAAGTCATAAGTTGCGATTTAATAAAACAGGTACGTATGAATAATTTTCACTCTAGAGGGTGTTCAAATGTGCGCTGTTCTCCCGAGTGTATGGTTCCGCCCTTTTTATAGACGACAGTAACAGGATGAAACGTTGATAAATAAACAGATATTTACTATGTAATACAAGGGTTTATCAATTCCCTATTGCAGTCAAATAAATACTCATTTGCACAACACTTTAACCAGTAACCAGTAGATCACGTGGCGCCATTGATTTATGCTCTCCTCCTTAAGCGAGGGAGGGATGCAATATTTCACAGCAGTAAATCACCCCTTCCTCTCTGCTTCCCTCTCTCTCTCACACCTCCATTCTCTCTAGCTCCCCTCACACTCCACTTCCCCGCCTTTTCACACTCTCACCTAATTTTCTTCCGTCCTCTCTTAGAATATCTCTCCCTCGATCCTTTTTCCCCACTTCACATCGTCTTCTCCTATCATTCTCCATTTCAGTATATCTCCCTTCCACTCTTCCTTCTTTTTTAATAATTCTTTAATCTCGACCGAGCATTCCATTTCTTTCACCTTTTCTCTCTTCCAAAACTAGTTTTCGTTCCTCCTTTCTCTTCTCCCTTTCTTTCCCTTTTATTTTCCTGACCCTTCTTCGTCCCTTTCCTTATCGTCCTATTTCCACTTTCGCAACATCTTCCTTTCTCACGCAGACGCTCTCCCTACTTCTCCCGCCTCTTCTCTCTCCACCTCATTCTCTCCCACAATCCTCCAGAGAAATGCCTTTCCCTTCCAAAGGACCGACTTTCCCCTCTCAGCTCCATTCCAATAATTGGCGCGAAGACATCATCCTCCTCCCATTATGACGCTCTCTTCTTTATATTTTCACTCCGAATCCAAAAATAACTCCTTCTCCTCAGTGGCTCTCTCCCTCGGCTTGGTCCACGTCGCTATCGCATTAATTTTACGTTTCATTCGCCTCCACAGTTCAAATGGCAACTCTCAAAAGAGAGAGGGAGAGATAAGGACGATGAACTGTCATTTTCCGCTCCGATAACGCCTTAGCGACGCGGACCACACCCTCCCGCGATCGACCAAACAACACAAGAGATCGTCCGAAGAAGGTGCCCTACGTTTCACACTCGCTCCCCTTTTGCTCCCCAAACCCATATCTTCTTAAGATCCGAAAGCGATTCCGGTTGCCTTTTTATTTCCCAAATGCCTCATGTCGTTGAGCACGTCATCCTGTCTCGGGGACTATTTCATACATACAGTAATAATATAGATAGAGTACGCTTCCTGGCTGCGCAGTGAGGAGAAAGTTGTCCCAACATATGGAAACACGCGACTTATGTTAGGGCAAAGGGGGCGCGAATTTTGAAAGTGAAACTTCCCACAATTCTTCTCAGAAAATGAGTGCTCTTTTCTTACCTAATTATATGTAACGGGTATTGCCAACTTGTCGCTAGTAACTTAAATAATAAAACAATCGAGAAAAATATGCATTCCACGAGGCAGTAAGTTTCTGCAAAAGTCATATCACAGCGTAATCACTCTAAAATTAAGTGAAAGCGTAAAAAAAACGTAAAAGCGAATTCGTTCAGATTTAATGAGCGGTAAAGGAAATCGAAGGAACATCTGAATATTGTAACAATTAAGTCAAAGTACATTTAATGCCAGGCTATTTGTTGATGTTAATGTAGCTACAATATGAACTCTGCCGAAATCGAAAAAAACTGATTAACATCTTCAAAGACCTGAAAGTATAACTTACATTTTTCAATTTCGTCAACTAGGATTGCTGAGTAGATAGCCCGTGTCTTGCTTACGTTGTTCTATTTAATTGCCATTTGCTAATCCTTCATTAAGAATGTAAATATACTTATCTTTTAATTATGGCTACCTACTGGCACATATTTCCCATAGTAATATTTTGAATATGAGCATCTACAAAATTTATACAGCTGGATATTTAATATCGGACTAAAATCGTAAGTTTTCAATGCTGTCTTCACAGTAATCGCGACAACACGCAAACTCCTCAATACGCCGCCACGCCGTTGAAGCACGCTGAAGCCTGATGCCTTAAGTCACGTGCCCTCTCAATGTTGGAACACATGCGCAGTAGACAACTCACCCTCTATCTATATTCTTACTCTATGATTTTATATCTACCTCCGGCACGTCTCATATTCTAAGGAATTTCGAATTTGAGTGAGCACTCTGGGGTCACCGCGGTGCTCGGCACGTTCGACAAATTAATACACCCGCAGTTTACGAAAAAATATCGAGCAGGGATGTTCAGACAGAGATTAATGAGATCTGCCGGGAACTCATTAAGTTAAACCTCCCAAGTCCCAAGAGGAAGAGAAAAATATCATAGATAACGCCATTTGCCCCCTTCCCCTCCAGAAAAAGAAAAAAACAGCTAGATGGAAAATATTTTACCTAAAAATATATAAAGCGAGGAAAATGTTATTTCTGACAAGCGATTCGCCACCTTTACTGGCTCGCAGACTCCAAATTTTCACGGACCCGCACGAATAATTTTGCATAGCGTCGCAGTGGTCTCCCACTTTAGAACCGCTGCTTCAAACAACAATGATCGGACATTTCAAGGAAATTAAATTTATGAAATACCAGAATAACGGCGTGATTGACATTCATGAAAGTGATGACTGAAAAAATTCGGGAAAATGTGATAGCTTTTATCTGTTGCTGGTTATTTTCAGGCTCTCGCCTTATATTTAGAGTCACATCAACGCAGAATAAGCCTGATAATACAGTTTACCTCTTTGCTTAAGAATTTTGGAGAAAATATAACGACTTAATTGAAATGTTCTTACGAAAGAAATCAAGAAGCGAAAATATGCCATTCTTTTTTATTTACACCTCTCTAACTTGCTCTTTCCTTCACTTCCTCTTTCATCGACTTTTCTTCAACTTTTCCTATCTCGTCCTCAATTTTCTTTGTATTTAACTGGGTATTTATAACAGACTAGCATTAATTAGTGTGTAACAGGTATATAAGGTGTGCCTGAGCGTTTTTTGTATATGGATATCTAACAAGTAGTATTATCAATATTATTAGGCTAGAAGATCAAAGAAGACCGTTAAAAAACAGATAACAATCAAGTTTAAATCTATAGTCAAGGTAACGAATAAGTGCATAAATTCTGATAGTAGTTAATGAAAAGTCTCGCCTTTCGCAAAATCTTATATTCACGCTAATAATTTTTCAGTTTCAAATACCTTATTACTTCATATAAAGATAAAAATTTTTAAAAGAACATATTTAAAACTGTGACTCGTAAATATTTATCTTCTTGGACATTCTTATCGCCTAGAATAGCTTTAATATGATATATTGGATTTGTATAATTTTTGAATACTCGATTGTTTGAAATGCGCTAATAGAATAACGACTGCGAGCCTACAAACTCCATACGTCCGAATTTGTAACGTGTGGCATTACCCTTTTGAATACATTGTCTGCTGCACCGAATATTAATCATTTCTCTCAATATTGCACTCCGGGGACTATTTCATTTGGATCTGGTGAAAGTTAATACTAAGAGAAATTAATATTTATATTTGAATTTATTGTTTAAGTAATTCTCATAACGCAAATATTGAATGATAAATTTTGATGAATTTCAATTGAAGTTTGCTTATTTAAAGTAGTTGAATATTCCTCCTATTACATAACCGTGTTGCCCACATTCTCAATATGTCAGGAGAGACCACAAACTGACTTTCTTGATGATATTGCAGCAAAATAAATATTCTGTCCGCAATTTTTTAATTCTCTATTATTTGGCTCCTTAATGACATTAATTCCTTTGTTTTACATTCAATGGAAAAAACAGCTGAAAACTACAAACAAGCATACATCTTAGCAGTTGAAACTGCGCTCTTACCCATAACTAATGCGACACCGAAATACATTGCGGGACATTAAATGAGTGTTAATCTGAAGCACAGGTTATATCAACCAATTACTTACTCAATATACACCTTTATATATTTTTTTTTATTTATGAAAAAATTGAGGAAGACTTATTGACTCCAATTGGTTCATAAGAAATATTTTTATTTTATAATATCACAAGTCTCCATTAAATAATGATTTATTAGGCCTAGCGAAATGAATACAAATGCTGCTTAAAATAATAATATTCAAGTTTTTTTCAACAAAGAATTCTCGATCCCATCTTAAGGCTGTAAAATTCAAAAACGAGCACTAAAAATATTTCTAAATAGATTCTAAAAGAATTTTTAGAATGCATTTTCGGTGAATTACCACTGAAGACGGCTGCTTCGTACCCGAAATGCGCATCTGGTATTTTATAACCTTCTTGCGGCAAGTACTTGTGTTTGTTCTTGAATTCAAATTGGTGATACAAAAACATTGTGATAAAAAGTCTACATTTAAATATTCCTCGATTGGACAAAATGTTCCAGAAACCCATATATCCTTTGAAAAATTCTCATCTACATCATAAAATGTTAGGTTAAAAACAATAATACTTTTGAGAAACGAGCATGCTCTTTGAATGATTGTTCAAAAATAAAATCTGTATTTAATACCACGAAAACTACAGTCAGTGCACGACGATTTGGCAGGAGTAAACTGCAACAGGCAGTTTCATACGCTAAGTTAGAGAAATAAAAAGTAAGCGATTTGCTTATAGACTAGCGGAGAAAAGTTTCCCAGAACAAGGGGTGCCTGGAACAGACACGTCTTTAAGAGTAAGACCTAATTCGTTGTACGCTAAGTAGCAATGATATTTACCTACAAAGAGTTTTGCCGAATCCCTGACCTTGTGGTTGGAAGGTAATCGACCGGAGACCGAAGCCGAAGTAATTTCATCACCGCGATCACAAATCGAAAGTGGAAACTCGTGTTCGATGCCTCGCGAGCGAGCCTTAAACTCGTGTTGGTAAGAACTCCTCAAATAATCAATAAACTGCTGGTTATAGGGATTCGCGTTATTTTCTTGGCGTTAAACCTACTTTTTTGCCTAACCTCCAGAGGCCAAAATTTATGTTACATATGCACTGATGACCTATTTCGACAAAACCATATGAATCCTAAAAATCTTTTACTAACTTCTTTATGTATACGGTAGGATAATTCAAATCATTATTATTCCTATCAATTACAAAGATACATCTAATTATACATACAAATTAAATAATGCGTGTCACCAAAACATTTGTGAAATTTCCCAGTCTATCTAGCGACGCTAGATAGACTGGGAAATTTCACGCTAGATTCTAGCGTCCTCCTTCCTCCGCTTCTGCATTACATATGAGGAATATGATCCAATATGAAATACCCATTATATAATTCGTCTTCTCCTCCTTATCTGCCCATGATAAAGATTCCTGGTTAAATCCGTAATCTCATCGTCTGATAAATGCTGGTGCTTAATCAGTCAATAACAAGCTTGGGCTCAATACAAATTATTCATCTAGAATAGTAACTTTTCGCTTTCTGGATTTTAACTTACGCGCACTAATGCCCAAACGTTTTCCTCTAAATTTGCTTTCAATCCAGATAATTCAGATAGGCACCATTGATTTAACAGAAATTTCGCTCATGCCTTCGCGTCTGTTGTTTGTCATGTTGGAAGAATAACAACATTATACACATCAAAGACAGAGTAACAAACTCCGATATAATAAATTCGAAGATTTTGAAGCTAAATTTCATTCAAAAAGTGGTAACTAGACAGAGTAATTGGCAAAAATGTGTTGAAATAAGTTTTTCACCACGTGCTAACCGATTATTTTTCACTTTGAAATAAGTGCTATATTAGATGTTTAAATTGATAAACTGTCCATCTAGATAAATAAAATTGGAAATAATAACTCCAAATCACCGTAAAGGCAGTACTTACGTGGCAGGGCACAGACGACTCGCAGAATCAACCAGGACGCGCGTTTCGTCTGCCACGTAAGTACTGCCTTTACGGTGATTTGGAGTTATTATTTCCAATTTTATTTATCTTGTCTTCACGGTGTTTTGAGTTATTTTTTTATTTATTGCCCATCTAGAATATTATCGGATTTAACTGGCAATAAAAAGGACCATTAACATCTATTTTTTATGTTCATTCGTTTTTCTCTAGGATCTAATTAATTCCCATGCTTCTCTCATAAATTCTACCGTTAAACAATAAACTGCGTTTTCATCGTGCAAGGAGATGCTTTTCTCTAGAGAATAAGCATCGCCCAAAAAAGAGCGTGAATACGAACGCTCTTCCATGAAAAGTAAGAGGGGTGAATTACCTATGTTCAGCGTTATATAGTGCAGGGTGAGCGAGCGTTGTTGGTGTTGGCGATAGTTGTTGGGAGATGATGTTAGGGGTGGACGTGGGTGGCGTACGGAAAACTTCCAGAATTCGGAATGGAAGGTGTGTGTGAGGAGAAGGAAGATGGATAGACTTCTTGTATAGGAAGGCACATCCTGAATGTCGGCTGAATTAAGCGAGCTAGCAGGTCTGTTGGGAGCACGGAGAGAAATGGAAATGGGGACTGAGTGAAAGTGGAAATAGTTTGGGATAATATTTGGTCGCGCTCACTCAGGGAAATAGGGAGAAACATATTCTCACAGATATCCTATAGGATGATTGTTTGTCCAAAGGGTTAAGCAGAAAAAGACCTCAAAAGGAACTTTATATAATTTTTTATCATGCTTTGGAAATGTAAAAGTATAAAACACTGATTTAAGTTGTGCCCGAAAAAACACATTTTTTACACTAGTACGAAGTGCATTAGTCAGAGCAAAACATATATTTCAAGTACATGCATTGCTTTTTTCAAGCATCTCTCATTCAGATGCCATTAGTAGTGTATTCAATTTTCAGAAAGCTACGTGACATAGCATTTGGATATATTTATGACTTATGCCTTCCGTATCTTCTTAAATTTCATTTAACTGATGAGAAAGAAATTGCTCCATTTTGACGTGAACTAACTTTACACTCTTCTGTAATCAAGTGAGATAATTTCGTACCGCCAAATACGCGTGATTCGCGAGAAAGTGACAATGTAGTGGTTGGTGAGTTATTGGTCTATAAAAAGTCAGTTATGGCTTATAGAGGCTATTTTATTGTATTAAATTTGTGAATGATCGCATCGACCGTTTTTCGGTTACTTCTTTGATTTAAGCCTTGCAATATATTTGATAATTCATTTTATAACATTTTCTAAACCAAGAATTGATTTGATATTTGCTAACATAATTAGGAGAACTATATACAGATGAATAGCGCACAATGCCTTTGATGGTGTACAATTCAATAGTGAAATTTAAACTAACTACACATTATACTCGAAGCATCTTTTTATATAAAAACTACTGCATAAAATACTTAAACACAACGAAATAACCAAATAAACTATACTTCTATGCCTCTAGATTTATAGAAATATGAATAGATAAAATGGAAATAAAAGGATATTTACTTAGAGGTGCGACTGCTTATACGTTAACACAATGGAAAACATTTCACTTTTAAACAGGAATAAATTGATGTGTCCAACACAGGACTTTCTCTATACGTAAGTTGTCAACTAAAATCAAATAAATACGGCGATAGGAACAGTTCAACTTACATGCTTCAGCGCTAGTGATTCAATTGTTGACATTACCACGCGCGCTAGCTGCCCACTAACCTTCAATTTTGAAGAAAATTGAATATCTCTTGAAATATTCCTTATATGAAAATTTAAATCAAAGAAAAGTATTCAGTTTTAAATGAAATATTTAAGAAAAATTAAAATTTCACTACAGTAAACCGCTATTTCCGGTCGACTGATTGTTATCAAAATCTTTTCAAATTTTAAAAATATATATAAAATCACAAATATAGAATTTAATGCTGATCTGATGAATAGTTTTTGAGTTAGAGCGCACGAAAAATGTCTGTCATACACATACTGATAGACACACACAGACATCATCGAGAAAACGGTCAAAACGTGTCCAGGAGACCTCAAAACGTGTACATATTTCCGTTGAAATCTCGAATTCGATTTTTTTCATGAAAACAATACTGTCCCTATACTACGTATATGGAGAAAGTAAAAAATCGGAAACAAGAAAATCCTTACCACAGTAAAGAATTAATGTGTTAAAAACACTTATGAAAGATGAATCACCGCAAGACCAGTTACACGACAAACTTCCATTTTATTTACATCCTCAACTATTTAGAAAATTACTGTAATGTATCAAAATATTCTAGACAAAACATTACTATAAAATTAACAACAAAGGCCGAAAAATACGAAAATATACGGCCCCAAAAGAAAAATCCATAACTCGTAGCGTTAAGTTCAAATTGCCAAGTGAACGATCCCGCTTTCCAAATTTTTCTTTTGGTCGCACTCGAGTACTCCAATATAAAAGAAAAAAACAAAATGAAAAATCTGATCAAAATCAACATCTGTTACAAAAATATAGTCAAATAAAACGTCGATTGTCTTAGAGGGCGTGTAGAGAGGGCGTTTTTTTAACGGAAATTGGCCTATTTCTCTCTCTGACAAACGAAATTGATATGCATATGGCACCTAATTTTAATCAATGGCATAGATTTAAGGTAAAAACATATTCGTTATTGAGTAACTAGAGGATAAAAAGGGGGAAATGTGCGGAAAATAAGGGGAACAAAACCTGAAATACTCAAAAGTATAAATGATCGGAAAATTAAATTAAATATTTTAAAATTAAAGGAAACATATGAATTCCTGTCAAAGAACGAAAATTACTATTAAGTTCCTAAAGTTGAATTAATTTTTGAAGTTTTCCTGATAACATTCCGGGGGATTTCATTGTTAACAGCGCAGAAGAACGATTCTGAAGTTATCACTTTGTAATGGAATGCACTGAGTTTTTCTTTTGCTCTGATTCGATTGGGAGGACTAACAAGTAAGTGTGCCATGTTATTTGAGAATATGGTATTGGCGTCCCCTGAGATTTTTAGGTTTTTGTACGATTCATTTCAAGACACAAAATATTGGTTCAGGAAATCGAAATTTCTAGTAATATTAAATGTTTTTCAAAGGCATCAAACGTATCTTACCTCATGGTAGCCCCAATATTTTCTCAAATTATAATGGAAAGCTTTTTTTTATATTTCCCTGTGAGTCACTCATTTTAGTTTATTAAAGACACTATACAGTACAAAATACTTGAGAAAAACTCAAATATGATCGAAAAATACATGTATTGCATTAATTACTAATCAACGAAATTATTTTAAAATTGTCAAATTATGAACAAATTAAATAGATAATTATCACGCTGGCCTTATGGCTAAAGTCAAACTGGCAGCATAGATATCTCTAATCTCTAATTAGAACCCACTATCGGTGAATCACCACTGATGACGGTTGCTTTGTAGTAGAATTGTACTTCTGGCTTCTTTTTTTTGGCTATTGAGGATACCTACATATTCTGTCATTAAATTTATTTCGTAAGTCATAAAAAACTCCCCGTGTAATATTGACCAAAATAATTTATTTTTCTTAATTAGAACATAGAAAGTACTACGAAACACTGACTGCCAAAAACGTTTTTAAAAATCATTGAAATTTTCATTGACAGAAGTGCTGACACGATGCGTAAGTCGAGGTGAAAATTTGGGGGAGAGACTGGATTATTATTCCGTCGCCATGGAATAATCCAGTGCACTATAAAGTTTTACATAAATAAAATATTATATTTCTGCGTGGAAGTCATTTTAAGGTAGCGAGTGGAAATATTTTTTCCAACGAGAAACATCACGGAGAGGTCAAAGCGCTCTGATTCAACCCTACATTTTTTTCCGAGTTCGGGTTCCAAAAGATCCGCCGTCATCGGAAGAGCGTTTGTGATGAAGTAGGGTAGGGTTAGAGTCCACAGAACGATTTGGCACTCAGATCACACAGGTCAAATACTGAAGAATATGAACCAAAGAATCGACAGCTGCGGGTCCATAATTTCCCAGCCGTGCGATGAATAAGAATTAAAACATCCTGTATTCCTTATTCATCGAAAAAGAATGGGGGAAAGGAGAGGTCTGAATATCGCAGAACTTTCCGATTTATAGAACGCTAAAAAAAGGTCTCCTGCAAGCAATGTTAGCGGATTTTTGGCAATGCTTTTGTCCAAGATTATTGATTAAATGAAATACCACTAAATTGTTGCATCAATGTTCACTAAAAAACTAATCACTATATTCAGCATACATACGTCAAAGTTCACTTATTTAATCATGAGGTACTTTTGTAAATGCCGATTAAATTTCCGTAGAAGTATATTTGTCAAACTGCTTCGGGTTAAATTATGATTACACATAATACTGTGAAGATATTTATATCGTACATGTTTTATGACAAGTCCATACGTATAATTAATTAATTCATTAGTGAAAAGGTTAGTAGTAACAGTTAATGGTATATAGAAGCACTTAGCCTTTAACTTAAAGGAATACGTAATAATTTAAAATAGCAAGTTGAGGAATCGCATAAAAGGGGGGGTGAATTGAATATTTACTTAAGAGAGTAGTTTCAATTTTACACCTCTTGCTCCGTTTAATGCCATAACATCTCAACAATAAAGTGCAATTATATTCATTTTAAGCTCCTAATTTATCACCGAGTTTAAATGAATACACTCGTACTTGAGAAATGGTTATCAGTAAATATATTTCTGGAAAATACTGTAAAAAGGAGATAAAAAATTGACAGATGTTTTGTTAGGGAACGTACAATCTTGGATAAAACTGTTGGGGTTTCCAATTCATAAGGACTATAAAAAGGATCTGATGGCAGATTTGCAATAAGGCCAAAATAGGCAATGGCCTAGAGGCGGCGAGACTTCAGGGAAGCAATAAAAACGAGATTTGAGGGAATGAATGAAAAAATAACATTACACATACTTTTGATGAATTTTACTACTATGATCCACAACAGGACGGGCGGATAGACAAACCGAATGCATGATCGATTTTTAGGAAAAGTATTATAAATGGAGCGGAAAAATAATTTGGCCTAGAGGCGGGGAATTTCCAAATCAGTCACTGACCATAGTTTTCAGTCATAATGAAAATTGCTATTGAACGAAGAAGCTAAATAGTTGAGTGCAGAGATGAAAAAGTATATTTAATTTCTAATTGAAGGAATTATATGCGCTCTCCATGTGTGACATATAGAGAATTTCTATTAGTCTATGAATATTTTTTCCAGGTGAATATATTCCACAATCATTAAACATCCTACAGTGGTGAGTGATAACTCAATATAAAAGTTTAACAAACACAGATAACAAAAATGATACAATAACACTTGAGTTTATGTTTTACGGTTGTGATAAAACAGTTCAAGCTCCTGTTTTTATATGTAGCAAGTCATCAGTAAGTCTTATTTTGAAGACAAGGAACTGCGGCTGAAACTGTGTATTATCGTTCGATCTTTTAAGACGATAAATAAGTTCTAATGGTGCATAAAAACTGATCTTCCCTGAGTTTTGAGACGTATGCAATAACTATTTCGACATGTAAAAAAATATGCTTTTCATGAAAGATTCAACCTATGGTAAGGTAGCTGAAAAAAATCCTCTAATTGTAAGCAAAAAACCTATACACTTCGATCCTAATATCATACTTAATAAATTGAACGGAAATTGCTGCCTTTCCTTCAACTCTCGAAAACACAAACAGCAATGTAACGTTTCTTCCTCATTTCATCTCCCTCACGTACCCTTAACTATAAATATCACTCATCAATTTTGTGAATCTCTTTCAGGACACCCAAGCAGTGACACACTTCCGTGAGTCCAGAGTCATAAAACTTAGCTTAGCTTAGCCACCGAAATGGGCGTTAAGGAAGCTTTTTCTGTAGCAAAGTTTTAAAGGCTCTTGTAATTCTTCCACCAAAAGACCATTCTGGATACTTTCTCACGGCGCGCGCGATTGACCTAATCACTCCGGCCGTAAGTAAAGGTCGACGGTCCACGCGATCACCGAGGCCTTGAGGCGTGTTATATCTACCATTCGAGGAGATAGCGGGTGCTTAATTCCATTATTACAGCCCAATATGGCGCTTGTCGCGTTTTACGGCAATGGTGGTTCTTTGCAAGAGGCGATCAAACGGAGGGCCAATTTACATGTTTAACCGAAAGGAAACATGCTTATCATAAAAAATTCCATACACACACACACACACACACACAGACACACACACACACACACACACACATATACATATATATATATATATATATATATATATATATACGGAAGAGGAAAGGTATGTAAGGATATTTAGGGCAACTAGGTGTTGAAGGAAACCCAGTGAACACTTACCGGAAGTAGAGCCGCTGGGGTGTGGAAAGAGACATTTGTAGAGGTTAGAGCTTTCGGGATGATCTCTTCGTCAGCACAAGAGAGACACAACACCTAGTTGCCCTATATATGTGTGTATGTATATATATATATATATATATATATATATATATATATCATCATAGGTAGTCTGTCGTCTGTCCGTACACAGGTCCGTGATTATTCATGGTTAAACTTGGTTCTCCATATACTCCTATTTTCCGCAGTCTTCTTCGTCTTGATGGCTCTCTCTCCCTTTAAAGTCGTCTACCAGCTGAAACCTTTTCCTCCCTCCTCCTTTTCCATCCAGTTTTCCTTCTATCACATCTTTAATCATGCTCTCTCTTCTCAGGTCCATTTTATGTTCAGCATTCTTTTTCATGTCCACATTTCGAAGCTTTCCAAGTATTTTATATCATTTTTCCTTAGCGTCCATGTTTCTGCCCCATACATAGATATACTCCATACATAGCATTTTATCAACTTCTTTCGGATATCCTGCTTTATATTTCCCGTTAGTAGGAGTTTCTTTCTTCTGAAAGCGGCTTTGGCTTTCTTTATTCTAGTCCTGATTTCATCTGTACATTTTGCTTCTCTCGTTATGATGCTTCCAAGGTATTTATAATGTGAAACTTGTTTTAATGGCTTTCCTCCCATACATATGTTCAAATTTTCTTTTCTTTACTTGATATTCGCCTGAACTTGGATTTTTCTGTATTTATTTTCATACCGTATTTTCTACCTGTTATCACTAGTCTGTTTATCATTTTCTGGAGTTCCTTCTCGTTTCTTGCTAGAAGTACTTAATCATCCGCGTATTTCACTGTTCTTATAATCCTTCCTCCGATTATATATATATATGTATGTATATATATATATATATATATATATAGACACACACACACTAGCAGAACTGCCCGTTAAATTTCAACTAATCTAAAACTTCGACCGTGTAACATGTAAACTTCGTAAGAATAACATAGTACACAGTTTTAACCATCGAATAAAGCAAAAATGAAGAAAACCTGTTCGCAATTACCTATTTAGCTGAATGAAAGAAGAAAATCTTGCACTCTGAAGAATCGAAAACTTAGGGGAAATTAATTATTGAATTAAGCACCCCCTCCCCAAAAAAAGTATTTTTATCGCCATAAGCCTATGTTATCCGCAGGATAAAATTATTTACCTATGCGGAGTTTTGTGACGATATCTTCAAAGGTTTGAAATTCACAATTTGTGGAAAATATACCTCTAATTATTTAAGTTACTTACGTAGTTTTAAAAGCAGTTTTCTTTGGAGAACTCTACGCCACACTTTGTGTTTCTTTCTTTGCTACTTTAGTTTACATTAGGTATATATTATTTCTTTTAGTTTATCTTAGGTGTACATATTATTTCTTTTATTGTTAGTTAATATTACGTATTGTTTATAACGGTTGTCACGTATATTGTTAATCCAACAATACGCTCATTCCCGTGTTATTTATATGGGAATAACTAAAAGAGAAAAACATTTTTCATATAAAAATGAAATTGAAATCACCTTAAAAACCCTCCTATTTTGCTTAACTTTATATTGCGGTTAAAATGGCACCTTCTTCTTGCTTGTAAGTTTTGTAGTTGTTGCGCTATAAATGCACAAACACATTCTTCAAAATATTTATAGTAGAGATATATAGGTGTATATATATATACTAGCTTTTCGTACCCGGCTTCGCCCGGGAGCATTTCGGACTGCAAATAGTTATACTTTTTCCCGCTTAGAAGACAGCTTGAGAAAATGATACATACTAAAACTTCTCCTCTCCTTTCTGTAAACTACATTAGGAGTCTTGAAATAAAGTGGAAAGAACACGAAACGAACCAATACGAAAACTACAAAAACCACCACGAAAAAAGAAATGAATTAAACGCTAACCAATACCCGGTAGAAAAGGATGTAAACCGACAAATAAATAATCGTGGAACATAAATTAAGAGTACAACCAAAGAATATAGGTTCAATGTAAAAACCACCAAGAAAAAAGAAATGAATTAAACTCTAACCAATAGCCGGCATAAAAGGTGTAAACCGACAAATAAGTAATCAAGGAACAAAAATCAAGAGCACAAACAAAGAATATAAACAAAGAATGCAAAATGAACAACTAAGAACGCAAACAAAGAACACAAAAAATGGACACGAAACGAAAGCAAATGAAAACAACAAACTAACCGAAACCAACCAACGAATAATCTCCTAAAGCTCAATGTCTCTGATGATGGCGACTGACGCTTTCTATTCAGTTGCTAAATAAACAACCAACTATCACAAAATAGCGTGTCGTAGTGATGAGTAAATATTGATTACGCGGAATATGAGTTTTTATGTCAACATAATAACAGGAGAAACTAAATAAGAATACCTATTATTACTCTAAATAGATATAAAATTATTGATCTTAATTGTGTTTTCCATCGTAATTAATTGAATAATAGATTGAGATATTCGAACGAATCGATTTTAAATAATGTAGTAAAATGTTTTACTTTTCTAACGTAATTAATTACGTGAGTGTATCGGTAGTGTTTACATTTTACCCATGGAACCGCAGACACGAATTCTTAATTTTAGTTCAGAAGACATAATAAAGTTCAACAAAAGTATTATTCAAATAAAATCTTTCGAAATTCACTGCGTTACTTGTTCAAAATGTTAATCTAATTTAGTTCTCGTATTAAAATAACAATTAATTTTAGAAAAAATTGCTAAATATTGGCCACCAGAAATTAAAATGTGATTGTTTTTTCTATTGTTATCTATAACAAATCATTTAAATGTTAATTGGTTTCTTTTAATGTTCTTAAATTTTAAAGCATGATTTAAATGGTATTTGTTTCGTATTTATATTTTTAAGTTGGGCTCCCCGTTAATATATACGTAAGTGACGAAACCATGTAAATGTATATGCCAACGCTGAAATAAATTGTATTGTTATTATTATATTATGTATTTACCATCCATCCAATTTACGTAAATGAATATAGGTGCGGCCGCAATTAGTTACAGTGGAGGGGCAGCACTAATTGTACTGGCAAGTGCTGCCATCTACCAGCCAGTTTGCATAACTAACTGACGAGACCGCCGCGACAAAGACATCAAGCGTTTTCTTATAGTAGATATATATATATACATATACATATATATATATATATATATATATATATATATATATATATATATATATATATATATATGCGGAAGAAGAAAGGTAAATAAGGATATTTAGGGCAACTAGGTGTTGAAGGAAACCCAGTGAGCACTTCCCGGAAGGAGAGCCGCTGGGGTGTTGGAGAGATACATTTGTAGACGTTGGAGCCTTCGGGATGATCCCTTTGTCAGCACAAGAGAGAGACACCTGATATGGCAGTGACACTGGGGTGGAGGTGTGGGGGTGGAAGGGAAGGGAGCATGGAAAGGTCTGGGATTGGAGGATGCAAGGGGGGGAGGGTGGAAAGAAGGAAATATTAACGGAGGTTAACGCCGGGAGAAGAGAAAGATTTTAAGATGTGGATGTGGGCCAAATCCTACTGATGGAGTTGGGGGGCGGAAGCGTCGTCCGGGAGGGCTCGAACAAACATTGAATTTCAACGCTCCCTTCCCTTCCACCCCCACACCTTCACCTCAGCGTCACTGCCATATCAGTTGTGTCTTGCGCTGACGAAGGAATCATCCCGAAAGCTCCAACGTCTACAAATGTGTCTCTCCGCCACCCCAGCAGCTCTCTTTCCGGTAAGTGCTCACTAGGTTTCCTTCAACACCTAGTTGCCCTATATATATAATTTGTGTTGTTTTTCGTGTGCCTCAGCACCTTCAGCGGCTCTCCAATTAAGGTATTTGTCCACTGGGCTCCCTCCAACACCTTGTTGCCACCTTTATTATTACCTTTCCTTTCCTTTAAGCCTTTATATATATATATATATATATATATATATATATATAAGGGTAGCAACAAGGTGTTGGAGGAAGCCCAGTGGACACTTACCTAGAATGAAGAGCCGCTGGGGGTGCTGAGGACACACGAAAAACACAAAAGAACAAAAACTACACAAAAATGGAGCTTTCGGGCTCATGCCCTTCTTCAGCGACGGAGAAACATATACTGTTTGAAGTGACACACTGGGGGGATATGGGGAGGGGGGGAGGGGTAATGAGAGAAGTTCGGGGATAGGAGGAGACGGGTAGGAGGGACGGCCAATAGGGTTATCGGAGGTTAAGACCAGGTGGGGAGAAAGAGTTAAGAAGAAAGATGTAGGCCAACTCCCACTGTCGAAGTAGGGGAGCGGGGGTATCATCCGGTAGGGCACGGATAATCCTTACAGTGAAGCAATTATTGAAGGTGGCCTGGTGTGAATTGGCGTGAGAAGCCACCGGAAGGGGACGGTTAGTGTTTACGCTGTTCCGGTGGCCATTGATTCTAATGTTGAGGGGGTTGCTGGTGAGGCCAACATAAAAAGCAGGACAAAGTGTGCAGGTGAGGAGGTAAATGACGTTCCTCGTCGTGCAGTTACTTCTGGAGGGGATGGGGTAGGTGATGTTGGAGGAGGGGCTGGTAAATGAAAATGAGGGTGTGTGGATGGGGCATGTGAGACAACGGGGTTTGCCGCAGGGTTGAGATCCTGCAGCGGATGGAGGGTTGGGAGTGGGGGGTTCTTTCTTCCACAGGATGTTTCCCAAATTAGGAGGCCGGCGGAAGGAGAGAATGGGGGAATTAGTAAAGGGGGGTTGGTGGGAGGTGGAAGTAAGAATTGGGTGGGCAGCGTGAAGGATTTCCTTGAGGACCTCGTGAATCCCGGGGTGGAAGAGGGTGGTAAGGGTAAGAGAAGGGGTAAGATCGGGAATAGGAGGAGTGTGAGGGTGGTGTTTGGTGGTTACCGGTGTGATTACCCTCCGGATCTGGTCACGGATCAGGCCCGGTGGGTAACCGCGTTTGAGGAGGGCATCTTCGAGGATGGAGTAATATATTGAGAGAGACCTCCTGTCTGAGCAAATCCTCCATCCTCGGCGGGCTAGGGCATATGGGATCGAGGTTTTGGTGTGTAGGGGATGGCAGCTTTCGAAGTGGAGGTATTGAAGGCTATTGGTGGGTTTGATGTGGACGCCGGTGCGGATTTTTCCGTCTTGGATGGAAAGGTCGACGTCCAGAAAGGTGATGTTAGTGGTGGAGATATGGTAGGTGAAGGAAAGCGTGGGGTGAGGGGAGAGGCGTAACAAAAAGGATTGGAGGGAGTCAGGTCCATTGGTCCAGATGAAAAAGATGTCGTCAATGAATCTCAGCCACAATAGTGGTTTGAGAGGTGTGTTGAGGAAATGAGTCTCCCATTCCCCTAGGTAGCAATTGGCATAAGAGGGCGCCATTCGAGTGCCCATTGCTGTACCCTTAATTTGGAGATAATGGTGCCCTCCGAAAGAGAAGTTGTTCTTTGTTGTTGTTTTTCGTGTGTCCTCAGCACCCCCAGCGGCTCTTCATTCTAGGTAAGTGTCCACTGGGCTTCCTCCAACACCTTGTTGCTACCCTTATTATTACCTTTCCTTTTCCTTAAGTATTATATATATATATATATATATATATATATATATATATATATATATATATATATATATATATATATATAGGTATTCCAGTAATGAGTTGATTGATTCTGTATTTTCAAAGGCACCCTAAAGCGGGAAGGAGTATTTTTCGAATCATAGCCTTGACCGGGAGCAACCATAAAATTGTTCTTCTTGGAGTTCGTAATTAGATAGAATGGGTTTAGCCATTTACAATTTAAGCGCCGTTTAACAGAGGATCGCTTTCGAGATCACCTTACATTATAGTCGGTTCACTAGCTAAAGTCTCTTGGCCTTGAAGTTAGCAGCAGCCAATAGGAGACGGTTTGTTTGGGAAGGTAGTGGGGAGGAACCCAGTCTCACTCCTGCTCCCGAGGAGTTCAAATCGGCCTGCGTTGCCATTTCTACCGCCGTCTAAAGCCCGGATCAAAAAGAAGGATGGGAAGTATTTTATTTAGAAATTGCGTAGTATATCAGCTGAAGGCGCACCGGTATATGCTCTCCCGCACGGAAGTTAAGAGGGGCGATGGAAGGGGAAACGTTCGTGATTGGCTACTTGCTCTAAGTAGGCCAAGAGACTTCAGCTAGTGAACAGACTATAATAGGGAGTATCCTTCCAGACACACGAGCGTTAAAGATAAATGAGAATTCTCTTTCTTGCATAAAGAGAGACGATGCATGGAGGGAGAAGAGAGACTACCAGTTATCTATGTTACATGTGTTGTGAGAGTTCTACGCATATTAAGACCCCATATAACCTCTGCCTTCGCCTTGATAGAGCTCTGTATAGCATACGTTGCTGCTGTTATGAGAAATACATTGAAAGTGAATTATATCTCTTCGGAATCAGATGGTTACATTTAGAACTCAATTTCTAGAAACACGTTTTGATTGTCTCTTTCATATTATCTATTATAATATTGTTTGATCATTCCTGATGATGCACGAAATTGTGAGCTGATTGTTTCAGAGCCTATAACGTCCAAGTAGTCAAGTTTAAGGCCAAAATTACAGCACTAAAGAGTTATTAACGCAGGAGTAGTTACTACATTAAAAAATAGTAGTGGGATAAATAATATTGCTGGACTATGTAATAACAAAACGAATCGAAATTATAGTCGTGGATTTTGAAATAAGTTAATTGACATTTTTATGAATTAAATTTTAACAAAAATGCAATGCCACAAAGTTACGGCTTCTTCGGTCGATCAAACCGTGGATCTCTCGGCGCAAAATTCATTGATGGTGATAATGGAGATCCATCGTATATAACGCTTATTTCTTAGAAGTTTACATAGAGTTTCAAGGCCACTTTCTCATATATTTAACTACGTAGATTTCGCCTATATAGTAGATATGATTTGCTCTCAGATCTGGAATGCCAAATAAAAATCTGAAAAACATCATCATCGAAAGTTTTATTTGAAAAAATATCCTATATATAGTATGCATCTCCCGAAGAAGAATGAGAAATAGAAAAAAATATCTATAAAAGCCTTTGCGCGAACCAGGAGAAATCACGAATTTCCTTTCCCTCGTAAATAGCAGTTGCAACGCAAATGCGGTCGAAACACAGCACGATCCGTTGCAGCCACACTACCATCACAACCGACCACAGACTTTTTTGTGGGCCAATTTGATATGTAATACATAGAAGGGTATGTAAGTGTTCCATTCCTGCAGAAGGGACCAGTGGCCGACGCACCGCCGTTGAGTTTTTGCGTAGGAGCTCGAGCTATGGACAAATATTTTGTACCGTGTGGGTTCCATTTAACTTTTTGTTCCCAAGGAGTAGATAGACCCTCCATCTTCTCCTTTACAGTCAGTTCCCGTGCACAAGAAAGTTTCTCCCCACCTCCTTCTAGTCCAGTTCTTCTTCCCGTGGCATTCATCCATAATCTCCTTCATTTCTCTCGTCTCTTCCGAACCTTCTTCTCAATCTCTTCTTCCTCCCTTCTCATTCCTATCCTCCCAACTTCCGATATCAACCGCCTCCTTGCCCACAAAATTCCAGTCTCTTCCACTTCCTCCGCACGCATCATTTTCCCACCATTCTTCTCTGGATCTTCACCTTGTCCCCTTCTTCCTCTTTCGGTTCCTCCCTCTCATCTTCCGGTCATCCAACGCCTCCCTCACTTTGCACTTCTGCCTTGGAATTCTTCCTTCTCTCCCACCCTCTCTCTAAATCCCTGTCTCTCTTTCCATCGCGTCTGCTCCGGCACCTTCCCTTTATCCTTCTCTGCCTCCATTCCACCCACAAACCCTTCCCCTATTCTGTACCAATCGGACATCCCGAGTCTGCTTTAAAGAGGAGAGGAGGTCTACATCTGTGAATGCGTGTCAAGGAAAGGAAACAGGTTCCGCAACGTGAAAGCAAAACCCACCCTTAAAAAATTCCTCGTTGAGGAAGGCTACATGCGGTGAAATTCTGCGAAAAAATATAACTCTTTCGTCTGACTTTGAAATCGAAAGACAAATTCATTTTGCGCAAGTGATGGTTTGCGTAACATTGATTCTATGAGAAAATATATTTCATTATTATTCCAAAAGCGGGATAAAAAATAGGGAGTAAGCTTTCCTTCGGTGAAGTGCGTCTTTTTGTCTGTTAAAATGTGAAAGGATAAAGATTTAAAAGTCACGCCGAGCTTTCTTAAATTAAAAGGTTTGCTTGTATTTATTTAGTTTCTATCTATTAGGTTAAGACTTGAAGAAAAAATAATAATACATAGTTAAGGTCCCTAAAAAACCTTCTAGAAATTTACTTATGCTAAAATCGTTTGCATAATAGTCCTTGAAAAAGTTGAAAGTGAAAATATAATGAATATTTAAAATTAACGTTAAGTAAATTACAGATCAATATTAAAATATCTCTCTCATTTTAATAGTTATTTAGTTCTAATAACTGAATGTCTATAGTAAAACATACGAAAATTACTCAAGTCAAAATTTAAATTTTAAGAAAGAAATTTCTAACAAAATGAAGTACATTCATCACATTTCATATGTGTCTATCATAAAAGTTCGCCAAATTAACTTAATAAATTCTAAATTAGTAAATCATTTGTAATAATAAATGATTCTGCAAAGGTTTTAAAAATATGCTCACTTTCCACATATTGAAACTGATTTCGTTACTTCCGTACTGTCTTATACGGATAAATATAATTTGTTTTGAACCTAAAATTTATTGTCTTTATGATCCATCAATAACTGTAATGGAAGATATTCGAATAGTATTTTTACGTTGAGTTTATTAAATTATAGCACTTTCAAGTACTGTTGTACGCCATTCGAATAGGATGCCGATGTACTGCATTTCTTCGAAACACGAAGTTCATGTACTGAAAATAATAAACGTACACCGAATTATTCAAATGCATCATATACCATGGTAGTGCAAGCGAAAAGCGAGAAAAATTCTACTATGACCCGAAATAGTCTCCATAACGATTGAGATGAAATATCTTCCTCTAATTCTAAACAAAAATAAGAAAACACGCTTCTAATTACACATTCAAAAAGGTTGATAATAAAGCTAATTAAAAGGATATGATATTGATTTTATTTCTGCCTGATGATATACGATAAATTGTTGTCGACTTTCAGAGAGCATCTACGTCTTTAAGAGATGAACATGGATCTGTGTTTTCCAAATATCACGAAGGCTATGCAGTAGTGATTCCAAATTACTCGAGTTTTTGGTACCCGGGTATTCGAGTAATATTGCAACGAGCTACCCGGGTACCCGGGTAGCTCGAGTATTTAATGGAAAAAATAAAATTTAAATAAATATTCATTTAACGGATATTTTATTTATTTTTATTGATATAAGAGTTATTCAATGATTCAAAAAATAGTATTTCAAAAAAATTAGAGCGTTTAAAGTACAGGTTT
This sequence comes from Uropetala carovei, assembly GCA_036926305.1. Classification (NCBI taxonomy): domain Eukaryota; kingdom Metazoa; phylum Arthropoda; class Insecta; order Odonata; family Petaluridae; genus Uropetala; species Uropetala carovei. The sequence continues at coordinate 242,014 of JAXCHB010000356.1, forward strand.
TCATGCAGCTTCGCAATTTCGTGGTGAAAGTACCAGCTACAGAAAAAACACGCTCAGAAGCAGTGGAAGTCGGCTTAACAGTCAACAACACTTGATACAATTTTTCCTGTCTGTAGGTATGTTTTCCACTATTTGCTTCAAATAGTTTGAACTCTTTATCTATACTTAACTGATGAGATTTTTTTGCCTTTGGCGTGGTGAATGATGCAATGCATTTCTGCAATATCAAATACTCATTCTGTACTACTTCGTCATGGTCGTCGACGTCGTCAGAACTTTCTGAATCGTGAATATCGCTTGGATAAAACCGATTAATTAGACAAGTGGTAGTGGTCTTGATTCCAGGTTTTGTGGAGTAAGTGAAAAACTCGGCTTTTGGATACACTCCATGATGCAGAAACAATAATAGTGATATCAAATCCGTGTTTCTTCGTTGATCAATTCTAGTTTTCAATGAGTTTTGGAATTCCACAGCCACAGGAATTTTGATTGATTTTAACTCTTGAAATACGTAGAACAAAGTAGCCTCAGCCGTCAGTAAATTCGAGCTTTGTTTGCTCAATTCCAATACCGCAAGCTTTTCTGGTTCTAGCACCATTACGATTTCCTTTAAGAGGGTAATGTGATCTTCACTATAAAGTACACATCCCATCTCTTTCAAAGCAAGATTTATCGAGTCAATAAGTTTCAAAAATCGAACTATTGCTGTCACTAGACTACTCCAACGAGTTTTGACATCTGAAAGCAATCTAAGTGGTTTTCCTTCCTTCTCTCTGAGATACCTAAATAATAATTCTGTACAAACGGATGATTGACAAAAAACTTAATAATTCTTCTCATATCATCTAATGCATTCTTGTAATCCGAACGAAATGCAGGTATTTCATCGTCAGGTTCATTTAAACTTTCATCATCAGTTTCGTTATCACTCAAATTTTGCTCGTCTTCATCCTCGTCATCAGAAAATTCAATTTGTTCCTGTTTTCTTTCTGTAATATATTTCTACAACCGCCAAATGTATTGCGTCGTTGTAGCAGCACTGACTTTCTGCTGAAATGATCCTGCCATATTTCGCCATAACACTTGCTCCATCATGTGTCGAGGCAATGATATCTTTGTTAAAATCAATTCCAAATTCCTGCAATCATTGAGAAACCAATTCTTTAGTTCTTTCCGATGTGCAACTTTCTACAATTAGTACTAACAATAAGCCAAGAACAATTTGTTTTTCTATTGTTTGCAGCGTTATATTTAAGTATCTTCTCATCGCAATATCTACCCATCCATCCACTGTGATCGTAAATTTTTCTTCAGATTTAATCCTGCTTTTTAACTCCTTTTTAGTTACAGTTTTCTTTTCCTCAAAAAATTGCATAACACATTTTCGTAGTGTAGATGCACTGGTTGGCATTTTGTAGTTGCGATTAGTGACGTAACCTCGAACTGCTTCACACTTAACAATAGTATTAAATGAGATTCCATCTTTAGCAGTACATTTTGATATTATTTCCTCCAATGATTCTCTGGAAACAAAAGATAACATTCCAGAGCTGGTAGCTTTGGCCTTTTTGGCTGGTTGTGGTCCGACATTATTATCTTTTGTAGAGAAACTTTTGCTCCTCACAGTGATTCCGTGTGTTTTCAAATGATTTATCATCCCAGTTGTATTTCCACCCTTAGTTGAAATCTTGTCTGCGCATCCTTCTACTTGACACTGCGCCGTATCTGAAGATATTTTTTTGAATGAATCCCAAACTTGAGATTTTTTGGAAGACATATTTGGGCTACAAGAAAGAATTTGAATTAAAAGTTACTTTGAATTAATTTCTCACTGTACCAAATATCTTCTTGAAATTAAAATACATATATAGAATATGAGACTTATTGCGCGCTGGATGATATATCTTCCCTTTAATACTGGTAATACTTTGTTAATCACGCTGATAAGCTAAACATTTTAATAGAAATAACAAATGTATATTAATTTTTTCCTATTTTCAGGAAGGATTAACATCCAGTATAAAACTGAATTTTTCGAGTTTACAATATATACTTATTTAGAATTACTAACCTGTGACAAAGAGCAACTACTGCGAAAATACACACAAGAAACGAATATAGTAAGATCCTTCTCCAATAATTAGTAAGGCCAGACTGGTGGATGCTACGCACACTTTAGATGAATGAATAAAAGTTGTAGACACCTATAGCACACTACAAGTTACGAAAAACTCCTTTTACGTAATACTTTTACTTTTAAGTAATTCAACTTGACGCTAATCCCGCCTAGCTGGCACAAAAAGATTGTAGGGACTCGCTGTTTTGAAAGACTTGGTAAGGGAATGGAGAGGAGAGTGAGGAGGAGGAGGAGAAGGGGAAGTGATGGATTTCTTCCAGTTGTGATACAATGTAACTAAACGGTCTGATTATATAAGGAAGTTGGATTTGAGTCGAATGTAAAGCTCACATCTGTTGAAGTCTTCTGTAACGTGAAGGTGAAAACCGTAGTGGCGTTATTTACAGGCATTTTTACCTCTAACGCAGGGCTTTAAAGTAATTTATTCAAATTTAAAAAGAATTTACTTTAATTATTATAATTGTACCTGTAATCTGTCGACGATAATCGTAAATTTGTGATTTTAATTTTTCCAATAATAATCGAGTACTCGAACAAAATTACCCGGGTACTCGGGTACTCGAAAAATCGAAGAAAACACCGAGTAACCGGTACTCGGTGTGGAATCACTACTATGCAGCTGCTTCTGCCAAGAAAATCATCCCGCAGCCCTATTCCCAAGAAAAACATAAAGCAGCAAACACGTCGTCAAGGCCTCCATCCTCCTCTCTTCCCAGCATCCCTCACAGTTTAGAAATCACTCGCTTGCTGAATTAACAAGTTACCGATTTTTATGGAGAACGTATTCTGAAAATAATATCACATTATTTGGAATGGAGAAATTTACATCCTCAACGCCTAAAAATAACTTTAACTTGATATGAGTTAATATATTTTAATGTAAGAAATTTAGTTTTAATTTCAATTGTAAAGCATTGGATATAACAAAAGGTACTTCTCACCGTAATTTACCTTTACAGTAGCGCCTATAGCGGTGAATTGTGGTTTAGCGCGATTAACTCGAGAACGGAAAGTACGATTTCGACTATTTTTTCGCCATATACTGGGATATATAATGTCCTCGAATCTCATACGATCATGGGTTTGATTCCAGAGGCGTTTATTTTCAATATTTTTAACACTGGGAAGGGTGAAGTACATACAATAATCACTTGCATTTTAGAATTGCTTACAATCGTCATGGGAGTTCAAAACAAACAAAACAACGAACGCGAAAAAGAACGTAATTTTGCTTTCCTGCAGTCAATTTTCGAATACGCATCGAATCGGTGCACACATTATTTTTTAACGAGACAATTTAGTGTATTTTTACGTGAAAATCTTTCTTCGTCCAGGTGATTTATACTGTTCCCGATTTCGTGTACATAATTGTGTAGGATTGACTGGGATTATAAATCTGCGTCGCGTATGTCCACATCAACCCTTCTAAATAATTTGCTTGGTTATGCGTCATGTGACAAGGGTAATTCTCATAGTACCACCGGCGGCATAAGATCCAGAGGCATTATGGTAAATACCATTCCACTCATACTTTCAGGACTTACTTAACCTTGCTCATTTTACATTTTCAGTTGCTCACCGCCTGTATTGAAGTCATGAGTTCGATACTAGGAGCATTATTTTCTTCATTTGATTAACACGTGGATGACAATAGCACATTAATCATCATTTGCATATTAAAATTACACAACTTTTATATGTCCATTACTATTTTTATTTTCAGAAACATTCAGTTATGTGGATTTTATATTCATTTTTTGATTTTTAACGCATATAAATGTTGGTTTCTTTAATTTTAATTTAACTTAATACTTAATTCACGCATATCCGTCATATCTGACGGGCAATTACGCTAGTCTATTATAAATAGCTGCTTGTTACGGTGTCTTGACTTTTCGTCACGGAAAATTTGTACCCGCGAATTCTCCTCACAGAAATTTGGCCGCATAAAAAAATTTGTAACTGCTACTTTTCCTTACATAAACATTCTGGTAACTACGACTTTTCGTCACATAAACAAATTGCTAACTGCGACTTTTCGTCACAAAAATTATTAGTAAGTGAAACATGGACAAAAATAAATAATACGTCGTTTTGATTCAAATGCGACTTTTTGCCACATTAACTTATAAACTTATCTTCAAAAAAGATCAATAGTGCGTGAAAAATGGACGACGTAGCGGATGAATTCGCTTTACAACAACATAGTAGCTATTTACTTTCAACTTTAACTTATCTATACGTTCCAATTTGGAACTGCTATCGCCGTGTAATAGCTGTTTTACCGAGAGATACCAATGTGTGAAACATGGCACAGGCGACAATGCGATGCTTGGGAAACACTATCCTTCATGCTTTTATTTCAGGTTGAAGTTGGAGAAAAAAGAGAAAAGTATTAGCCTTAGAAAGCGGGAATTCTACAAAGAACCACAAATGTCATTTTCTTATTACCCTTGCCCAGAATTTCTTAATACCAATTTCATGGGAATCCGTTCAGCAGAAGCCGAGAACTAACATACGTGTGGGCGGATAGGACGAATCTAATAGATGCTCAAGGTGGAAAAGAAACGCGCCCAAAAATACTTCTATAAGATATCATAAAAACGTAGAATGAATATCGCAGATATCAAGGTAACTTTTTGAGAAACTGTTATATTCTAGACATTTCTAATTAAAACAATCAAGTCGACCGCAGCAATAATTGAACATCTTCAATAATAAGTGAAAATAAAAAATGAACTAACCCGTCCACAAATTAAAACGATTTTTTTATTCATTTCGAGAGAAAGGGTTTCAACTCTGACATTCAAAAGAGCTATCATTATTTTATCTCCTCTTCCTCAATCTCCTCTCACTAGGAAAAAAATCGATGAACACGGAAAGGCAAAACGCAGCGGGAAAAAAGAAATCACTATAGCAACCCCCGAAAGGACTTACGGAGAACAATTTATCCACTCTTTCGCTAAAATGGACGGCGGGAGTACTACGGGCAACGTTTTCTACATGGTTGCGAATCTTTCGGAAAGGCCGCATTGTCTTATTATTATAATTTTATTTATAAAAACGTGAATTTGTGTGTTAAATTTTCCGAATCTCATATACATTATAGATTCGCGAGCCGCATAAAACGCTCTCGGGTGCCGTATGCAGGTCGTAGGTTGTTCACCTTGGCCCTAGAGCAGGGGTGGGTTAATTTTTCACGATAATTACCAATTGCGGGTACTTAAACGGGTCGCATACATAAATTCAAGTGCCTCGGTTGGCCGCATTAGAGTTCGCATCGGAAGTAAGTTAAGAGACTGCGAAGGATCCTATTAGTATTTAGAAAGTCTTTGATCCTATTAGTGAAAATCAATAATTAAGAATATTTCAACGTCGTAGTTTTATTAGAAAAGGTTTCCCGGCCATAATTTTAACCTATAGATATAATTTTATGGCCCGCTTTCATAACGGCATTCTAAGAACAGAGAAAATACATTTCTTATAAATAGCAATATTACATAGTTGACTTTGTCACACTCCCTCATTTACATGAAACAAGGTTTTTATTATTTGGTAATCCAACTTAAATACATTAATAATAACATGAAAATTCATTTTTTAGCCATACGTTTAAATAAAAATATTCCACACAATCTAATGGAATTTGGTCAGGTGTATACGAAAGTATGCCGTGAAATTAAGAAGATTGCGTAGCATTGCTCGAGGAAATTTTGTGAAATACAGAACCCCTGGCGCGGAAGTGTATTCTGTAAACCAACGCTAAACTTGGCATTTTGCATAGAACGATTGACTGTGTGTCTGTATCTAGAGGGCCTCTTTTGCTCTCGATAAACAAGAAAATCTTTAGGCTCGTTTCTTCTCTTTTTTGTCCTTTTTCTAGGTGTATTTGTCTAATTAATAATTTATGGTGATTCCTTCAATATCAAGACAAAAGAGGAAATCTAACTTCCCCGGTTAATATTTCATCTTGATACATAATCCACGAAATTATTCAAGCGCCCTTGTTACAGCATCGAAAATGAATGCGCATATTTCCAAACAAATTTTTGAATGGAACTCTTTTTTCCTCTCTCACATTGTCTCGCTTTTTCTCTCTCTCTCTCAAACACAGACAAGGAATTTTAATCCCCATTTCAAGTGGGCTGATACATTTTTTTTTTTAACGCCGCTTCAAAATGTGTGAGAATAACCATTGCATATCTCCAGCGCAAAAAAGACATTTTATAGGTAATTATTCAACAATGAGGAATTTAATTATATTCAACGTTAATCATCTCCTCGCAGAAATATGAATAATAATGCCCAGTTAGCAATTACAATGATATCCAGAGATGGGAGGATTTGTGTCATTAAAATCACACTCAATATGGCGTAGTTTGTTTTCAATCGTATGGCATTTTCTTGCCGCTTAGTGCCACTAGGTGCGCGATAAGTATAGCAATAGACGTCTACAATTACAAAATAAAATGAAAATACAAAGAACGTGAAAATTGTTTAAATATATTTAATCGTGGGACGTCCTAATATTTTTTTATTATGTACAACTTTTGTCTCAAATTTATTGGTATACATTTATATTTCGGATTTGAAAGCAAGTATATATCTGAGTGAAGTTAATAAAAAGGAGTATAAAACCGTAAGTTGATTGAAGGCGGATCCACGCTAGGGATATTTAGCTTAGTAAATGCTAAATTTTTCAAGTAAAAAATAAACGCGACAAACACACTGTTTTAATGGGTTGCTGAAAAAATGCATAATTTATAAAAACAAAACGAGAGACAACCTTTGATAAGGAAAGCAACATAACGTATGATGTGTACACGTATAAATAAGTTCAATCCGCGTCACAATGTTATACCATCGAAAAAAGGGGAGACAAGAAGACTGGGAGGAAAATGAGAGACAGAGGCTGAAATTTTTAGAGACAGCGGAGGATGAGAGGAAGGAGGTGGATGAGTAGATGGCGCGGAAGATAACATGAGAGAATTGCTAAGGGAGGAGGGGAGGGGGAAGAAAGGCGAGGGGTAGTGGGTGGGGGAGGAATGATCGATTGAGTGTCCAGTGCTCCGATGGCATTTTATGCGCACTTGTGTGCGGAGAAGGTCACGGAAGCCATCGCTCATGTCTCGTTATCCGAACCGGCATTTTTGAGGACAGAAAAAAAGGGATTTTTTCGACGGAGAGGCACAGTCGCCGTGTGCAATTCCACGGCTTAAAATCAAGTAACGGGAAACGCTGGAACTAAAACCGCGCGCCCTATTAAGCCTCCCTCCGATCTCTCCGCTCCCCTTCGATCCGCAAAGTTGCGAAGTGCCGCAGCATTCCATGATCGCTATTCTTTCGAAAGGGAATCCCATTAATCGTACCTGCCCGAATAATGGGAACTGCCTCTCCTAAGCACTTCCGCTAATCGAGTCGGCCCCTGATTACTAATTCCTCCGAACGAAGTAGACGGAGCTCATAGCGCGACGGGCGAATTAAACGAGAAACCACTTCGCGATGAAGACAGGAAATTGACACAAACTGATGTAAAGGTGGACGATAATTGGGAGTTAATCGAGAGTATTTTGAGAAAGAGGAGCCATAGACAGATGAGATGTGCTTGAGTCGCTATTGTTGCCAAACGTGGTGCATCTGAGACCCTCTCATATGACAGCTAAATTATTGCGACTCCTTATTCCCATCCATCCACCAATACATACATATAATATGTTACATTAATTTCAGATATTATTTATTTTATTTGCGCAAAACGGTTTTGATTCTAAACATAAAATTTGTTTATGGTCAGCCTGCCCCATGATGGCTCTCAATTATGGAGTTAAATGGAGGAATGAGAAAATAGCTTATTATTCGAAAACTTTTCATTTTCTTCCATCAAGCTTTTAGAAATTAATCGGCAGCGTAATATTTATATTTTAAGCGTATCACCGTCTGCACTGAAGTTATGAGATCCATTCTAGGAGTGTTTATTTTCACCATTTCATTAACACGGGGATGTGTGTAGCATATTAATCATTTGATTTTAAAATTGCTTAGAATCATCGTGGGAGTATAAGACTTGAAACAACGAACGCCTAAAAGAATGAAAATTTGTTATTTTTCTTCGAATACGCTTTGAATCAGTCTAAATATTAGTTTTAACGCCAAAATTTGACGTGTTTTTACGTGAAAATCTTTCGCCTTCTAGTGTTTTTGTATTACTGCCGATTTCGTATAATTGCGTATGACTGACGGGGATTAGAAATTCGCGTAGCATCTGTATACATGTTCAAGAGAGTTTTAAGTTCAAACAATACCTTGGTAACGATAAACAATAGGACAGTAACAAAACTAAACATATTAAATACAAGTAAATATGTGCTTGCATTCTGCAAGCATTGTCTACCGCCCTAAAGTAAAAATAAAAGCTGAAAAATAATTTTCAATGCTTAAAGTTGCATCTCCGCTCCGAATTATTTGTTTTTCTGTTTTGAAAATATTGGGGTAAAAACAACCCCTAAAATTTATAATTATAAAATATTTATAGGTTTTTATCATTTGTTATGAATACCTCACATTTAAACGAAATTTCATCAATGTAGCACCTCTAGAAGTGCATTTATATGAATTTCATTGTTTAAAATTTATTAATTTCTAACAGCCACAGCAATAAATATTTCTAAAATTCTCAATGTTATTTACCACCGGGACATTATTTCCTAACTCCGTTAAAATTTTCAGCTTCCTGGATCTATAGAAAGTACATAAACATTAGTCAGATTGTTAAACATTTGGGAATTTATTACGGCCGAACGAATAAAAAATTTAAAATTTCTAAATTCCCGTTTTCATTATTTGGCGAATTCTACAGGTAGGAAAAATTTCAGCTCGATAGCGCATTTGGAAATACCTAAACCACGAAATGTTAGTAAAATTGTTTATAATATTTAGCGGCCAAAATAATGCACATTATTGCAATTTCGCAATTATTCCTCAGATTATTTTTCTCGGCTCACCTATGTATTAAACTCCAGCTCTCCAGCTATTGTAGTTTGGGCCAGACATTAGTATTCTCCTATATCCTATATATATCCTATATCGTATCATTCTATAAGCACTCTTCTTACAGAGGAGGATATAGGAGGATACTAATGTCTGGCCCAAACTACATTAGATGGAGAGCTGAAATTTTCAGTAATTGTAGATGGCATGGAGAAACCGCCAGAAAAATTGAGATCTCATACCTAGGTGTCATAGGTTCGACTCCAGAAATACCTAAATTTCAATTTTTTCCCATAAGAAAAGCATTGCGGCATATTTGAAAATTAATTTATGGCACTTTCCGATAAGGTAGAGAATTCTAACTTGGAGGGTTGTTAGATACCCAGGACATCTATAGGAATCCGTTACCACTTTTACCGCAAGTGTCCTGGATTCGGCTCCGGATGACCCGGTATATCTCCCATAAGAAAGCATGGCAAAAAAGAATTCCTTCTTATAGACGAAACAAAGAGGAATAAATAACTGATATTGTCAGGGTTTGTAGATGTCATGAGTATATCTCCTTAGTATTTGACAACTCCTGCGTAGGTGTCACCGGTTCGATTCCAGGTAGCCTCAAATTTGAGATTATTTCCCAAAAGGAAAGCATTGAAATAGGTGCAGGGCTCTTTTGCATTTAGATTTTTTTTGTCGGCTTTTAGTCTTTTTTATTAAATGACAGAAAATGCTTGCAGAATGCAAGCACACATTCACTTGTATCGTATATCGTATATCCTCCTCTGTAAGAACAGTGCTTCTAGAATGATATATAGGATATATATAGGATATAGGAGGATACTAATGTCTAGCCCAAACTGCAATAGCTGGAGAGCAGAAATTTAATACATAGGTGAACCGAAAAAATTAATCGGAGTAATAATTGCAAAATTGCAACAAATGTTTATTTTCTTGGCCGGTAAAAATTATAAACTATTTTACTAGCCAGACATTAGTATCCTCCTATATCCTATATCGTATATCCTCCTCTGTAAGAAGAGTGCTTATAGAATGATAGGATATAGGATATGCTTATAGAATGATAGGAGGATACTAATGTCTGGCCCAAACTACTATAGTTGGAAGGCTGAAATATAATACACAGATGAAGAGAAAAAAATTATCGGAGGAAAAATTGCAAAATTGCAACAATGTTTATTTTCCTGGCCGGTAAAAATTATAAACTATTTTACTAACATTTCATGGTTTAGTTCTTCTACATGAGGTATGAAGCTGAAATTTTTTCAGGGGGTAGAATTTGCCAAATAATGAAAACCGGAATATAGAAATTTGAAATTTTTTGTTCGTTCGGACGTAATAAATTCCTAAATGTTTAAAAAATTGACTAATGTTTATGTACTTTCTGAAGATCCAGGAAGCTGAAAATTTTAACAGAGTTAGGAAATTAGGTTCCGGTGGTAAATAACGTTGAAAATTTCATAAAAGTTTTGTATTGTGGCCGTTAAAAATTCATAAAATTTAAACAATGAAATTCATATAAATGCACTTCTATAGGTGCTACATTCATGAAATTTAGCATAAATGTGAGTTATCCGTAACAAATGCTAAAAGCCTATAAATATTTTATAATTATAAATTTTAGGGATTGTTTTTACCTTAATATTTTCAAAACAGAAAAACACGTAATTCGGAGCCGAGATGCAAATTTATGCATTGAAATTATTTTTTGGCTTTTATTTTTATTTTAAGTTGAGAGAAAAAGCTTGCAGAATGCAAGCACACATTCACTAGTATCCTATATCCTATATCGTATATCCTCCTCTGTAAGAAGAGTGCTTATAGAATGATAGGATATATATAGGATATAGGAGGATACTAATGTCTGGCCCAAACTATAATAGTTAGAGAGCTGGAATTTAATACATAGGTGAATAAAAAAAAATTATCGGAGGAAAAATTGCAAAATTTCAACAATGTGAATTATTTTGGCCGCTAAAAATTATTAACCATTTTACTAACATTTCATGGTTTAGGTATTTCTAAATGCGCTATCAAGCTGAAAGTTTTTCTACCTGTAGAATTCGCCAAATAATGAAAACGGGAATATAGAAATTTAAAAATTTTTATTCGTTCGGCCGTAATAAATTCTCAAATGTTTAAAAAATCGACTAAAGTTTATGTACCTTAATTAGAGCCCGGAAGCTGAAAATTTTAACAGGGTTAGGAAATTATGTCGCGGTTGTAAATGACATTTGAAATTTCATGAAAGTTTTATATTGTGGCTGTTAAAAATTAGTAAATTTTAAACAATGAAATTCTTATAAATGCACTTCTAGAGGTGCTATACACATGAAATTTCGCATAATGGTAAGGTATTCGTAACAAATGATAAAAACCTATAAATGTTTCATAATTATAAATTTTAGGGGTTGTTTATACCCCAATATTTACAATAAGGAAAACACGTAAACCGGCAAGGAGATGCAAAATGTTGCGTTTAAAAATTATTTGTCGGCTCATACTCTTTACTTTAGGGTGAGAGAAAATGCTTGCAGAATCCAAGCACACCTTCACTAGTATCCTATATCGTATCATATCGTATATCCTCCTCTGTAAGAAGAGTGCTTATAGAATGATATATATGAGGGTACTAATGTCTGGCCCAAACTACAATAACTGGAGCGCTGGAATTTAATACATAGGTGAACCGGGAAAAATAATCGGAGGAATAATTGGAAAATTGCGATAATGTTTATTTTCTTGGCCGGTAGAAATTATAAACTATTTTACTAACATTTCATGGTTTAGGTATTTCTAAATGCGCTATCAAGCTGAAATTTTTTCTACCTGTAGAATTCGCCAAATAACGAAAACGGGAATATAGAAATTTGAAAATCTTTATTCGTTCGGCCGTAATAAATTTTCAAATGTTTAACAAATTGACTAATGTTCATGTACTTTCTGTAGATCCAAGAAGCTGAAAATTTTAACAGGGTTAGGAAATAACGTCCCGGTGGTAAATAACATTGAAAATTTTAGAAATATTTATTTCTGTGGCTGTTAAAAATTAAAAAATTTTAAACAATTAAATTCATATAAATGCACTCTTAGAGGTGCTGCGTGGATGAAATTTCGGCTAAATGTGATGTATTCGTAACAAATGATAAAAACCTATAAATCTATTATAATTATATATTTTAGGGGTTGTTTATACCCCAATATTTCTGAAACAAAAAAACACGTAATTCGGAGCCGAGATGCGAACTTATGCATTGAAAGTAATTTTCGGCTTTTATTTTTACTTTAGGGCGGTAGAAAATGCTTGCAGAATGCAAGCACACGTTCACTAGTATCCTATATCGTATATCGTATATCCTCCCCTGTAAGAAGAGTGCTTATAGAATGATATGAGTGTAACTAAGTCAGATACATAAAATAAAATTGCTCAAATAATTTTATCACATTTTCTACGAAAGCTAACAAAGTTTTTAATCTTGGACTAAAAACCGAAAAATAAAGTTTATAAATTTATTTAAATTAAACAATGTTATATATGCCCTAAAAAGTAAAAAATATAAAATTCATATAATAGTAGTATGTTCAAGAATATTAAAATAGTTTTTGGCATATAAAAGCTGTCCAACGTAATTTTTAACCTCTAACTATTTATTCTGTATGGATGATTTTCATATAAATCACGCTGAGAGAGATTGCTCCCTGAAGAGGAGGGTTAGGAGAGAGAAAGAGAGAGAGAGCGGGAGAATGAGAGGGAGAGGGGAGAGAGTGAGAATGGAAGGGAAAGCGAGGGGAAGAGAGAGGGAGAAGGGGAGAGAAAGATGGAGATAACAGAGGGAGAGAGGGGAAAGAGTGAGAATGGAAGAGAGAAAGAGGATGGAGGAAAGAGAGGGAGAGGGGGAAAATAGAGTAAGAATGGAAGAGATTAAGAGGGGAAGATGGAGAGGATGGGATGGAGGGCGAGGGGAAGCGAGAGAGGGAGGGAATGAGAGGGAGAATGGGAGAGAGAGATGGAGAGCGAGGGAAAGAGACAGGTAGCAGGGGAGGGATAAAGGGTGGAGGAAAGAGAGGAAGAATGGATAGTAGATTGGGGGAACAAAGAGAGGGAGAGGGAGAACAAGGGGAAGTGAGAGGGGGAGAATTGGAGGGAGAGACGGGGAAGAGAGGAAACCGCTGTCGTAATAATAAAGACAGACGTCACATTATGCCTGAAATCTTATTGCTGAAGAAAACTCTGATATCAGTGACCTTAGCGAAAGTTTTGAAATCTAAATGCAACTGATCGTTCGCCAAACGTTATATTAATTACAAAGTTAGCGGGAATAGCTTTAATTAAGCTGTGCGACTGTTTTGACATAAAATTACTTAATATTGAAATTGATCTGATTTCAGAGTGCTACTACATCATGCTAAAAAATAAATGTTTTATTCACATAAACATTCTTCTATAATAATGAAACATTCTAATTTTAAAAGCCTTTACGTATTAATTAACCTTTGCTCCCAAACTACATATTTTCAATGAAAATCAGATTCGGAGAAATGAGAATGAAACGTCATACAAACTCACAACATTGAAAGACATTTCCTCTGAAAATACAAACTGGCATCTTTGCAAAAAAAAAACGAGATCGTCAAATTCTTACATTCTATCCTACCAAAAAAAACGTCACGTTGTTTCACTATACAGGTTATAAACTTTAATTTGCGAAAATTATAAAGAGCTTTTGGGAGCAACTAGGCCTGAAAGAATTTACATGTCAGTATGAGATATTTCGGAAATAGCACAATGTATTTAATAAAAAATCTTCAATCGATTATAAACATTTCGAATGTCGTATTTAATCGATTATAAGTCGACCCCCACTTTTCACAAGGGCACGCGAGGAAAATTCCACGTTGGGTTCCGGAATTGTCGCGAAAAAAATACCGAAAATTATGAATGCCCCTATTTTTTCAATTCGTATCTAAATAAAAAAGATATCAACTTCAATTACGACAACACAAATTACGTTATATTCAAGCATTCAATTTCTACTAAAATGTAATTTTTCCCGATTATGTCCCAGATTTATAATCTCGCAACAAAGATATCTCGGTTTCTCTCTTTATCTTCTCCAACGTCTCATATTCGACTCATCAATCCCGTAGCACCATTGTGCAGCAAGATTTGATGTTCCTTCCGCAAATGCTATCACTTTTCCCTTAAGTCCGCAGAATAACGCGTTCGTCCCATTATGGGATTATTAAAAAAACTGAAAAACTCACCAAAGTAAATGACAAAAATGTACGCTTGCAAAGGCACGAGGAAATGACGGTTGGCTCTGGGAATCCTAGGATTACGCGCACTCACCTACTAGAGATGGCTTGGGGAATCCCAAAATTACGCGAATACTAGAGATGTTCTGGGAGTGAATTTATCGAAATATTTATTTCTCCCTATTCATTTATTTTGATTATTTTTATTTACATGCATTTAAAGTAGATTGTTTACTTATATATTAATACACTTATATCTAGAGTTATATGGAACTACAGGCACTAATGCATTGATTACTTTACTTTTTCGTTCGTTGATTTTTAAGAACCGGTTCTAAGCCGAATAGGAATTTTTAAGGAGGTAAAAAAGTAAAAAAAGGTCGGCTTACAATCGATTAAATATGGTAGTTTAAAAATACATATAAGACAAGTTGACCAAGTTTAGGCGCTCACGCTTCACTTTCTTATAGAGAAAAGGACTCAATTACCAAAAAAGGCAGAAATGGAGGTCAACAAAATCTAGCAGGATATTACCTGAAAATTACATAAATAATATTTAATTTGATAGCATAGGACAGTACGAGGCAATAATCTACCTTTATCAAAGTTAATAATGTCTCATGAACGGGATTTGGACAAGAAAATGTGTTTTCGAGTATTCTAAAAAAAAAACACCTGACACCGAATAGTACCAAGTATAAGACGGATGTGGAATTCTCAAATCAGTATATTTTACGAGTTGATGCAAAAAGAATGGAATCTCGAACACATTTCAGCAACACATATTGCTATGGAATAAGGAATGCTGGGAGCTATCGGAAAAGAGGTATATAAACGAGTGAGTCGGGAACCGAATAGGATTCCGTAATGGAAATTGAAAGGCTAAAAGAACGAACTCATACGTAAAATCACTGACCGTAAGGATTTTGAATACGTTTCAAGACGGCGCCCAAGTATACCAAATATACGTAGAATACTGTACAGAACGGTTGTGTATTCTCCAGAACGACGTTTCATCTGCGCTGCTATCAAGTTCGTAAATTTTGATTTACATAAAATCCTAAAAGTCCTTTTAAAATCAATAGAAATCGTTCAGCCACAAACATATCCCATAAAATATAACAGATTCAACTTGCGCTTAGATTTTCGAATAAATAAAGATGAGAGAATTTGTTTCCTGTGCAAATAATGTAAAAGAATCGGAAAAAATCTCGAGAAGAAAATATTTGCAATTTGAGAGTAATGCAATTTAAACCTACTGTGCTTTGCTTCGAATCTGAATTGTATTTTTGAGAGAGGACCTAATTTAATTCGAAAAGAGAAATAAGGAAATTTTTAAGAAACGCAGTAAATTTTTCCTCCGTATAATTTTAGTATGAGATAGCGAAAATTTTTAGATTTCATCGGATGAAAAAATTAAGAAATGGAAACATTTACATTCGCACAAATATATTTTTCAATGTAATAGGAGCAAGAATGTAATAAAATAGTTGGTTAGCTTAAATAGACTTTCTTCCAAGGAAAAATAACTTTACTTATGATCATTTAAACCTTCTCCTTGAAAGTGTGGGCTGTGGTCGACGTAATTTTCGCAGCCATTGCCTGATTTTCTCAAAAGTTATCATCCTTTATATTTTATATAATTTTACAAGTGTCCGTCCGTCCGTCCCCATTTGTATCTCGAGAACTATTCGCCGTAGAGATATTCGGTAAACGGCGTTTTGTTTCTACTGGGCAGATGGTCCCAGAAAAATTATTTTCACTTTCAGAAAGTCCCGGTTTCGAATCCAGGAAAAAATTATATTTTCCCTTAAGTTTACACGGGATTTTCGATTTTCAGAGTGCAAGGTTTTTTACCTTCATTCACCAAAATACCTAAATATAGACCGATTTTCTTCGTTTTTGCTTCATTCGACCATCACAATTGTACACTATCTTATTCTTGAAATTTTCTTATGTTACACGGTCGAAGCTTGCAGAAATACGCAATTGTTTTAGAAATTTTGCCAAGGCGACCATCATTGTTGCCTCCGTTTCAATTAGTATCAATTAAAACTTCAAATAGGTGAAATAATAGCGTTATTCGCACTTTTTCTAAGTATCGAAATTATAGCTGTCAAACTTTATACATAGCAACGTAAATATTTACGCATAATTATTCAGTTAACTGCGTATGGGATGCGTTTCTAACGATTTAATCAAAGCAGTTGAATCTTCATTTCATCGTTTGAATGCTGGAATCTTACCTTTTTGGAAATACAACCATTATATTATACATC
Organism: Uropetala carovei; assembly: GCA_036926305.1. NCBI lineage: Eukaryota > Metazoa > Arthropoda > Insecta > Odonata > Petaluridae > Uropetala > Uropetala carovei. The sequence continues at coordinate 258,688 of JAXCHB010000356.1, forward strand.
TATAACGCTTATTAACGCAAATAGGCTCACGCATAAATTTAAAATTAAATGAGAATAGGGACATACGTTATTTTTTAACATATTACATGGTTATCTTCTCTTCATTGATAATCTAAATAAACGATTGCATTGATTGTTATATAAAAAAGAAAGGACATATACTTCAACAAAAATTTGATGTGGCCAACACATGACTTTCTCCATAATTGGGGTATAGATATTTAAATTATTATGAATAGCATTATAAGACAAAATTATTATTTCGTATCGTAAAAGAATACAGACGTCCTTATTGCCGTAAAATAGGTATATTTTGAATATGTTTACAGAATTCACCGTTACATGGTGGTGGCGCTGTATACTGGAAATTACGAAAAAGTTGAATATCTCCTAAATGGATGGTTCTAAGAAAATTTGTTTGAAACAAAACTTGGAAGAAATATTATTCTCTACAACTTTGGTCCTCACGAAGATTACCAATAACGACGTTTTAAAGGAGATATTTGACGGAAACCGAAAAAACCGATTATTTTATATAATAATAGCCGTCGTCTGTTGGTTGGTTGGTTGGTCACGCTATGCAAACGCTAATAACTCGAGAAATAATAATGATAGAAACTCCAAATTTGGTAGGCTTTTATTCATTTGGAAATTAAAATTAGAAGAAATTAACAGACGACCTTCGAATTTGAACCATTTTGAAGAAAAATTTATAAAGTTTCTTATTCCGTTCGTCTTTTTTCGCCCACAGTTCGAAATATTCCATGTTAAACGTTAATTTGCATATTTTGTGGAAATCTCGCCATTTTAACGTGATGTTGCTATGTCGACCATTATCATTGTTACACCTCAAATTACTATTATTGTATACATCCTTCTGGGAATAAGCGTGCCTTGAGCAGCCTTGAGTGAGAGAGGAAGGAAGGGGAGAGATTGGCGTGTTTTGTGGAAAATAATTATATTAACGTAAATATAAAAAATTTTAAGTATCAACATTAATCATTTTAGAAAAATTGGAAATAAAAAGCATTCTTAAATTAAATTCTTTGTAAACCATACGTGCTTACGAATTTATATTGTTATTCCTCGAATTAATTTCGTAACAATGGCCGAAGATTGGAAACGAATATAAATTAAAATTCAATTAAAATGACATTTAAAACTGTTAACAGGCAATTTTTAAAGAAACAACAGTGGATCTTTTAATTAAATTCTTTGTAAACCATACGTGCTTACGAATTTATATTGTTATTCCTCGAATTAATTTCGTAACAATGGCCGAAGATTGGAAACGAATATAAATTAAAATTCAATTAAAATGACATTTAAAACTGTTAACAGGCAATTTTTAAAGAAACAACAGTGGATCTTTTAATGAATTGATTTGTTTTTATAAAAGGAATTTTGGTGCTTATTTAATACAGAGTAAGTTCTAAGGCTTACAATCCATTTAAATCTAATAACAGTGGCTATTATAGTTTAAAGAAAGAACTTTATTTATTCACCTTACAGAATGAATTAATTTTAGGTTAGCATTGCCTATTATAAAAGGAGTTACTTTGGAATTTACAGCATGTAAAGTGGAAGTTGTACTGAATTGACTCAAGTATATTTCAAAGCAAAAATCAATTTAAAACTATTGAAAGTTGTTGTTTCGGAAACTGAGAAGTACAGAGTGGTGAACGGAGGCTAAACGATATTAAGATACATTTTATTCCAAAATCTATTTAAAGTATTATCACTGGCAACTGAAGATTGAATAAATTTTTTTGTTACCGGAATTCTGCTTATTTCATGAAATTGAAATGCTAAAGCATTAATCCATTAAAATCTGTTAAGAGTGGATATTTTAGTTGAAAGAAATACATGTACATGGTACTTTTATTCACTTTTCAGAATGAATGAATTCTAGGTTAACGTTGCATATTATAAAAGGATTTTCTTTGGAATAAGAAGTTTGTTATGAGGTTATTTTAACTGAATTGAATCAAGTTCTCTTCTAAGTTTGAAATCCTTTTAAAACTGGTGAAAGTGGTTGTTTCGGAAAATGAGAAGGCAAGAGTGCTGAGCAGACGATAAACGATATTGAGGTACATTATATTCCAAAATCTATTTAAAGTATTGACAGAGGCAATTGAAGATTGAACCAATTTTTTGGAACCGGAATTCTGCTTATTTAACGAAATTGAAATCCTAATGTTATAATCAATTTAAAACTAATAACAATGGCTATTTTAGTAGAAAGAAAGGTACTATTTTATTCACAAGGAATTTCTGTGACATTTTAGTTAATTAATTATAACAGACTTATAATATAGAAATATTCGATGGTTAAAACAGTGCACAATTTCATTCTAGCGATTTTTACGTTGCATTGACGAAAATTTAGATTCATTAAACCCGTTGAAATTCAACGGGCACTTATGCTAGTTTATAAATAATTCCTAAACAATAACAGCTATGGAAAATTGTTTCAAAGGAAAGTTGTAGGAAATTACATTCCCTATAACCTGTATATAGAATTGTATATACAATTATGATGTTTTAACGAAGAAATATCGCAAAAACCGAATCGGGTTTCAAATAAACCTCGACTTCCGTTTACCTGTTATTGTCCAAAAACTAATCAGTTCTTTGTGCTCATGCTAAAGTGCTATATATATGGTTTGGTAACGATATGGCATGTACTTTTTGAGTTAGAGCGCCCACAATCACATACACACGCGCGCGCACACACACGGACATTCCGAAAATAGTCTAAACGTGTTCTAGGGACCATAAAACGTGTATTTCCTTTGAAATCTCGAAGTCGATTTTTTTCGTAATCACAATACTTTCCCATTACTACGTATGGAGAAAGTAAAAACGCGCAAACATTGCGCGGATACAGCTAGTATTATTAATTTTACAACGACGAATGATGTTCACATATGAAGGCATCAGATGCAGTCATATTTCAAATATCGTTAAATAATTTGAGAACGGCTGCATCCAATTTAAAGATACTTTCAGGTTTGATTATATTGACACCGCTAGACGTTTTTGACCATTCGCCGTGTAGAACAAAGGCCCGAGTTTCATTCAACGGGCGTGTCGTTTTTCATTTGATTAACAAGTAATCGGCAGGATAAAGATGCACAATAAAGCATTTTAACATTTAAAATACGATATCTTATAATTGGAACATCGACAGGAGTTTTATATTATTTCACAGGGAAAATAATGGAAATTCCTATTCTTATGGTGGATTTTGTTATCTAAATCGTATTATTCACATTTTATGTTCAGATTCGAGTTTTTTATACTTTTTAACATTTCAAAAAATACTAGGGTCACTGGCATTGTTGGCCTCGGATTGTCAGTGCATTTGCAAGTAATGTACAAACAAACAAACGTATGAGAGATAAAAATAGATTTAACATTTTCCTGAAATTTTTCGCCTTAATATTAAACAAATGAACGACCGCACTAAAATACTTCTAATCAACGTCTGCAGCGATTGCAGCAAATTAGATGATAACTATTGCCGATAAAATTAGCATTTATAGTGCCTTAAGCAATCATCCTATATATTATGCGCGTAGTGAAGTGCGTGCGTATGAAGCCTCGCGTAATTATATCGGCGTATTTCTCGATAACCGTTGGTCGTAAAGATATGCGGTACACGGCGTTTTGTTTCTACTGGCTATGAGGTCTTTGGAAAAAATATTTCCGTTTGCTAAAGTGTCCCGGGTTCGAATCCAGGAGACAATTATATTTTCCCATAAGTTAACACGGGATTTTCCATTTCTCAGAGTGCAAGGTTTTTTCCTTCGTTCATTAAAATACGTAAATATGGACCAATTTTCTTATTTTTTGCTTTATTCGACGGATAAAGCTCTATACTATCTTATTCTTGCAATGTTTACACGTTATGCGGTCGAATTTTTCAGAAATACGCATTCTTTTTAGAAATTTTGCGGATTTTTCGTACTCATTCCGGGCCTTGCCAAGGAGACTCTCGTTGTTGCCTCCGATTCATTTAAGGCCAATTAAACACAATTAAACCTTCAAATAAACGAAAGAAAAGCGTTATTGTTATCTTCTCTTCATTGATAATCTAAATAAACGGTTGCATTGACGTCGCCTTTAAGGCCACCGCACACCGGGCGCTATACTATATAGCGCTATATTTTTGTGCGATGTTATAGCTAGCGATAAGATATAAATATGCGCACACCAGATACTATAATATGTTTTATTTTTTCCCGGGAAACTCGCTTAGTTCTACAAGATGGCCGAGAGAATAAACGCCGAGGCATTGCTGTTGTTAACATTGGCTTTAATCTTTAAACCGAAGTATGTGTCTGACAACCACATACGATTTTTCATTTTGTTAGTGTGGCTGCACTGATTGAGCTGGCGGCCCAAACCTCACAGTACCTTCCTCAAATTACTTCCTGCTGTGGGTGATACATTGTTTTTGCAGTCGCAATTTCTCAACCGTTCGTAAGAAATCGTTTTTCAAAAGTTACAGCGTCTCGTGGACACCTACATCTCATAACGTATATTTTAAATATTATTTTCATTTCTTTTTTTACCAATTTTTAGAATTATATTATTATAGTTTAGATTTATTACAGAAGTAAGGATGGATGCAGGCCGTAGCACCTCGGAAGGCGGTAGTACATCAAAGAATTGGTGCAAATATTACGAGGAAAAAAGCTAGCGTACGTAGGAACACTGAAGAGAAAAAAAAACGAAAATCCCAAAAGTTTTTACCATCGAGGAAAAGAGAAGTTGGTTCGACATTGTATGGATTTAGTAATGATATTACATTGCTCAGTTGTCCCAAAAATGAATAAAGCGGTGCTGATGGTATCAACTATGCATCGACACAAATAAACCGGAAATAGTGGGATTTTACAACCGAACAAAAGGAGGCGTCGATGTAATGGATCATAAATGCGCTAATTATTCTTATAACAGAAGAAGTCGATGTTGGCCATTAGCAGTATTTTATATGTTTGTAAACATATCAATGGTGAATAGTTACATAGTCTACTTATGTTTCAAAAATTCGGAAAAATATAAAGAGATTCAATTTTTTGAAAGAATTAACTCTAGTACTTTTGAGGCCACACCTAGGAAACAGACTTGCTGTTTCAAATCTGCGTTCAGACTTGAAAAAACTCATTGAAATCATTTTACAAGAAGCAAATAAGGATGGCACACCGAAACCAAAACAGAAATCTGAGAGCGACAGACCTGAAAAAAAGAGGTAGTGTAGCTAATGCCCGTATACACGAAATCGAAATACCAGGTATAAATGCATAAAATGTCAAAGGCCAATCTACTTACAATGTTTCAAAAAGATTTGTCACATATGTTGTGGAGATTTGTAAGCGCAAACTATTTTTTACATTACGTATACTTTCAATGCAAAGATTTTAAAATATTAATATGTAGATATTACATTGGTATATGGCGAATATTAATTATATGTAATAAATAAATAAGCTTAATGTATCATTACACTTAATTTCATAATAAAAAATAAAAATTGAATATTTTTATAAGCGTGTCTGACATACACATACTTCTAATAATAGACAAAAAGTAGATACTTCGGTTTAAGGGTTGAAGCCAAAGAAGAGGAAGTGGATTCATGAAATTAATATTAGTAGAGAGCAACTTGGAGAGTTCCATCATTTATTTCAGGATCTAGAAAACGATGACGAAAAGTTCCGACAGTATTTTCGTTTAACAAAAACGCAGTTTGAAGAGATATTGCGTGTCTTCCATGTCAAACACTGTATAAGAAAAAAACATGCAGCCCTATACTTGCTCAAGTAAAGACATCAACTATATGACGCTAGGAGCACTGTACACGTGGTCGCCCGTGCATTCTGCGCATGCGCCAGTTCTGCTATATTTTGTTAAAATAGCCAAGACCACAACGCGTGCTATATAGCGGGGTTTTATAGCTTATAGCGCGCTATATTTTTCCTTCAGTCTGCGGGCTTACATTGAATTACATGTTGCACAAAAGTTAGCGATATATCTTTATATTATATCTTCATAGTATAGCGCCCGGTGTGCGGTGGCCTTTATAGTAGGTCCTGTAAAAAGTTAAAAGCAGTCGTTGATAGACACTTGAAGGAAAGCAACTGTTTGTGATTTCGTCTATAAGGGGGCAAGGAAAATCATTGGAACTAAGGTAAGGTAGAAATAAAAATTTTTCCCCTTTGAATATACCGCGATATTAAACTAGCATTGAGTAACTCTGTGACACAGTGATCACGTAATTGCTCTAATATATTGCTGTAAAATCGCAGAAAATTTTAAAATGCCAAGGGGTAGACCGGTGAAAAGGACAGCTATTAGCCCAGCTACAGCTGCCATAGAAAGGAAGAGGAGCCAGAGATCAAAGGAAGAGTATTGTAGGAAAGAGAGAGAAAGAGATGCGGAAGCTCATAGGATTGCCAGTGTATATGAGGAGCGGAGAGTACAACAAAGACAAAGAAATAGGGAAACACGTCAAATGAATAGGGAACAAAGAAGATCTAACCTAGGGCCGAACTATTTAGATTATTTGCAAGCGTAGCTGCAACGGGCTGCTAGTTATAATAACATGTTAAGAAAGTGTACAACGTATCACAAATGGGCGCGTTTCGTGCAATGGAGTATTAGAAAGAAATTATATACCTGTACGTAAGGGAAATAGCGTTTTAAAGTTCCTTTCTTCATCATAAATAATCCATTTTCTTCCTATTTAAAAATATTGCATGCACACGTAAGTAAATTAAACGTCTGTTTGTGAGATGGTTTATGTTAGCAACAATGAAGAAGTAACCATTCAAGAAATTTTCAAAGTTCAACTCGAATTAAGACATTCTGGTAAGATTTTCCTGATAACGGCAGCTCCTACGATAAAAATATATAGGAAAAGAAATACTCTACTTTACCAGTTCTACAACTTTCATTTGAAAAATATTTTGATATGAGCAATACTTTACGAGATATGACGGAAAGTTCATTTTTGTCACCAGTAAAGTGGTACTCCTGATTGGCGTACGAGATTCATTTTTGCAATTTTCTTCTTATATTTGATTGTAAGTCCTTAATATCAAATTTCATGAAAATCCGTTCGGTAGAAGCCGAGAGCGAACATGCGGACGGACGGACAGACAGACAGACGATAATTATCGTCGGTCGGTCCGTCCGTCTGTCTGTCTGATTATAATAGGCGTTCACGCTGTAAGGGAAACGCGCCTAAAACCTAACTTAACTTAAACGCTAATAACTCGAGAAGTAATGAAGATAGTAACTTGAAATTTGGCAGGTATGCTTGATTAACACTTTTTCAGGTGATGACGAATTTAAATCGCGAAAAAATTCCTTGGTTCGACTCCAATGGAGGCATTTCCATTTCCCATTACTTAACATATAAAACGCGATTTTTCGACGTGCAGGCTTTTATTCATTTGGAAATTAAAATTAGAAGAGATTAACCTACGACCTTCGGATTTGAACCACTTTGAAGAAAAAATTATAAAGTTTCTTATTCTGTTCATCTTTTTACGCCCACAATTCGAAATATCCCATGTTAAACGTTTAATTTACATATTTTATGGAAATCTTGCCATTTTAATGGAATCTTGCCATGGTGACTAATTATATTGTTAGACCTGAAAATCCGATTGTTATATCAATCCTTATGGGAATATAAGTGCGCTTTGAATGCTTTAATATGAGAGAGAGAGAGAGGTAGGAAGGAGAAAGAGAGGGGGAGAGTGAGATGCAACAGTCAAGCGAGATATAATTCCTTTGTAGACTACAGATATCTTGGTAGAAATCAATCGGTACTTGCGTATTAAGTTGGGCTTCCCCTTAATACGTAAGTACCGGATGGATAACTGCGGTAAATTACGTATTTTAAAACATGCTAATGTTTGAAATAATTCGACATGTTTTAACGTGCCTTCGCTGTCTTATTGAAATCTTTCTGCACATTAAAGGCAGTTGCTTGCACTGTGCCTTCGTATTATCTGAATATAACAAATGTTATGAAAATAATTTTTTCGTGCTGTTTATTTTTAATTCGCGTCAATCCAATTGTAGGGTAACCAACCAAACAACGATTGCATTGTTATCTAAATAAATAAGGTATATGCGCTGATTGCGTGTGTATTGAGATATCTATTGAGATTGTTCTTAACTGGTTTAGTGGAATTGAACGATTGATTGTGACTACTTACTAAAAATTGCTTTTCACATGGACATCTGTATGTAGTCATAACTAGAACATGTGACAAACGTAATTTGAAATTTTGGGTTAAGGATAAAGATAATCAAGAGCAATTGCTGTTAAACGAAAGAGTATTTACAAGGAACGTCGTTATAAGAGAGCTACTGAATAGCTAAAATAATATTATTAAGGTATAAGACTGTTTTCTTAATTTTTTTAAACTATTCCTTGTTTTCATTTGTAGCCCTTTCCAATCTTATTCAAATATTATAATTTTATCATTTGTTAGTTGGTTTTATTATTATATTGTTTGTTTTCAAATGCCGTTTCAAACGGGCTCATTCGTCTAGTACAGGGGTCGGCAACCTGCGGCTTCCGACGCCTACTCTCCCGCTTAAAGGTCACCAGACGACAATGACGGTCTCAATTGATAATAATAAAATCGTTCTCAATACAAGAATCCAGTATGGACTGTTGAGTAAAAAGTTCATTTTCATCTATACTCCTAGATTCATTTTCTGAAAGTATCTCTTTATTTGCTTCATTTGAATGTTTACTTATATTTTCATAGAATAAAAACTTGTGTAAAATATTCTTTTGTTTCTAAAGTTCTTTTTACTAATGATCTCCAAAACATCATTATATGGGTGTGTGAGAAGCTTTTAAATGGATGTCATTAAATATGGCTTGACAAGTAGAAAAGCCCGTTGTGGTCGTAATACAACGGGCATAGCGTTTCCTTTGTTTGCGGAAACGTTGCAAGATGTTTCCCTTCCGCTTGCTGCCTTTTTTTTAATTTTTATTTTTGTATATTGATTTTTTTATATAAGACTTATTTTGGATTTTTGATAAATAGATAAATTTAATTCCGAAAACTCCCATTAATATGTACACCATCCATGAAAAACCTTCTGGTATGGAAATATGCTTATAATTTTTTTACAAAAATAAAAATATTAAGTACAAAAAACGTTTAACAAACAACAAAACAACATTTATTTTTATAATTTGGTTTAATCAAATTTTTATATGTTGCCCTTATTTACTAAAAATGTATTTGTACACAATATTTTTTGTGTATATTTTGTGAGAATTCGGAATTAATTTTACCTGATCGATACCGTCATACTGTGTTATCTTTTAAATTTTAATAAATCATTATATTATTAGGTAGATAGGTACTACTTACCTAATTTTAATGTTCTCAAACGTAAGAACTCTAATATAATATCGTCAAGATAACAGAAAACGCTTCATTTATTTCCGAGGAAAACGTCACGACAACAGAAAACAAAAATCATTAGGAACTATGTAATTATTCCTAATTCAAAATTTAAGTCCATATTATGTTCTTACGCCATATATATATTATTAAGATTAAGATAAGATAATGTTCCTTATTCAAACTTGCAAGTACACATGCACCAAAAAAGCCACGGCGCACGACGGTCAGATTAAGCAAATTATATTATAGATGGTATTTATTACGTATTTTTTCATTATACATGCTCTGCGGCTCATCTTATGTTGGATTCTACACAAATTTGGAAAAAATGGCTCTTCTTGCCAAAAAGGTTGCCGACCCCTGGTCTAGTATAACATATAATGATTATATCGGGTAATATTTACATTTTAATGCGTGTAGTCTGAATGAATATGACTTTTACGTAACAAATGTTTATTAAGTCCAAGTTAAATTATCTTGAAAATCACAGGAGAGCTAAACGAGCCGTTACACGGGGTTGGACCCCGTAATGGACCATGGGTGTAGTTAATTACATTCGTAACATTTCGGTAACTATTAACACGTAGTTACCGAAATACATAGAAATGGAGAAATTAGAGGAGGAAGCTGACGAGCTGAAGTGGTTCTCAAACCGTTCCGCGAGACACTGGTGTGCCGCATCTGATCTTAGTGGTGTCGTGGAAAAATTTGTTATTGTAAATAAATCAGCCATTTGGATGTGTCGATGAGTAATTACGGCAATCATTTTTCTTATAATAAATCGATTGCGGTATAGAACCAACAAATAGATGCGTTCAAAGATTGTAATAATCGTATGTAAAAATATAAGAACCTTGTTTCAAGGCTGGGGTGCCGCGAAATTCTGTTTATCATTGAAAGTGTGCCGCGCCTACAAAAATATTGGGAACCACTGGCGTAGAGAACGTGATGGCGTGGTTAAAGGCAAGGCAGGATGTTGACCCGATAAAACTTTTGCAATTAGCGTCGCTAAAATACACAAAAAAAATCTTGTTCAAAACAACAAAAAATTACTGACTTTTTAAATAATCGATTAAATGAATTTATTGTACTGATTTTATATTGGTTTTTTGTATTATGTTGTTTGTAGCAATTAAAGAAATTTTAGAAAAAAGCCGTATGTAGCAATACAATCGCACCCTCGGTGGTCTTATAACGCGAGTCAGAGCCCCTCCCCCTAAACCCCGCGTTATAATCAGGGCGTTATTAGACGCGTTTCACTTCCAGCGTGACCGCCTATTGTCATCGGTCTGTCCGTCCGTCTGTCTGTCTGTCCGTCCGTCCGTAATTTTTCGTGTTTTCCAATAGTAAATCAAGAATTCGTAAAGCTTATCGAGTGTTTAAACCACTTCTTAGTTCATTATTTATCTTACAGATTTTCATATTTTGGAAAACTTTATGGGATCTACTTTAAATTTTCTAAAATTTTATATCAGTATTTTGGTCATATACCAGTTTTTCGTGTTTTCTATAACTTTCTTGTATTTTAAACCAGTTTCTTGACTTTCTTTCCAGATTCCTATTTAATTCACAACTTTACGTGTTTTTCAAATGTTTATCGAGAATTCGTCAAGTTTATCGGGTGTTTTCCGGTTTTTCAGTTTTTTGTTATCTTATGGTCTTTCCTGTTTTATTACATTTTATGGAGGCTATTGGACCTTAAAAATACTTTATAGTAAGTATAAAGTTTATACAATTCTCCAAAGAAATCCCAGGTATCCATTATATATTTCCTTGTTTTTATAATACTAATGGAGTACGTAATTCGATTCGATCGAATGAATGACCTTCGAGCGAGAGAAACTAAGAAAAATACCTTTATAAAGTCCATATTTACGCTTCCAGTTCGAATTTTAACTAACGTTGTGCCTCGTTTCGTGCTCGTTAATCGACATTTTATGACACCTTTCCTAAAGGAACATTCCGCCGAAAGTGGCGTTTACGATTTGTGACAAACGGTGAATTTTTCCCCCTTTTGTCCAGACAAATTCTCTTTTTTTTATGAAGAGAAACATTTCGACAGACGCGCGTATATTCGGGGTTTAAAATTTTAGGAGTTTATTCCCTCTTTATTCTCTTTTTCATTCAGTCCAACCCATCGCTCCATTCCGCTCCCATTCGCCAATTTCCTTTATCCCGCCTCCTCCGTTCAATTCCGACTCGCTTCCATTTGCTTCCCCGTTCCGATTATTTCTCGGTCTGCTTCTATTATTTCCCCTGCTGACACATTATCTTTCGATTTTTCTGTAACTGGACGCTCTTTATCCGATGAATGAAAAAAAACTTGCTGCGCCGTTGGAATATCCGGAGGAATTGCCGTAGGGTCTCAAGTGGCTCTTAACAGATGTGGAACAGAAAGGGCCTCATTGAAAAGACGAAGAATTAAGAAGGCGTGTCCTCAGTGGGTTGGCCCACATTGGATTCAAACTCAGTGTTTGGTACAAGAAAGGAATAAGGCCGAGATTACTAAGAATTGGTACGGATAATGAGAGAAAAAATGGCTTAAAGCAAAACAAACAATATTTCTATTGCGTTGTGGCTGACTTTTTAGCGATTTTTATCAGTTCTCTTTTTAAATGCTTCTACTACCAAAACTGAATATTTTCATTGGCGAAAATTCGACTTTTCAAAATAGTTTCAAAGGTTTTCGTAACTGTATCTTCTATTTTAAACAAATGTTGCTATTACACTACCGGCTTCCAAAAATTTGACCAAGTATTTATTTTCTAACAAATCTCACGCCACTGAGTATCGTTACTCCACAAAATGAAATCAATGCAAGAATTGCAATGACGTCAATATTTTTAAAAATCTTCTTCGTTCTCAAAGTAGGGTGAATATATAGTACCTACATACATATTATTTATTAGCTTATAAAAAGCTCTATCTAAACGGCTTTTTACTATAAACATCATAACGATAACGTAATAAATTTATATTCATAAGGAAAAATAATAAGTCAAACAATATATCTTAATCTAAATACCAAATCAATAAAATCAATTAGGAGAAAAATTACCATCGAGCTTCCTATAAAATGACGTATTGCTAACAGAGTTGATCATGAATTTGAATTTCAGATTAATTTTTCGTTAGCATTATTCGTATCATAACAAAAAGGCAAAAATCCTGCACCTTTTGACAACCGCAGTCTATCTACCAACTACGAAGAAGCATTTTTTCGGAAAATAAAACGTAAATAGCGTTAAGTCTGTGTATCGCCAGAAAATCAAACGTATCGATAAAAAGTGGTCCATTCAAGAATAAAACCCGGCGGGGAGGGGGCCCTTCGATCAAAGAATATGTCAGATTATGCAATCGACTACTTTCCACGCGTTGACATTTTTCGCGTGGCAGAATTGCAGAATTCGGTCACCGGCACGAGGAAACAGCCGACCTGTCACTTGCGTCAGTCATAAGATAGAGCGTGCGAGGGAGGAGTCAGAGAGATTGGCCGTGAGGGAGGTTTTGGCCGTTGAGAGGGCCAGACAAGACTGACAAGTGCCTCTCTCGCATCGCCACCTTTTCAGGGTCGGCCGCGAAACCCCTCAAAACGAGAAGGTGCGTTCGAAGAGGTGATCAGCTGATCACCACATGGACGGCGGTGTCCTATCGAGAGGGAAACGACACGAAGGAAATCCATCGCACTCCAAGACGGTGATTATCTACCGCCAATTGAATGACACATACGAGGGAGGCGGATTCATTGTGAGGTCTAGCTGAATAAAAAAAAAAGAAATGCGGCCTTCGACCTCGAGAGCCAGAAAACACTAGTCTGACCCCCTTCGAAGGAATTGCCTTAATATTCTGGTATTATCAGGTGATAAAGTTATTAGTAGTTGTTTCATAGAATTTAATTGTTTCGAATATATTTATAAAGGTGGATTTTATGATAAAAATATTACTTGCCAGTCTGTACAAATATTACTTTGGATTTATCTTCTGAATGTTAAATATGCGATGAAAGAAGCGAAACGACTTACTAAAATTTTATTGCCGATTCAATTACTAAGGAATGCAGTTTTTTCCTTGGATGTGGCGAAAAAACTCCCAAGAAAGGCTAATTCGGTAATCCCTTTCATCCTAAAATTTCGGTTTATTTTTGGTCTATTGGAGGTATTTTTGTATTTTTTTATTTTAGTACTTCCAACGTATTAGGCAAACCTATTTCAACGCTAAGTAGGATTTTAAAGCAATTTACACAAAATTGATGGAGAAATATTATGAGCCCCACAAATAATAAAGCAATGCTGCCCTTGAAACAATTATTAAACGAACACATTTCCGATCGCAGAAAGAGACACGTGATGTAAAATCTTAAACAAAACATTTCTTCACGCCGATAAATTAGAATCCATCACTCGCTAATTGCAACAAATAACTTCTTGAATGATTGGCATGCACTTCCTTTCGGTCGAAATAATAATTGATACAAAAATTACAAGATGACCGACTGGGAAAAAAGGAAATCGCGGTAAATCGACTCTCCGGAGACAAAGCATGCAAAGAACACGTCCATAAATTTCACCGGAAACACATTGCCCGACGTTGCGAATAACAAGAAGCGACATGTTTATTACTTACCAAAGTGCGGTCCGGGACCAGTAGCCGGCCCCTTACACACAACAAGCGTCGAGGATGAGCGGCCAATCTCGAGGGTTCGAAATGAAACAAGTCCTCCCAACTCGCGCGCCGTGCACGCGACGACTCATCCCTCCGCGCTCTACTGTCACTTCCTTTTCCGGGCGGGCGGACACCCGCGCTCCCTCCGACGGAGAAACTCGCAACTGACTGGGAGATGGGATGACAAAGACCTTTAGGGGATGGGGGTTGCTAAGGGGCCAGTGCTGGAACACGTCACGCCCCCAAGCTGCTCCAAGTTTTGTCTCTAGGCGCCCGCCTCCGCCGCCTCCTACCACGTGATCCGATTCCTTCTTTACTTCGAATATTTTCATCCATCTTCATCGTGCTGAAGAAATTTTGGTACCTGAAAAGTGTTCTCAAATTTTAAACCCAAACTCTTTGTCCTAAGTTTTTATGCGTTCTTAATTACCACCGCACTCCTGGTTTAAACAAGACAAGTGTTGACATTCCTGTCCACAAGGATTCCCAGTAGCGCACACAGGATTCTCTCAAGGAGTGGGGGGAGGGGGGGAGAATTCGAAATATTTGACAAGCACAAAAGTATAAATTTTTTCCATTCGTAAATTGTAAAAATTTTTGTAGATTGAGTACCCCCTCCTGGCCAGTTGGGGGTCTCCCGATTTTTTTGCACCTGGGACCTTCAGATACGTTAATTCGCCACTGTTGCCCCTTCATATTAGAGCCATTATCGTAACCTTGACCTCTTATATTACGAATATCTAAGTTCAGTTTTTCTAATTCTTCCAATAAAAAATTTAAAAAGCCTTTTCCTGTGGCATTCGAAATTGAATAAAATCCAATAAAATGCTCACGAATTTCAACTTTACAGAAACTTAAAGAAACAAATTGAATGATCATTGTAAGCTGTTCAGTATGACTTGAGTCTGGAGTAGAATCTAAAATAATTGAAAAATATTTAGATTGTCTAATCATATCTAAAATGTTGGTTTTTATTTTGCCTCCCATTATTGAAATAATTTCATTCTGAAAATTTTCACTCAAATAACACGGCATTCTGTTTTTTTTGAGCTTGTTGTATTCATCTTACATTGTCTAGCATGACTTCACCAAATTTGGCAACCATTTCAACAGCTTTTAAAAATTTCCATTGTTAGAATCATACAAATTATTCAATGAACCATGAAAAGCAAGACAACGACCAGCTAGAAACAGAATGATGGCAACCAGCCTTTGCATCAGTGCGCACCAGTGTTTCTTTTCCAAATTCACAAGTTGCTGGTGGGATCCATCAATAGTTGTTGCCTTGGTTAAATTTCTGCGAAAACACCCATTTTTTATAATTTTCGAGATGGCTTGTACTTCTTTCATGTCTTGACTACGTGAAAGAGAGGTGCTGCCAGTCCAAAAGTCCTTTTTCCGTTAATTTTATTTTGGTGGCACCAAAAACTTTGCAACAAAAACAGAAGACACTGTTCCTTTTAATTGAATAAACTAACCAATCACGATTTATTTTTTCATCATTCCGCAAATTTCACCTATAATGAGACTAAATTTTCATAGATTCTTTTCTCAGAATATCAAAGTCTTTAATTTGCACAGGACCTTTTTCAATTATGCAGTCAATTAGTTTGTTGGATAAATTTTCAGGCCACGTACCTATGTGAGTTATGTTTATGTTGAAACTATCGCTATTGGCAGTATCAACTGTTTTTTCAGTATTATTGGACAGATTATTTTCTTCTTCTCAAAACATTTACAGTCTCGTCACCTGAATTTTCACTTCTCGAATGATCTCGGATTTTAACTACGTCTTCATTTTTTATTTCTGCTCCAGCTTCATTTATATCCTGCTCACTAATGTCTTCAGAAACTAACTGGATGTTATCAAAATCAATTTCATGTGATACACTATGACTGAAAGATCCTTGTTCAGAGTTACATTTGAAATATTTTATTAAAGAACCACAAATTTTATTTTGCTCTTCCTCCTTAGCCAGTTTTATTTTTAAGTATTGATAGCTGGATAGCCTTTTAGTTCTATGAGTCAACATCCTAAATAAATGGTTAAAAATATATTACTATATATTTGACATCTGAAGTAAAAGAAAATTATAACTTTAATATAGAAAAATATTTAATCGTATTTTAGATGGGAAAGATAGTTTTTTTCAATAGTCTTTGTTGAATATAGCTTAGAATTATGAAACATGCTTTTATATTATTGCAAATGAACATATTTTAATAGATGAGCAAAAAATAGAGTATAATATTTAATTTCCAATATTTTATATTGCTTACTGTGATTGTTCATCTCCACTACTAAAGTTGAATAATTACTGAAATATATTCAGTGCTTTATCCTAATGGATCTGCTGCTTGAAATATTGCATTAGGAACTAAATCGTACAATAGGACCTGGCTTTCAAAATTACTTTGCCTCTCACAAAATGGACAACTACCATTAATGCCTTGCTCGTATTACTATCTTCTTATGGTCATAAGTCATTACGATGGTAGAAGTAGTAACGTGAACAAAGCATAAGGGGGTGGTAGTAAGTCCATTAAGTACAATGTATATATACAGCACACATATTAGCTCCCTACTAATTTTATTGTCACTTGCACATCAAACTAAAAATAATTACAATGTAGCATCAAATACGGTTGCCCCTTATAAATAAATATATTCGAGTCGTACACACTGTTGCAGCTTGAGTACAGGATAAATTCAAAATAATTTTAATTTAAAAGTTTTTGGCCGCCTGTGTTTTACGAACAACATGAACAACTGTTGGGTGCAGCCCTGTGCAAGTTACATCAATGTCGCATATTGATTTATTAATTATATTTATGTTAAAAACAAAGGAGGAAAACCATCTCCTATTCCTTTCTGACAGCGCCCATGAACCCAAATTTAAAATAACAATGTATGTTCCCACAGTTTAGAAATATTGCAATTTTCCAAGGAGGGTCCGGACCCTGTGTACTCCTCTATGTGTGCACCACTGAGGATTCCATCTAGTAACCTCTATATTAAGAGACAAAATAGAATAAGGGTAAAAATAACCAGTTATAATTTTATTCATATAATTACTTTATGTAATTACCAGTAGAAGTCCAACAAGTATGGCACAGTTTTGTTCAAGGATGAATTTAACATTGAAGGCATGATTAATGGAGTAAAAGCTAAAATTTTATAACAGACTTGCTTCAGTTAATTATAATTGCCATCAGAATCTGTATTTAGGCACTAGACAATAATTTGGCCTGCATACATACACTCACCACTGACTGATCCACAGGGAAGGTAGAACAATGGGGGAGATCGCCATCCTGTTGGT
The DNA here is from genome assembly GCA_036926305.1 of Uropetala carovei. Classification (NCBI taxonomy): domain Eukaryota; kingdom Metazoa; phylum Arthropoda; class Insecta; order Odonata; family Petaluridae; genus Uropetala; species Uropetala carovei. Next base: position 276,128 of record JAXCHB010000356.1, read on the forward strand.
CGTCCTCATTGCCCTTCACTAGATACATACTTAAACTAATTCCATGCAATATTCCTTAATTATGCATCACATATTAATTCCATAGAGCAAGAGGAAGAAATATTCTGGCAAAGGAAGAGATTTCCAAATTAGAAGGTTGTTGGAAATGGTGGATTCAAGAGGGGGTGGGATGAATTGAGGTGATTGCTCTTCCCTTTGCAACATCCTTGGGAAGTTTTTTTATCCAACCCTGAGACATCCTACAATAAGTCAACTAATGATCCTTTACAAAATAAAAATTCAATCAGATTTGTTTTTTGAATGAATGTTTAAAATTTAATTTTTATTCCTATTAATTTGATTAAAAATAATCATATGCAGACAATTTACATATAAAAAATTAATATTTTTGAGAAATTTTAGTTATTAAAATTTTAATTCAGTTGAATTTAATGTGTGAAAGAGTAATTAGCCAGGCAGTTATCATTCCATAATAATTGTATTTTATAAGAGGGACACCTCAACAAAGAATAGAATATGCCTATTGAAAGGAATTGCATATTAAAACTTTAACTTACGAGCATATCTCTTCAGTACAAAAAACGTACCCCTAGAATTCCAAGCATGTTTACTTGGCATGATACATTATTAAGAGATTTGGAGGATTATGACCTCTGAAAGACTTTTTTCTGCTTATCTCAAGTTAAGAGTCTTCATCTGGCCTTGTTTATTTTATAGGTATAATTGGAGTATTTATGTTAGGACCTACATTGAAAACTAGATGCTGAGTGCATTTTCTCAGAAGAAAAGGCTGTTTAGTCAGATATTATCAGTGGTCTGGTTTTTCCCTGTCTCTATGCATTTTCCTTGTGTCGAGGGTAGGAGTTTGTGAGAAACATTCATTCATTCATGGTTTTCAATCCTAAGATTGGTTTGACATGACTAGGGAATAAACACATATGATGTGGTGGTTTCCCATTGCCTTCCACATCAGACACACACACGAGTGATGATATATGAATTATGAGTATGAACACAAACATCCATGCCCTTGGCAGGATTTGAACCCGCGACCTCAGTGATGGTAGGCCAGCACGCTAGCCCTTCCGCCACTGTGAGAAACAGTTTCCTCTAAAATGTTCTTAAAATATCAGTTTCTATACATATATCTATACATATATGTTTTTCAAAAGAAAGCTAAAATAAATGTCATCATTTTGTAGATCAGCCATAGTAATAGATTGAGTTGTTTTGTTAATGAAAGTATAAATAAACAAGAAAAAATAACTTTACAGATTCTAGACACATAAGGACTGAAAAGTAAAAGTCTAATGGGAAGTGCTCTTAGTTTATCTCATTCCTTGAAATTAAATTATAATAATATGTAAAAAAATTATTGGCATATACAGCATATCAGACAATTTTGAAAGCTTTTTTAATGCAAATAAGAGTAGTTTTAGATTAAATAGTTCCCTTGTAATAAATTTTTTTCCAAAACCCTAACCTTGGCAGGTGAGCTACATGCAACAAAAGAACTTTGTATAATAAAAGACAAAGAAAATAATATGAGATAAGCCAAAATTAATATTACAAGTCAAATGGAGCAATAAAAACTTGTCAACACAGGCATTCCCCAGGTTACTCTGGCACCCATTCTGTAACTCAAAATTTGCATAAGCCAAAAATTATTAGGGATGCCATGTGTTTAATGTATGATTTACAGCATCAGTAGAGTACAAGTAATCAGTTAAAATAGCACTTCTACTCTCACTGTGACTCTTATCAGCCATGATTGCAAGGGCAACACTTTCGTTAATTTATGCAAAAGCATAGCACAAGTTAAGTGATCAAGCAAATGTGCATGAGTGGTGGAACACACTTTGAGAATCTCCCTTAATAGATACATTTCTAAAATGAGCACCTCACTGCAGACAATTTTGTTTGTGTCACAGCCATGAATATGGAAACCACCCTCACCTAAGAACTTCACAATCTCTAGAAATATAACTTTAAAAGTAATTTGAGTACTCTTTAGAAGAGATTCTTTTGACAACAAATTCATAAAAATTTTTCACATTTTCCATTTAATTCAAGTTAATGTGCATAATTTTACAAGGAGGAAAGATACATATATCAACAAGAAAAAAATAAAGCAGTTCCAATATACACCCACTCCCCACTTTAACACTGTCCCAATTAGCGCTGTTCCATGTTAACGCTGAAAATAATTTAATACCATGTTCCGAATTGCACCCATGCATTTCACATTAATGCTCTTCCAAATTTCTGGTGTAATTTGCGAAGCCAACTGCGCATCTACAACACAGAACACATCAGTACCTAGTCTTTGCAGTCGACTGATGGTTCTGTGTACACTTGTCAATATTTTTGTTGGTCAAAATATAGAGTGACCTATGTTTTAAATCTATTTTCCCCTTAAATAAAAAGACCATGAGTGATGATCGGCAGTCAGAGAAGAAAAAGAGGAAAAGCTTGACTCTTGAGGTTAAATTATAGGTTTTACAGCGAATAAAAGCTGGAGAGTTTGTACAAGTGCATTAACAAGGCCTGACTTAATTCCAGATAACAAGCCTTCATCCAAGCATTCCGCTCATTAAATTAAAATAAGCTTTGTTCTTTATTTTATTCATAGTTTGTATTTTTTGTTTCAATTTCGTTTGGTCAGTTTTTTTAAATGTAATACCTAGGTTTTGGAATTCTTCTTTTTTTGTTCCTTTGTTTATTAAGCACATGATATTTCTTTTATGAATCGATATTTCTTTATTGAAGCGTAGTAAGGTTTCGATATAAGATTTTGTTTTTGTCTTATTGGTCGTCTTCTCTTAATTGAACCGTAACTTCAATCGTTTAGTTCATGTCTGTAGTAAACAGAAATTGCTTATGTTATTGTTTCAATTTTCTTTGTGTTAGTAAAAGTGTGACTGTATAGTGACTTTTGCCTCATCCTGTATATAACTAGATGCAGGTGTTCTTCTTTTACTCTAATTCCTATTCAATAAGGTTCCTGCTTGTTTTATTCAGCGTGAGATCATAATATTTTTTTTTAATGTTCTGTTCTTCATTTATATTTAAATTTTGCTATTCAATTTTAAGTATAATTGCAATGCAATTTACGACCTATTCTGTGTTATGTTATATGGTTAACAAAGATTACTTTGGTGTATTATTTATATAATATTACTAGGGTTGCCAACCTCCGGCTTTCGGGCCAGAGATCTCTGGGTCATCTCCATAATCTCCGTTCTCCGGGTGAGTACCACAAATCTCCGGTTCAAATTTGATTGCAGCAGAAAGCTCTTTTTATAACTTTTTTGCGTTTTTTAATAAATGTTTCAAATTAAGATAGTTTGCACTTTAATTTTCACTGTATTTTGTTTTATACAACAAATTAAATTGATGATAGTCTTACAATTTCGTTAATTAGCGATATTTAAAAAAATAAACAGATTTTTAATCATATGTCCTAAAATCATGAGTGCCTTTCGGAATATTGAATATATTTATCATTACATTTAATTCCTCTTGAGTTTCTTCTAAAGTATCCAGGTTTCAAGCAAACACTGGTTCATGAATATATTAAAGTAGGCAACCCGTAACAACTCTCCAGTTCATGAAGATTTAAAAGTTGGCAACCCTAAATATTACCTATTTTCATTTCCATTAATAGTCTCTCAGGAACGAATTAAAGCTTATAACTTCATTTCTTATAGAAGTATGTGTTCTGAATAGTGCTGTTTCAATTAGCGCTCGATTTTCCTGGTACCAATTAAGAGCGTTAATCGGGGAGTGGGTGTACAAAACGAAGAACCTGGAAGAAAGGAGTGGAAGATATTTATGGAAAGTATTGTTGGTATATCAGAGAAAATAAATTGCAGAATAGTGAAATTCAAAGTTGTAGAGGAAAACTCTGGTAAAATGAAAAGGTAAAACAGGTGTTTGGAGGAAAAGAATGCATTTAAGATTCTTTTATATACACAAGAGCGTAACTACCAGGGTGCAGAGGGTGCAATGCACCCAGGCCCACTTCACAGAGGCAGCCCACTCACAAGGAAACCTCACTTGGTGTCACTAAAATCTGGCAATGTGAATATATGGAATCGAAAGGGGGTGGTAAATAAATAACTATTCCAGATTTATAGCCCCGGAGTCCTTGAGGGGGGAGAGTTACAACACACTATTCAAAAAAATTAAAGCATCACGTGATTGTGATGGTGGGTGCTCTAACTCGAAAAATACTCATTACATCATAACCAAATTTCATATATAATAATTCAATATGATCACAAAGAACTGATTTTTATTCTTATTGTCGAATATTGTCTTCGCTTTGAAATCGCTCGAATTTTGCTTAAGAATTCAATATTTCTTAAAATATACCGATTTTGAAACGTTTCCTTGACGACCGACAGCATTGTCGTTCTCAGGATTTTCATTGTTGTCTCGCATTTCATCGGTCTAGGCGTGCTGCTGGAAATTTACGAATAAATTGATTATCTGCTAAAAGAAAGGTCCTAACGAAAATTTATTTCAAACAAACCTTGATTGAAATATTATTTTCTACAACTTTGATCCTTACAAAGATTACGAATAAGGATATGTATAAGGAGAAAAATTGAACGGAAACTGAAAAACCCGATTATTCATAAATAATTCCTAAACAATAACTGCTATGGAAAAATGTTTCAAATAAAAGTTATAGAAAATTTTATTGCCTACAACTTTTATATATAACTGTATATACCAAAATTATGTTTTAACGGAGATAACGTGGAAAAACCGAATCGGGTTTCGGATAAACCTCGACTTCCGGTTAACCGGTATAACCCAAAAACTAATCAGTTCTTTGTGATCATATTGAAGTATTATATATGAAATTTGGTTATGATGTAATGAGTATTTTTTGAGTTAGAGTACCCACCATCACAATCACGTGATGCTTTAATTTTTTTGAATAGTGTGTTGTAACTCTCCCCCCTCAAGGACTCCGGGGCTATAAATCTGGAATAGTTATTTATTTACCACCCCCTTTCAATTCCACATATTCATATTGCCCGATTTTAGTGACACCAAGTGAGGTTCCCTTGTCAGTGGTGTAGCCAGGATTTGGGGACCGGTTTAGGTTTTTAGGGCTGCTTTTTTAGTAAACATAAAAGTCATCCAGAGTAACCAATATCGTACAAAACGGCACTAATCCCAAGAAACGAAAATTGCACAAAAAACAAGAAGACGAAATTAAGAAATGTCAGAAAATAATATCTTTTGTAAAACCATCTTCAAATAACCAAGGACAGAGATTGGGCAGCGATGAAAGAATATTATCTGAATCAGAAACTCCACAACCGGTAGGGAATGAATTCGAAGGCCCTTTGGAACTGGATACATTAGATGAATTAAGAAATTACGTTGAATTACCTGATGATACTCCTTTACAATCTGCATGTCCCAAAGGCAAAGCATTATACTCCAAAGATATGAGTGGAAATGAAAGACGAACGGTTATTTTATGTGGACCAAATCAACCAAAAGGACAGTTTCCTAAAGATCCTAAACCGAATAACAGATCATTCTATGAATGTTATTATTTTCAAATCACGCAAGCCTGGTTTCATATTAGAAGAGATTGGCTATGTTATTCTAAAATAAAGGATTACGTTTACTGTCAACCATGTTGGTTATTCTAAAAGAAAGTTCCAAACAGTATGGCAAATGGAAGCAGAGAATGGCAACATTTAACTCGAAAAATTCAACGTCACGAAGAATCTTCTGATCACAAACAGAGCCGTGCAGTGCTGAGTCAGTGGCGTGAAGGAAAAACAATCTCTGACGAAATCGATCTCAAAATAAGACAAGAAGCCTCATACTGGAGAAGAATCTTTGATAGATTAATCAATGTTACGCTCACAGCTTTGGGGAACTTGCCATTCCGTGGTCATCGAGATGATAAGAAGTCAGGAAACAGAGGAAATTTTTTTATCAATTATAAATTTATTAGCAAAGTATGACAACGTGTTGGATCAACTCTTAAACTCACCCCAAGGAAAAATAAAGTATTTATCGCAAAAAATTCAAAAGGAAATAATTGAAATATTAGCAAATGCCGTTTTGGAAAACAAACATTTCTGAATGCATATCAGCAGTTTTTTTTTATATTGGTTCATACAACGCAAGATGTATAAAAAATCGATCAGTTGAGCATCATTGTCCGTTACGTAACAATTGAGTACAATGAATACCACAAAGCCTCGGCGCTGAAAATTAACGAACACTTTATGGGTTCGCTGCAGTTGAAAATCATTCTGCAGAAGGACTGATGAACATAATTGTTTCAAAATTATAGGAGATTTTACAATTAGGTGGATTGGAGAAGCTTCGTGGGCAATCCGATGATAGGACATCTGTAATGAGTGGTGTTTACAATGGAGTACAAAAAAGAATACAGGATATTCAGCCAAACGCCCCATACATACATTGTGCAAATCATGATTTAAATCTGGTTTTAAAACACGCTACATCAGATATTGAAGAAGTAAACGACTTTCTTGATGTAGTTGATTCAGTTTATGTATTTTTAGTGACAGTGTGATAAGATGGAATTTAATTAACAAAACAAATTCTGAGGAACCTCTAAAATCACTTAAACGTGTATGTGATACACATTTTTCTTCTAAAAAAGACAGCTTGGAGGGTTTATGATACAGATTTGTTGATGTAATAAAATCCTTAAACGTTTTAAAAATATTACAAGTATTAAAGAAATGGCAGACATTCTTCTGATTGATAAGTGAACTAGCTCCTAATTTTCCCGCTGTATGCACCATATTCATGGTTTTCCTAACATTGCCAGTAACAAAAATAATAAAAAGCTATTTACGAAGTACCATATCCGAAGAACGACTAAATGGCTTAGCAGTTCTTTCAATCGAGAAGAAACAGCAAAAAATTGGATACTTCCAAAATTATAGAGGTTTTTGCTAAGGAAAAGGCCAGGAGAAAAAATATTTAAAGGATTTAAGTAAAACATTTTAATGTAATACTGTATTTCTAAACAATCATATAATATTTATGTTAAGCAAAATTTTTCATCTTCATGGAAAGGTTTTGTTTTAAAATTTTTAATAAAGAGATTTTTGCTAATAAATATTAGAAATTTTGTTAAATTTCATAATTACAAAAACTTGTATATTTTGATGTAATTTTGTATTGATGTAATGTTAAACATTTATAAAGGCAAATGTGTTCATTTTTATTAAATTGTTTTGTTTTTAAATTCAATTATAAACTAATGCGCTAGGGACCCACTTTCTCAATTTTGCACCCGGGCCCATGAAAGGATAGTTAGGCCACTGACAAGAGTCCAAAGAAAAGCATAAGGAAGCTAGGAGGGACCATCCTCTAAGGGGCATCAGTTTTTTACCTTTTTTTTTAGATCTCTTAAATCAGTGGTTCTAAACCGGTGGAGTACAGTAAAACAATCTCTGTATTGTGCACTGTTTCATTTTGAGCAAAGGTATCTTAAATACATCAAGTCCGTTTGATGAATCAGGATGGAGCCTTAGCTGAGGTTGGAAGAAGTTAAAAGACCAAATACCAAAACATGAAAATTCAATCTCACATAAGGAAAACTATGTTATGTACTTGTAAATCAGCCAGTAGATCAGCTTCAGCTGAAAGTTCAGTTGATGATTTACAATTGTCTGAACATACAGCAGAAAGTAGTGTCTGGAAAAACCTTCTTGAGTGTATCCTGAATGCAATCCTTTTTCTTTCGGAGCAGGGATTAGAACTATTTGGTTCTACTCAACATATTGGTGACCGTATAAATGGAAACTTTCTAGGCATAATTGAACTCCTGAACAAATATGATCCACTTTTATCAGACCATGTGAAATATGTTTGTGAGTCGAAAGAGAAACAGCAGTGCATGCAAGTCTATTATCTTTCTCAATGCATACAGAACGAGTTTATCGAGCTGTGTGGGTCATTCATACAAACATCAATTCTTGATGAGATTCCAAATTCCAAATACTTTTCAATCATTGTTCATGCAATGCCAGATTGTTCTCACAAAGAGCAGACTACAATGGTTATTCGATATATTATCATTCACCTAGCAATTCCCAGTTGCATGTGTCATTATATAGAATCATGCAATTCCTTATTCATTATAAAATGAAGGATTTCACATTGAAAACAATCATGAAAAGACAAGCTGGCTTATTATTTTGTGTTTATGATATTCCATTTGAATATTTTTTTAATTTTTAATTTTTATTCCAAATTGCTCTCAATAAGGGGCATATATAGGGGGGGGCGAAGGGGCACTGCCCGCTCCCCCCCAAAATTTCTTCGTAAATTTTGAATTTATAAAAAGTTTTAAAAAATAATTACACGAAAAACCCACTTCGGCCGGAAGCGCAAATGAGCATAAGAATAAGCATATGATAATCCAGCCTTCTATACGATATCTTATTATATATAGTCCCTAAACATTAGTATAGGCTTTTTTTGTGGAATCAAAGAAGAGGGAGAGTGAGATAGAGAGAGAGTCAAAAAATGTTCGGCACGCATTCATAAAATTTGTAGATGTTGCTTGAATTCTTGCATTGTTGTAGCATTACTCTGTTTGGACAAACTGCTGCTGCTCTTATTTTTCATTATTTTGTGTTCAGCAGTGAAAGGGACAACAAAGTACAAAAACAGATGAGATACATTTGTGACGACTACGAGGCGGGCGAAGGTGGCAAATACGAGGCACGCGAAGTAACAAGCCATGCTCAGTGCAAGATTGCTGTAAAATTATCTTTCTTGTATTGAGCCGAGACGATAAGGCGAGCGAAGACGTGACCGAGAGCCCCGCGTAGTGGAACGTGACACGTGCGAGCTCGCATAGTTTTGAGATGATGGACAAGGACGAAGATCTGACTCATCATCTCGACTGCGGAATATAAGACGAGCGAGTCGATGAACAGGGGGGTGGTGTCGCCCCGCCCGGCAGAGTAACCCGGACCATACACGGTCAGAGGTGCCATGCCTCCCGCGTCCAGGGCCTACGCGGCACCCGCTATGAGAGCTTCGCACTACCGCTGCCCGCGTGGAGACCTCCGAACTCCGCGCCGCCGGTCCATCATTTCTCGGCTCTTCGCACGAGACCTCCGAACTCCGCGAGCTTCCGCGACGAGATTTCCGCACCTCATCACGTGACTTTTCTGGCGACAGGTTTCTCATTACCTTCACTAGAAAGCTTAGCACATAGTAATTAAAGAAGGTCGGAGACTATGGTGAGATGTATTAATTAAAGATAAATACTCCTTAACCGTACAAAGTGAGAATATTTAGAGACAAAATAAACAATGAAAAAGGGTAAACAAATACGTATTAAAGTGCGTTTCCCGAAGTCGTACGGGTCAGATTCGCAGTATTCCGTCCGCATTCGGGTTATTTCGCTTAGGCTACCACCCAATGTTGCCACATTTCGAATTTCGCTCATTTCAACAGCAGCTGTGGACGAGTGAAGTTCTGAGAGCAATCGTGTCAACAGCGCTCGTCAAGAATTTTTGAAAGGCGTGGGAAATTTAAGACCTCTTATTGGCTGACACTTTCTCCCCCTCACACTACAAGACTAACCGTAGACACGCCTCACCCGTACGATCTCTGGAAACGCAGGATAGTGTCCCTTGAATATTTAGAGATTCCCTGTTTTGCGAGTGTGTGTAAATGAGTTTTCTAAAACCCTGGTTTCTTTAGGAGTGAATGTGTACTAGGTTTCCCGTTCTTTTTTTTATTTCCTTTTGTTGTTTGAGTGATTGTTCTCCTGAGGGAAAAAAATTTTTTTTTTCCTTTGGGGAAGAATATGAGTGCATGAACATGTGACACCAGGACACCAGCGAGGTTTTCTTCCTCCGTAAACCTGTGTTACTTTTGTTTTTCTTTCCTTTGATTCCTTCCTTACCCGGTTTTTTGTTTACCTTTTTCATTGTTTATTTTGTCTCTAAATATTCTCACTTTGTATGGTTAAGGAGTATTTATGTTTTAATTAATTTAATTTATTAGCACGGTGTGACAAACGACTGTTTCTGAACAGTTATATTCTTTTAAAATTGTTAGCCGTTCTCCCTTTATCCACTGCAACTGTAGAAAGAAGCTTTTCTAGCCTTCATAGGATAAAATCTTATTTGAGGAATATAACATCGGAAAATAGGTTAAATGGACTGGCTCTGTTATCTATTCACAGAGACTTACATGTGACTGAAGATAAAGTGATAGAAAAATTTGCAAGTGTGCCAAAGAAAATGAATCTATAGAATACTTATTGCACAGTTAAGTTTTGGCTCTTTCCAAACTAGGTAAACAATAATTGTTTATTATTATTTATGTTATAATATTAAATGTGTGTTGCCTAAATGTAGCAAGGACATTTTAAAATAATTTGTAATATTTTATAAAAAAATTTAAAAATATAAATTTAAAAAATATAAATTAAAATAATAAATCACATATTTAATCCATTTATGCTGTAAAAAAGAAAAAACAAATTTTGCCAATTTAAAAGTTCCAGAAATTTAACTTGAAATCCAAAATTTTCATAGTAATAAAAATTGAGTTAACACCTTCATGCACCAAGGGCTTTGTTTGTAGTATTGTTTGTAGTATTGTTTGCAGTATATTTTGAATACAAGCAAATATAGCATGGCCGGAAAAGATGTTACCACTTATATGGGGAAAATTATCATTTGTGGATCACCAAATTGTTCAAAAATTAATATTCTGGGGTTTCTTGAGATACTGTTTACGAATTCACTATCAAAAGTTATAAATTCGAAGTACAGGTACACAAATAATGATTTTCCCATATGATTGGTAACATTTTTTTCCGACCACGCTGTATAGTGACAAGCTGTAGACCGTTTAATTCAAACTAGTATAGAAATGTACCTACCATAAATACTAAAAAATCTGATGTGGCCAGCACATGACTTTCTCCATATTTGGGGTATAGATATTTAAATTATTATGAATAATATTACGAGGCAAAATTATTATTTCGTATCGCAAAAGAAGACACGTCCTTGTTGCCGTAAATTACGTATATTTTGAATGTTTACAGAATTCACCGCTACATGGTGTTGGCGCTGTATACTGGTATTAAGATAAAGCGAAATATATCCGAAATGGATGGTTCTACGAAAATTAGTTTCAAACAAAACTTGGAAGAAATATTATTCTCTACAACTTTGGTCCTTACGAAGATTACCAGTAACGATGTTTTTAAGGAAATATTTAACGGAAACCGAAAAACCGGTTATTTATAAATAACTCCTAAACAATAACTCCTATAGAAAATTGTTTCAAATGAAAACTCTAGGAAATTACATTCTCTATAAACTTTGTATAGAATTGTTTATACAATAATGATGTTTGAACGAAGAAATATCGCAAAAACCGAATCGGGTTTCGAATAAACCTCGACTTCCGGTTATCCGTTATTGTCCAAAAACTAATCAGTTCTTTGTGCTCATGTTAAAGTGTTATATATGAAGTTTGGTAATGATATGGCACGTACTTTTTGAGTTAGAGCGGCCACACTAACATACACACACACACAGACATCAATCCGAAAATAGTCTAAACGTGTTCTAGGGACCTCAAAACATGTATTTCCGTTGAAATCTCGAAGTCGATTTTTTTCATGAATACAATACTTTCCTATTACTATGTATGGAGAAAGTAAAAATGATCCCATTAGGAACTCTTAGGACCTTCTTCCCCCCCCCCCCCCCCCCCCCACTCCCCCCACCCGAAATAAAATCCTATACACGCCCCTGCTCTCAATCATGAGTCAGCGCAGAATATCGATATGTTGCATGAAAGGTAATGGTACACACAACCTTTACCATGTTTGGTGAGTGATTTTTGTTATAGAAGTGTTCAAGTACATGGACTAATTTTGCATTTAAACTTTTATTACTTCACTATAGTTCATGTATAAGCATTTAATTATAATTTACCTGTAAACTTAAACATCAGTTAATGATAACTGGGTGAACTACGTTTTTTTTTTATTTTGTTTAGTCTCTTCTACATTCCTATAATTCAATCATCCAGTTTCTTTATGTTGTTAATATTAAAATTTTAGAAAATTGTTAGACATGTTACTGAGTTTATTGTTGTTATGTTTGGTTATTTTATTTTGGTAAAAAGAACATTTTTTAATTATAGGATTATCTTACCATCCTATTAATTTTAATATATTTACCATATCTAATGGTAATAATTTTTATACTCTGATGATTAAACTGTGGTATTTATGTAAGCTGATGCCTTTTATACAAACTGTTAAAAGTTGCTTCAAGTTGAATTTTATTTGTGATCATGACTTGGAGCTTAAATTAGATTTAAAATAAAACTAGCTGGTTTTGGTAGGCTACTTGATGTGATGAGTTATAAAATATTTCAACCTTTCACAAAGCAGTGCTGCTAATGTGAAATGACATATCATTACTGTAATGTGTATGTTAAGTCAAACTGAATTGTGAGTTTCAATGTCAGCACAGTAATAAAATGAAGCAGTGATGTTTGTACATTTGCTAAAAGTAACCAACATTTCTGTGTTATAGAGAATAAAGACAAATTTATAGTATAAGTTAATTGTATTTCTTTCATCAAAATCTCTTTATTTTATAATGAAGGTCATTCAGTGTCATAGATGGTGGTGTTTACAGGGCCTGGTTAAGATTATGGGAGACCTAGGGCTAATTATTCAGTAAAGGGGACTGCTATCATCCCACAGACATTGCTTAATACAAAATGAGGGCCTAAGTCATATAATCCTATGGGTGAATCCAGCCCTGATTGTTTAACTTTTTACACTTCATTTTTGTTGTATATCTCACTACAATTTTTTTCACCCAATAACTTTTAAAAATATTATATGCATTCAGAGTGAAAACTTGAAGTTGTGACTAATCAAGTCACTGTATTTTTTCACAGATCTATAGAAGGGAGTAGTGCAACTATTGAAGTTAAAATTATGAAATATGAGATGGTTGAGAGTATAAATTACGTATCTCCTCTGCCAAGTCATTTATCCTTTGAAAACTATGAGAATGGCTTGGATTTGATGTTTCAGTAAACACCATTTGTAGCTTTTAATATACAATGAAGTGGGAGTTGGATATTTTAATGAATGATTGTATGAGGGTGAATCAAAAAGTTCCTGGAAGATGGCTCTAGCACCATTCCTGAGTTCCAAGCAATAACAAATCATTTTTTCCCGAAATCAGCATAAACTTAACTATGAGAATACATCATTCAGTAAGATTTCATTTATCGGGTATAATATAACATCGCTTTTCTAAAACCCCTAATTCATGACCATGGATTGCTTGAAATGCGATATTCGAGCGAATGTTAAGTTTTTGACAAAACTCGGTATGAAACCAACTGACATTGTTTGAGATTTGCAGAAAGTTTACGGGGTTAACGCGCCAAGGAAAAAAAAATTTATGAATGGGTAAAACGGGTTAAGCTTGGGCAAGATGACATTAAAGATGACCATCGCAGTGGGAGACCATCAACGTCAATCAAGGAGGAAACTGTGGCTGCTGTCCAGTCAATATTGGAGGAAGATCGAAGGATGTCAGTACAAATGATAGCCACACATTTGAACATTTCTTATGGCTCAGCGCAATCAATTCTAACGAATCATTTAGGATTGAGTAAGCTTTCTGCTCGATGGGTGCCAAAAGCGTTGCGCCCTGAATGCATGACTCAGAGGGCTGATCATGCAGTTCAGTATCTCAATCGTTTTGAAGCTGATCATGAATATTTCTTCCGCCGACTGGTGACTGGTGATGAAACCTGGATTTATCAGTACGATCCAGAAAGCAAAATTCAATACAAACAACGGTTACCAAGGGGGTCGAGTTGGCCAATTAAGTTCAAAGCTGAACGATCTGTAAAGAAGGTTATGGCCAATGATCCCTCTAAGCTGCACGGCTGCGCACCAATTTCTAAACACCTGCGCACTGATTACAGTACTCCGCGCACCACAGCCTAGAAGCAGTGACATAGGGGTCACGCCCGCAGCCCCGCGCGGCGGGTGGGCAGGGACGGGAGAAATTTTTGTTTATCGTCGTGATACAGATGATGTGACTTGCACAATCTGTTCTCAAGCAAATGCTGAAGGAGAGTTTATTTCTGGGAAAAATGGGAAATGGAAAAATGGAAATTGGATTACTTGAAGCGACATATCAACCAAAAAGCGCACACAGATTCCGTTAATATTTTACGTAACAGAAACAAAGGTGGAATTTTACGAGTTTTAACCGAAAAACCAAGAAGATCGTGAGAGGAGAATAAAACTCTCCGGGCGTAATAAGGCTGATGCTAATATGATAAAAATTTTAATTGATAATGTTATACTTGCTATAACCATTAATTCATCCATGCTCTCCATGCAGGATATTCATGATCATGTGGCTAAGTATGTAACCATTCCGGAATCCTGGCGCAGTAAGAATTATGCCTTTGAATTTGTAGAGTGAGTTAATTTGGTCATACAAAAGAAGTTCATGGATGAACTGCGTCAATCTTCTTTCCATTCTCTGGTAGTAGACGAAAGTACAGACAATTCTGTACATAAAGTATCGACCGAAATCTGAACTTCTTCACAAGACTAGGTTTGCAGGCATCTTGAAACTGTGCTTGCGACAGCATTTCTATTGTTAAAGCAATTAAGTAATTTATGTTGATAATAATCTAGATTTATAGAAAATGGTAATGTTTACATCAGATGGAGCTTCAGTTATGTTAGGAAAAAATAATGGCATCGCAGCAGTACTTCGATGAGAAATGAAGCATTTAACAGAGCAGCATTGCGTAGCTCACAGAGAAGATCTAGGAAAAGATGATGCTACGAAACATGTCTCAATTATGCATGATACTGAAACTCTTTTAAGAATTGTTTATACATTGTTCAGCAGATCATCTGTAAAGAAAGAGCAATTTCAAGAATTGGCAAAAGTTACAGAATATCATGCGCTGGCATTTAGACCCCCAAATGAAGTTAGATGGCTTTCAAGACATTTTGCAGTAAGTGCACTTATTCGAAATTATAACGTCTTGATTGACTACTGCACACAACAAGTCAATGACTGCAACAATCCAACAAACAAATATTGTCTGAATATTCTTGAAAATCCACAATATTGCGTTGCATTAACAGTTCTGAACGATGTTCTAGGTGAACTTTCATCACTGTTCAAGTTATTCCAAAGAAGTTGTTTAACTTCAATTGAGGCAATGCAATTCGCAAAAGCTAAAATTAATAAACTGAGAAGCCAGTATTTAGGTGAAGTTGTTTATTGGAGTGATGAAGCCAAGACTGCTCTGGCTTCTGTCGATAGAGATGTTGACACTGCTGCAATTCTTAGATTTGTTGAGGTTCTATGCAATCACTTAAATAACAGACTTCCAGAAGAGGAATTGAAGGACTGGCATGCATTTGATCAGAATGCAATCAACTACACTTCAAATTTTGAATATGGAAAGGACAATGTGGTAGAATTAACGAAGAAATATTCTTCCCTTATTCCAAACTATGAAGAAAGTACACTCACAAAAATGTGTGGGCAATACAGTGATTTCAAATTTTTAGTATGTCAAAAATTTTAAACGGGTTCAATTCAGAATAAATCTAAATCTAGAAATAGATTAGAAACGAATCATTTAGACAACTTGACGAAAATCAAATCCTACATTTCACTTGGCCAAAATTTGAATTTAGATGAGATCTACAAACATTGGGTTGATAATAAAGAGAGGCGCGAAAAGAAGAAATGAAGATACCATGATCCCACAGAGATACACTTCAATTACAAATATGTCTAATTTCAGTTTCATGCTTAAAAACTCTTTATGATTAGTCACTTAAAATATATTTCGTGCTTACTTTTACATTTATTCAAAATGCAATATATTTCCGATTCTAGTTCTTATTTTATTTTTCTTTAGGAATCATAACTTGCTATATTACTCTAAAAACTTAATTTAAATTAATTAAAATTAATTTTAATAAAAAGTACTTACTATGTTACTCTGTAAACTAATTGTAAACTTCACTCTGTGATTACTATACAGTAAAATGGAAACCTGTCTATCCTCTTTGTTAACTTAAATTCAAAAATAAAATTATTGTATTTAACATTATTATTTTTGTGTATGTATGACTGTATGGCACGATAGAATGAGTATGAGTTTTATATAATTAATAAATTAAAGTTCCTATTTTGTTCCATTTTTAATACATATTTCCTTATCACGACTGCCTTATACAGTCCCCATTGACACAAGGTAACCAGTGAGGCCGCTAAAAGCGACACCCCCTTTGTACTACTTGTTTTTATTACAATTTTCATAAAATGGCTAATACAAAGTAAAAAAAGTATCTTAGAATAATCTTATAGTAAATTTTATAGATGAAATTTTTTTATTTCTACCTTATTTTCATATAAAAATGTAAAAAGCTTTTGCATAAAAGGCTGCTCAGTTCATGGTGTGAGTTTACAAAGACCGCTCAGACTCCGCCGTTTCCGCTCAGATAGTCAGCCTCATTAGAGGGAACATTGGTTATGGCAACTGTTTTTTTGGGATTGTGAGGGTGTAATCCTCGTCGATTTTTTTGAAGGGCAACGAACAGTCACAGGAGGATATTACGAACAAGTCTAGCGGAAATTGAATGCTGCTCTTATGAAAAAAAGGCCTGATAAACTGCATTGGTGAATTTTGTTGCACCATGACAATGCGTCAGCTAATTCATCCGAGGTTTCAAGAACTGTGATTCGAGAATTTCGCTGGGAATTGCTATTTCATCCACCCTACAGTCCCGACTTGGCCCCCTCGGACTTTTTTCTTTTCCCAAAATTAGAAGATCACTTGAAGGGAGAACGGTGGGAATCAATATCTGACACAAAACGAGCAGTTATTAACTGGTTTCAATCAAATGATCCTAATTTCTACAGAAGTGTGTTAGAACGATGGCGACACTGTATGGAAAAGTGTTTTGAGTTAGATGGCGGATATGTAGAAAAAGGAATGAAAAATAAACGTTGGTTTTCTCTTTATTCTGTTTTCTTGAGATCTTTCCAGGAACTTTTTCATTCACCCTCGTATTATATATCAGTTAAATCAAATCAAAGCATTTCATTTGGCACTCATTTCACCCAAAAAAATTATTTTTATAAAGGCTGACAAACTGGATAAGACTTCTTGATTTTGAAAAGAAAGCCTTAAAAGATTGCCATTGAAATGCAACATAAGTGGCAAATATACAGAGAAAATTACAGGCCAATTTCGCTTACCTCCCTATCTTGCAAGGTTCTCGAGCACATTATTGTTAGCTCCGTGATGGACTTCTTAGATAGTCAGAACTTGCTAAGTAAATATCAGCATGGCTTCAGGAAGACGAGATCTTGTGAAACACAGCTAAGAATTGTATAACAATTACGAATATGAAGCGAAGAAATGGAAATGGAGTGGCGGTAAAAAGAGGGGTGAGGGAAAACGGGGAGGCCGAAGAAATCCGATGGAAACACAGTGGACATGGATATTAATCAACTAAGAATTTTATAACAATTACAAATATTATATTATTGGCAAAAGTATGTAAATTAAAAATAAAAAAATATTTCTTTTTCATAAAAGACATGCAACAAATTTCTATTCCAACGCTTGAAAAGGCCAAGAAATACAATTCTGTAAAAAGCTACATCAAAACTTTTTCAACATAAGTGCCAAAAAAGTTAAAAATTTTGCACACTTGAGAATATCAAGTTTCTTTATCTAGTGGAACTGTCAAAATTGGAAATAATGTTTCATGCTAAAAAGTTATTGATTTTCCATTAGACCTTACAAAACGTTTTCAAAAATAAATTAGTGTAGCACTCTTAAATTGCAACAGGTTAAACACTATATTAGAAACAAAAAAACAACATATAATCATACTCTAGAATAAACTGTACATCAAAGGTTTCAACTGTTAAAGAGTTTTTAACAATAATATTCATAAAATGAGTGTCTTATCTACACTAAATATGTACTGCCTGTAAGAAAATATTACCTTAATTACCATTGATTTCCTGGAACAAAAGTGTTATGTGGTGAGAGGAAACTAATTATACATACCATATGTCCCAACCGATAAGGTGTGCTTCTTTCTGAAACTGCTTTGCATCTTATTAACCAAATGTGCTTTTGCAATCAGCATGTCAAGGTAGCATAAAAAGAGGTCAAATCTAACAGTTGTCACATGTATGTGAGAAACAGTGATGTTTGCTCCTGGAGGGTTGAGCAATGCAAACTTGCTTTCTTGATCCAAATGGATTTATTGATGAGCATCAAGAAATAATAGGATATGCTGATACTTCATAGTATTCCGTTGATATGAAGAAATAGTAACAAAAAATCCTCAGTCAACATTAAAAGTGATAGTTTCTAAAGGAATCTTAGTATTAGATTATAAGTTACGAGCATAGTAAAATTTGGCACGAGTGTAAATTCTGCACTGCCTGCCCATTTCCCCATGATGGTGGAGCAAAATCGCGTTTGTGGATGCTTCATTAGTGAGTGCCCTAATTAATTCAGTAATTTGTTTTGTGATTAGAAGCTACATCAGGTTGCACAATAAATAATATAATAAATAATTTACTTGGTTAATTTTGAGTGCTACATAGCAGTTTTTGTTTCTATAAACTATGTAAGTGTAGTACATGCATTGAAATTTTTTTCTGAAAATGTCTTATAATGTGTCTAGCCATTTGGTAAATATGGAATACAATTCACATCACTTACACCAAAAGTGACCACTAAAATGATAGCCTTGGACTTAATGCCCAGGTATCTTAACCCTCAAATGGTATTGCTGAGTCAAAATTGACCCAATGATTTTGTTTACATGAATTTTATTTGTACAAGTAGAATGGAAGTTCTAGAATTCCCTCATTTCTCTAAGCAAGACATCGAAGATATACAAAGTTTGCTCCTGATTTGTTTTCCTAAATACATTATTTAAGGTTTTCGGGTCATATCTGACCCAAGGATACAGTGTTTCTTGTTAATGACAAAAAATGATGTTTTTATGTCTACCAAGCAATGGTAAAAAACATACTTATTGCAGTCAATGCAGAAACTGTGAAAATCACAGTACAGTGATGGTACAATGTAATGTATGTAACCAAGCATGACCATTTATATGTTATCAAAAATACTTCTTTGCATGGATTTTTGGGCTCATTTTAATTTTACATTTACTTTACTTTCTTGGGCTACCTATCCTGGAGAGATAATATCGACAAAATCATTAAATTAATTTAAGCCTTACTCATGCTTTGTTCTTACAAAACCTGATTAGTAATTGTCAGACATTTAAAAAGTACATACCTCATTCCAATAAACAAATTAAAAATATGATATAAATTCTTACACAATGACAAATATTTTCTCTATGCTATAATAATAATAATACTAATTTTATTTATCCAAGGATCATACGTGATATAGGATATGTCAAGTTAAGAATATACAGTACAGTAGAACATTAGTATAAATAAAATCTGATGTGGCCAAAACGACTTTCTCCATATTTGGGGTATAGATATTTAAATTATTATGAGTAGCATTATAAGGCAAAATTATTATTTTGTATCGTAAAAGAAGACACATCCTTGCCGTAAATTACGTATATTTTGAATGTTTACAGAATTCACCGCTACATGGTGTTGGCGCTGTAGGCTGGTATTAAGGAGGCTCCACCCACCCCTCTGAAACTTCGGCCAAAAATTGTGACGGAAAAGTTCGGAAGGGTAATCCTAAGCCTACTGGCGCTAGTGTCGAATAAAAAGGTGAAAGGAACGGAACTCTGTATACTCCGTGTCATCTTTTTCGTCTTTTAAAGCAGACATCTTGTGAGAGTTTGTGGATTGGTTCTGTTTTAGCTGTGGTTTAAATTTTTACGGAAAAATGCCGGTTATTATAAGGTGTTCAGTCGTTGGTTGCGGGAATACACGGGAAAGTCCTGGCATCAAGTTTTTTACTTTCCCGATTGACAGGAAGTTGTAAGTAATTTCTATTTTTCGATTTCGACGATTACGATAAATCTCGTAGTCAAACTCCCTTCTTTGGTATCTAAAATATTTCAATTTGCTATTTTTATGAAGATAGGTAGTAATTACACGTTATGTATGTGATTTAGAGGCCATCGTCATAGAAGCTTCTAACAAATTTGGCTCATCTACGAAAAAATTGTTGCATTAAAATTTTTCAAGGGGTCAGAAAATGGTCTGAAATGCTTTAACCAGCCTAGACATACTCCAATCCATAGACTTATGTATTACCTGCAATTATCATTTCCGTTGTTGGTAACTTGGTGCGCAGAATTATTTCTATATTTTTGTTCCATGTTCTGCACATACTCTAAACCTCATTGTTAAGGATGCTGCTAAGGTCACAAATGAAGCAATCAATTTCTTTGGCACAATTCAAGATGTGTATAACTTTTTCTTTTCTGGCAGGTTGTGAAAAATCATGTAGACTTGACATTAAAACCTCTGTCTGACACTAGATGAGAAAGCAAGATTGAAGCAATTAAAACATCAAGATTTACCTTGCCAGAAAGTTACGATGCTTTATTTGATGAGTAAGGTAAGCAAAATTTATATTTTTCTTGTGTAACTTTACATTTCTAATGTGTTATGATCGGAATACAGTGAAATAGTTGTCAAGCATCTTCCTATCAAGGTGGCAGTTGGAGAAGATGTCGCCTATGCTGCTCCAGGAAAGCAGAAAAAAGAACAAAATATACTTGT
The DNA here is from genome assembly GCA_036926305.1 of Uropetala carovei. Classification (NCBI taxonomy): domain Eukaryota; kingdom Metazoa; phylum Arthropoda; class Insecta; order Odonata; family Petaluridae; genus Uropetala; species Uropetala carovei. The sequence goes on from JAXCHB010000356.1 coordinate 296,986, forward strand.
TCTTTAAGTGTATTACCACTTTGTCCCCACCCATGATTTCTTAAATTTCACGAAAAGTAAACTGCATTTTGTAAATGTAAAATTTTGTCTGTTTTTGTATTGTGCACTGCATGCACAAAATGTGCTGCTGTATCTTCGTGCGTAAATTAAGAGGACTCCTCTTCCTGGTACCATGTTTGTTAAAATATTTTGCTATGTAAATGTGTAATTTAGATGTGTGTTCCAAGTTTTGGTAACTTTTAGATAAAAAAGTTATTTTTTCAATTTTATTACTTTTGTAAAATAGGTGCGGGATAGAGTTTTAGTATCATTGTGTGAAAAATTAAGAGGAACTCTCTTCCTGGTACCATGTTTGTACCCATATTTAGCTATGTAAATAAGGTTTGTTTCTAAGTGTAGGGAAACTTTAGATGAAATAAGTTTTTTCAATGATATTACTTTTGTAAAAAGGCATGTGTGTGTGTGTTTATTAGGATATATAGTTCCTGCATAATTTTCTTTTAAGTTAGGCAAATAAAAAATATTTTTGATGTAAATATCCCTTCCTTCGTTAGTATTACAGACAAAAATCACCACTTTATTAAAAAATTCTAAGTTTTCATAATTTAAACTGGAAAGTGTTCAAGCTCGCAAAGTAAATTTTTATTAAAGTTTCTGAAAACTAATGAATGTAATCTAATAATGCGTTGTATATTAAAAGTTATAAAATTTTTGCTTGGTATTAATAAAAATTCTAGATTATGTAAATGTTATGAGTTTTACCTTCTGTGAACCTAAAAGCGTGTGCAAGATATTTATATGTGATTTGATCGAACGTTTAAATAAATATATTCATATTTCCATTGAATGCATTGTATATTAAAAGATAAAATTTTTGCTTGGTATTGATAAAATTTCTACATTATGTGAATGTTATGATTTTTACCTCCTGTGAACCTTAAAGCATGTGCAAGACATTTGTATATGTGATTTCACCAAAATTTTAAATAAATAAATTTATTCATATTTCCATTGTATTATATTCATTGTTTATAATGAATTCCCTCGGATTTATTTTTGTGTATATTTCATTGACTCTAATGATCGTCTCTGGAGAATTATTACAAAACTAAAAAATAAAATTTCCCATTATAAAATTCAAAACTTCTCGTTCTTATGCAGTTAAAATATTTAAGCAAATTCAGCATGAATTCGTATTGTTTTATAAAATAATTATTTTCACTCATTTTTCCGTTTAATACTTCAAGTCCGGACTTCGTATAATAATTTTAAGTAATTTTAAAAAGAAATTAAAAATGCCTTGCACCGATTCCAATGCTTATGGGGTAATAAATGGTTACTTGGTAACGGTAATCAACAAAGCATACATACCTAAGCGTTATATATATATATAGATTGTTTCAATGTTTCATCCCATATATCGTATAAGTTTAAATTCATGAAATTCCTGTAATAGTGATTTTGATACAAAATGAACCTTCGATATTCAAATCTGATGCTTAAACATTTGAGAAAGCCGCTGTATGACGTCACGCTAAGAGCGACGCTATTGCCATCTGGTTATTCCCTTCCGCTAAACTTCGGAACAGCCGTTTCTAAGGGAGTTTCAGAGGCCTGGCTCCACCTCTACTGCATGAGTCAACAAGCCGGCAAAAGTATGGTCTTATTCAACTCCCGAGAAAGCTTCTAATAAATGTGCGAGGATAATCTTTCCGATAACCATGTGACTAAAGGAAGTTATTTGCTATAATTGCTTACTTTGGAGTAGGATAAAAAGTCTATTAATATTTTTAATGTCACGAAAAAGATTGCATTGACTAGAGACATGGCGAAGTGAAACTGTTGCCACATGTAATTTACGTGCAAAGAATAATTGAAAATATCATGTTGTTTTTCTTAGAATAGTATTCTTAATATCTGAGATATCATAAAGTACCACTTATTTCGTAAACAAAGTGAGAGATAGAGAATAATGAGGTTACATTTAAGAAATAACGACTTGGCAACGCCGCAATAACGCATTTCCGGCAACAACGCCATCCAAGTCATGATTTTCACTTTGGTGTTTGGCGTGGGTGGTTCGGTTTGCGGTTGCGTTTTTCATTTTGCGATAATTATACATTTCGTGATAGAATATTTATATCTACTTATTTATATATTTATACATAGATTCATATATATTTACCTATAGTTATTTATTTATATTCTTTTTGTTTTATATTCCTTTATTTAATTTATAGTCGTAGTTCTTTCTTGCTTGAAACGTGCTATAATTTTTCAAACCCTCGTGGTTTTGAAAAATTATCGTAACGATTTTTGACGGTAGCTGTTACTTCGTTAACTTACTAAATTGTTGCAACTATGCCATTCAACAAACGTGGAAAGTTTATTTCTGCCAAGGAGGCAGAGCGGAGATTGAAAGTCTCCCAAACAAAACGCAAATCGTTGACTCCGACAAACAAAGATGACGAGACACCCATCTGTTCTGGGAGGAGAATAGTAAACATTTATCATTTAGGGGTAGAAATGTGGTGTTTGGCTTGTGATATTCCTTTGTCGTTCAGAGACGTAGAGGAAGAAGAACGGAGAGGATTATCTTCCGTTTTCATTATCCGCTGTCGGTCTTGTCTTGTGCTCAAATCGGTGTCGACAGATACTACCAGCATGGATGAGGGAAGGAGGCTTTGTGACACAAATACGAAAGGAGCAATAGGTAAGCCAGTTTTATCTATCTAACAGTGAACATACCATGTAAAAAATTGTATTGTTTTTTTCCTTAAGTCATTCTTAGAAAATAACAATGCTCCCTTTTGTGTTATAGTCGGTCCATCATCGGAAGTCTGATGGCCTCGAAAACTGGGCGTGCACGAGTTAGCAGCAGCCAATAGGAGACTGTTTGTTTGGGAAGGTAGTGGGGAGGAAACCAGTCTCACTCCTGCTCTCGAAGAGATCGCATCGGACTGCGTTGCCGTATCTACCGCCGTTTCCTTGCTGTGGAATTTAAGTTATTGTTACTGTTATTATTTTTGTTATGTTTCGTTGTTTTTGTTACCCTGCTGAGTTCGTGATCTGCAATGGCTAACAGGAGGGAAGTTGTGCACCGCCAAGCGCGAAAAATTATTCATAATGTATATGAATATTTTAAGCGCGAGGCAGAGAATAAGGGGCCGATCACCGATGTGGCGAAAGTGCAGGTGAGAGTAGCAGAGGCCTGCTTAATTTCTACGAAGACAATACAGCGGATAGTGAGGGAAGGACAGAAGAGCCTGGAAGTCTGCGGGTATTCAAAATTTCGGTCTCAGAAGCATATCAAGAAAAGAAAGTTCATCGACAAAATTGATGACTTCGATAAGGAAGCCATTCGCCGCAAGTTGTTAAGCTTCTTTCAGAGGGTTGAATATCCTACGTTGGATGGGAAGTATTTTATTTAGAAACTGCGTAGTATATCAGCTGAGCAAGAGCTGGCAGCGCGCACCGGTATCTGCTCTCCCGCACGAAAGTTGAGAGGGGCGATGGAAGGGGAAACGTTCGTGATTGGCTACTTGCTCTAAGTAGGCCAAGAGACTTCAGATGGGGGATCGACTATAAGCTACGATCGACGCAGGCATTGGGCCTAGTCAGATGAACACACTATTATCTGCACTGAATATACCAACTCCATCACAGGGATTATTCAAGAGATACGAGAGAATCGTTGGTCCTGCTCTGGAGGATGTGGCTCATGATAGCTGTGTAAAAGCCATTGAGTTGGAAAAATCACTAATGCAGTTAAATCCATTGTATTTATCTTATGTATTATTGACTTTTAGATTTTCGCAGTTTCATGTTTATGAAGTTGAAAGTAAAATAATTCATTATATTTGTAGTAAGTAAGAAATTCAAAATATACCTAATGCCTCGAACTGTTGACCATGTTCATCAATCACCTGATCAATAAGTAATTTGTTACTTCAATTAGCACAAAAATTAGTCATCTTTTCACATTTTATTTTATGGAAAGTAACAAATTCAAAATGTAAGTCTTAAAAGCTTTGGTCAACCAAATCAGTTGTATGCCGAGTAAGTTTTCTGTATTTCAAGGCTTAGAATTAGATAAAAACATGGCAAAAGAATTTTAATATTATACCTTCCATAATATGAGGTAATTAGATGTTTATTAGAATTAAAATTTACCAGTTTATCATCATCTTGTAAGAGAATTACAAATATAGTATTGATCATAACATGAACCATGTTTCTCACCAAATGATGATTGGTAGGTACCTACCTATTTTTATTTAATTATTGCTTTATTTATGATAGGAATGACAGCCCTGATTTCAAATCTGAAGAAAACGTTGCACGCTCCACTCCTGTTGTTAAAATAGCAGCATCTTACGATATGGGGTGGCAGAAGAGGGGAACTGGAAGAAGTTATGATAGCATAACAGGTTTGTTGATTTATGTACTTAATTTCATTATTGCTCAAAAGTACTCTAATTTATTTCACCTTTGATAACGATAGTTCTGCTCTTTATATAATGCTATTTGTGTATTATATATATATTGTAAGCTATAAAAATGTACAACAAAATTTTGTCACTGACTAAAACTAGTGTTGACCGGTGTTTTTGGGTGTGTCAGATCAGCATATGGTCATGTTGATAGGATTTATTATAGGATTATTATTTATTATAGGATTATTTACATACATTTACTTTTTTAGGGCATGGTTCGCTAATTGGCCTCAAATCAAGGAAGGTGCTGAGCTATGGAACACGGAGTAAATTATGTCGCAAGTGCATAGCAGGACAGTTAAGGCAGGATCATGACTGTCGATGTAATTTTTCTGGCAGTGCCAAGGCTATGGAGCCAGATGTTACAGAAAGCAAGAAAAACCTACAAATGGAAAAATTCAATTGGGTTACAATTTGGGAAAATGAACTGTACTAAATGCAGCTATTAAAATTGATAACGCAGAGATTTAATATATTCTATCAATGATTTACGTAGTTACTAAATTAGGAATCGGGTATCGATGATTTTCTTCATGATCATCCCCTCACAAATCCAACCCAATATTACAAATAAATTAAATTCTTATTTATTTTGTCTGATTTAAGGGGTTATGGGGTGGTTTGGTGTTCCTCTTCATTATTAGATGGTTGTAGCACTAACAATTTATTAACTTTTATCTATTTTATCCGATTTCATGGGTTTGGTGGCAGTGGAGGATAACCCTTCTCGTTTTTTGTTAACATTCGTCTTGTTTAACTTAAAAGTGATAAGGAAACCCAACCCGTTAAATAAGATTAATTATATAAACTGTAAGCGCTAAAACCATATAATAATGAGAAATGCAATTTGCGGGGGGAGAACCGACCAGTACCACAATTTCTTACATGTAAATACGTACCGATCTTATTCGTTTTGTTTAATCTGACGAATAAAACAATCATCTATCATGTTCTTGCAATATTTAGATGTTTAAGTTTTACATGCTGAGATATAATATGTAAAAATTACGACCATTTCACTGTCAATGTAAGATAATACCTTTCTTGTTACAAAGTACAGGATTTCTTACAGGTAAATGAAGTGTACACCAACTATGCGGAAACGTGAAAAATAAAGACATGCATTTTAACGTTTTTGTTTACGAGAAATCTATTATTATTTACGAATAAAACCGTATCGGGCTAATAACCATATTTAACGTCTAAGCAGCCGTCTGCTAGTGCTACAATGTTGCCAAGTCTAAATTTGTAAAATAGCTGACTATCCCAAAGCGGCGATTTTATTTATTGATATTATTAAATTTCTCGTAAATAAGTACGTCAAGGTATATATTTAAATATATATTTGTATTCTTCTCATGTTTGCGCATATTTGCTGTGTTTTTGGTGTATATCTCAATTACTTACGAATTTCAGTGGCGAATTTCGTGTTCAGCACGAGTAGCTCGCCTATGTCGGCTGTGTAAATTCCCTTACTTTTAAATGCATTTATTGAAAAAACGAATACGTCAACCTATATTTTTCTCTGCAGCATGTCATAGAGCATGCCTTCTTCTATCATTACTGTGAATATGAGGAAATTGACATTATCTTGAATTTCCGGTGGAGCCTCCTTAAGATAAAGCGAAATATATCCGAAATGGATGGTTCTACGAAAATTAGTTACAAACAAAACTTGGAAGAAATAATATTCTCTACAACTTTGGTCCTTACGAAGATTATCAATAACGATGTTTTTAAGGAGATATTTAACGGAAACCGAAAAACCGGTTATATATAAATAACTCCTAAACAATAACTCCTATAGAAAATTGTTTCAAATTAAAACTGTAGGAAATTACATTCTCTATAACATTAGTATACAATTGTATATAGAATAATGATGTTTTATCAAAGAAATATCGCAAAAACCGAATCGGGTTTCGAATAAACCGCGACTTCCGCTTATCCGTCATTGTCCAAAAACTAATCAGTTCTTTGTGCTCATGTTCAAGTGTTATATATGAAGTTTGGTAACGATATGGTATGTACTTTTTGAGTTAGAGCGCCCACAATATCATACACACACACAGACATCATTCCGAAAATAGTCTAAACATGTTCTAGAGACCTCAAAACATGTATTTCCATTGAAATCTCGAAGTCGATTTTTTTCATGAATACAATACTTTCCCATTACTACGTATGAGAAAGTAAAAATATAGTTACACAGACAATATCTCTAGCTGCTTACTTTCTAATCATAGATAAAAGTCATTAATTTTATAGCACATTTTCTTTAAAAGCAGAGATCACTATTGAATTTTAAACATGCTGGTACTGTTTATGTTTTTTAAGGCATTAGGTAAGCGATTATAAAGATGGAGACCCATTGCATATGTGCCATTTTTTGCCAATTTCCAACTATGATGCGGTGTATGTATATTTAACGAATTTCTGGTCTTGTGGTTATGAATATCACTGTTTGACATGAGATTACATCTGTTGGTCTTAACAAAGACTAGTAAAAGATAGATGTAAACACTCGGCAGTGAGAGTATATCAAGTTCCTTGAAGATTGAATGGCATGGCATATAGTAAGGTTTGCCTCCAATGCAACAAATGACCCATGTATGAAGTTTAACACATTGACTGCCCATGTCCAGTTAACTGGTCATCAGTGGCCTACACAAGAGGCTCATGACGGGTTAACTGGACATGGGCATCATTCGATTTCCTTACAACCTGAAAATCTGGGCCTTGCATGTTTGTTTTGATACTTGCAGTGGGCCTCGAGGAAGCTTCAATCTTTCAAGTACTGGTCTTGGTTTCAAAATTGACTGATAGATGGCAGTTTTGTTAATATCTAATTTAGGAGCGCATTACTAACTATCACAAACCATTTTAGTAAAGGATATTTAATTTCTGAGGAATTAATCGGTAAGTAATAAATTACATTTCATTTTCTAACTAGTGTAATGCCCGTTGAAATTATAGATAGATTATTAATATTTTCGTTTAAAATAATTAATATCCCACTTTCACATATGAAATATTTTATCATATACATTTCTAGAGAATACTCTGTTGTTGACAGGCTATCTTTAGTTAAACTTAAAATAGTTGCCTCTCTTTCCTTCCCTCTCTCCCCCCTCTCTCTCCCTCCCCCTCCTCATTTCTTCCCCTCTACTCTCCCACTCTCTCTCGCTCCCCCCTCTCTCTCACATTAAAAGCATTCAAAGCCCGTTTATACCCATGAGGACTGAATTAACAATATGATATAGAGGTCTAACAATGCAATTGGTAGGCAAGGCTACATCCTCTTAAAATGGCAAGATTTTCTCAAACTGTGTGAATTAAACGTTTAGATCGAGAAATTTCGAACAGTAGGTGGAAAACGATGACCTGAATAAGAAACTTCATAATGTTTTCTTCAGTATAGTTTATATCTGAAGATTGTAGGTCAATTCTTTCTAATTTTAATCTAAAAAAGAATGAAAGCCTGAACGTTGTAATGTTATCCTGAAAATTTCATCAAATTCAGTTCAGTTGTTTGCGAGATATTAAGCTTAAAAAAGTGACAAAGCTACTAAGTGACAAATTGACAAAGCTACAAAGTGACGTTGTGACACTGTCTTTTATTATTGTAGATATTAAAATTTTATGAAGAGATTTTTCAGATATTTGTTTTACACAATCTGAATTGAAAAGTAACAAAAAATTTTATGATTGAATTTATGCAATTTGTCACACAATAATCAATTAAAAAACTTAACCAAATGAGAAAACAATATTTGGTTTGCAGAATAAGGAAAGTGAAAATATCTTAATCTAACCAGCTGCATAAGTAGCAGAATTTCTCCAAAAAAAATTTATGGCCCTCAGGTCATAAACCCAGGCTCTGTGATGTCCCAAGGATTAGGGGCAAAGGGAAGCGCTCTACAAATATGCACAGCATGAGTGGTCTTGAGGTTCCCAGTGTACATTTGAGCCATTGCCAAAAGAAGATTCTGCCATATATACAGTTATATCTTTCGAGTGCCTCTAAGGAACCAAAGAAGTTAAGAGCCGAAAGAAAAAATTTCCCTCCCCTTCTGGGTACCAGTCCTCTCTCTCCTCTAAAAAGGGTTTTCCTGACTATTTCAAATGGGAGGATCTCACATGCTACCAGTTTATTACTCCTTGAGCCACCATTCTGTCTCCTAATTTTCAGTATTTTTAACTCTTTCTGTCATTTCGTAATGGATTTTGCCGAAGACGTATCATACCGTGCCTTTACTCAGGACTTTTTTCTGCATCCATCTGCATTTGCTATCCAAATGGTTAGTGCATACTCTCAACAATATTTGAATATTGTAGCATGATGGCCATTTTTTGTTTGTTTTGGTCATGTGACTGCTTTATGCGCCACTATTGGCATTATTATGTATTATAGTTAGTCTGTCTTGCGCTGCAGAGCACATAGCACATGCATTTCGTTTTGTTTGTTGTTCGGCAAATTAAAAGACTAGTGGTGGCTGATTTCGCCGTGTTTTTATTTACTCCTTCTACGAACCCTGTCATAATATGTATTTGATCATATTATCTGATTTTTATTGTGCAGTAATAATGTAGTGATAATGAAGGAGAGTTAGTGAATAATATGTGACTTATTATGTTCTCCAATAATTTTAGCTGGTCTTTGTTGAAAGAAGAGTGTTTGCCAACATTTTGAAAGCAGGCTATCATCCGTAGCAAGCGAAGTTTAATTTTTTTTATAACTCTTTCTAGAATTAAATGTTTAGATAATTATGATAATTTCTTCAAATCTCTGTTGAATGTTATCTTATTTGAGAAATTTTGCAATATCTAGGCTTATTTGATTTTTTTTTCTTAGACATGGCTTTGAATAACCCTTCAATGCCAAGCACAAGCAGAGAGGGAATAGTATCCTCTGGGGAGTATTCAGATACTGATACTTTGTACCAACCTAGCGAAAACACTGATAGTGACACAAACACTTATATGGATAGTTCGAGAGAAGAAGATGCTGGCAATGACTAAGTTTTTTCTCTCTCAGAATATGGTGACACATGATATATTGAAAAATTTAATTGGTTTATTTAAATTTCTTCTCTGGATAGTATGTACTAATTTGTCACTGTAAGAATCTTAATATACTAGAAATTTTTAATTTCAGTTACTGCACCCAGTACTAAGTGCTACAAATTTTAAAATACCATTGGCTAACAGCTTATTTAATACTTATTTAATCTATTAATAAAAAATTAAAATAGTTCAGTACATTTTTGGAAATAATAATTTATATCATTAATGTAAATAAGTGGTTCATCCAAAATAGAGTTGATTAAGTGGAGAGAGCATCTCTTAACCACATCATTGTTATTGTAAGTGCAATGTTAGACCAAAAGGAATGATAAAATGTGCATTGAGGATTTAAATTCAAAAGTGAATCAACATGATAGTATGTATCAATGAATATATGTTTTATCAAAAAACATAGAATGATACAATGCCGAAGAATCCAATATTTCATACCAACCTGTATCTAAGGGAATTAAAAATTATGAAGGTAGGAAACCAAATATCCAGTAAAGGTTTCAAATTCATTTGTCAATTAACTGACTGAAAGCCAAATGAAAATTATAATTAATAATATAATTTCTACTAATTGTCTTCTTTAAATGCTTCACCAGTTTGTACTCCTTAATTGGGCTGGGTTCAACATTTACAAACATAGAACACATAACTGTCATTTCAAGGCTTCCACAACAATGTCATACTTAATGATTTTATCTTACAAGGAGAGGCTACGGAGTGTAACTCTCAGATTTGATTCATCTTCTACCAGTGGAAAGTTTAGGTCAAAAAAAATATACCATTTCGGAATTAGGGGCCAACGCCTCTTAGTTTAAGAGAAATAATTAATTAAAAAGTATAAATTTTGGGCCAATCTCAATAAATACTATTAACTTCGTAGGCAACCGTAGCCTAGGGGATAATGAATAGGACTTTTGGTGCATGGTCTCAGGGTTCGAGACTGGCGTTGTTCAACTTTTTTTCTCGTGTAAGATTTTATTTTTCGTGCTAGTTTTTCTCCAATTTTTTGGAAAATAATTATTCACCGCAATTTTTATTTTTTTCACGCAGGATAATTATTTTTAATCACTAGACCACTATTTTCCCCCATTTTCAGAATCAGTAATACTAGCCAGTCCGGATCATAAGGATGGAGCACAAATGCTGACAGGTTCCCATGTAGAAGTAATCTCTGAAGTGGTATCTTTACTGGCCCCATTTAAAGAAGCAACTGAGGAAACTTCAGGTGAGAAGTATGTTACAGGCAGTATTATTCTACCCATTGTCCATTGTCTAGTTGGAGCTATTAGGGACACAAAGCCAAGTACACGTATTGCACTTGAGCTGAAATATAATCTGGAAAAACAGATTGAAGACAGGTTGTTGCCCCTTGAACAAAATAAATTAGTATGTATCTCAACATTGCTTGATCCACGTTTTAAGAGGGTGTACAGCTTCTCACCCATTTGTCAAACATCAGCAATTGCAAGGTTATGAGATAAAGCAAGAGCGACGTCATTTGGGATCCCTGTCACCTCTACTTTCATGCGAAAATACAGATAGTGATCCTGCAAGCAGTTTTTTGTGGAAGCAGCATGAGGTTAGAGTCCGCCAGGTGGGGAGTGAGGAGCCTCAAGGGCTATTGCCTTCAGATTTGAAGCTGTATTTTGATACTCCATGCATTCCCCGCTCACAAGATCCAATAAAATACTGGAACAATACTAGCACCATGACACCGGCACTGTCCAATATAGCAAAAAGGTATTTAACTATACTTGGAACATCAGTTCCATCTGAAAGGGTGGTATCTGCAGTCAACAATGCAGTACCAGAAAAGAGAAGCCGGACAACATCAGAACATATTTAATAAGTCTTTCTCTCTGCACTGCCAAATGACTTTTGGTTTTTTTATTTCTAAGATATCAACATGAAAAACACACTAAAAATTGTATATTACAGGACATAAATGTGTAAGTACTTTATTAGTTTATATTTTGTAATAAATTGCACATTGTTTTGAATTTTCATAGTTTTATTATTGCTTTACCATTTTATTTAGTTGAGATTTTCGTATTGTAAAAAAATACAAATGACCACAGTTTGTATATTTTTTTATGATTCTATATGGCTTGTCCTATAGTTGTATTTAAACTCTTTTGGACGAATGAATTGAAATCTCATTTTATGCCTCATTTGTGTCCAACTTTTTTCGTCTTTAACGGTTCCCATAACTCAACAAATATTCGGTATATCGGATATTCGATATTTTTAGACCGATATATTGAGTATGAATATGAATATGTACTTTAAAAAATATCGATGTATCGCTATTCGATATTTTTTTCCGATATGTGCAACACTACTACCACCAGGAGTGTGCAACACTGTCATTTGTTTGAATGAGGTTACTCCTTTAGATGATGTCAGGTGTCACTAGTGTTGCTGAAATCAACGGATTTTTCAAAAGTAAGAGACGCTATTAGCAGAGAGCGCCAAAGACTGTGAAAATGGAGGTATCCGAAGCAAAGGGTTCCTTGTGCTCTGTTTTGGGGTGTATGTTTTCGTCAGCCGATCCCTCCGTTAGGTTGTTTCATTTCCCAAGGGTGAAGGAACTGTAAGTAAATTTATATCAATGAATATTTTCATGTGAATGCTGAAGCGTTTTCGTAAATTATGAATGTAATTCTTAAGTCGCTTTAGGAGTTATAATTGATGTTTTTCGTACGAATACTTGCCTTTCAATGCAAAACTTACAATTTTGAACGTTATTTATCCAGTTCGCTTTGATATATATATGTCATTTGTTGTATCGGTGGCTTGGTCGTCATATAAGATTGGTCAATTAAATCGAGTGGAAAGTTTACGGCATAAATTCTTACGTTTTTTAAATTACATGTTTCACCTTCGATGTGAATTATTGTATGCACTTGGAGATTCTTTCCGTAGATACTCCTTAGCGCAAGAATAGAAGCAGACAATCTTTTTATGTTGTTGAATAACTGTTGATTCTTTTAGCACGTAATAACATTTCCTCCTCGAACTGTGAGGAAGTATCGTGCATTTAATACAAACTTTAACAGCACAAATTATGGTTATAATGCGTCAGTAAAGAGAATCAAAAGGGCATCAAATAGTTATATTGACTGAATTGACTTTTTCAACACATCCTTATGTGAGGAAAAGAAACTGAAAGTTACGTGTGCAGACAGATGTGATATATGTAAGTGATATATTTTGATGCATTAACTTTACTCCTAATATGACAGCAGTTCCTATAATGCATTTAATCCTGCTAATTGTTATAATGTGTTTATTTTCTGTATTTATTGTTCTCGCCGTGTGACACTTTTGTATTTCGTGATTACGTTGTAAATAACACCCAGTGCACTTTTGCAATTATGCTAATAAGCGAGTGTATGCATATACATTGTATGTTCTTGTGATTGAATATTTAGGAATATGGTATGTTTGTTTGTAAATATGTATATATGTAAATTTTATTATTCATTATTTATAGTTTTATAAGTATTTTGTAGTATGTAATGTTATCAGTTTAATATCAATGCTCATTAGCTTTTGTGTACTTGAGCACAAATAGTACATCATGCCTCTCAGAGTTAACATGTATGCTTTTGTTTTTGAATTTGTTTTTCATTATGTTCAATATACCTTTCTTTTATTGCTTTTATGTGGAATTACATATTCTGTTAATTTAGATATATTGTATATATTGCTTTGTATTTGTATATATACATATATCTTTTATTTTTTTTATTTTTTGAACTTGTATATTTTACTACCTTGATATGATCTTCTCTCTCTCTATATATATATATATATCATGTTAAGGGTGTCACTGTTTATCCTGTGTATGCAATACCAGTGGATGACTCATTGTGGATTTCCAGTTTTTGTGACGTTTCCCTGTGTGATCTCTGTTGAAATGCTAATGCTTGAACTGCACTGAGATTTCTGCAACTGTGCGTTCTTATCGGGTAGTCATTTGTGATGTAACTGTGCCTTAATTCTGATTGAATATCAGATAGTAATTTGTGATGTAACTGTGCCTTCTTTCTGAGTGAATTTCTGTTAGTAATTTGTGATGTTTGCAAAGACCCGTTCGCAATATCAAATGAAATGCTACTGTTTGAACTGCATTGATATTTCTGCAACGGTATCGGCAAATAATTTGTGATATTTTTGCAAAAGCAAGTTTGCAATCTGCTTAAGTGCTACGGTTTTTCACTTTAACATATGGCATTTACTTGTTATGTGTACATCTAGTGAAGCTTAAATAAAGCAATATTATTGACCTACAATAATTTTGTTATTTTTTCAATTGCATATTTTTATTTAGAATTTTGCGAACAATTATATTAAGCATTTTACGAGGATTAAAAAACCTGACGTTTAATAGGTGCGCGCGCTTGATTTCAACGACACTAGTGACACCTGACATCATCTAAAGGAGTAACTTCATTCAAACAAATGGTGTTGCACACTCCTGGCTACCACCGATACAACTCACCAACGACATCTTGTGGAATTTCTACACATTATTTAAAATGAAAGTATCGTAAACAAGAGTTTCGGGTTCGTTTATGTATGTACCTCTAATACTTGTATTCTTGATATTTTCTTTTCCTGAAAGGCGTTTATATTCTATTTCATAAGATTTATACGAGCTAAATTGATTCTTATTAGGAAAAACTATGTTGTGATCAAGGGGCTCTGTTTATATAAACCCATGAAAATACTTATAAAATTACTCATCCAAGGCTTAATAATATACAATTAGCTGATTGATTATATCGCATTTTAAGTGGCAGTTTTCTTCACCAAGAATGCGTTCTAAATTTCCATTTCATTCGAAAACTGAAAGAAAAGCATTAAAAATATGAGAGATTTCCAAAAAAAGAACGGGATGTCTGCTAACCCTAATTTCAATCCTCGACATTTCATAAAAATTGAAAAAGGACCTCCGGCAATCCATAATTGAAACTTTCTGTCAGAAAAAATCATTTTTTAAGCGAAATAAGAAGGCTCCTTAAATATTTTTAGATTTATATTTAATTTCATAATCTTAAACACACCAGTTCTTTAACTCTAAAATTGCAGCAACTTCAAGTTAATTATTTTTCTGTTCTGATATAAGAATTAGAGTATTAGAACCTGACAAATAGTTTAAAATAATACCCTACTAGAATAGCATAGAATCAATTTTGACAGTAAATCACATTGTATGTGTTATTGAACCTTTATCATTTCTTCATTATTAATTTCTTACTTCACCACACTCACTAGTACTTTAACCCATTAACGCCTGCGGGAAAATGGCCGGGCGAAAATTGTTCTAATTCCTTCATTGGTTAGAAAAATGCAAAATAAAGCAATATAGATTTTAAAATCAGTGGAATTTATTTTAGAAAAAATGCCGTCCTCAAATGAGGACGCTAGGCAGATACATGGTATTTTTCGTAACAACCTTTTTCCAAGCACAATATTTTTTTACACTTCTTACAGGACCATCTAGCCTTCATGTTACACACACAACATCTTAATTGTTTTTCTAGTTTCTCTGGAAAGTGATTGTCGTTGCTCAACTCAGGATTACTACTACTTCTGCGTCTTTTATTGCATTTATTTGCCCTGGCATCTCTTAGGTAACTTCGTACATAATACATAATTCAGGGGTTCTACGAAATGATAATTTGTAAGAATAAAGCAGACATTGTTATCTTTGCACCTTACACACAATATGTCGTTATTCTCGTCAAAACGGTAGTCGTAGGTACCTCTGTTCTTTTTGTTCATATCCTTGGAAGGCATAATAGGACAATTATGTACTCGATTATCTCTAACAGTTCCCATTGCTCTGATTTTATTCCTTTTGAGGTATACCAATAACTCGTAAGTGGTGAAATAATTATCGAAGAAAACCGCGTGATTTGAGGGATTAGGTACATGGTTCAACTAATCCATCACGACTCGCGCGCCTACAGGTAATTTGGAATTTTTCGGTTGATTATGATTTTTTCCACAGTACACATCAAAGACATAACAATACCCCGAAGAACTGCTAAGCATCCAATTTTTATAACCAAACCTTACAGGTTTTCCTTTTATAAATTGTTTTGCTGGATTGTGTCCAAAATACTTTACCATGGATTCATCTATTGAAAAATCTTTGTGGAAGAAACCCCATTGGCAAAAACTTTTTATAAGCATATTCATAAATGGTCTAATTTTGAACATCCGGCCTTCAGAATTCCCTATTTCGTTATTATTAGCCAAATGCAAAAATCATTTGATTTCTAAATATCGATCTCGAGATATGCTATCGTAAACAAGAGGAACTCCCAAGTCCTCATCGAGAGACCAATACATTCGCTCTTTTGGTAAACTATTGTAACCTGTCAGCAATAAAACAGCAAAAAATGTTTTCATCTCATTCACACTAACGTTAAAGGCATGATGGTTTTTTTGCTGTGCATATTCCTCACAGTCAGTCAGTTCATCTAAAGTTGGTGGAATAATATTTATTTGAAACTCCCTGGAATTTTCGTCATCACTAGATTCTTCATTCATTATAGCAAGGATGGCCTCATCCAGTCCATAAAAGTTTTTTTCTCGAGAAAAATACCTTCTCTCCATGGCACGGTATCTGTAATAAGTTCGAATATTGTACCTACAATGCACCAACATTTACATACATATGTGCCTAAAGTCCTCATATGAGGACGGCCTGAAATAACTTGAAATAAAAAAACATACACTATAAATATAATTATTAAATGTTTTATTTCCGGTAAAACAATGTATTCTTAATCAAATACGTTGTATATAATTTATAAACACGTCCACTAATTTCAATGAGGAACAACTTTCATTGCAGTTGTAGGAGAAATTTTTTACGTACTTTTTCGATGGCAGTCAATCACAGACTAAACGTATTTCGCGACGAAGTGTGCGCCTACAAAGTCCACGAGACTCACCACATTCGAGATAAAATCAAAACGGGAAGACTTTGTAACACATTTTGTCAAAATAGTAGTTAAACAAGGCGTCCTCAAATGAGGACGGCCGGCGTTAATGGGTTAAGAACACAGTTGTTATCATGCTCTGTGTTATCTAAAATTTGAGGGAAAGCCAATTAAAAGCTAAAGGTTTTATTGAAATTGAAATAAGAGTTCAAAATTTGTTCATATACATATATGTATATATATTTTAACAAAGAGACACTTGGATTTTACTAGTAATAATGGTATTAGCGCTATAATATTTATTTCTTCTATGTAAATAAAAATCCTCTTTACAGCAAAATAAATAAATTAAAAATGAAATAAATTCTATATCTATGAGTCTATGAATAAATTTTTGTTATCACATCTTCAATATTGCCTTAACCCCTCAAGCCTGTATTTAAATTACTAAATAGTGTAGCTTACGCTAAGTTTTTCCTCTAACGAAGTATAAAAACTAACAAACTGACAGTAAATTGGTGATCCATTGAAAGATCACATATCGATGGACTGCTGTGACACAGATAGTCCCATGAAAGACTAATTTATGCTGATAGAATCGCAATTTAAGCAATATCTGCATTTGGCGAGTATGTAATTGGGCTATCGGCTTAAGGGGTTAATACTATATACATGACCGTGCACATTTGCCCCTCTCTCTAGAATTATTGGTTGAAAAATAAGAGACATATCATTCAGAATATTTTATAAAAGAAGGTAAAATAAAATAAATATTATTGAAGTTGAACAGTTTACATAGGAACTCGAAGAGGGCTGAATGCAGTCTTATCACTGGAATAGCTTCAAGCTGACCCTGGTTTTTATTCCCCTTGCTCCCACAATATGTTTCTGTGAATGCTGATGGCAACATAAAATCTTTTACAATTTTGAAATTTCCTTAAGTTTGCCTTGGCTGAGGCAAATTGTCTAGCCATCCTCTACCTTCATACTATAATACATTAACTAATCCTGGTTATATGGCTAACATAAACAAAGAATTAAAACTTATTAGTAAACTTTACCAGCTATCATGATATAATAATATTTATTTTCCTTATTTTTGTCGAACAGTATATTACATTGCCACAAACCATGACAAGTTCTGTGTCCTGAGTTTAGATGCTGTCTTCTCCAAAGCAATTCACAAATTTTTAAATTGAAACAAGTAAGATACACTTACTAAAGCAACAGGTGGAAGCACATTTTATTTTAAAATTTTCAGAATTCTGTTTTGCCTCCCTAGTTGCAGAGGGGGAAACCTGCAATGTTGGAATGTAGACCTTCCCATTCATGAAAACTTTGCTCCTGTAGCTTCAGTAGTTTGGTTAAATACCATTTCAAAAGTCACCTAGAGGAAAAACGATGAATTACATGAGAAGTACAATTGCAGTGAACTTCAAGGATGGATAAGAGCTATCTAATTCAAAAAGAGTTTTCTAAATACCTCTTTAAAAAAACGTTGATTGTCCACTGACAGATGGACACAGAAAGTTATCATAATAACATGTTTTGGCTTTTAAGAAAATGAGCTAAAAATTGTGATTATTATGTGTAAAAGGATATTAATTTAAAATATTATTTGTTCTACCCTGTGTGGATAGCTAATATTCTTCTAGGCCAATGGTGAATTCAGTAATACCTCTTTAAATTAATGATACTAACTTTTTAAATAACTATGTACTCATACAAGGAAAAACATTGGAAATTTTCATAATCTGCTATTTCATGGTACTAATGACTAAATGTTCTGATTACATATGTGTTTTCTGGAGACTCGGCCACTTGGGCTATTGTTACACCAAATATTCTGATATTAGCTAGTTTTACATTTGTAGGATGACCCCACAGCTGATATTTAGTTATAATAAAATTCCACAAAATAATATTGCTTGCTCTTAGAGGTGATAAATCCATTATGCATGATGGCTGGTCATAAAAGTACTTACAATCTAGACTCAGCAGTGTGTCAGTTTTCAAGTCATAATAACTCAGAATTCAAGGCTACTTTGGGATCAAACACACTCCAATTCTCCACATGATCTCCTCCTGATAGAATCCAATTTAAAAGGAAAATGCAGTTTGGCTGTACATCAGTAATGAAAATAACAAACAACAATTCAAACTATGCTCTTTTGATTGGAAATGCAGATTTGATATCTCCCCAAGTTTCAGGAAGTAAAGCCTGCTTTCCTTATTAGAAAAACAAAATTTACAAGAAACTTTGATATAGCTTGTTGAGAAAAGACAGAAAATTTGTTATATTTAATTAATGCATATAACAGAACTAAAATGTGATGCAGTCTCACTTCACTGAACATGACCAATCTTTGATGATAGATGAAGCAGAACTAACAGTGACAAGCTGCTATTCTTGCTATCCTATATTATTGCGATCTCTTAAATGCGAAGTATGAGCGGAGGAGACGTAGGGGGAAGAGATTATAAACAGCAATGTAAAACTCACCCATTAGGTCCCGGTAGCCATGCGATTGATTAGGGGAATTGCTGCCGGTAGATCTTCTCTCAAACAGAAATGTATCACAAAGTAGGACATTTTGCATCCTAATTATCATTAGAGTAGGACAGAGGACATTTTACCTCAAAGACTTGATGGAAGAAGTTTACATTTCCTTATCTGGGACACTATTGCAACTTCATTTGTTTTTTGATGGCCAATTGTGCTATTCGATAATTACACTCCTGGCGACAGAACTTTCTTATAAACGAATTGTAAAACTTATGTCACATTTAAGCTTACTACAATTTGATGTATAAATTAAATTAATTGATATAGAAAATCAAAGAATCATTTAAAGTCATCGAAAGTTTACTTAATTAATAATTTAAATAAATACTCATGGTAAAATTAAAACATTTTATTTAGAGAGAGTTGCATCATACATTTATTAGCCTAAAGTATTATCTTCAGATATTAAACAGTGATGTAGAAACTAACAATACAAGATTTCTGTATGAAATAGAAATCACAATTTAAGATAAACAACTATAAAGTACATTTCAACAGTAGAATTCAACATAATTAATGAAGATTCAGTCATAACGTAGGTAATATCTTCCTAAACTGGGAAACCTTTAGAACCTGTTTTGCATCTGATAACTGGAGGCGTTTTTAAAAATATGAATGGAATGATTTCTATACCATTCAAGTTAAGCATATTTCCATTGGCACCCAGGAGGTAATGCTTAGGCCATCGTTGCTCATTATTTAACATGGCGAGCTCGCTGGGTTACGCCAGCCCTACACCATGCTAACGCTTGCTAAACTTAAGTACTCTCATCTGTCTAGCTAAACAATGTAATCGATGACAAAATGACTCATACATACAACCATCACCCATCACACACACCACCACCACTACCTAAAGATGTGCGCGCGCACATCCATGCACTACCATGCACTACCATCATACACACATTCACACACCTAAATACTACTTCTACCTACAAATGTAACTTTGTCGCACCTACAAACCTAACTTTGTCGCACCTGCTAAGTTTGTCGCACCTACTAAACTACGGTTGACGAACCTACTAAGCCGAGTTTGCAGCCCCACTCTCCTAACTAAGCAGCACCTTCTCTCCTAAGTAAGCATCACCTACTCTCCTAAGTCCACAGCTCTCACCCACTCCCGTAGTCCTCGCTTCCCTGCAAAAAAATCAGCATGGTAGTTTCAAGAATATTTAGCACATGCTCATTTATACTATATTCTAAAATTATGTATCCGTGAGCTTTATGATACGTAATTTACAAAAAGAAATTATCACACGGCCACATACACTTCAGGTATTGCATAAAGTGCCAGTTTTACCTATACCAAATTTAAAATTAACATTGCTACAGGCTTTATATGTATGAGAAAATTGTGAAGCC
The DNA here is from genome assembly GCA_036926305.1 of Uropetala carovei. Lineage (NCBI taxonomy): Eukaryota > Metazoa > Arthropoda > Insecta > Odonata > Petaluridae > Uropetala > Uropetala carovei. The sequence continues at coordinate 317,454 of JAXCHB010000356.1, forward strand.
TAGTTGATTTACATCTTTTGAGGTTTTAAATCCCGAAGCAAAATTGAAAACAGAAACATTACCAACAATTTTCATCTTTGAAGTCTTTAAAATAAAATACAATTAAAAAATCATCTTCTGAAGAAATATTTTTATATTTCATTTCCGAATAAACGCATCACCAAGTCTCTGTTCGTGACGTTAAAGCACGCCGAATTTTCCCCACACGCTACAGAAGAACCTGACTGCAGTACTATTCCTAAGTGGCAAATATATACTTAATCTTAAATTTCCCAATGGGGTGACTATGCTGAAATTGAACAACAGCCAAGTATCGCAAACAGAGTGCGATATATTCTATTCAACTTACTGATTGCAGAATAAGTACAGCTGATGCATTTATTTGAAAATGAACGGGTTGAAATCACAGGCAAAGAATTCTAAATATATATTAATAATAAATAATATCCAACAGTTACGAAAATTTTTTCAACATGTAAACTGATTAAGTTGCCACATTCGGAAGAAATATATTATTTTTCGTTATATTTAAGAGATATTTGAGTACCTGCATACGTCCAGACATTAGCAAAACCAAAATTGAATTTCGCTCAAGATTAATGAAAAAAATACTTCCAACTTGAAGGGATGACGTAAATTCATATATATTAAAGAGCTATTGATCATTCGATATTTTAGTACGTGAAAACGTCAGGAAATTCGTATCGCCAAAAAACATACTCGTACTTATAATCGGTTAATTTGAGAAAATTCAGTAAAATTAATCAAGAACCTGAATATTTTATGGAAAAACACAAATATTCCCGTTCAAAGTCCTAGAGGTGGCAAGCCTACCAACAACAATAAACGCTACATCTGAAAATGATACCGACTTAATTCAATTCGGTTCGAACGTATTTCTCGAATGATGTTCGTGATATCTTACACGAAATGACGTGTGCATTATAAATAAGGGAAATTGAGCTTACCGCGAGCGTCCGTGTCTGTCCAGTGTGGCGTTGATGGTTAACTGCAATTAAGAGCAATCATTATATTAGCAATAAATATTTTAGAAATTTCCTAAATTTCCTATTATTCTAACGCACGATTATATGTATTTTATCCGTCAGCGTTTGTCTTTATGAGAAGAACTAAGGCCTCATACAGAACTATTACAAATAATTTATAATTACCAATTCAACGTTAAGTAATAAAACATTGAATTGCCGAAGTAAAATGACTGATATACTTAAAAAATATTAAATTAAGAATTGATTATAAATAAACATTACCGTTGCATTTAGCAACTCAATGCAACACCAAATTTGGTTCAATATGTCTACTACTTATTTGTATCTTATGCATGGACATTAAAACTTAATCACGATATTAAAAAAGCACATAAATATAATAGATCAGGATATACTGTTTAAAGAATTGATATACTTAATTTTCACTTTAATTCTGGCAATAACACAACAATGTCTTCCGCTTCAACTCATGATAAGGCAGACGAATAAACCATAGACATATAAACTCATATTGGCTAAATCCAATATACGACAGCAAAACTACAGTCGCCGTTAACGACGTCAGAGAAATTATAGAATTTAGAAAAATTGCTAATTAATTATGATTATTCTTCTGAGGCATTTTATATGCCTGAGATCAAAATAAGACTACCATACCACTGTGTCATCCCTCCAGTGAAACCATTAATTACCTCCACTAGGAGATAACCACGCCACACTGCGATGATACACCCTGTGTTGGAGAGGAGCTCTGTAAAAACAAATCACTATTAAAAAGGAGAAATTAATAAAAAAAGTGCAATTACATCTAAACATACTTACTCCTGCATGATGATTGGTGTGTCTGGGCGTCTTCGTTCTTCACTCTTCGTGCATTCGGAAAAGAAATGCACGTCTCCAGCATCACCTGTTTTCGTTCAGGGGAAAAGATATTAGCGGTCCATACGTTTCGAAATTCGATTTAGCATTTATCGTGGAAAATAAACAATAATATGACATAGGATAATAGTACATGTGTCAATTGCATAAAACATCGATCGTGTGGAAATCGTATCGTGGTTTGGGATTTTGTGTGCACACAGGGTGGTAACCTTGGCCAAGGCCGGGGCCCCGGGAGGGAGGGAGGGAGGCAAAGGGTCGACCCACCTGCCATGTCGTGCGTTAGATGGGGTGTAAAGACAGACGTAGATTACAATTATTCATATATATATAACCTTAAAATACTATTAATATAATATGTAATGTAATATGTATAATATAGAAACGAAGTGTAGACATAATATAAAATTAACATTCAAACCGTAATTACTCGTTACCTATCCACAATCCACATTCGCATTCTGTCCTTTAGGACGGAGTACGACTTCAACTGGTTAACCGATCGCTTAACACTGAATCAAGTCCGAGGGCACCTCCCGATAAGCCATATGGCGACATCTATCGTTCTGTGGTGGAAACTGTCGATATTCTTTTGGTATTCATTGCTTGGTCTATCACGACTATGAAAATGTTATAAGGCGAACATTTTTGAAGCTCAAAAGAGTATTATATTATATATATTATTTTACCAATTTCCCTTTTGAGCAGTTTTAAAATGGTTTGGTATGTTATCAAGTGACGAAGAAATTAAGAGATTTTCTATTTAAATAGATAAGTATTGTACATAGATGTAAACTAGCTGTAGGATTGTCATACATTTATTCTTATTACATTTATTTTTATTATATTTGCCAAAATGCATTTCCATAATTTAGCCAATTATCGTTAATTAGGCTGCTTCCAACACACAGGAGAAAATACTGTAATTTTATACTGTAATAGCCCAGGTCTGTTGGTTGGTTGGTCTCGCTTTCACGATGGCCGATATAGAGCGTTTTAACAAACTTCCCGAATAGGTAGAAGATTGAAATTTGGCAAGGATGCTTGATTAACATATTTTAAGGTAATGACGAAAATTAATCTACAAAAAAGTCCTGGGTTCGACTCCTAGGAAGACATTTCCCGTTTTCCGTATGGTAACATGTAAAAATCCATTTTTTGGGAAATTAAAACTAGGATTTAACCTACGATCTTCGGTTGTGAACCATTTTGAAGAAAAAATTACGAAGTTTCTTATTCTGTTCGTCTTTTTCCGCATACAATTCGATATCGCTCATGTTATACTTTTAATTAACATATTTTGTGGAAATATTGCCTTTTTAACGGGATGTTGCCTTGGCTACCAATTACACTGTTAGACCTCAAAATCCTATTATAACAATCCTTATGGGTGTAAGCGTACATTGAATGCTTTTGATACGAGATAGGGAGGGAGAGGGAGGGAGAGAGAGAGGGGGAGAGTGTGAGGGGAAGGGAGGGAGAAAGAGGGAGGGAGGAGGAGATGGAGGGAGGGAAAGAGAGGGAGAGAGACGGAGGGAGGGAGACAGACAGACAAACGACTTTTTTGAGGGCGAAATTGAGACTAATAGTCTCCTCTTACTTTTAAGAGAGAGAGAGGGAGGGAGAGAGAGGAAGTGAGGGAGAAGGGAAGGAGAGGGTGGAAGGGAAGGGAGGAGGAGGAGAGAGAGGGGGGGGGGGGAGGCAGCTATTTTAAGGTTAACTAAAGATATCCCGTCATATTGACGGGCAATTACGCTTGTTATTTTATATCAGTATCCCTTCTCGTCAGGAGAATCGTGCTTGCCATTTATTTGGCTATTCGTAGTCTTAACTTCAACACAGTCGATTCTGAAATCATCCTTGTGAGCTGAAGGTAGGAGAAAAATTATAACATTTAACAATCGTGCGCACCTATATAACTTTGGACATACCGCCGACTGAATACGCTGATGATGGAAAGTGACTTTCATAAAAATCCAAGCTCATAATATATATATATATATATATATATATGTATATATATATAAATACAAGATCCAGAGTGTGTGCACGGTGTCAGAAGCATAGCTCCAAGAAAATTAAATTCCTGATAAGGGGACTCTGGGGGTGTTCACCTGCGAGATATATATTTACTTTTGGTCTAAAAAATTGTTCCACGGTTCAGTCTTTGTGGCGGGATGACGGGATTTGTTTACATAAAAAAACAATGGCAGAAAAAACCACCCACGGAAACTTCCTTTCCTCACAATAGTTTTTAAATGTTAAACTTTTTACGTTTTTGATATGATCAATGACGCAGGTTTTTGGTCTGTAATTCAAAAATAAAGTAAGGCAAAATAAACACAGTTTGTTAATAGATGAGAATGCGTTTAAGACATAATGAAAATATATTATTGTAAAATAATAAAACTTTGGTTATTGCAATTAACATATGTGTAATAGTGCATGGTAAACGATTGTCGACATGAATGAATCACTTCTCTTTATCTAATTTCAGCTTATTATATAACCGCATAGGTTGCAATAACCAAAGTTTTATTCTTTTACAATAATTTCGACTAACAAGGAGAGGTTACGGAGTGTAACTCTCAGATTTGATTCATCTTCTACCAGTGGAAAGTTTAGGTAAAAAAAAAATACCATTTCGGAATTAGGGGCCAACGCCTCTTAGTTTAAGAGAAATAATTAATTAAAAAATATAAATTTTGGGCCAATCTCAATAAATACTATTAACTTCGTAAGCAACCGTAGCCTAGAGGATAATGAATAGGACTTTTGGTGCATGGTCTCGGGGTTCGAGACCGGCGTTGTTCAACTTTTTTTCTCGTGTAAGATTTTATTTTTCGTGCTAGTTTTTCTCCAATTTTTCGGAAAATAATTATTCACCGCAATTTTTATTTTTTTCACGCAGGATAATTATTTTTAATCACTAGACCACTATTTTCCCCCATTTTCAGAAAATATTTATACACCGCTATTTACGTATTTTATTCCCAACTTACACCCAGAGGTTAACCTGCGATACTAGCGCCAAAATTTCTAAAAACGGATAATTCCGACACTATATATGTTGCATGATGGGATGTTTCCTGCATTTTAAGTGTTTCAGGTCCTTCACGCTTTATTTGATTGTCATGTGTTAACCGGTTTTGACGTGAATTGCTGTGTACTAATAATTCACAATGATCTAATTTGGTCCTTGTTTTACAGGTTACTTTGCATTAAGTGTTTTTGATCCTTCCCGCTTTCTTTGATTGTCGTGTGTTAGCGTGAGTTGCTGGTTAGGTAGGTAAGTTAATTATTTATATTTAGCTTAATAATCAATTTTTATAATTATCTGCCTTCGCTTTTGTTTGTCATTGAAACTCACCTACTTAACGTCATTAAAAACATATTATTTTTGCATGTTACTTAAAGAACTGGTTCAATGGGAGATTATCATGTCTATTAGACACGTGATTTATTAATAACTTTGTTTCCAGTGCATTGTACTGTTTCACAATGACCTAATTTGGCCCTTGTTTTACAGATTACTTTGCGCCTTTTTCCTGTAGATCGTTTTCTCTTCAAATTTTTCTTAGGTAACTTTTTATTGTTAACAATAATGTAATTGACATGGATGCTACTTATAAGTTACCGCTAAATCCATGGTTTTGCACCTTAGTTTAATTCTAGGCTTTCCGATTTTACTTTGACTTTAACGACATCCCTTTGCATAAGGTAGCTTTTTTCTAATATATTAATCTTAAATGTTTTCAGACCTATTATTTGGATTGGATTTAATTCATTTGATTTGAGTTATAGTTTATTTTTAATTCCGTCGGCCATTGGTATGACATGGAACAAGTCAGTTTCAATACAGGGTAAAATATAAAAAGAAAATATTAAAAAGAAAAAAATACAGACATGTAAAACATTAAATCCAGAGATGTACAACATAGATATCCAGAGTTATAAGGACTCTGAGAGATATTCGTTGATGCTATAATAGCATTTCTTAAGTAACAATTCTTTCACTTTATACTTAAATATATTTAAAGTGTTAATCTGTTTGATATGTTGTGGCAGATTATTGTAAAGTACAGAGGTAGAGTGGTGTGGACCCTTTTTACAGGATGAGTATGAATAATGATTTATATGAATATCACCACTGCTACGAGTGCCGTATTCATGCAGTTCTGAATTTGTCTTGAATAGATGGGGGTGTGATTTGATGAACATGACAGGTAAGTGTTAGTGTTAGCTAGTACTTTATAGTTCATATTGCAAGTTTTCATGGAAAAACACACGAGGGTGAGAAGTTTTATATAACCATAAGAGTGAATGCTAATCTAAGTCTATCCTCTCTTGATCATGCTTTTACAAATTCTGAAAGTATGTGTTCCATTTTGCATTTTGTAGGGAATAAAGGACATATTCCAGTTCTAATGATGTACATGTCTGCAGATTACCTATAAATATGACTCTTCATGTTAATAATTTCATTTTTTAATATTATAATATTGTATTCTGTGATCTTATGGATGTGTTCTTTATGTGATTCTACCTTTATATTGAGAATTAAGTTTTAGTGCTATTATTAAACTACTGCTGTGTTAAAAGTTATCATTTTACTGTGATCAGATGTGAATACTAAACAAACATTGGTAGTTATAGGAAAGCAAGATTTTTCCAGTAAGACTTATTATAAATAATTATTTTTTCGCAGAATATAAATGGTGGATAGAGTTAGCTGATCCATTATTATGCTAAAAATTATATTCTTATGTTGAGTGGGATTGTACAACTCAGCAGAATTGAGAGTCAGCTAGTGGTAAAAATTAGCAAGCAGGTTATAACAACTCTTCATGAGAGAGTTAGTGATGGTTGAATCATTTTACAGGCATTGAGATGACTGCTTCTGGGGTGCTGATTATCGGGACTTCCCAGTGGAAATATGCCAGCCATTATGCATACCACTTTCCTGGCTTTGAGATAAGTATTATTTCAAAGTCAGGCATGAGAGTGGAGGAAGTGGATGATGGTATGCTTTTGACCAGTAGACAGATGTGAGGGTTTGATTGAAAATGAACAACATAATTGCAAGCCTCCCACTATGAATTATGAGAGACTGGCTCCCAACACTAAGTGCACTGTGCAACAGGGACTTTTTCCAACCACAAAGAAAAAGAAGACTATTCAACACAAATTTAAGAAACGAAGGGAAGAAATTAAATCTTTACTTCTGCATAATGCTTGTGAGAGTTTTACAGATCCCATACTTGACAGTAGTAACATTTGGGCTACCATTTGCTCCATTGGTGGTTTTGAAATCAATACTGTTCATTTAACCACTCATCTGGGTATGCCGTGTATAGACGTCATGGCCGGACGCACCTGTGTTGGGTATGACGGATTTAGACGTCATGGCATTTTTAATGCTGATTGCTATGGGTACGCTGGGATTTTCCGTCCCGTAGCATCTCGCATTTATAGATGGGTTCTTCTAGTTCATCCTACCTACCACAGATGGCCTTGTCGTCCTTTTTCTTTGAGAAGCAGGTCTTCATAAGGGAGCTCTGTATATGCGTTGCGGGTTGCATTTCCGTGTACACCACTTCTTGAATGACCGTTTATGACAGTCAGGGTTTTTTCACACTCCCTTGCGAAAACTCACACCTTTCTCTGCATGCACTTTTGTCTACAGGGTAATCCTGCTATTTATGAATGTTTTTCCTGCTAGTAATCCTAACGGTACATGTGAAAAGCAAATGTATATGGAAAGCTCAGTTTGCTTCTGAGATTTGAAAGAGACATTTCGTTTCTAAGAGAAGCGTTTTTATCAGTTACGCTGTTTTATATTTGTGGAAACTGGGTGATATTTAACTTTATTTATTTAATTACCAACTGAGGGTGGGACTTGAAAAAAAAATTACCCAATTGAGTGGTTAAAATCGCTTGATTATTACATTTCTGATAATGACTTGAGGATTTTAAAATCTGTTGCTCAAGATTTTTGCTGTGGGTGGTTATATGACAGTGTCATTGGTGCTTTTCACCATAGAATACATGGTAATAATCTAACTATTTCTGTAATGTTGGTAACACAGGTAGCAGACTCAGTCAACACTGTTTATGCATCATTATTGTTTGTTTACATTATTGTCATTGTTAAGGGAAACATTATTAAATGCAAAGGTGAGAATAAAAGTTTTATTAAATAGTTATTAAATTGCTTAATGTTATTGAGTTCTCCAGATATTACATTGGCGCTGCGGACAGGATGGATTCAGCTATTATTGGTAAGGTAAATTAGTTCAATCCAGTTACAGATGATTGGAACATATTTAAGAGAAGATTAGAGCAGTTTTTTTAGCAAATGGCATAATAGAAGAAGGTAAGAAGAAAGCAATTCTTCTTAATTCCTTACATCAAGATGCTTTCAAATTATTAATCGATTTGAGTATTCCTAATAAACCTGAGGCTCTAACCTATGATGATATTATTAAACATATCACAACACATTATGAAATAAAATCTGGAGGTTTTCCGCAATGTTATCAGTTTTATATCGCTGAAATGTGCACTAGTGAATCAATAGCTGCCTGGGCAGCCAGAGTAAAACATTTAGCTTCAGATTGCCAATTCGGCGAACATCTTGAAATGCCTATAAGAGACAGATTTATTATGGGTCTACCTAAAGGAAAAATAAAAAAATTATTTACAGAAGATGTAATTAAACTAACATTCAAACAAGCAGTCAATTTAGCACAAACTACTCAGACAGCCCAACATGTTTGAGTCTTCGGAAATGAAAGTTGAGCCTGAGATTTATCAACTTAGAACCAATACAAGTGATACTCAAAGATATTTTTGTCGTGCTCGGAAGGATTGTTTGGTTTGTGGTTATAACAACCATGCAACACATCAATGTAGATTTAAAGATTGTCTGTACCATTTGCAAGACAAAAGGACATTTAAAGAGAGTTTGTCCTCAGTTATCCGATAAATCCAATCAGAACAATGTTAGTAACCAGCACTTGAATAATTACTGCATGGAATTGGAACATATGAAGCAAAAACCAGATACCGTAAGTGAAAAATTTAATTATTCTAACTTAGAAGATATGATTGGCCTTTTTAATATAAGGTGTTCTAATCCGAATTTATACCCACCAATCATTCTTAATTTAAATGGAGTTGTTGTTGAAGCACATTTGGATAGTGGTGCTACATATAGTGCTACTTCAGATAAAGATTATTATAAATATTTCCAATCAGTACAATTAGATGGATGCCAAGATGTAATAAAACTATATAAATACTTGGATAAACCTCTTGGAAGCTGCAGTTTAAAAGTTGAATATAATGGTGAGAGCACTTTCTTACCTTTTCATATAATAATTGCTGGGGGTCCTATTCTCTTAGGAAGAGACTTTTTGCATGCTTTTAATTTCAAGCTAAGCCAAATAACATAGATGAACAGTGAAGATATTAAATATAGACTGGACTTAGCATTACAGAGCAGTGATATTCGGTCTCAAGTGCTGAAAAGGTTTCCAAAAGTATGCAACCAAAAATTATGATTATTTAATAAAGGTACAGTAACGCTCAAGTTACAAGAAGGAGCAGTTCCCAAATTTTGTAATCCCAGGCCAGTACCATATGAGTTAAGGCCATTGGTGGAAAATGAGCTGAAAAGACTGCAAGAAATAGGAGTTATTTCACCCATCAAATACTCCACTTTGGGGACTCTTATAGTGCCAATTTTAAAACAGAATAGCACTAAGAATCTGCGGTGATTATAGCGTCACTATCAACAAGAATCTTCAAGTCGACCATCATCCTTTGCCTAGGTTAGGTTATTTACTGAATCAATTACGCAGAGGAGTTTTTTTTACAAAATTAGATCTACAAAATGCTTATCAACAAGTTGAGTTAGATGAAGAGTCAAGAGAACTTACAACAATTAGTACACATTCTGTTATAATCACATTCCTTTTGGGTTAGCTCCAGCTTCACAAGCTTTCCAGAAGATTTTAGACACATTAATGAGTGGACTGGAAGGTTGTGTTATGTGGCAAGATGACATAGTTGTCAGTGGACAGACACGATTGATTCATGATGAAAGGTTATTTACTGTATTGAAACGTCTTGAAGATAGTGGTTTAACTATAAATTTATCTAAGTGTGAGTTTTTGCGAAGCTCAGCTATCTGGGTTACATCATTGGAGCGCAAGGTCTATGATTTGATCAGAGTAGAGTTACCAAAGTTTTAAAATGTAATCCACCAACTAACATAGCTCAACTAAAGTCATTTTTAGGAATGATAGAATGCTATAGAAGATCTATAAAGGATATGTCCACCACCCTTTATCCATTATATCAGTTACTAAAGAAAAATGTGGTTTGGTTTTGGTCGAAGGAATGTGAGGATGCTTTTACCACAATAAAGTTACAGTTAACCAGTATTAGCAAATTACAATCCTGATTATGAACTGAAGCTGTCAGTCGACGCTAGTCCATATGGAATTTCTGCGATTCTTAATCAGGTGTCCCCAGAGGGGCATAGTAGACCAATCAGTTTTGCTTCACATGCTTTAAGTACAGCAGAATGCAACTATCCTCAAATACATAGGGAGGCGTTGTCTATGGTATTTGATGTTCAGCACTTAAAGCAGTTTCTGTATCTGTGGAAATTCATCATTGAGACGGACCACAAGCCTCTGATAGCCATTTTTGGATCGAACAAGGGCATACCAATGATGGAAGCCAACAGGCTGCAGAAATTTGCAATTTTCCTCTCAAACTTTGATTTTCATATGGTCTTATGTTCCAACTCATCAGAACTGTTCAAATTTTCTTTCTAGATCTATTGATCTTGTAGAAGAAGAAACAACTAATAAACAGGAAGTGATGGAATGTTATCTAAATTTTACAACACCGATTAAAGTCAAACAAGCAGAGATTGCTCTAGCTACTGTAAAGGATCTGATTATAGCATCAGTCATAAAATACATCCTGGAGGGATGGCCTTTTAAATGTCAAGGTTTGTTCAAAATATATCACTCATTAAAAAATGAATTAAATTTAGAAAATGGAATTTTAATGAAGGGACATCACTTGGTAGTGCCTGAAACTTTAAGACCAAAAGTACTAGATGAAATTCATTCGGCGCACTTTGGTCAAGTCAAAAGTATACAATTAGCTAAGCAGTATTTCTGGTGGCCTAAAATGAATAGTGACATTATAACAAAGGTCAGTACTTGTTCAGTTTGTCAGGAAGTTCAAAATTCGCCAGGGAAAGCAGTATTAGTGCCATGGCAGTGGCCCTTGGAGCCTTGGAAGAGAGTTCATATTGACTTTCTAAGATCATTTGAAGTAAAGTTTTTTTTAATTGTTGTGGATGCTCGTAAGTGGCTTGAAGTACTTCCTATGAGCACTATTACTAGTCAAGCCACCATATTGGCATTAAAGAGTATTTTTGCTCGGTTTGGAATTCCTGAGATCATTGTCTCGGATAATGGACCTCAACTGACACGATCACAAGAATATCAAGAATTTTGCGCTAACAATGGCATCAAAATCAAGGCAGGTGCTCCTTATCACCCAGCCACAAATGGGCAAGCTGAGAACTGCGTAAATATAGTTAAAAGATGCTTAAAAAAGGCCTTAATTGCTAAACAACCATTGATGGATACGTTAACAAATTTTTTGATATTGTACAGGAATACACCTCATATTGCTACTCAGCAAACCCCAGCTGAACTCATGTTAGGGAGGCGCATTCGTACACAGTTGGACATCCTAAATAATCAGACAAAAGAGAAATTGATACAGAAGATATCAGAACTATGGTAAAGAAAATTCAAGAAAGGCAAATATTATATTCTGGAAGGTGAAATGTTATTTTCAGAATAAAGGATCCAGTATGGATTAAAATTTTCAGAAACAACAGATTCACCTGGACCGAAGGTACAATTTTGGATGTATTGGGCTCACGGAGCTATCTAGTTCAAATGGAAGATACTAAACAAGTTGTAAAGAAGCATTTAGATCAGCTAAGCCCCAGAAACAATGGCAGCATACTGGAAGTATACCCTTTGGATTCCAAGTTAGAGCAAGACTGGTCGCCAAATCATTCTCCAGTTCGAAATGCAAGTGACTTCAGGGGCTTTCCGGATTCCCTGCAGACAGCTGATCCGACTGATGCAGAAGAAGCTGATGGCTCACCAGGAACACAAGAAGAAGAACAGGCAACAGAGGAACCACCGAGGTCAAGGAGACTGATTCAACCTCCAAGGCGTCTCACATATTCTCCATTAAAATAAAAAAGGGAGGGGATAATGTAATGTTGGTAACACTGGTAGCAGATTCAGTCAACACTGTTTATGCATCATTGTTTGTTTACATTATTGTCATTGTTAAGGGGAACATTATTAAATGCAAAGGTGTGAATAAAAGTTTTATTAAACAGTTATTAAATTGCTTAATGTTATTGAGTTCTCCAGATATCAAAGTTTCCATAATAGACCCTGCTGTTGCCCACATTATTCTCAGGAATGAGTCTATTAAACAGTGTAAATCAGTCTTTCCTGAGCATTTATATTCTGGTTTTGATGAAATAATTATTCTAATTAATCCTAACAATAGTCATAGGATGCTTTTAGTCACATTTCCCAAAGTGAGGCAGTTTGACTTCTGTGATCCTTCTTCTGATATCTTTAAGAAGGAAAATTATCCCATCATGGAACGCTGGGCACAGCTCTAATCCAATAAAATAAATGGCAAACAACTGACCTTGAATATTAAAGTGCCTAAACACTACCTCCAGAGAGATACATACAATTGTGGAGTGTTTATTTGCTGGTATGGAGAGTGAATAATCCAGGAGGAATGCATTGATCAGGAATTTATTCCGAATGAATACCGAAATTATATTTATGAAGTAATAACAGGCACAAGGACAGTGAAGCATCTAAGATGAGTTAAAATAACTGACTTCAACTTGTTTCACATAGTATTTTGCACTGTTCAAGTTTTCTCATGCATTCCAAGCTACTCACATTTGAATTCTTTTCTTCCTCTTCTGAATTGTTCTCATGTACTATGTATATAGTGTATATAGAACAACTTGTGTATATAACTGTATAAAGCTTTATTGACCATTGATAGCTGTAGAGTTTCACTATTTTCAGGTTATTTTCATGGATGACAGTAGGCAGTAAGTGACATGGCCACACATACATGACATGTATGCTGGAGTCCATTAACAGTATAATAGTGATCTTAAATACAGGAAAATATTTCATTATTATAATATAATTAATAAGTATAATTAATAATATATTTAATTAATGTATTTGGTTGTATTTGATAGTAGAAGATGAAATTTTTGTTGAATTTCTTCATATTTGAAGCTCTAAATTTCAATCCTTTTGACTCTCCTTTCTTGAACTTCTGAATTGTATGATTTCATACCATTAAAACTTGTATTTTGTCCCCTTTCTTCACTTATCAAGGTATATACCAGCTGTGACTGTGATATGTGTGAATATTTTGAAGTATTTGTATTCTGCTTTAATTTCATGTAGTATTAAAAACGATATCTCTCTCTGAGACTAATTAAAGAGTAATCCTGCAACTTATTGATATTTAAATGCATTACTATATTCTAATCATTACTTGTACCAATATTGAACTTGTATATACATAATGTGTATATATAATTATATATATAATGTGTATTAATGGGTGATAATGTACACAGTATATATAACTGTATAAAACTTGATAATGGACCACGGCGGCTTATGAGCCGCCTGATATTTTTTTTTTCGGATAACAGTTCTATCACTGACAAGGCCACAAAATATTGTGGTCGCCTTTTTATTTCCCTTGCCTGCCAGGATAATTGACTACTAGCAGAAACAGAAATGAAAAGGAGGCAACAAAAATCAGAGGTGGCTAGAAGATTGATAAGAGAAGACATGACCGATGGGGAGTGAGACGAAGCCGAAATACCTCAAAGAGATTTCAAATTGTTTTGTGTATATACTTAGAGGTATACTGTAATTTTGTGAATTTAGTCCAAGTAATTAAATAAAAAAGTTGTGAGCGACATGTGTTTTAAACTGAATAAAAAGTGGTGTAAAATTTTATCTGCAATAAAATGGGATTATATATTTTTATAATGCATTTGTGCCAAAGTTTACTTCAAAACCCCCTCTGCCTAAGATTGTCTCAGAGTCCAACCTGGTTGACTGACTCAGAAATGCAGTCTGTGAAATTCAGTGGCTATAAATTCCAACTCTACACACAAGTGCTTCTCTTGAATGAAATGACTTTCACGGATCTTACAAACGCCGAAATTAATTTATGCGTAGTTAAATTATTAAGATGGTGATTTGTTAAAATATATAGTGTCGGAATTATTTGTTTTATAGTGCATTTCATGACAATCTGATGTCTATACATATACTTGTCAAAGGTTTACCAAAACGGTTGTGCATATCAGATTTAAGTTTTAGAAGTTTTTCAAACGCCAAAATCAATTTATGCGTAGCTAAATTATTAAGATGATGATTTGTTAAAATATATAGTGTCGGAATTATTTGTTTTATAGTGCATTTCATGACAATCTGATGTCTATACATATACTTGTCAAAGGTTTACCAAAACGGTTGTGCATATCAGATTTAAGTTTTAGAAGTTTTTCAAACGCCAAAATCAATTTATGCGTAGCTAAATTATTAAGATGATGATTTGTTAAAATATATAGTGTTGGAATTATTTGTTTTTTAGTGCATTTCTTATAAGGACATTACTTTTAACTATCCTATATGTAATGTCTACATTGGTTTGTTTTTATTTAATTCTTCAGCTTCTTTCCTTTATAATTTTATTTTCAGTTGCTGAGTTAGGTGATATTTTTTTAGTACGTGGGAGACTTTAAGAAGCCATTTATTTAGGGGAATGAAGTTTTAAAGGCTAAAATTAATAATTTGCTATTATCAGTTTCGTGGTGTAGGTCGTATACCTAAATCAGTTTATCATCATCGAATAGTTATTGTTATAGGTAGATACTTCTATTATGACAGGTTAGGTTCATACTTAGTTACATCTAGGTTCCCAAAAACTACCCACCGAAGTAATATCAAAATACTTTCGTTGCAATTTGAACGATTCAGCAGTAAAATGTTCGTTACAAACATATTTTTCGGTAAAGCTTTACCAATTCTTGTAATAATGAGCCATGTTTTCTTCATTTCAGCATCTTTCTGGAAGAAATGCAGTGAAATGCCTTCTGTATAATTAGAACATTGTGGCACACTACAAATCTTTTTCGAAGTATTTTCTCTTTGGTGAACCACATTTGAGCAAAACATGCTTATTTGAGGGATGATATCGAGCTAAATTACCGAACCCAACCCTACACTCGGACAAATATGATCACAATTAATACAACGGGTTACACAACAAACATTTCTAGCAGCAGCTCTAGAACAGAGTCCTACTTTGACCGCCAAGACACACAGTGACGGTGCTGCCGTCCTCGGTACTGTGATCCTCAAATTACTTCAGAAACTTTGGTTTAGTGAAAATAATTACACAATTTGTGTAGCTATATTTTCATGTCTGGAATATTTTAAATCCTAAAATGTGAATTATCGAAATGTAATGCTGTTTATAGCTGAAAGAAAGGAGCAATATTATTTCATATGCATTGATCCTTAAGTAATTAAAGATTGTTGAATTATTAAATATAAATACTTTAATTAGAAATTGATCTCTTTTCTTTCTTACCTGTTTTCAAAACTAACACAACAGTTTTAATTTAAATTGAAGTACAGTTAGGTTATATGTAGATTAATTACCCTCACCCAATTGGTCCGCAAGTGATAATGAACGAAACCTTTTTCAAGTTGATCACATGTTGGTGCTCCGCTTTTAACGAATTAACTTCGGCTTGAACGTGGTATATCGTAAATGGATACTTTTTTGTAAGTTTTGTACTAATTTTATAATTCTAGATGCTGCTGGAGCTTGCTTTTGAACTTAAAATTAATTATTTCTGCTGCTTAATGAGTTTTTAGTGTGTTATGGTAAGGCTTTATGCTGATAATTCCGTCTTATTTTGTATGTCTCAGGATTTTATGATGCTAAAAGTTAATTAAAATAAAAATTGGTTCGTGAAGTTACAATTATAACTTAGGGTGGCCAGAGAACTTGTCATTTTCTTTTTTTTACATCTTTTTAACTCATTTCCTAAAAATTGAGTCTTTTTAAGTTTCCCTTTGAACCAGATGTTTTTCATATTGTCTTGGCTATGCTTATTGCAATTCATTTTATGTATACGAGTGCATAACCATGAATTACGTAATTTTAAATTAAGAGTGGAAAAGGGGTGAAATAACCAGCACTTTTTTATCAATGAAAATTTAAAAGTGTTCAATTTTTGTTTCAAGAGATCTGGTAATATTATTATACTGCTATTAAAAAATAATAAAGAAACATCAATCCTCCATAATGTACATTAAACATGAAATTTACAAATTGAAGAGTTCGCATTACTTTATGAACACCCTTATGTGAACAAATCGAGGATAATGTGATTGTTGAATGAAAGAAATTTTTATCAAATCTGATGTTAGGTTGAAAAAAAAAAAAAATATATATATATATATCCAAATAAACTAAATTAAAACTTAAAGTCTTTATTAATAAATTTACAACATCTCAATAAAAGTAAGTAATATGGTTTGAAGACAAATAGTAAAAGTTACGTCCATGGCAATATAACCAGTAACTGTTATTTTAATTTAATTTATTCATGCATTTTCATATAACGATTACTGCATTTTAATATTTATTCTTTGGCATTCAGGATCATCTAACTTCTTACATAAGGAAGTTGTATGAACTTTTTCACCAAGAAGTAATACCTGTTGTTTCCAGTTTTTCCTTATCTCTATATGGCATGCTTATAATTGAAGGTGTTTGATCTTCTCTAATAAGGAAAATGGATTACTTTGACATCAGAGCAATAGCGTTTTATCATTACCATAATACTGAAGAAAGTAATCATTTGTAGAAAGTTAAAGATGGTTCATGGATTTTAGTATAAACAATATATAAGGATCTTACATGTACTGATTTCATTTTTGTTTATTTATATGTTTTTGTGACAGTATATTTTTATTCTTTTTGAAAAATAGGTAGGGAAAAATAACCCTGATAAAAATTTTTATGTACTTTATTGTAATAATAATAATGGGTACTTGTCGGTTATCCCGGACCATGCGACACTGTGTTTTTCTCTACTCTTTATTGATTTGTGAAGGGAAATTGGTGACTAAGGTGCAAAAATATCTCGCTTGACTGTTGTGCCGTAATAATACAAAAGTACCCTAAAGCTTGCTAACCCATGACTGATCAGCCTGTCGCAACATTTATAAACCTGATCACTGGACAATGGGGAGGGATAGTTTGGCTCCAGCGAGGCAAAGGGCGTGGTAGCGCCTGGAGAGGACAACTACAACTAAAATAAATACAAAGCGAGTCAAAGGCTCGCCAATATCCTCTCCATTATCATTATTATTTATTAGTAACAATACTTCATAACCCCGCCAACAACATCAACAAAAACTTTTTTCCTAAATTATAGATAATATTTCTGGAGTGACTGTTTTAACTGCTGCCCAGATTTCCTGCTTAAGTTCATCTAAGGTTTCAATCTGGCCTGTATGGCCATAAACAACTCCTTTTACATACTCCCAAAGAAAACAATCTAAGGGGATCTAATCAGGTGACCTTGGAGGTCAATGAATTGGAGTTCCTCTATCAAGAAATCTTTTATTAAGTGCATCACGAACAATTAGGCTGAAGTGAGGAGGAGTACCATCATGTTGGAAAACCATAATGTCGTCTTCCAGCTGTAGAAAAACAAAGTTCTAGAGCATATCAAGATAAATGGTACCAGTTATGGTGGCCTCAGAAAAGAAGAAAGGTCCAATAACTTTGTTGTGGAGAAGGCCATACCACACATTAATTTTCTCTGATGCATGAACATGTTGAATGACTTCACGAGGATTTTCATTCCTTCATATTCGACAGTTTTGTCAGTTCACTACACCATTTGTGTGAAAAGTCGCTTAATCGGTTAACATTATAGTCTTTATGTAACTTTCATTTTCTGATAGGCGATCACAGACAAAGGAAGCAAACTCGAAACGTAGAGGTTTATCTTGTGGTTTTAATTCTTGCAGAATCTGCAGTTTGTAAGCATGTAAGTGTAGTTGTTTGTGTAACACATTATGCACAGTGGATTTCAGGATTTGTAATTGTTTGCTACATTGTCTAACAGACTTCTTCGGACTATGGGGAAACGAAAGCTGTACACGTTCAGCATCCTCTTCATAGTTTGATGGCCGGCCAGGCTGCTTTGTTGGCAAGACACTTCCCATTTTTTTAAAACTTTTAATACCATTGCCTGATCGTTTTATCGGTGGGAGGATCTCTGATGTATGTCTGTCTGAATTCTCTTTACACACGAATCACTGATTTAAATTCAGCAAACCACAAAACGCACTGTGCTTTCACTTGTGGAGTCTCTATTGCCCTCAGGCAAAATGACACGTAAGTCAGACAGTGGTGTGCTGTGCAGACAATGCTGCACACAACCATCTTGCCAACTCCTTACATAAAACTGTTTGAGATAGGCTTCAACTCGCAGTTTAGCTTTTTTCGATATTTCTAATTGTTAAAAAAATATATCTTCTTAAAATACAGGAGAGATTAAATGGACACCCTGTATTATACCCATTTTCTACTCTTATGAAGCTTGACCTTGAAAATCCTAATTGTATGCTTACTGCTGCAGCCAATGAAAGCTCGAGAGACTGTTGATGGGGAGGGGAGAAAGTCAGTCGGTCTCTCGCCATCGTGCTGTTCACATCGCTCTGAGCTCGATTGTGTTGCCAGATCTACCGTGTTTACGCCTTAGTGTTCGCATGCGACTTTCTTCAAGAGCGGATATCAGGGAAGAGCGTACTACTTTCCCATGTCTCTCGAAAACTTCAAATGGTGGTGGAAGGGGAAAACGCCCTGATTGGCCATTCGCTGCGCCACGGTCAAGCTTCATAAGAGTAGAAAACGGGTATAGTCAATGCATTCACTGTCAGGCATCAAGTACTCATTTACACTCATAGCATTTACTGACCAAAAACTCAAAAACAAATTTTTGAAACAGATAAACTTGCTGTCATCTTTATACTGTGCCTCAGGCAACTATGAATAACTGCATAACTGAAGCACAAAACTATGCTTAGCAAAGAAGGTGTGACTACAGATAGATCACAGGTTATGTTTAGCATAATGATATTATTATACATTAACAATCAATATTTTAAGGTGATATTAAATTTTTATTTTGAACTATGCTGCTTCCATGGACTGCATGCCTCTGTGTTTCTTACAAAAATTTTGTGAAAATTTGGCTGCCCAAAAAAGATCAGGCTACCCCAAGCATTGTCCTTGTTCCAGATTCACCACTGCACTCTTTGTGATGAATAGCAAAAGTAGTCTTCATTAAGTCATGCGGTGTGTTTTATAAATATCTTATAGAGGCGGCACTTAATTAATTTCATTTTATTTCACCCTAACAACCTAATAATGAACTCTCCGCTAAGGGGTTTTAAGGGGTGCAGTAATCTTCAATAAACTTTGACCCCCGATTTCATGCAAACTAGTGTCTATGGAGTCAAAAGCCAAGACATGTGTCTGTTTATTTTTATCCTTCTATCTACCAGCAAAGTTTGGTCACAGTTTGTGACATCGATGCCTGCTCCTCCCCTAGTTAGTCATAACCACAATACTTATAGTTTGTTAATATGTTGACGCAATGATTTTGCCTTTTCCTTAACCCATTAAGGATGGAATTAAATGGCTGAAAAATGCTGATTTTGGTATCTCTTTGGAAATAAAAGAATAGAAAGAAAATGTTAAATTTTAACCTCTTAAATTTTTTCCTGAGTTGAAAAAAATGTTTAAATACATTACATACCTACTTACCAAAGCTTCTTCTTTCTTAGTTAATGTAGATTCATATGGTAGAGTCTGAAGCAAGAGTCGATGCAAAACGCTTGTTTACAAACTGCACACACAAAACTTGTTCTTTTTCTTAATCCTTTCTCCCTACATACAACACATTCTTTCTGCAATGGTGTGTTCTTCTCATTTCTATCGGCTGTTTCTGGATAGTAGCATTCTCTAAAATTATGTGAAGAAGGAATGCTCACCCTGCGACCAGGTGCCATTCTGCTACTGTAACCTCTAATTATATCTTTGATTATTTCTAAATAGAAATTTTTTAGGGGAAAGTTTGGCTTATTTGTAGCTAGTTTGAAATAAATATATTAATTTACAACTGTCCTATTAATTAAATCAAACCAATCTATGCCACCATTTCTTTGATGGAATGTGTAAGCTGTAGTAGCTGCATAATTGGTCGTTTCTGTCTAAACCTCCCATCTAGTTATTGTACACTACTGCAATGTCTGGGCAACATACTTCGAACTTATAACCATCCTTCTGCTTCCTTTCCATATACTGCATTGGATAAGAGGGTATGCATAACCTGAAGATAAAAAAAATATTCTTGTCACGCCACCCTAAAGACACAAGTGGGCCGGAGGTAAACCAGTCACAGTCCCCTCTGTTGCTTTCTCTTCAGGCCTTGGTGTTTGCGACTAGTTCTTTGGGATAATTTTCTGTTTGTGTTTGCAGTCCCTACTGCTCAGACCTTTCTTTAAAAAGTTCCAAAAAAGGTTATTACATATTAATACATTCCATATGAAGAGGCCGACTGGCAGGCTATCTTCAACAAAAATTCCATAACAAAAAGAGTCCATCACCACAGGGGGACACACTACAAGCTCCATTTTTTATACCAATGGGTATATCATCATCATAGATAGTCTGTCTGTAGACTGGTCCATGATTATTTTCCTCAGTCTTCTTCATGTCTTGATAGCTCTCTTTCACTTTCAAGTCATCAATCAGCTGAAACCTTTTCCTGCCTCTTTCTCTTTTTCCATCCAGTTTTCCTTATAGCACTTCATTAATCATGCTCTCTCTCCTCAGGTAATGTCAAATCCTTCCTCTTTCTGATAGTCTGTATAATCTTTTGCTTCTCTACTAATCTTCTTAGTACTTCTTCATTTTTCATCCTCTCTGTCCATTTTATCTTCAGCATTATTTTCCATGTCCATATTTTGAATCTTTCCGTAAAAATAAATATTATTATTTTATATAATTTTTCCTTAGCGTTAATGTTTTGACTCAATACAAAGCTGTACTCCATACAACATTTTATCAACTTCTTGCAGTACTGTAGCCGTTCAGATCATTCTGATCATGCCTATAGCTCTATTGGTATAGATCCAGCCAACATCATTTGTTTTCAGCTGTATACCATACTGACAGTACTGCTGCCTACTGCCAGGCACCAAAAATAGATTTTACAAAAACTTCATTTGCAGTGATCAAATCCCAGAACTTTGTAATAGAAAGCTAACCACTACACCACCACCAGGTATATATACATACATAAATACGCCTTGCTCTTACTCATTATCAAACTAGGCTCTGCAAATAATCATCCCAGCCCTGCCTTAAGGACCTCAATGAGTGCAACCCATCTCATTGTGGAACCAGAGAAATGAGGGAACAGTTTCTCTACCTTTGTAAAAAATTCCCTAATTTGATGGTTAGTTTTTTCAGTGGAATGATAAAAAACTAAATTTAGCAAATGCTCTGTAAATGGTATGAAACGTTCAAGAGGGTTATGTTTGAAAATTATTTCCTTGCAACTGTTTACTTTACCAGTTATATTAGGATCATTTTCATATGATTGAGCTCATGTTTTGTAAATCTAGTCCATCCTATTCCAATTTTTGTGTTATTTCCTACATGATTTTGTCTCCCTTTTTCAATTTGACAATACAATCAATAAAGGTCTCCTCAACAATTAATTTTTTATCAACAACTTGGATGAAAATTCTGCTCAACTAATGAAATGTGATAGGGTGCACACATTTTTAAGGACAAGGATAAATAGAAATTACATTCAGAGCATAAAGAGTAGAGACAGCCGAAAAGCTGCCAAATAAGTTTGAACGTTAACCTATAACTTGGTGCAGTCATGGATACACAGGTGATATGTCCACAGCCTTTATGTCCACTGCCTTTATGTCCATTGCCCTTATGTCCAGAGACTTTACATCCACCATTATATATGTCCACAGCCTTTATGCCCACTCTTATCTGCCCACGCCTTTTTATCCCCAGCTTTTATCTCCATTTATATATGTCCACAGCCTTTTTGTCCACTGCTTTTTTTGTCCAATTTTATTTATGTCCACAGTGAATATGTCCACAGATTCTATCCCCAGTTAAGGGAAATGGAGGGGGGTAGAAGGATGGGGAGGAGGAAAAGGAGGGGCATAAGAAATCCAAAGGAAACACAGTGGGCATTGGTATCAGTCAACAAACAATTTTATAACAATTATGAATATGAAGCGAAGAAATGGAAATGGAGGGGGGGTAAAAGGAGGGGAAGGGAAAAGGGTAGGGTAGAAGGAATCTAGGGTGACCATATGTCCCGTATTTTACGGCCAATTTCTCCTCAAATGTTCTGCATCCCATGTGAAATTAATACGGGATGCACTTTGTCTCGTTTTTTTTTTATTATAAGAAATATATTGACTTCTGATATGTTCAGTGGAACATTCCATCACTACTCAATCAATATCTATTTGAGAAAACAAATACGTGGCATGAAAAAGAAGTCTTGATTTTGTTCTCACATTACGATTTTTTCTAAATTTTGTTCATCTATAAGTCGTTACAATGAATCTTTTTATATGCATACATACCTTGAAGACAATAAGATCACCTCGGACTCCATGTTAGATTTCACAAGCCATCGAGAACATATATGCGGAACATTGTTGTAACGTCATTGAAGATTCATACATTGACGCATGAGCATTATAACATCTTGAGGGAGAGGGAGAGCAACAAGTGAAAATGTTTTCTTGAAAAAACTACATCCTTTGGCAATCCAATCGATTTTCTTCATACTTTCTCTTATTTTAAGGAAAATATTATCTATATGACATTTGAGGCAAATGTAACATTGTAGATTATCGTATCCTGAGAAATCGAGTTACTTTCATTAGTTCGACAGTCGGGCGCTAACATCTTCTGAGGAACCAGAACCATAAGGTTAAAAAAGTCCCGTAAAATTTTTAACAGTCCCGTTTTTTGAAGAATTTGTCCAGTAAAATCGTCAAACATATGTGCTCACCCTAAAGGAATCTGAAGGAAACACTGATTCTTTTTTAGATTAAAATTAGAAAGAATTGACCTACAATCTTCAGATATAAACTATATTGAAGAAAACATTATGAAGTTTCTTATTCAGGTCATCGTTTTCCACCTACTGTTCGAAATTTCTCGATCTAAACGTTTAATTCACACAGTTTGAGAAAATCTTGCCATTTTAAGAGGATGTAGCCTTGCCTACCAATTGCATTGTTAGACCTCTATATCATATTGTTAATTCAGTCCTCATGGGTATAAATGGGCTTTGAATGCTTTTAATGTGAGAGAGAGGGGGGAGCGAGAGAGAGTGGGAGAGTAGAGGGGAAGAAATGAGGAGGGGGAGGGAGAGAGAGGGGGGAGAGAGGGAAGGAAAGAGAGGCAACTATTTTAAGTTTAACTAAAGATAGCCTGTCAACAACAGAGTATTCTCTAGAAATGTATATGATAAAATATTTCATATGTGAAAGTGGGATATTAATTATTTTAAACGAAAATATTAATAATCTATCTATAATTTCAACGGGCATTACACTAGTTAGAAAATGAAATGTAATTTATTACTTACCGATTAATTCCTCAGAAATTAAATATCCTTTACTAAAATGGTTTGTGATAGTTAGTAATGCGCTCCTAAATTAGATATTAACAAAACTGCCATCTATCAGTCAATTTTGAAACCAAGACCAGTACTTGAAAGATTGAAGCTTCCTCGAGGCCCACTGCAAGTATCAAAACAAACATGCAAGGCCCAGATTTTCAGGTTGTAAGGAAATCGAATGATGCCCATGTCCAGTTAACCCGTCATGAGCCTCTTGTGTAGGCCACTGATGACCAGTTAACTGGACATGGGCAGTCAATGTGTTAAACTTCATACATGGGTCATTTGTTGCATTGGAGGCAAACCTTACTATATGCCATGCCATTCAATCTTCAAGGAACTTGATATACTCTCACTGCCGAGTGTTTACATCTATCTTTTACTAGTCTTTGTTAAGACCAACAGATGTAATCTCATGTCAAACAGTGATATTCATAACCACAAGACCAGAAATTCGTTAAATATACATACACCGCATCATAGTTGGAAATTGGCAAAAAATGGCACATATGCAATGGGTCTCCATCTTTATAATCGCTTACCTAATGCCTTAAAAAACCTAAACAGTACCAGCATGTTTAAAATTCAATAGTGATCTCTGCTTTTAAAGAAAATGTGCTATAAAATTAATGACTTTTATCTATGATTAGAAAGTAAGCAGCTAGAGATATTGTCTGTGTAACTATATTTTTACTTTCTCATACGTAGTAATGGGAAAGTATTGTATTCATGAAAAAAATCGACTTCGAGATTTCAACGGAAATACATGTTTTGAGGTCCCTAGAACACGTTTAGACTATTTTCGGAATGGTGTCTGTGTGTGTGTATGATATTGTGGGCGCTCTAACTCAAAAAGTACATACCATATCGTTACCAAACTTCATATATAACACTTGAACATGAGCACAAAGAACTGATTAGTTTTTGGACAATGACGGATAAGCGATGCAATGGGTCTCCATCTTTATAATCACTTACCATGGGCACCCTCAAAAATATTTTCAGAGGGGGGGCAAAATGCCTTCCCATTAGCATTGGTTGCTCACTTCGCAGGGTCTACATCCACAAATATAGCAAAAAAACACTTTATTAAATTGATTTTTTAAGCAGGGCCTGCTTTTTGTTTTAGGGGAATAGTATTGCACATAGGGTCGCGCCTACCCAGGGTGCAGTGGGTGCAATGCACCCAGGCGCCAACTTGCCGGGGCACCTTCCCATTAAGGTATTTGTATCTAATATATTATTGGAATTCGACTTGGGAATGTTTCCTCCTTTGTCCGAGTGAAAAGGGAAAGTTGGGGATACTAAAATGACATGAAATCTACCAAAACAAGATAATGAATAACGAAGCTGGCCCTATCCCCCACTCCCCTTTATTTCAGTTAACGATCGATACACCTTTCTCTTTCCCCTCCCCTACTTCTCTAACGGTCAACAATAGTATAAATACTCCGCCTAACCTTACACACTTTGACATTGCTGAAGATGACAGCGTTGCTGTCGAAACGCGCGTCCTAAGTGGTCCTGCGAGTCTTCTGTGCCTTGACACGTAAGTACCGCCTTTGTGGTGGCAATCCTTTAGTAAAGTATGTACCAACGACCTTTACCACAAATCCTTTCGCTGGAAGAGTACCAGGTGCCTACCCTTTTTCTCCCACTTACCGAGTCTTGGAAATCCCAAATCTGTTTTAAACCTAAAACAGCACACTGGGGTCTGATTGACCCGAGTGGTTTAGACTTTTCCGTTTAGCACTTGTAATTTTCCGAATTTGACGCCAGGATCTCCCTGTAAATATACTTTGGGACACCGTCGATAATGCCAGGCAGGTGACACCGTCAGTAGTGACTCATTGTCAGACACTGAGTATGTACTACAAACGTGAAATCCAAGTCGGGTTAGCCAGACCCCAGTGTGCCGCTTGAGGAATTTTTTGGGCGCTTAGTGAAAATTGCATTTTTCGTTTTTTTGCTATTTTAAGTATCTTTTAACACAGTATATATCGTACACTAAGTGTATTTATTGATTTTAAGTAACTTCTGACATTTTTTATACAGTCGATGCACTTTTGAACCTTTGAACATTTTTTACAGTTACGATGGCTTCTCAGTACAACTTGCGACCGCGGTTGTGTCTAATAACATCTTTTTGCATCCTTTTTTACAGAAAAAATTGTTCCACGATTATTATAAGAGAACCTTTACTTACTCCATTATTCACTTTTTTTTTAATTGTCAATTTTCACTAGTCAATTTAATTCGACTTTTTTTTTTAAAAACGTTAATTAAATATTTTTTTCTTATAGCCTGGAATCTCTAATTTTAGAATATTCTCAAGTTTTTTCATTTCCATCAACCCAAAAATTTTTAAAAATAAAAACCACACCCCTTGCATTTCACTTATTTTCACCATATTTGTATTTATTGCTGTTGCGTTCACAAAATTGTTTAAAGCTTAATCTCACCTGCACATATCTTCCTGAGGTTTCAGTGAAAAGAAATCACTACCAATTTCTTAAAAAGACCTAACAGAAAGGGAGATAACAGTGAAAGAAGAGCTTGGGGTCTGCTGGACCCATGTACCGCTTGAGAAACACATTTTTAAGTGTGCTGGTGTAGGATTAAATCGGTTTGGTATAGCTTTTCCGAAAACTAGCTTTCCTTACTTCTTCACGATCTCCCACCTACGTTCTCGTTAATATTCATTTCTAAATGGTACCAAATTCAAATACCGAAACAATTTCTCCAAATAATGAGAGAATTATTGACATCATCTTCTTCACTGGATTTTAAAGTATCTTAAAATGAAAATACAAAGTCGGGACTTTGACGTAGGAATGCATAAATAATTGAAGTTTTGTTTTCTTATTGTCAGAATAAATATCGAATCTAATTTGGCTAGTCAATGGAGAAAAATATAGGAATTTTTTAGTGATCATTAAAGTAATGGAACAGAGTATTGAATTATAATCATATGTGCGGCAAGTTTTATAATTTTCCTTCAAGCAGATATTAAATGATATGTTTATATTAATAATTATGCAACTATTTTTTTCAATCAATTTGTTATGGGTTACGTCGACAGAATACATCAGCTTGTTCAACTCTCTATCCTATCGATGAAAAAAAGTCGTATTTGATCATACCACGAAATTTCGCTAGTAGGGGAGCGCCACAGAGACATCTTGCACCCGGGTGCGAAACACCCTAGGAGCGGCCCTGATTGCACACCGCAAATAAAATGTAAGATTCCGGCATTCAATAGACGAAAGAAGGTTCAATTACTTTCATCAATCGTTATATATGCTTCCTGAATAATAACACTGGATAACAAAAGAAAACTTTTTTTTTGTTACATGGGAAGAAGATGGTGATTCTTATAGAATTTTTTGCGCTGATTTCAAATCTGTTTACCAAATTTTTCTATCACCCAGGGTTTTTAAGTAATCGAGAGATGTATGTCATTCAAATTAAATGTATTTTTATTGTATGTAAAAAAAATTTAGTATGTATTTACTAACCTAAAATGTGGTTGATGTGGATTGTCTGCTGTACTTTGCCTGAGGAACCCCCCTTTTAAGTGTCCAGCAGTAGTCAGCCAACATTTTTGGGCTCCATTTTCTCTGGTAGCGGTTTTCCATAGCATAGATGTCTTGATGAAAGCGTTCTCCATGTTCGTCGCTCACAGCCCCGAGGTTTTCCAGAAAAAAGTCCAAATGAGAGTCCAAAAAGTGTATTTTTAGAGACATATTACACCCCATTGCTCTGTAGGTCTCAAGAAGCTCACTCACAAGTTGCCTGTAGTTTTCTGCCTTGTAATTTCCCGGAAAGTTGGTGACTACTTTTTTGAAAGATGCCCATGCAGCTGCTTCAGTTTCATTCAGTTGGCTTTCAAACAAAACATCCTTCATCAGTTCCCTTATTTGAGGACCCACAAATATTCCTTCTTTGATTTTTGCCTCACTAATTCTCGGAAATTTATTTTTCAAGAAGAGAAATCCACGTCCATTACGATCCATCGCTTTTACAAAATTTTTCATCAAACCTAGTTTAATGTGCAGTGGTGGTAAATAATTTTTCAGAACTAACCAATGGCTGACTAACTACATTTTTCTTTCCTGGAGTAAGTGTTTCTCTTTTTTGCCATTGCTTTTTGATGTAGTGGTTTTGTCTATCTCTGCTATCCCATTCACATAAGAAGAAACAGAATTTGGTGTATCCAAGCTGTAACCCAAGTAACAGAGCTATCACTTTTAGATCTCCACAGACATGCCAAGAATACTTTTCATACTGGATACTGGTTAGCAGAAGTTTCATGTTTTCATATGATTCCTTCATGTGAGCAGCATGGCTAGTGGAACAGATGGGTACTTGTTTCCTTTGTGAAGCAGCACTACTTTTAAACTCACCTTTGAGGAATCTATGAACAAACGCCACTCTTGAGGATTGTGCTGCTATCCCAAGGCCTCCAGTAGAGAATCAACATCATTGCAATAAACTAGATCTCTCTCTTTAGAAAATAGATGTTCAAATTGCTGTTGACGTTTATGGAAAAAACATATTTTAGCACTCTGATCAAGAAGGTTCCATCCTTTTTAATCTTGAAGCTAAAAGTTCTGCTTGACTTTTAGATAAACTAAGATCACGAACCAAATCATTAAGTTCAGACTGAGTTGTCAAGTGAGGGTTAGAAGTAGTCAGGCTTTCCATAAATGCTGGGTCATTCTGTATTTCATCTCCTGAGTCACTCCAGGTCTTGACATCACCATCATCTTCTTCATCTAAGGTCCATGTTTCTGGTAGCTTAGGTACAGGAAGCTCTGGAACGTGGGACACAGGTCTGATAGCTGATGGAAGATTTGGATATTTTACAGTATGTTTAGACTTAGATGTAATTCCAGATATGTTAGTCAAGCAAAAATAGCAATCTGATGAATGGTCCTTAGGTTCTCTCCAAACCATGGGAACTGACATACAGACACTTGGCATGTTCCACAAATAAAAGCTGCCTTTCACTAATGAATCAGAGAGCAAAGAGTAAGGAAAAAGAATCAGACATTGTAAGTGACTCAGCTTATTTGCCCTTGTACTGTAATTGCCTATCCACTATCCAAGGTGATGACTCATAGCTTTTGGACTATGGTGAGATGCAAACAAAGACCTCATGTTAGCAGTCAACACATAAACAAACCAACATTTACAAACTAGCTATGTTTCTTTCTATGAACACAATAAGTAATATTTATTTATACGCTAATTACTATATAAATATTATTATGTCTGTTACACAAAAATGGTGGGTGATAGAGAAATTCTGACTTCATTTTTGAAATCAGCACCTAAAAATACATAAGAAACAGTTGAAATTTTACATTTAACAAAATCTTTGTTGACCAGTGTAATCAGTATCTATTTACGTTGCTATCCATAAACATCGATCATTTCGTTGCTTAAACAAAAGTGCGAATGGAATAATGCTAAACTTTTGTCCATTTATAAGCTTCTTTGAAGCTAATTGAATCAGAAGAAACATTGACGGCCGCCTTGGCAACGCCCGGGAGGTGTATGAAAAATCCACAAAATTTTGAAACAAAAAGCGTATTTCTGAAAACTTCGACCGTGTAACATGTAAACTTCGCAGGAATAAGATAGTATAGAGTTTTCTTTGTCGAATAAAGCAAAAACAAAAAAAATCGGTCCATATTTACGTATTTTAATGCTTGAAGGAAGAATACCTTGCAAGTCAAGAAATGGATTCATACGTGTTATCTTATGGAAAAACGTTACTCCCCTATATTGGCAGCACTGATTAATCCCGGTTGACCAAACCTCGACCATTCTCTAAGATAGGATGTAAGGAAGAATGTACCAAATTTGGTTATTCTATCTTTTATCGTTTAGGAAGAGTTCCATGAACAAATACACAAACACACGCTTTAAAATATATTATAGTAGATGAATACTTTTAAATTGAGTCAAATGATTTTTAAGGAATATTAGAACATTGTTATCTTTTACCATTAACATTGAAAGATTTATCGCAACATAAATCGATACATCTACTTACATTTGTTCTGTAACCAAGATGTAGCTTATTGTTTACGTTTTGGCTAATAGTATTGACATAATCGACATAATTTTATTACTGCCTTAAAGGCTTCAGTGCATCTATCCATGTGAATATAAAGTAAGACGTTAATGCGTAATTATATTAAAGGTAAAACTTTACAATACAATACATAAAATAGTAAATGTTAATGTAAGCATCGCTTTCGTAATTAAGGAAACAGGAATGTTTGCACCGAGCAATAAAAATCGTTTGCTACCTAAAAGAAAACTTTCCCGAGCGAAGCAGGGCGTTTCAGCTAGTGTGCTATAAAATTAATGACTTTTATTTATGACTAGAAAGTAAGCAGATAGAGATATTGTCTATGTAACTATATTTTTTATACTAATGTTCTACTGTACTGTATATTCTTAACTTGACATATCCTATATCACGTATGATCCTTGGATAAATAAAATTAGTATTATTATTATTATAGCATAGAGAAAATATTTGTCATTGTGTAAGAATTTATATCATATTTTTAATTTGTTTATTGGAATGAGGTATGTACTTTTTAAATGTCTGACAATTACTAATCAGGTTTTGTAAGAACAAAGCATGAGTAAGGCTTAAATTAATTTAATGATTTTGTCAATATTATCTCTCAAGGATAGGTAGCTCAAGAAAGTAAAGTAAATGTAAAATTAAAATGAGCCCAAAAATCCATGCAAAGAAGTATTTTTGATAACATATAAATGGTCATGCTTGGTTACATACATTACATTGTACCATCACTGTACTGTGATTTTCACAGTTTCTGCATCGACTGCAATAAGTATGTTTTTTACCATTGCTTGGTAGACATAAAAACATCATTTTTTGTCATTAACAAGAAACACTGTATCCTTGGGTCAGATATGACCCGAAAACCTTAAATAATGTATTTAGGAAAACAAATCAGGAGCAAACTTTGTATATCTTCGATGTCTTGCTTAGAGAAATGAGGGAATTCTAGAACTTCCATTCTACTTGTACAAATAAAATTCATGTAAACAAAATCATTGGGTCAATTTTGACTCAGCAATACCATTTGAGGGTTAAGATACCTGGGCATTAAGTCCAAGGCTATCATTTTAGTGGTCACTTTTGGTGTAAGTGATGTGAATTGTATTCCATATTTACCAAATGGCTAGACACATTATAAGACATTTTCAGAAAAAAATTTCAATGCATGTACTACACTTACATAGTTTATAGAAACAAAAACTGCTATGTAGCACTCAAAATTAACCAAGTAAATTATTTATTATATTATTTATTGTGCAACCTGATGTAGCTTCTAATCACAAAACAAATTACTGAATTAATTAGGGCACTCACTAATGAAGCATCCACAAACGCGATTTTGCTCCACCATCATGGGGAAATGGACAGGCAGTGCAGAATTTACACTCGTGCCAAATTTTACTATGCTCGTAACTTATAATCTAATACTAAGATTCCTTTAGAAACTGTCACTTTTAATGTTGACAATAATATAATATTTGTAATTGTTATAAAATTCTTAGTTGATTAATATCCATGTCCACTGTGTTTCCATCGGATTTCTTCGGCCTTCCCATTTTCCCTCACCCCTCTTTTTACCGCCACTCCATTTCCATTTCTTCGCTTCATATTCGTAATTGTTATACAATTCTTAGGTGTTTCCTTCAGATTTCTTATGACTCCCTTTTCCATCCCCCCTCCTTTTACCCACCCTCCATTTCCCTTAACTGGACATAAAATCTGTGGACATATTCACTGTAGACATATAAAAGTGGACAAAAAAGCAATGGACAAAAAGGCTGTGGATATATAAGAGTGGACATAAAGGCTGTGGCATATGGACTTGAAGACAGTGGACATAAAGGCAGTGGACCTAAAAGAGTGGACATATAGGCAGTGGACATATCATCTGGGATGGCAATCAGTCATGCCCCTTCAGCTGAACCTCATGGTTGGCTAGTATAAGTTGAAAAAAGTTCAAAAAACAAATCTATGTCCACATTTTATCAAGTGTATAATAATACTTACATTTGGCACCCCATTATGAAGCTGCACCCTGGACATGTGCCCTGGTTGCCCCACCCTCACTAGGGCTCTGCCTGTATTGGTGGGCACATTGCTAAAGATAATGCATATTAGTAGTATGTAGTATATTTTTTTATACCTCTCAGTTCTACAGGCTATCTCTCTTATTTTACAAGGATGGTCCATTCTACCAATATAAGTTGGCGCTCTTATTATTTCTTCGACATCGCTGGAGAATATATGCATTCTAAATCTTTCAAGAAGTTTTAACCTAGAGCGTGATCGGCGCTCAGTTAGTGATTCCCATCCTAAGTCCTGTATCAAGCCTGTAACACTTTTGTTTCTATCGTAACAATTTTTGACGAATCTAGCGGCTTTTCGCTGCACTCTTTCTAACTCTGAGATTGATCCTTTCTCGTACGGATCCCATATGCTCGACACGTACTCTAATAGCGGTCTTACTAACGAGAAGTAACATGTCTCTTTGACTTTTTCCTCACTTTTACCTACTATGCGTTTGATGAATCTTAGTTTCTGTTTAGCCTTCCTGCATATATTTCGTATGTGCATATCCCATGAGAGGTTGCTTGTTAAAGTAACGCCTTTGACGGAATCGGCTAGTTTTAGCTGGACGCCTTCAACAGTGTAATTCGTCGCGTCGATGTTTTTGTTTCCCCAGAATCTCATAAAGGAACACTTTCCTAATTTCAATTCTAACTGCCACTCTTTACACCACTCGAGAATTGCATTTAAGTCGTCAGAAAGTAATAATTGATCATTAGTATAGTTAATCTCTCTGTAAACTACTGTATCATCCGCGAATAACTTGATTTTACTTTTAATAACCTTATCTAAGTCGTTTATATATAAAAGGAATAGTAGGGGGCCGATTACACTTCCCTGTGGAACGCCTGAGGCTACGCTGACTGAATCTGATTTAAATCCATCTATAACTACTATTTGTTCACGCTCATTAAGAAAGTCCCTGATCCACTCGATTATCTTTCGATTAATTCCACAGTCATTTAATTTCTTCACTAACTTACTGTGCGGAACTTTATCGAAAGCCTTCTTGAAGTCGAGGAAAACCGCATCTGAGTCTTACGGTCTCCTGATCTTAGTATATCGTGAACGAACAGAGCGAGCTGTGTTTCACAAGATCTCGTCTTCCTGAAGCCATGCTGATATTTACTTAGCAAGTTCTGACTATCTACGAAGTCCATCACGGAGCTAACAATAATGTGCTCGAGAACCTTGCAAGATAGGGAGGTAAGCGAAATTGGCCTGTAATTTTCTCTGTATATTTGCCACTTATGTTGCATTTCATTGGCAATCTTTTAAGGCTTTATTTTCAAAATCAAGAAGTTTTATCCAGTTTGTCAGCCTTTATAAAAATAATTTTTTGGGTGAAATGAGTGCCAAATGAAATGCTTTGATTTGATTTAACTGATATATAATACAATCATTCATTAAAATTTCCAACTCCCACTTCATTGTATATTAAAAGCTACAAATGGTGTTTACTGGAACATCAAATCCAAGCCATTCTCATAGTTTTCAAAGGATAAATGACTTGGCAGAGGAGATACGTAATTTATACTCTCAACCATCTCATATTTCATAATTTTAACTTCAATAGTTGCACTACTCCCTTCTATAGATCTGTGAAAAAATACAGTGACTTGATTAGTCACAACTTCAAGTTTTCACTCTGAATGCATATAATATTTTTAAAAGTTATTGGGTGAAAAAAATTGTAGTGAGATATACAACAAAAATGAAGTGTAAAAAGTTAAACAATCAGGGCTGGATTCACCCATAGGATTATATGACTTAGGCCCTCATTTTGTATTAAGCAATGTCTGTGGGATGATAGCAGTCCCCTTTACTGAATAATTAGCCCTAGGTCTCCCATAATCTTAACCAGGCCCTGTAAACACCACCATCTATGACACTGAATGACCTTCATTATAAAATAAAGAGATTTTGATGAAAGAAATACAATTAACTTATACTATAAATTTGTCTTTATTCTCTATAACACAGAAATGTTGGTTACTTTTAGCAAATGTACAAACATCACTGCTTCATTTTATTACTGTGCTGACATTGAAACTCACAATTCAGTTTGACTTAACATACACATTACAGTAATGATATGTCATTTCACATTAGCAGCACTGCTTTGTGAAAGGTTGAAATATTTTATAACTCATCACATCAAGTAGCCTACCAAAACCAGCTAGTTTTATTTTAAATCTAATTTAAGCTCCAAGTCATGATCACAAATAAAATTCAACTTGAAGCAACTTTTAACAGTTTGTATAAAAGGCATCAGCTTACATAAATACCACAGTTTAATCATCAGAGTATAAAAATTATTACCATTAGATATGGTAAATATATTAAAATTAATAGGATGGTAAGATAATCCTATAATTAAAAAATGTTCTTTTTACCAAAATAAAATAACCAAACATAACAACAATAAACTCAGTAACATGTCTAACAATTTTCTAAAATTTTAATATTAACAACATAAAGAAACTGGATGATTGAATTATAGGAATGTAGAAGAGACTAAACAAAATAAAAAAAAAACGTAGTTCACCCAGTTATCATTAACTGATGTTTAAGTTTACAGGTAAATTATAATTAAATGCTTATACATGAACTATAGTGAAGTAATAAAAGTTTAAATGCAAAATTAGTCCATGTACTTGAACACTTCTATAACAAAAATCACTCACCAAACATGGTAAAGGTTGTGTGTACCATTACCTTTCATGCAACATATCCATACTCCATGCTGACTCGTGATTGAGAGCAATTTGGAATAAAAATTTAAAATTAAAAAAATATTCAAATGGAATATCATAAACACAAAATAATAAACCAGCTTGTCTTTTCATGATTGTTTTCAATGTGAAATCCTTCATTTTATAATGAATAAGAAATTGCATGATTCTATATAATGACACGTGCAACTGGGAATTGCTAGGTGAATGATGGATCCTTGAGCTCTTCACTTCCAAAATTTGTTGAAAATCTCCATGAAGGAATCATATATCATGAAAGTAATGGCAACATCAAGGCACACACGGCTGAGTCTTGGAACTGTTCCCTTGTAAAACCTAGAATATGTGAGTTAAGACAAGCAAGCATTATAACATATGTTGTTCACTTTATTGCCATGTGCAAAAGTTCAACTGGACTTCATATTTATGAATGCATTTAGTCACATTGTTACCAGTAGATGCCATTATTTTTGGCTCTGAAGATGATGAAAATTGAAAGTTTCAATTGTTTTTATCAAATTTAAAGTTCAATAACCATCATGGTTTTACTATATCAAGGCTGTTCAGAATATTCTTTTTTCAGCATTCTCAGCAGTAAAGATTAATAGACTGTTTATTAAGCATATCAATTTAACACAATAAGGGTACTTACGTATAATAAAGAGAAAATAACAAATAATATATTTTTTACGAAAATATAAGTAGCACGCAGTAAAACATTTACAGAATTTTCATGTTTCTAAATCAGTATTAGTGCACAAGGCACTTAAATTAGATATATTATATAAAACATACTATTTAAGCAATTTAATGACTATGCAGCCAAAATCACTCACAGCATTATGTATTTGGTTTACCGGAAAACTCTTTTGTGACGTTGGTAAAAAACCAAATTATTTAACATAAAAAAATATTTTTCACATTGTTAATAATACATGTGTAGTATTGATGAATTATTTTGTCAAATCCAGAAAGTTACCAAGAAAGATTATATATGTATCAACACATCTGTGATTAGAAATAGCAATCTTTAAAGAAATTATAGACAGGAATGACATTTTGGGAATTTTAAAAGCTTTGTGCTTTTCTGATATTGATTATATTAATTTTGAAATAAATACAGTAGATGAACAACTTGGGTATGGCAATATTGTCTGTTAGATCAGAAACTTAATTTAAGGCACCATGTGCAACAAAAACTACAACAATGTTCTCCATTTAACCTCTTCTAGAAAATATATCACGAGTCTATGAATCATAACAGTCAAAAAGTCTACCTGAATGCTTTTAGGTGACAAACTAAATTGAGCTTAATCAGGATTATGAATAAAATGAATTCATCAGGAAAACCTTAATGATAATGCCAAAAATACTATAAGTATGTCCTCAGAAAGAATTCATCAACAGAGCTCCTATAAGCAGAAGGAAAATATTCACTTAAGAAACACAGTGCATGGTATTCACAAATACATATATGAAAGACATGAATTATTCATGTAGTTTTGAAAAGTGTCAGCAGATAACAGGTTCCACTTTTGAAAGAATTACCATATATATCCACGTATAAAATGCACTCGCGCATAACACGCAGGGAGATTTTTGGCACAATATTCTGTGATTTTGTTTTGCACCCGCGCATAGCACGCATATGTTTCTACAATTCGATTTCTGTCACATGCTTATCATTCAATGGCAAAATTATTTGTTATACTGTCAATATCATTGAGATAAGTATATTAATGAAAATACACGTACTTGAGTTTGTACTAACAATAAGTAAGACAGCACTTCAATCAAGTCGGTTATAAAAATCTGCCATTTAAGAAAAGAGCTATTACATAGTTTAGCAGTTTCTCAGTGTGAAGGCGGGAGTTTTAAATATCAGTCAAAACAGAATACATAGTTGCAGTTCAACTGCACTTCGGATCCACCGGTGGAGGTAGACTGGCGCCGTTATTCGATATAGCCAACTCTGTTTTTCGCGCTCTAGTCACCAACATAAATGTAATCGCGAGGAAATCACAATGTGGAATTACGCCGTGGAGAACGTTACACAATCTTCCGTGGAAGATGATTCCGATAACATCGCCGATGAATGAGGCAGTGATCAAGAATTTCTTGGATTTTGCGGTGCTTAATAATGCTCTTTATTATTTTTACTTTATTTGAAATATCTTGTATAGTACATCAAGTATAATTATTTAATAAATTTGGCATTTTTGTTTATTAATTTACGTTTTTTGTTCCAGTTATTACCGAGAAAACGCATGCGAATACCCTCAAAGTTTAATATCATCCCAATATCGAGCAGACGTAAAATCGATGACATTTTCTAACGTCGGTCTATCATAATAAATACCCTAGTAAATATATATCCTCACATAAGATGCACCCTGCATTTTAGCCGAAATTTTTAGGAAAAAAGTGCGTGTTATATGTGGGTATATACTGTACACTTTTTAGAGAATACGAATTAACAATTTTACAATTTATCCCTATTATAATAAAAGCCAATCTCATTCTGTCATACTGTGTGTAAGATTTTAGGCATTAATGCAAATAATTTAAGAGCGGTCAGCTTAATGAATATTTTGTCTGATCTTCAGTGCGAGTCCTTGCAAGTTTTAAATGGGTCACTGTTCATGATAGGAGCATTGGTTCATTCCAGAAGTTTACTTTCTCTTTTGATTAATATGCGGATGAGTATAGGATATTTTTTCTTTGCTTGAACATGTAGACATTAAATTAATGAAATATTTTCTCTAGTAAAGAAAACTTGAATAAATTCCAAATTGGCTTAAAAATTTGTTTGAATCCAACAAAAAATTTTTTTAGTGATTTAACAATTTAAAATTTTCATTGCGAATACCACTTAATGCAATATTGCTGCATCTGATCTTGCCAAATAATTCTTTCCTGCCATGTATGGACCAACTAGTGATTTAAAATTATTATTAGACAACAAAAATTTGACTATAGAACAAAACTAAAGATGTTTAACAATTATGACCATGTGTAATGGAAATAAGTCAGCAACAATCAGTCCTATCTCAATCATTATTAGCAGCATGGATTTTACTGCAAGTCTTTTATCCCAAGGAAAAAATATGAATAAGAGCCTTATGGTTAATTAACTATAACCAATGAACAACCTTCCTAATAACCATAAAATTATTTAAAAAGGAAAGTACTTGCAATTTACTTCACACCAGGGATCAAACACACACAATCTCACTCACTCTGAGTTTTGGAGAAAAATGCTCCATGACATTGGAGCAATTCCTCCTAAACCAAGAGTTAACTGTTCATGGAAGACATAGTTTAAAGCAGCTCCCTCAGCAAGCAATGTGATGGATCACAATCTTTTGGGGCAATGAAAAACTCATTTTAGCAGATGTCATGCCAAAAGGCCAGACTAAATTCAAGGGTCTAAACCAAACAAACTGAAGAAGTATTACGGCTAATTCGATCATAAAGACAAACGAGGTATATGCTACTGACAACACATCTCTCACAAAAGTTTGAAGGCTAGAGGACTAATAAAAAAAACTGCAGTGAACTGTGCTGCTCCATCTGCTATGCATCTCAGATCTTGCCCCTTCAGACTACATCTTTTTCAAAGCCTGGAAGATGTCATTCAGGTCTGAAAATTTACAGACAACGGTGAGGTTTTTGAAATGTAAACGTGGCTTTGAGAGGCAGGACAGGAATTTTACTGGCTAGGAATATTTGCTCTCTTGTTTCTTAATGACATAAAGCCATTTAGGTGTAAAGGGATTATGTGGAAAAATGATGTCCATGTAATCAATATAACTACTAACTTTATGATGAAATTTCACCTTTCTACAATGCATTTTGGCTGAAGAAACACGTTCCATTGCTATCAGGGGACCCTTGCATTTAAAATGATATAAATTTCTCTGTGCATGCAGGACCATATACTAATACTATGTGCTTAAACAGCATACTCACGCAGATGGTCCCTCATGTTTCCATATTTTCAAAAAGCAGGACAGGAATTTTACTGGCTAGGAATATTTGCTCTCTTGTTTCTTAATGACATAAAGCCATTTAGGTGTAAAGGGATTATGTGGAAAAATGACGTCCATGTAATCAATATAACTACTAACTTTATGATGAAATTTCACCTTTCTACAATGCATTTTGGCTGAAGAAACACGTTCCATTGCTATCAGGGACCCTTGCATTTAAAATGATATAAATTTCTCTGTGCATGCAGGACCATATACTAATACTATGTGCTTAAACAGTATACTCACGCAGATGGTCCCTCATGTTTCCATATTTTCAAAAAGCAGTCAAATGTATTCTTGTACTTAGAGGCTTCCAATCCCTATTAAAAAATAAAGCAACATTTTTAAAAATCCTCACCAAAGTCTCACAATGAACAATAAATGATTTGGAGCTTGTGAACCAACCTGCATTCTAGTCTTGACAACATCAATAGGAGTATTTCCAAATACTGATGCAGCTCCAGCAAAAGCACCAAATGCTCCTACAACAGGCTTTGGCACTGGTTTAGTTGGATCACCACCTCTCCACCAATCTTTAAGTGTTTCCATAACATAAAATCGGATGGCTTGATTGCTCCCTTGCTTCATTATAGTTGCACTCAAACCTTGGTATGTGCCCCGAAAACCTGTATGAAGTAGTCAAAGCTTTCAGACAAGTTAGTTTTATTTCACGTGTCTATCAAGATACCAGAAAAAAATATAATACTGATACAAATAGAAGAACAGGCATCAAATAATACCATTGACCATGGCATGAAAAGAAACACTACACACTAACATGGCCACATATATTTTTCCAACAATAACTTGTAATTATATTTTATAGTTGTATATATTCTACATCAACTTTCTCAAGTGTGGCCAGTATGACTAAGTTACCATCACGGAATTGCAAGTTGATCACCATTAATTTTCTTGAGTGTGAATGCTATATAAATCACTGTAACTGTCCATTATGAAATATCTTTTACTTTGTGAGCCATAGTTGCTTGGAAATATATCTCCAGCAGTACTTCTAAGGTGACACTGTCACTGCAGGCTGAACCTACTGGGTGCAGGCATCATTGGTTCCAAGCCTCATTGCTGAGGTACAAATGCTATGTGAACTACTCTTAGTCTGATTCCTACCTACTGACATAACAGTTCTAGCTGGAGCAGCTCTCAAGGTTGTAGAAACACCTTAGCACTTCAAAGACCTCAATGTTGCAATCCCTTTAAATTTGAACTGACCAGACCTTTTTTAGGAAGGAAAGCCCTTTCTCAGACATTATCTTCCTTAACACTTAAATGGAAAAGATGGATATAACCATCATCATTATGTTGCTGCATAAATAATCACTCATTCATTCATAGTATACACTTATCTTACTACCGTATATACTCGTGTATAATGCACACCCGTACTTTTTGCCAAAAAATCGTGACTTTTTCTCATACCCAGTGTATAACGTACAAAGGGGCATAGCAAGGGGGGGACAGAGGGGGCAGTTGCCCCCGGGCACAGGGCTTAAGGGGCACAAACTCACGAACCGATTTTTATCGCTAGGAGGTCACAGAGTAATGTAATCAGGCTCACACCAGGCATATTTGCCACCCGGGTGCAAGCAGTTTATGCCTCCCCTTATGGACTTATAAAAGCACCCTGGCCCAGATTTTATTCGACTGTTAGATTAAAAGAGAGATTTCCACCTCTGCCCGTGAATTGCCACCCCTAATATGTTGCCACCTGGGTGTGATGCACCCTTTGCACCCATAGGCCGGCACGGCCCTGAACGTAATATCCTAACAGATTAAGACAAAAGAGGCACGAGTCATCAAAAATGTTTCTGAGAACTGGCCCGAGATGCAATGAATCACCCTCGTATTTATCTTTAGGATATCGTGATACCGTAACTTGCTTACGTTTAGATGGTCTTTGAGACTTAAGAAATGGCAATCGTAAGTGGGTCAGAGAAAAATATTTATAAAATGTGTGTGAAGTCCCACTTCAGGTGGACACCTCTGCGGATTTGACCCGCAGTCTCCAGGTTTTGGGACTAGTCTCCAGGTTAAGGGTAAAATTCTCCGGGTCAACAGCATACACGGACCAGAGTGACCACATGTCCCATATTTTACGGGACGTCCATTTTTCCTCAAATGTCCAACGTCCCATGTGAAATCAATACGGGATGCACTTAACCCATATTTTTTTATGAAAATAGATATATTGATTTCAGATACACTTAGGGAAATCACGTCCTGTATTTTAATATAATTAATGCAGTGCTCGGAATGAGCCGGAACAAACCCAGACCACACATGTATCGAAAATATTGGCATTAGTTCCGAATTGTAATATTTTCCTCCCAAGAGTTCCGTTTCATAATATTTTCCATTTTGAGCACTTAATTAATGGAATGTATGAAGAGTTTACAAAAATGAACCCACTTTTATGAAAGCTACAAACAAGATTTCATCTCTCCTAGATAAATGGAATGGGATATTAAAATCTTGCGAAAAAATAATTTTGTAAGCTGATGCAAATTATTAAGTCAGTACCAGGTTCTAAAGCTCTTGTGGGAAAAATATTTTCTGTATGTCGTAATAAATGGAATGACAATACGAACAGATTTGACAGAAGTGCAGTAAAATCAGAGCTGCAGGTGAAAAGCAACTACATACCGTATTCACCCGAATCCAAGACGACCCTCCATTTTGATGATTCCAAAACAGAAAAAAGCTCAAATTGACCTTCATGACTACAAAAATTATAAATCTTGTCAAATATTTATTTTCTCTTATACTTTTCTTGAATGTCATTGTCTTTTAACATTTTAAAATCATAAGATCACATCACAAATAGAACCATTCAGGTTTTCAAACAAATTAAATGGTAGCATTCATTTTAAGATAACATTAAAAATAAAGTAAATACATTGAAAGAATATACTCATTTCAGGACAACAAAAAAACATTTCAATCCAAGTGCTGCATAAAATCATTTTATTGTGTTAGTCATCGTCACTGTCTATGCAACCTTCACTATTTTCCTCATCACTCTCAACTTCATCATCAGTCTCCCACAAAACATCATCCTCACTCCCATCCATGGCATTAGATAAGCAGCATTTCTTAAATCCTTTCACTATTACTTTTGCATTTATTTGTTGCCACGATGCCTTGATCCATTGGCAGAGCATTGCAACTTCAGGTTTCTTAAGATTTCCTTTTGGTGTTAGAGTGTGAGTTCCACTCTGTAACCACTCAGAATACAAAACCTTTAAATTATTTTTAAAACACTTATTGACAGCAACATCTAAAACTTCAAGTTGCGATGTCATTCCTCCAGGTATTACAATAAGATCAATATTCATCGCACTCATTATGTTTTTAATTTCAGGAGATAAGTGTCCTTTGAATGCATCCAGTGAAAGCATTGCTCTTTGTTTCAGTAAAGCTTCTGGCCATCTATTCCACACCACATGTAACCAATCTCTCATTAGTTCTTTAGTCATCCACCCCTTTTCTTGACACCTATTATTCCACTTGGCAAATGTTTCTTAGGCATTGTTTTCCGCTTTAGAATCACATATGGTGGTAATTTGGTCCCATCTGCTAAAACCGCCAACATTACCATGACTCGCATTTTTTCGTTGCCTGTAGTTTTAATTAGGACGGACTTCGCACCTTTTTCATTCACAGTATAATTAGATGGCATGTAGAAGAAAACCGGAGTTTCATCGGCATTTCCTATTTGGCTCAAAAGGTAATTATTGGTTTTTCTAAGTCCAATTACGTATTTCTGGTAAGTGAGAAGTTTTTCTACAT
Source organism: Uropetala carovei (assembly GCA_036926305.1). NCBI lineage: Eukaryota > Metazoa > Arthropoda > Insecta > Odonata > Petaluridae > Uropetala > Uropetala carovei. Next base: position 360,062 of record JAXCHB010000356.1, read on the forward strand.
AGTCTTCTGACAATTTCTGACACAGCGAAGTTCGTCGCCGTAAAGAAAAATTATTTCGTCGCATCATTCTCATGCACCAACTTCTGCTGGCCTTGAATTCTTGCAATGATATATTAAGTCCTCTAGTAATTTCATTAGCTTTAAGTATAATACTTTCAGTCAAAACAGGCATACCGTTCTTCCTCATGGTGCGCACAAACTTGACTACTTCTTCTTCAATGCCATGAAATCGGCCTAATTTTGGACCACTGAGCGACTTCCTTGTGGCTTTGGCTTTTTCTAGTTCCTGTTTTGAGAGTTTCCATCGACGCACATTTGCCTCAGATACACCGAACTTTCTACTCGCATCACAGATATTAGTTTTTTCGGCGTAATTTATCACGATCAGCTTAAAATTTGTATCTTAGCTCCGTCTAATTCCTTTGTTAACTTTCCCTTTGCACTCGTGCCACGTACTTCAACATGATCTGTCATTTTCACTTAAGGGTTGTGCATTTAAATCAAGATTGCACAACTCAAAATTACTGTCACACTTAGTGAATCATGGTGCGTTGTTTGAAAGGGGAATCCCAATGATTTCCGCTCTCATTTGTTTTGACATTGCGGTTGCCATTACGTGCAAGATGAAAGTACGTCATCTGTGTTATGATCGTCGACGATGATTATTAGTCTAAATAATTATTATTCCCGTCATGTTTTTCTTATTGTTATTACTATTTGTTTATTTCACTTCTTTATGTACGTACTTGAATTTGCTGTTGTGAACTGTTTACTCTAATATACCATTTGTTGTAAAAACCATTGATTAAATGCTTAAATATATTTCGTATTCGAATGTAAGATGACTCTTGATATTTACAGCTGAAAATTTGGAAAAAAAGGTCGTCTTAGATTCAGGTGAATATGGTATCTTTCTTGTAAAGACTTTTATAATTATGTCCTTACTAATGAAGATCTTCTGAAGCGCAAAGAATCTTACGAGAAATATTGTTTATTTCTTACCGTGATGAAAACTATTCTTTGTGAATATGTTCTTAGCAGTATTGTGTGCAATTTAGTTTTATTATTCAAGAATAATTGTTTTTTTCTTTTTATTTGTTAGGCGTTTATCTTGTGTAGGCCTGTTTGTAAAAAAAATACTTTTTTCTTATATAATTTCAAAGAATACTTTTTATGACAATTTCAAAGTTAAAAAAGTCCTGTAAAATTTTTAATAGTCCGGTTTTTTTTAAGGATCTGTCTCTTAAAATAGTAAACCATATGTGATCACCCTAGACACTCCACAATTCAAGGCAGCAAGATTAGCTACCATGTTTTGAAAATACGCTTTAGAAGGCCTTACAATTGATGGTGCTTATTACAGACCATAGCTATCGCTTTGGTTATGTCCGAAGTCTAATCTCAAACCCAAGCTATATCGTCACATGTGCGCATAAGTCAGAATGCTCTCTATGAAGTAAACAGTCTCGAGGGCCTCGATATTACATTTTCTCTTTGGTCAGCAAATTTCTTTTTAGTTTGGAAACACAGGAGCCTTTAGAATCTTAGAAGAAACATGTCTAATTTGCGAAATGCAAAAAAAATATCATCGCATCAGCAGCTAAAACTTTGTGGGTGACTTGCATTTAGGTGTATTCGCTACCACCATATTTACAGCAACGACAAATTCTGAATCTCAACGAATGGCTCGTAGCTCTGATTACTACATTTATTCAGTGATTTTGGATTGGCGGCACAGGTACCACTGCAATCTTTCGTTAGTGTTCAAGGGAGCCGCCAAGTTGCGTGAGAGAGCGACAAAATATGGCTCATCACATTCACATTTCTATGAAAACTAATTATTTCTTTTGTATTAAACATTTAAAAACAGTAAACATACTTCAATTTCTTCACTTATGAGAATCTCTGGGTTAAATTAGGAAATCTCCGGGTCATTGACGAAATTAAGGTGGCAGCTCAGGTTGCCACCCGAAGTCTTTGTGTTTATCGCTCATTCTTCGGGCTTCGGGTTACACTCTCGTTTTGCCTATATGTTTCCTTAGAATGGATCTCACTCTTCAGTGCCATAACTAGGGTATGGCGAAGGTGGCATTTGCCATAGGCACTGCTTGCAAAAGGTGCCAAACGATCCCAAAATGTACATTTTCCCTTAAATAAGTATTATTTTAATACTCAAACTGTAATTTATATATAATAATAATGCTATTATTCTTTATTAAAACTCAGAAAAAATGATATCCTACATAACCAAGGTGTTTCCTAAAATTTGGTCACAGGCACTATATTGCCTAGGTATGTCTCAGTCACTTGTAAACAATGTTGTGCTGACGGGCCAGGGGGGCTTTGCAATTGAATGAGGCATTGTGACATTTTTCCTGCCCTCGGGACTTTGTCCTCAATCCCGAGGGAATAAGCCCGCCGAGAGAAACCAAGCCCGAACTAATCGCCCCTCCGCTGGACGCTGCTCCGCTGAGATGTCGCAGACTTTTCTGGGTGTCTAAATATATACCCTAAAAGGGGTGTCCTCCTTCCAGTCCCCTTCCAGCTCAACAAACTTTAAGACTGGAACCGCAAATCCAAATACTTCCCTTCAAATGTTCGCCAATCACGACTCACCACTTCAAAATTCCAGAGTCACCTGTGAACCCCTCCCTGTTCCCCTGGAACTCTGTTCGAGGCAGTGAGCGGGCTATCGCTTTCACTTACTCTCTTCCTAACCGAAGCAGGAGAACAACCCCTCACTGCATGAAATAGGCTAACCTCGCCTGAACTTCCCAGTGAAGTCAATAGTGCCGAACCACACAGTGAATTATAAATTTTGAGAATTGTTATTTTGTTATTTTATTTAGGTATGGTTAATAAATTGTTCTCTATTAACCAAGGTTATTTGTGAAAATTGTAATCTATGTCGCATACCCAATTGGTATTGCTTCAGTATCTCCTGCCATCTAGCCTTACTTGCACCAATTTCCCATTCAAATATGTTTATTACATAGGGTAGCAAAACAGGGAATTGCTTAAAGATGCCAACATGCTAAATGAAGTGCAGAAGACCCCGTAAACCCCTCCCCCTAGAACTTGGCGGCAAGAAAAAATGTCATGTCTGGGCCAGACTGGGAATATACCCCCCCACCCCACCCCCCTTAGGGGTGCCAAAAAGATGCCTTGCCCCCGAGCACCTTTGATTTTTGTGGGGTATAAGAACAAAATTATACCGTCATGTTAAGTATTAACTAGAGTACCATAAATAATTTACGTTAAGGCATTAAATTATCACCAGTTAACAATTTTAAAACATATTTCCAAAGAAAATAATAACTTTGTTAAATTCTGCAATTTTTTACTGTGGAATTTAACAAAGTTATTACTTTCTTTGGAAATATGAGTATCATTTACCACAAAGTACAGCCAAATTCCTTGGATTTTTTAAATTTTAAAATGCTTGGACTTGCCCATAAGTATTACGTTCAATAAGTTCCACATTACATCTTAGAAAGACATCATCAATAATGAAAGCGAATGAGTTGAGATGGCAGCAACTTCATACAGTAAGTTGGCCAAACTGATGCCGCATAGAAAACTGCAGTGACACTGTTGCCAGTCCTTTTAAATCAGACGAAAAGAGATCTATAAAATAGATAGTTTTGATTTATAGTGGATGTTGGTTCTCTCTTTCCTATCTCATTCTAAAACTGTTTAATAGAAGGAATAACACAAAAATGTAACAAACAAATCTGGAAACACGATACGAGACAGGAAAGATTAAGTTCATACACATCATTCTACGGGTTTTAAATTACTTATACTATTGTTAATCATACATACTATTATAGAATCATTAACTAAATAAAATTATTTCAATTTGCTTCTTCTGTTTCTTTGTTTTCGATGCATTTTGCGGGAAGTCTATGTGGCCCATTTTGCAAAAATTACAGCAATGAGCTGATGAGCTAGTAAAATGCAGAGTATTTGGAGATGATGGAATTATAACTGTATAGAAGTAATTAGGTGTCCTCTACGTATAATCAATATATGTATAACCTGGATTATTGTGATAATTATTGTGATTTTCCCCTTAATTCACCCAAAAAGCGAGAATCTGGTGCGAGGTAGGTTCATTTTAATTTCCGATTTTAAATACACAGAAGTGTTACCCAGGTACGAGTATAACGTATGACCTGAAAATTTAGTCTTCAAACTGCATGCTATACACGAGTATATACGGTATATAAAATTGGATTTTGGTCAGTCATCCTATAGAGTTAAATGGTTAGTTGAGAAAACTGATGACTCAAAAACTTTTCATTGCTGAGAGACAATTACACTAGAGTTATTACAAAAGCTTCAAAATCCATAGGAGCACTTAAGATATTTTAATGCAGTGCGAGAATAATTCAGCAATTAATGTACTGTCTTTCCATGTCGTTCATATAACCAATCCTATTTAGAATAATATTTATTTTTGTCTACTGCAGGCTCATGGAAAACTGAAGGATGATGTTGCAATTACTTACCACATCACAAAAGATAGAAAATCACATTTAACAAAAATAATCATATTTTTTTAAAAAGAATATGGGATACATGTGACTTATTACGACCACACTACCGAGTTCTATGTTTCCCCCTAGATGGCACTACCCTAAAGCTTGCTAACCTATGACTGATCGGCCTGTCGCAACATTTACAAATCCAATCACCGGACAATGAGGAGGGATAGTTTTGCTCCAGCAAGGCAAAGGGTGCAGTAACGCCTGGAGATGACTACTAAAATAAAAACAAAGCAAGCCAAACGCTTGCCAATATCCTCGGTTATTAGAAAAATTACTACAAATACCAGTATCCCCGGGGACAAGTAGGTCAGATTCAAACAGAATTCATCGAAATAAATTAGAATAACAACTTTTCACATCCTAATCGGAGGGAGAATTAAAACGTATAATTACCCAATTACGTTCTGCGAAAATGTTATGATTGCCTAAAATCGAACCTATCCCTCAGTCTGGGTTTGCAAGATAAATTGGCTCCATTTGCGGCACAAGTCAAGCAAGATATTTTTGCACCTTAATCACCAATTTCCCTTGACAAATAAATAAAGAGTAGCGAAAAATGCAGTGTTGCATGCACTCAGGGAATTCTCATACACCAGGAATGAAAACGTAGAAACATCACTGATACATCGAGTAATGCACACAGTGCCATGTACTGGTGGAAATGGCGCATAAGTAGTGTCATCTAGCGGGGTAACATAGAACTCAGTAGTACGGCCGTAATAAGACACGTACCGAATATGATGTATTTTTCTAGGATCTAAAATTACAACAGTATATTTTAATTGAATATATCAGGTAAGAGTTACCATTTACAAAAATAAAATTTAATTAGATATTTTGGATATGATACTGACTACAGTCAAAAGACCAAGTACAAGGTGGTTAAGAAAAAACTAAACGCAAAGATAAATTATTTTATTTATTATTATTAGCAAATTATATATATTTATTATTATTATTACATTATCTTCTGCCCTCACTTTTCAGAAATCGTCGAACAATAACTGGATTCAATGCTGGAAAGTTGAAAATCTGTATCTTCTGTGATGCTAAACATGTTTTTGAGCAAACTGAACAAGGATTTTAATTTTCCTTTTAATATAAATTAAGTTATGTTCTTCAAGATGTGCAAATATCCAAGTCATAAGTTCTTTCACTGGCAGTCGGTGAGCCATTGAGTAAGGTAAGCAGTGGCACAGTTTTACTTTATGTAGTTAAGCATTACTAATTGGTCACTTTGTGAGGCTTGCCTCGTCATTCATGTATCTCATTCGGAAATAAGCTATGGGTATAAATAACGGTACACCTCGTTTGAAACAAATTTATTTCACTTTCTGTTTCCAATAATTTCAGTCAACAGAAATATATTAAATTATGCTTTGGAAATATTGTAACTTATATAGCTTCAACTAAGTCTACACTTGAACAATCTCTTTTTTTAGATGCAAAATCTTGATAACTTGAAAAAGATTTCACCAATAATTTTCTATTACACAATGCTCATTATCTGCACACATTTTTAGGATTAAAAGTAAATAACATTTAATAGATGGAAGTACCAATGTAGGCACCAAAAATAAACACTATAAATCACATGGAGGATACAAAACTGCTAAACAAATACATTACTAAAAACGTAAAATCAAATTTTCCCAATAGATGAAGACAATGCAGTATTTTCATGTTGCTTTACGTGCCACAGAGAAGCATTTCAAATTCTGCTTGCTTCACCTCCATTGGGCTGACATAGGCCCTCCCCTCTTTTCCCCTCTCTCTCATATCCGCATGTATAACTACCATAGAAGCAAATCTGAAATTGCTTCGTGAGGCCCGTTCATTAACAACTGAATAATACGAAGCGCAATCAAGTTGGTAGAAATTCGTTCAAATGATGAAAATGCTGAATATATTTCTATCAGTTTTATAATAGTAACTAAAGTTATTCTAAGTATTTAAACAATACTGCCCCTGAGTTCTTTGTTCAATTCTAACCCATTTTGAAATACAAATAGAAAATGAGCTGCATTAAGGGCCAGTTTCTTGAACGCGAGTTATGGAACCGATAGGCCTATGTACTACATAACTTATGAAAAATCGCTAAAAGCAGTTTCTGAAACGTTCAATAGAACTTATTGGTTCCATAAGCCTTTCCATAATTTATCTCTACCTATGGGTACGGTTAAGATGTTATGAGTTCCATAAGAATCTAAGATGGCGGATGTTTTGTCATAACATACCTACGCCTTACGTTTTGTTTTTCGTTACATTGTTTATACAGTGTGCACATTGACGGGAATAGTGCATTTATAACATTACGGTAAATAGCAGAATTTCATTGAGTTAAGTAAGATGCAATTTCTTATATGCTATATTTACATACCCGACATTAGCGTGTTGTTATAATTACTGTTGACATTACCATCTCATTACTATTACTGTAGACATTAGCGTGCTTTTTTAATATTATGATTGTTTATCAATTAAAGTTCGCTGTAATTCAATAATTAATATGTACATCGTGAATTATTGTTAGCTATCATTTTCCTGTTTGTCTCGTTCAATAGAGAATACATTTTGTTATTATTTTTTATTTTACGAGTTACAGTTTGATTTATTCGTATTAACATTTTTTGCATTATTGCCTATTCATTACGTAATGTTTATCTACGATCTAACTACCAAAACTATGAGTGTGGGTTATCTATTATAATTAAACTGCAGAAAACAATGCAATATTGAAGTTTGTCATCTCAACTAGTTTCTCGCTTAATTTTTTTGTTTTTGCGCGTGCTACCACCTAGCGGCTTCCAAAAAACTATGTGAACGGAGCAATAGCTATTGAAAGGTAACTTATGACGACAATAGCTTCAAGAAACACGGGGGAAGTTATGAGTCCCATAACTTTATGAGTCCAATAGTTATTGGTTCCATAACGAAATCTTTATGCAACCGGGCCTAAGGCAGGCATTTTAATAGATCAAAATATTTAAAAGTAAAAGTTTTAAAATTCATATTAGATTAAGTTTTTCTTTTGAAGCAATCACATGCATCAATAATAACTCATTTTGAAATACAAATAGAAAATGAGCTGCATTAAGGCAGGCATTTTAATAGATCAAAATATTTAAAAGTAAAAGTTTTAAAATTCATATTAGATTAAGTTTTTCTTTTGAAGCAATCACATACATCAATAATTGTTATAGATCCAAAAGACAAAAGTTCAAATTAATCCTTTATGCAAAAGTAACAACGAAGTTTATTAGCAAACTGAATGCAAAACACACCTTGCTCTTTCACAATGGTGGCCACTCCATGGAAAAACCCACGAAATCGAGGATTTGCTGAACGTTGATCATTGATAAATTTCACCTTTACAGTTTCCATAGGGGTGACAGCAAATATAGCTTCGCTCACACCTGCACCAAGTCCACAGAGCAGCCTCTGATAGGGAGCTAAGTTACCTTTGCTGTCAACACTGCGCTTCTTAAGCTCTTCAAATGCTCCAAATCTAAGCTTGGGGAAAAAAATATAAATTATTTCTGGCAAAAAATGGAAAACCAAAAAGTTATCATTTTAGGTTTGATTACAGAAAAAAGTACCATTGATATATTATTGACAAATCATAATTACTTTCTAATGGAATCTTAATGAAAGTGAAAAAAATAAGTAAATAAAAACTTCATTAATGCCATTTTCATTCGTTTCTAATGTCAACAAATTCACAACCCAGCGGAGAGGAATATATATGGTCTACATTATCTTACAGATCTTTAATACTGGAGCAAGAACTGTTTTGAAAAATAATGAGTTCTGAAGAGTCCATATCATTGATTAAACACGTTTCATGATATGACGTGGGATTAACAAAGCTGATATCATAGTAATATTTGCCTTGTCTAAAAATTACCGTTTTCATATATAGACTACCTTATCTTAGCTTTACAAACATTCATCTCTTCAACAACATCCTTGTCAACTTAAAACCGAAACACCTATCACAAAAATGTGCTAGATTTTGACCTAAATATGAAATAACATTAGATATGTTCAACTATAATTAAATATACCTGAAATCCTTCCTACTCTGTTTTTAATTGTAGAAAGTGAGAAATCCTCCCAGACAGTGAAAGCACAGGGAAAATGATGCATTTGCAATGTGATACACAAGGTAAAACGTGATGAATTCTTCTCTGGTTTTACACCGGGTACAAGCTTTCCTCACCAGGTAAAACAGTTAGCACGTAAATTACTTTTGATTTCTTATATTCATATGTATCCATGGTTATACATGGATAATATATACTTCAAGAGATCTTTATAAATATATTGCTTCATAACCACAGCACTCATTCCGTAATCATAACATTTCTAAGAGCATTTATTTGTGGTATCTGTTGCATGGAAAAAATTTGCAAACTAAACTAGTTATATTGATTTTGCTTTTATCTCTGAGTGAAAACTAACGGATAACTGCATTTTACCAAAAAAAAAGTATGACCTTTATTAATCCACCTTTATTTTAAAATTTAAAAATGGAGTACAGGCATCCCTCGTTTAGAGTGCTTTCGCTTTTACGAGGTTATCATACCGAGAAACTTTTTCGTTTATCATGGAAGGTAATAATTTCACATTTGCACAGTTTTAATTCCAAGAGTTTTATTTCAGATATCTCTGTTTTATATGTATCTCGATTTTTGTCCTATTTATTGTATTTATTCATACAATTTATCAGCTTTGAAAACCAAAATGAATTATAAAATTCGTATGCACCTAATAAAATATTTTAATGAAACTTTTAGTCTCATGAAACTTTTAAACTCTTTAAATTTAGGCTAAACCTTAGCAAGCAAAAAGGGGCTTAATGATGATTTTCACTCTACCAAACTCGGAACTAGACAAAAATTCATAAATATATTCACTAGATGACGGAATTCCATATAGTTACGCCTGACACCATTCGCTTCATATTCTTGAAAGTTTACTTGAATGAATTTTTAATTTGTCCCGTTTTACCTGCTGTTTTCTCATAAAACAATAAATACCGTAATTTTGAGATCGCTCCATCAGATTAGAACTATGGAAATAATTTTTATTTTGATTCCTTAAATGTTTAAATAGAAATTTTCCCACATATTTGTCCAGCAATCTTTGTGTCACTAACAATACTGGAGAATCTTGGGATGAAATGAAATGTTCAATATTGAATTTAGTGTGGAAGAAAATATGGTCAGAAGCTGTTTTTGATTTCTGCAGCTTTGATGAACCAGAAGCTGTAATAACGGACATTGTTAAACTTTTGCAAAAGGTGGGCTTCAATGAGGATGAGACAGGTGATGTGAAGGAGTTACTAAATTGACATTCATCTATCAAATGAAGATCTACTTAATTTGGATATGATGAAAGCATCTTCGGAGGATGAGGAAGATAAAGATTCAGAAGGACAGATCATTCGTCAAATTACAACAAATAAACTAGGATGGATATTCTCTTTAATTGATGAAACGCGGTCAATTATTGAAGAGATGGATCCCATGGAGAACCGGAGTTTGCATGTTTGCAGGGACTTGGATCAATCGATTGAATGCTATAGGGAAGTTTATAGGGAGAAGCAGAAGTCTAGGGTTCAAAGTAAATTAGACATATTTTTACGAAAAAGACCATTATCAACGCCAAGCACAAGCATGCCTTCAACAACTGCTTTAGAACGCGCTGATGTAATTCGTGCAACCAGTGAAAGTGATGAGGCCCCCTCTAACACAGACTCCCAATAAATTCACGTGGAAACCTCCTTTTGGTGAGTGTTTAATGAAATTTTTCATTTTTATGGTTAATAATTTAATGCAATCATTATAAAATTTTTAAAATGTTTTACATAGTTTATCGAGATGTAATTTTTTAGCGAACTGACTACTGATGGCATTAGATCCAGATAAACCTTTGTTTTTGTGGAGTTACATGTAAAAATTTTTGAGTTAGGAATGCATCTCATCATTGTTACATGTACTAGCAGAAGTGCCCATTGAATTTCAACGGAGTTAGTGAATCTAAAACTTCGACTGTGTAACATGTAAGCATCGCAAGAATAAGATAGTACACAGTTATAACTGTCGAATAAGGCAAAAATGAAGAAAACCGCTCCCCATTTACCTATTTAGATGAATGAAGTAAATCTTGCACTGTGAAAAATCAAAAATTATGTGTAAACTCCCCCTCCCATCCTCTCCTTCCCTTCTCCCCCTCCCTCCCCTCTCTCCCTTAAATGTAAGGGACTATATAGTCTCAATTTCGCCCTCAATAAAGTTTGGCTGTCTGTCTCCCTCCCTCCCCCTCTCTCCCTCCATCTCTCTCCCTCTCTTTCCTTCCCTCTCCCTCCCTCCCTTCTTCCCCTCCCTCTCTCCACCCCGTCCCCCTCATTCCCTCTCCGCCCTTCCCTCCCCCTCATTCCCTCTCTGCTCTTCCCTCCCTCTCTCCCCCTCCGTTACCATCCCTCTCTCTCCCTCCCTATCTCGTATTAAAAGCATTCAAACATGCTTACATCCACAAGGATTCATCCAAAAATGGGATTTTGAGGTCTAACAATATAATTGGTAGCCAAGGCAACAACCCATTAAAATGGTAAGGTTTCCACAAAATATGTAAAACTAGCAGAACATCTCGTTGAATTTCAATGGATTTAGTGAATCTAAAACTTCGACTGTGTAACATGTAAACATCGTAAGAATAAGATGGTACAGTTTCAACCATCGAATAAAGCAAAAATGAAGAAAACCTCTTTGCAATTACGCATTTAGATGAATGAAAGAAGAAAATCTTGCACTTTGAAAAATTGAAAATAGCATGTAAAGTTATGGGAAAATAATTATTTGATTAAGCATCCCCACCACCAAATTTTTTATCGCCATATAGCCTATGTTATCTGCAGGATAAAATTATTTACCTATGCGAAGTTTTGTGACGATATCTTCAAAAGTTTGAAAATCATGATTTGTGGAAAATTTACGTCTAATTATTTAAGTTGATTTTGTACGTAGTTTTAAAAACAGTTTTCTTTGGAGAACTCTATGACACACTTTGTTTCTTTCTTTGCTACTTTAGTTTATATTAGGTTTATATTAGGTCTTTTAGTTTATATTAGGTATATATTACTTCTTTTAGTTAATACTAGCAGAATTCCCCGTTGAATTTCAACGGATTTAGTGAAGCTACTACAGCACAACATACAAACTCTTTAAAATATATAGTAGATACTTTTTAAATTACAATTAGCTTTTCTTAGCAATTAATCATATTTGCTTGTAACAATCCGTTTCCGAGTCTATTGCATTCAAATATAACAATAATTTTATTTCCTATCATATTATGTCTGCCAAGTCCAGCTTCATTTCTTATGTAATTATGCCTCACTGAAATATTTACTTTTATGTCTTGTAAGCAACAAACCCGTGAAACAGTTGTCCATGATTGAACACTGACTGGTAAATGTACACCAGATACGTGAGCATATTTACATTAATAAACATTATAATGTAGAATATAATGATTTTACTTACAAAAAATGTAAGATTCCAGTATTCAATAGACGAAGGAAGGTTCAATTACTTTCATCAATAAACTCTACCTGAATAATAATCAGTATCTATTTACGTTGCTATCCATAAACATCGATCGTTTCGTTGCTTAAACAAAGATGCGAAGCGAATATTGCTAAACTTTCGTCTATTTGTAAGCTTCATTGAAGCTAATTGAATCGGAGGTAACAATGATGGCCACCTTGGTTACGTCCGGAAAGATTACGAATAATCCACAAAATTTCAAAACAAAAAGCGGATTTTGAATAAAGCAAAAACAAAAAACTCGGTCCATATTTACGTATTTTGATGCTTGAAGGAAGAATACCTTGCAAGTCAAGAAATGGATTTATAAGTGTTATCTTATGGAAAAATGTTAATCCCCTATATTGGCAGCACTGATTAATCCCAGTTGACCAAACCTTGACCATTTTCTAAATTAGGATGTAAGGAAGAATCATACCAAATTTGGTTATTCTAGCTTTTATCGTTTAGGAGGAGTTCCATGAACAAACCAACAAACACACCCTTCAAAATATATTATAGTAGACTAGCAGAAATGCCCACTGAATTACAACGGATTTATTGAATCTAAAACTTCAACCATGTAACATGTTAACATTGTAAGAATATGATAGTACAGTTTTAACTGTCGAATAAAGAAAAAATGAAGAAAACCTGTTCGCAATTACCTATTTAGATGAATGAACGAAGAAAATTTTGCACTCTGAAAAATCGAAAATTACGTATAAATTTATGGGAAAATAATTATATTAAAGTAGATTACGTATTGTTTATAACGGTTGTTACGTAAATGTTAATGCAACAATACACTCATTCCCATGTTATTTAAATGGGAAAAATTTAAAGAAAAACATTTTTTTAAAAAAATGTAGTTCAAATCACTTTAAAAATCCTCCCATTTTGCTTAACTTTTTATTGCGGTTAAAATGGCACCTTCTTCTTGCTTCTACGTTTTGTAGTTGTTGCGCTATAAATGCACAAACACATTCTTCAAAATATTTATAGTAGAGATTAGAAGATAATTAAAAACAACAAATATTTGGTTTCTATATAAACAAATTAAAATCGTACACAGAAATTGACAAACGATATTACATTAAAATTTTTCCCATATAAATGCATTAAACTCTTAATTTCGGCGACAGTGGGAGTTGTCATGGTCAGTGTTGAATCCAGATGTTCTTCCCCGGGGGGGAAACTGCATGGGTCAGGGGGTATATAATATATCGCTAGAAAATTAGCAGGAGTTGTCTTTTTTGTTATTGTTTAAATAATTAAGTAAAATAAAAAGCGATTTATTTATATTTTATTTATTTATTACAGATTAACAAATAATTTGTAATATAATTTTATACATCACCATTTAATAACAAAATTAACTAAATTTAATATTTGGAATAAACAGAAAATTTTATTAGATATGTAACAAATGCTTTAATAAACCTTAGTAATGATAAGTAATATAATTATAAAACACTAAATATATATTTATTGAAAAGAAGAAATAAATAAACGTGTATTCATCAGGAAGATCAAAAAAACAAACTAAAACTAAACAAATATATGAAATTATACCTATTTATGCATCTAGTACTTTTAAATAGACATAATGCAACAAAAAATGTTTTATTTCACAAAAACTGACAAATTCGTGTGCCTTAATAAAAAATAATAACTATATGAATTTATGGTTTAATCTCAGGACACTTGATAAGGAACTTAAACAATTTAAATTAACCTCAGTCTCCTTTGTTGCTTCTTAGCGTATGTGTCAATAACATCGTCTAACAAAGTATTTGGTAACTCATCAGGTCCCTCGATAGCGATTTTCATGAGGTCTTGCAATGTTTTTTGTCCCAATCTATTTCTTAATTTCGTCATCAGCCTATTCATTGTACTAAAAGACTGTTCAGCACTTGTGGTGGATACTGGAATGCAACATAGTTTTATGCATCATCATATCCAATATTGGATTTCAATATTAATTTCAAAATATTATTCTGTCTTCAGATTGGACGGCATATGTAAAGGAACGAATATCATTCCACAATGCATCAAAATTTAAATGCAGCAAACCAGATAAATGCCTAGCATCCTGTTCAGTCACAGTACGAAATGATTCTGCTGATTCCAACTTCGAGGTAATTTTGATCAACAGTCTAGCCTTGTCGTTGAATCGATAACTCATCTGGTTAATCATTTCACTGACGAATTTACTGGCTGTTTTAAAACTTATTTCAGGTTTTTTTTCATGGACGTGTAGTTTTTCCAGATTGTGCTTTCTTCATTATTTTCAAAGCAATCCTGAGATACAGTTTTAAGGTGTTTAATAGTGGAATTAATAAGTCTGGGTAAAGCGGATAAACATAAATCTTCTTTTCGTAAAATCTTACTTAGATTTAAAACAGCGAGTAGTGCTTCATGTAAAACACAGAGGTTTATTAAAAAACTGGATTTTTTCATTTCTAATAAAATGCCTCCTGCTAAAGAAGCAAGGTCCGCACCATCCTTATGTATCTGTTCACAAGTCATCATTATGGAACCGTAACAAAGCCTGATAGCGTCAATAGATCTAAAATTACTTAGCCATCAAGTTTCTATGGTTTCTGGAATTTTTAATAGTGGTCCCTCAAGAATAGATTGAACATTGTGTAACATTCTTTCCCGTCTAGATGATCTATGAAACAGTTTGTAAATATCTTTAACAACATGCAGCACTCATTTAATCGCTGGATATTTGTTTCTAGCACTTATTAAAGCTAAGGATAATACGTGCGCTCTGCAGTGTATGTAAGGTATTTCTCGTCCAACTTTTTCTGATAGTCTCTTTTGTACACCGGAAATATTTCCTGAGAAAGAAGCAGCTCCATCAAATGAACATGACACTAAATATTTTAAATCTATTTTCCATTGTTTTAGCTGACATAAAATGGTTTGCGTTACAGTTTCTGCATCCACATTATTTAATTTAATTAAACAGAGGAACATTTCTCCAATATTATCGTTAACTACAAACATAATAATATCGTAAGTTCTGACATATTATTAATATTTGTGGACTCATCAGCCATTAATGAAAAGTACTTATTTTTCACAACGATGCTGGAATCATGTTTATCTAATGTCTCTCCAATGCACGAAAGAAATTCTGACCCAATCGCTTTGCTATTATAAGTAGAGTGGCTGCTTTGAGAATATCGTCACGTTTAATAAGAATTTTTTAAATTAATGCTTCATATTTGGTTGTATGAGGTATTTCTTCTTTAGCTAGAAAATATAGGGCTTCTATAAAAGCATGCATTGACCGACGATTTTGGCCTTTCCGTGTTTCACTCTCGTTAATTAATATGCTATGTACTGGTTTCTACATTCCCGGGAGACGCAATGTTTCCATAGAAACACTACATGCATGCGTTTTGGAATTTGCATGTTTTTCTAGTTTACCAGTATTTCCTGCGGCTTTTCTATAATTAGTAAAAGATACGTTGATAAAAATACCACCAGATTTTTGTATTGCTTCTAAATCGTTTTTCAAAAATATCTCACAAAATTTGCAAAATGCTCCTCCGCCAATACTATCGAAATAAAGCCATTCATATTTTGATTCCCACTTTTTATTATATTTTGATTTAGTTTTCTTGCTGATATCACTGCTGTTATCTGTATCTTCAATTTCCAGTGTTTTCCCATCTTCAATCCATTCATCTTCTTTTCTACAACTACTACAGTTACTATCCTCTTCTTTTTTCTCACTTAAATCACTATTCACTTCATTCTCTAACTCCGTATTTAGTTTTTCTTTTTTTTTTCCTTTTCAAAGAATGTCAGAAGAGATTTTTGCGAATCCGAAGTCTTACGCTTCTTTGCGTTGGACATTATTTTGGGGTATGGTATAAAATTTATAGAAAGTAACTGAAAAGAAATATTTTCACTTAAGTAAATAACAATAAGTAACAATTGAAATTAAATATTCATATAAAGTAAATTAATTTAGCTGTCATTGATTTTGAGATTTTTTATACAGATTTGTGTTCCAATTCGTTCCAATGTACTGAATAAAACTTACCAATTGTTAATAAAATTTAATTTTCACCTCAGTGGAAACTGCAGCTTACATACATTCACGACAAAATCAGTCATATGAATTCCCGTCCTGTTGATGATGCAAAGGGGAAGGGGCGAGGAAGTATTTCGGAATAGAGAGATAGAAGTTCTTCTATCTCTCAAGATTGTTCCAGGCAGAATGGCGAGAAGATACTATGTGACTAATTTTAATAGAGAAAATCAAAACATTGTTTTGAATCACAACCTTGAAGCATGAGTCTGCTTCCCTTGTGACGGCATGATCTTTTTTTTTGTACGCTGCACACGCAACAAAGTATCGACACTTCAGAATTCAGCAAATATATGACGCAGTCTACATGTCAAAATATCTTTAAAATAGATATTTATAACTTATATGTTACAATCAATATTTAAAACCCGATTTTAGTTAAACATGCTTAAATATTAGTGGAAAATAGAATTAAAATACATATTGTTAAAGTTGCGTAAACTCACTAAAATCCCATAAAAAACTGAATTAATTGACCATTTTCTCTGGGGGGGATTTTATATTACCCCCATGGATTCAACACTGGTCATGGTAAGTTATAACTGGTATTGTAGTAAAACTGATAAAATCATGCATTTTATAGATTCTAACCACATTTCTATGCGAATTCGACCAGAATTCGGAATCTTTCTTCAATAAAAATAAACTTTGTTCTTTCCCGCAAATAAGTATCCAAGTCTGAAGTTTGTACCATGATTTTAAGTAATTTTAAAGTGAAAATTCAAAATAGTCTACACTCATCCCTGTATTTCAGTTGCAGGATGCGGCAAAATACGTGACATTCGATAATTAAATCGTTCGCCAATTCGAATCAAAGTAACGGACAGAAACAAAACCTTGACCATTCACTAAGATAGGATGTAAGGAAGAATCGTACCAAATTTGGTTATTGTAGCTTTTATCGTTTAGGAGGAGTTCCATGAACAAACCAATAAACACAACCTTCAAAATATATTATAGGAACTTACGTATTATCCCCATGCCATACTTAGGTACAGCATTAACAGAAACTGATTGGCCTGTCTCGACATTTACAAACCCAATCACCGGACAACGGGGAGGGATACTTTGGTTCCGGGCGAGGCAAAGGGCGCAGTAGCGCCCGGAGACGACTATCCATTAAAACAAAGGGAGCCAAAGGCTCGCCAATATCCTCTCCATTTGCGGCACAACAGTCAAACGAGAAATAATTCGAGGCACAACAGTCAAACGACATAAAAATATTAACAGACTAACAACGTATTGTTTGATTTACGATATTTTATTATCAGTTTCGTATGTATTTATAATTTATTATTATTATTCTGTTAATACTTTTATGGCATGGGGATAATACGTAAGTACCATATTATCTATAATATATTTTGAAGCGTGTGTTTGTTCATGGAACTCCTAAACGATAAAAGCTAGAATAACCAATTTTGGTACGATTCTTCCTTACGTCCAACTTAGTGAATGGTCAAGGTTTGGTCAACCGGGATTAATCAGTTCTGCCAATATAGGGGATTAGCATTTTTCCATAAGATAACACGTATGAATCCATTTCTTGACTTGCAAGGTATTCTTCCTTGAAGCATCAAAATATGGACCGATTTTTTTCGTTTTTACTTTATTCGACGAATAAAACTCGAAGCTATCTTATTCCTGCGAAGTTTACATGTTACACGGTCGAAGTTTTCAGAAATACGCTTTTTGTTTCGAAATTTTGTGGACTTTTCGTACTCTTACCGGGCGTTGCCAAGGCGGCCGTCATTGTTACCTCCGATTCAATTAGCTTCAATGAAGCTTACAAATAGACGAAAGTTTAGCGTTATTCGATTCGCACTTTTGTTTAAGCAACGAAACGATCGATGTTTATGGATAGCAACATAAATAGATACTGATTATTATTCAGGAAGCTTTTATAACGATTGATGAAAGTAACTGAACCTTCCTTCGTCTACTGAATACTGGAATCTTACATTTTTTGTAAGTAAAATCATTTATATTCTACATTATGTTTATTAACGTAAATATGCTCACGTATCTGGTGTACATTTACCGGAGTCAGTGTTCAATCATGGACAACTGTACATTGCTTTTTCACGGGTTTCTTGCTTACGAGACATAAAAGTAAATATTTCAGCGAGGCATAATTACACAAGAAATGAAGCTGGATTTGGCGAAAGTAATATGATAGGAAATAAAATTATCGTTATAGTTGAATGCAATACGTTCGGAAACGGATTGTCACAAGCAAATACGATTAATTTTTACGAAAAGCTAATTGTAAGTTAAAAAGTATCTACTACTATATATTTTAAAGAAATTAAGAAATTCAACGGGAAATTGTGCTAGTAGGAGATAAACGTTTAACATGAGAGGTTTCGAACTGTAGGCGGAAAACGATGAACAATAAAAACGTAATGTTTTCTTCAAAATAGTTCAGATCCGAAGATCGTAGGTTAATTCCTTCTAATTTTAATTTCCAAAAA
This sequence comes from Uropetala carovei, assembly GCA_036926305.1. Classification (NCBI taxonomy): domain Eukaryota; kingdom Metazoa; phylum Arthropoda; class Insecta; order Odonata; family Petaluridae; genus Uropetala; species Uropetala carovei. The sequence continues at coordinate 378,795 of JAXCHB010000356.1, forward strand.
AAGCCTGCACGCGCTAATAGATAGCACCACTGTATTCTCCTGACAGGCATAAACTGTGTATTATTATAGAAGATTCTTATGGAAAAGGAATTTTCATTTAGTGCATTCTCGTTTAGCGCGGCATTTTCCCAGAACGTATCTACCGCGTTAAACGAGGGATGCCTGTATTTGAAAGAAGTGATATACATGTAGTTAAGGGAAACAGCATTTCAAAGGTTATCATAAATAATTCATTTTCTTCAGATTTAAAAATATTACATGCACACGTAAGGAAATTAAACGTATTTTTGTGAGATTGTTTATGTTAGCGACAATGATGAAATAACCATGCGAGAAATTTTCCAAATTCAACTCGAACTAAGATTTCAGTTGGTTTTTTCTTAGTTTTAACAAAAATTTCATGTTGATCCTTTGTTCAAAATATTTATCACCCATTTTCGTGACGAGCTATCAAAACACTACTTCAGTTAAAGCACAACAGCACTGCACTCACTACACTTGTCAAGACAAGTTTACTACGATGTAGCGTTCAGACATATACATAGCCAGGGCCGTGCCCAGACATTTTTCCTCCTGAGGCGAGATATAATATGGCGCCCCCTGGCTTCGCTGGCTTTATGAATTTATTTTGATAGGTTTTCATTTTTGTCAAATTTGGCACCCCCCTTCGAGAGGCGCCTGAGGAGGTTGCCTCACCGCCTCACCCGTCGGCACGGCCCTGTACATAGCTATTGTCTGCAACAATCGTCACTGGCCCAGTGTTGTCAGTCTCGTTATCTGTCAGACCTCGGATAGCGGGTGTTATAAATTACTCTACTCTCGAAATTAACAAAGTTGACAACATTTTCAGCAAAACCAGAAATATCAGTTGCTAATCATACGTATACTAAAATAAGCCTAGCTGATTATAAGTATTAAATTTTACGAGTGAGTCTACGAAAATCTTTTCAAAGCGATAATACATCTTCATAATTAGAATATCTGATTGTGAGAAGTGGTTCATTGGGTAAGTGACGCTCAGATTAACAGGCTGAAAATCGCCCATAAAATATAAACAAAGAAAGTAAATAAATGATTACCTGACAGCAGATTTAGGAATGGACCCATAGAGCAAGACACTAAGACCGCGATATAGCCCAAAGAAGCCATGCTGACGCACAGTCTTCTTCACGCAATCGCCAATGCCATTGTACTTCTTCTCACCCCCTCCAATTCCACCCTTCTCGTCCAACTGCAGCTGTGTCTTAACATATTCGGTGGGGAATGTAATGCAGATCTCTATGCCGCCAGTGATTCCACCTTTGGTTTAAAAAAACAAAGAAACTTTCGCTTTCACATTTTTGGAATTTAAGCCGAGAATTAATTAAAACTTGCGAAAAATACTTGGGTTAATTAAACGCGAGTTCTAAGGTACAGAAATGAGAACACATCATAAGATAATAACAAATTAGCGGCTATGATGCCATAAAATTTAAGAGAAAAATTATTTAATCATTTATTTAAACTAGCTCATAAACAGAAACAATGAGCATAATTAATAAGGCAAATAATTAGGATATTACAACAAATCATTAGAAACCGAAAGAAATTAAATTTCTAATGAAACGGGATCGATAATTACATCATAAAGAATAAAAATAACAAACTACAGCTAAATAGTAATGGCTGTGCTTTGGGAAAAATATTTACTTGCGCTGAAATTGTTTTTTTTAAAGAAGTGCTAATTTTTATACGGTTATAGAAAAGAGCAAAAAACATGACAGGAGACACAACGTTAAAGAAATGCACAAATCAGACAGCATTCGAGCGAATAATTATAACAAACTGTTAGTTGGCTACATTCCGTCAGTTATCTATGATTTTGGAATGTACGATGAGCGCAATGAAGCTCCCCCTTCCAATGCGGCGAACAGGAACCTCCTATTTGGGTTCAAAATAACTCCTAAAAGTTAAAATGTTATCATGGTTAATGAATTTTTCGTGTTATCCTTGTCTTAAAAGTTAATAGGTACTTTAAAAATTAAAATATCAACTTGGTAGCGGGAACCCATATATAGGGCACCATTTTCCCCCCTACGTCACGTGACGCGTCACTGGAAGTTTGCATGTTTGAGATCGAGTAGGAAGAATACATTTTAGGGAAAACAAATATTAAATTACTTTAAAACGTACATATAATATGTGGCATTGAAAATCACATTTTATCGTCATAATATGCAAAAACTTAGCATGCTAACGAATTGAAACTTCTGCACAAAAACAACAATGCGATACTAACCTGAGAACTAGTTCATATGTCGTGTTCGTGTTGATATCCATCACGCATTGAAGATAATTCATCTTCTAATGAATATAAAATCAATTGGTACTGGCATCTTTTGAACTCTTTCTTCTGAAGTAAAATGCAGTTTGCAGAGTTTAATAGAATGTACATATTAAGGAGATATAGAGATTAGATGTTGTAAGTCTACTTTTAATTAATAGAAAACTTGAGTTTGTATTCACATTGAAAATTAAACTACACATAAATAATCCAAATGTAGTGTTTGTTTCACTTTCAAAAACGGAAGCTACGGTACAGGAAAACGAGGACGATGTGGATAGAAGATAAGAGATGTGGCTTTGTTTACACAGAAGGGTAAAAAGAGAACAGGCTGTTGACAGAATATAATATGACAGAAAACTATAAACGCATAGCTCTGAAGAGGAAGTAATGTGGAAAAAGTACAAAGCTGACTCGATGAATCGTTGGAACGAATTTTATTGCAACCAGATTTTAACGAATGCCGAGCTTCTGGTGAAAACTACTCCTTAATTATCTTTTACTATCTAGATTACGCTCCGTTAAAATAATAGGTATCACACATACTCGAATCATCAACCGTAATGTTGTATTAATTTTGGCGCATTTTTTCACAATTTGAACAACATTTGCCTATCATAATGATCATTTTTGACTGAGAAACATACCTTCAGTACCTACGACATACGAATTTTAATTTAATCTTTAATTAATTTAAAAAAGAAAAATAATACGAACTGCGACAGCAAATCAGGTAATATCTTAAGTCCCTACAATTAAACCGTATTAATAAATATGAAGTTTCATATTTTGTTTTATAAAATACTATGGGTTCTGCCTCAACCCCGCCTGACGACTCGCTTTGCTCGCCCATTATTTTCAAGCTAATTTAACATGAATTTAGCAAATATTTGAAATATAAAATATTTATTCGTTAAAATTGGCCCATAAAACTAGTTCTTAAAACAACAGCTTTTCTTTTAGTACCAACAACTAGAGTATTATCCAAGAACATGGATAAAATTCGCGCGCTTTTTATTTATATTCATGTTGTCATACCGCCACATAATCGGTCACTAATGCCTCGTTTGTAAGTGGTATCAATATCGATGTACACTCGAATTTTCAGCTTTACATCTTCGGATGGTAAAAAAATTTAATGTGCATTTTTCAAAACTCAAATCTAAAGAAAAACAAATGGCAGTAGTACTGAAACGCACACTCCAAGTTCCAGCTCTTTGTCGTTTACGCCTTCGTCACAATTTCAATTTAAGAAAGTGCACAGATGGACGGACAGACGCCAAAGTGAAAGCATATGCTCATTTAAAAAACGCTAAAAAATTCAGGTTACGCGGATTATGGATCGCATCAGCACGGTATGATCGGTCCTGGGATATGCTGAGCGATGAATAGAAATTTTAGAATGGCCGCGAGCTTTCTTTAAAAGCTTAGATAACCGTCAACAGCACTCTATTTGTAAATATATGTACATCAGAGAGAGATTTGGTAATATTGGAACGGGGTGGATGATTGAAGTGGTATTGAAAGTAACCCACCTTTTCCTACGTGAAGCGTATTCCTCATAACAGATTCACATTAACCGGTACTTTTTCAGTGCGTATCCTACGCGATATAGGAGGGCTGGACGTATCCCTTTTATACAAATAACTAGCTTTTCGTACCCGGCTTCGCCCGGGTGCATTTCGGACTGCAAATAGTTATACTTTTTCCCGCTTAGAAGACAGCGTGAGAAAATGATACATACTAAAACTTCTCCTCTCCTTTCTGTAAACTACATTAGGAGTCTTGAAATAAAGTGGAAAGAACACGAAACGAACCAATACGAAAACTACAAAAACCACCATGAAAAAAGAAATGAATTAAACGCTAACCAATAGTCGGCAGAAATGGATGTAAACCGACAAATAAATAATCGTGGAACAAAAATTAAGAGTACAACCAAAGAATATAAGTTCAATGTAAAAACCACCAAGAAAAAAGAAATGAATTAAACTCTAACCAGTAGCCGGCATAAAAGGTGTAAACCGACAAATAAGTAATCAAGGAACAAAAATCAAGAGCACAACCTAAGAATATAAACAAAGAATACAAAATGAACTAAGAACGAAAACAAAGAAAACAAACAAAGAACACAAAAAATGGACACGAAACGAAAGCAAATGAAAACAACAAACTAACCGAAACCAACCAACGAATAATCTCCTAAAGCTCAATGTATCTGATGATGGCGACTGACGCTTTCTATTCAGTTGCTAAATAAACAACCAACTATCACAAAATAGCGTGTCATAGTGATGAGTAAATATTGATTACGCAGAATATGAGTTTGTATGTCAACATAATAACAGGAGAAACTAAATAAGAATACCTATTATTACTCTAAATAGATATAAAATTATTGATCTTAATTGTGTTTTCCATCGTAATTAATTGAATAATAGATTGAGATATTCGAACGAATCGATTTTAAATAATGTGTAAAATGTTTTACTTTTCTAACGTAATTAATTACGTGAGTGTATCGGTAGTGTTTACATTTTACCCATGGAACCACAGACACGAATTCTTAATTTTAGTTTAGAAGACATAATAAAGCTCAACAAAAGTATTATTCAAATAAAATCTTACGAAATTCACTGCGTTACGTGTTCAAAATGTTAATCTAATTTAGTTCTCGTATTAAAATAACAATTATTCAAGAGTGAACCTTATTTCCAATTGATAAAACTCTCTTTTAATTCAAAACGATATTATATATTACAAAAAAGTATCTAATTATTATTGAAACGCAAAATGGATGAGCATAGGAAAAAACTTGCTATTTCTACGTTTACGATATGTTTATACTATTACAAATTACGTTTGAACTATAAACTTTATAGTTCAAACGTAATTTGTTTAGATCGGTTGCTAAGTATATCCAAATGCTGGGCAATAATGAAAAATAAGATTTTCCCTTCAATTCGTCTTATTTGAACAGTAAGCCCCTCTTTTAAAAAATTATTCCAAAAGAGGAGATAATTTACCACAAAAAAGTCTGCGAGAGCATATGTCTGCGATATATATGTAAGGAGTTAAAAAATTCGAGAAATTTACGAAAAAATTTTTAATGGAAATCCCATATAAAAGAAAATATTTTATTATAATTAAATAGTACACCGAATCGGTTTAAAAACCTTACTAAACCACCGTACACATGATAACGGTTATTATGACACCTTGCTCTTTTTTCTGCGTGTTGTAGTTTCTGAGCCTTAGCAGAACATACATACATACAAACACCTTACTTTATAGATATGTATAGCTGGGCGGTAAAAAATGCTTCGAATAGAAAGAAAGAGATGCTTAGCGCCTTTTGTACCATGTCCATATCCTATGAAATGAATAAGACTGACTTATGCCCTTTATGACGGTCGAAAGAGGTGAATTCTCTCAACTAGAGATAACACAACCCAATACTGAAAAATGACTTGTGCCCCTTTGACCGCCTACTAAGAATTAAAAGGAATGTGTTATTTTAATAAATATGATATATCGCGTTTTAGAATTATGACGTCATCGCGCGATTACGTCGTTGATTGAAATCAACGGAATTATTATTATGTAATCTATAAATTCCCTTTAAAAATGCATAAAATTGGTGTTACTAATACAATATCTATCTATCCTATATATAATTTTGGAAGTGTCCGTCCGTCCGTCCCCCCCTGTATCTCAGAAGCCGTTCGTCGTAGAGGTATGCGGTAAACTGCGTTTTGTTTCTACAAGATAGGAGGTCCCTAGAAAACTATTCTCATTTTCATAAAGTCCCGGGTTCGAATCCAGGAGACAATTATATGTTCCCATAAGTTTACACGGGATTTTCGAGTTTTCAGAGTGCAAGGTTTTTTTCCTTCATTCGTTAAAATACGTAAATATGGACCGATTTTCTTCGTTTTTACTTTATTCGGCGACTAAAACTCCAAAATATCTTTTTTTGCAATGTTTACATGTTAGACGGTCGAGATTTTCAGAAATACGTAATTGTTTTCGATTTTTTATGGATATTTCGTACTCTTTCCGGGCGTTGCTAAGGCGACCGTCATTGTTGCTTCCGATTCAATTAATTCCAATTAAACCTTCAAATAGGTGAAATAAAAGCGTTATTCGCTTCGCACTTTTGTTTAAGCATCGAAATTAATGATGCATAGCAACATAAATATTTACGGATAATTATTCTGTTGACCTCGTATGGGAAGCGTTTATAACGATTTAATCAAAGCAGTTGAATCTTCCCAATCTTCCTTTCATCGTTTGAATGCTAGAATCCTATCTCTTTGTAAGTAAAACCATTATATTATACATCTACAATGTTTATTAACGCAAATAGACTCACGCATAAATTTAAAATTAAATGAGAATAGGGACATACGTCATTTTTTAACACATTACATGGTTATCTTCTCTTCATTGATAATCAAATTAACCGGTTGCATTTATTCTTTCAATAATAAGAAACAAAAAATTATAAACATAAATGTTCGTGATCAATTACTGTGTAGCATTAATATCCTCTCTAATATGACTTCAAATGCAGATTTCTGACCGACTTATGGGTTATTCTCCCGAATGGATGTGGAAAAGAGACGGAAGACTTAACACACAAGCTCTTAAACAGAGCTATAAAGGTATGCTCTATTTTTGCCACCAATCTCACGGGTGTAAACCGGACAGCGGAAAGAAACCTCTAGCGGAAGGAATTGAATTAAACTATATGATCATACGACTTGAGTGCATAGTCCGATAATATTAGTTACTAAAAAGAATACTTCAAACTTTTGTATACATAGAAAAGTAAATATTTACGGATAATTATTCAGTTAACTGTGTATGGGAAGCGTTTCTAACGATTTATTCAAAGCGCGTGAATCTTCATTTCATCGTTTGAATGCTGGAATCTTACATTTTAGTACGTAGAACCATTATATTACACATCTATAATGCTTATTAACGCAAACAGTCTCACGCATAAATTTCCAATTAGATGAGAATAAGGACATAAGTTATTTTTTTAGGTCTAGAATTCGATTTTTACGTGTTATGTTATGGAAAATGGAAAAGTTCGCAATAAATTACTGCGTAGCATTAATTTCTCCTCTAATTTGAAATTTAAAATATAGATTTCTGATCGACTTCGCATAATAAATTGTCAATACGCAAACGCAACCGTGCCCTCAGCGAGATTCGAACTGGCGAACCTTACCAATACCTGGAAAATACATTAGTATAGTTAAATGTGAATTATTGAGATTAATTTTTTATACACACTCCTTAAATTTTGATAAATTAACTGAAAAAAACGCGAAAATATTGCGAGGGTTCAGCTAGTATCTATAATAGCCGGATGTCCGTCCCACCCTGTATCTCAAAAGCCGTTTGTCGTAGAGATATGCGGTAAACTGCGTTTTGTTTCTACAAGCTAGGAAGGCCCCTAGAAAACTATTCTCATTTTTCATAAAGTCCCGGGTTCGAATCCAGGAGACAATTATATTTTCTCATAAGTTTACACGGGATTTTCGATTTTTCAGAGTGCAAGGTTTTCTTCCTTCATTCATTAAAATACGTAAATATTGACCGATTTTCTTCGTTTTTGCTTTATTCGACGGCTAAAACTCTACACTATCTTATTCTTGCGATGTTTACATGTTACACGGTCGAATCATTCAGAAATACGCAATTCTTTTCCAAATTTTACGGATATTTCGTACTCTTTCCGGACGTTGTCATTGTTGCCTCCGATTCAATTAATGCCAATCATATCTTCAGATAGGAGAAAGAATAGCGTTATTCGCTTCGCACTTTGTTTAAGCATCGAAATTATTGCTGTAGCAATGTCAACATTTATACATAGCAACATAAATATTTACGGATAATTATTCAGTTAACTGCGTATGGGAAGCGTTTCTAACGATTTAATCAAAGCAGGTGAATCTTCCTATCATCGTTTGAATGCTGGAATCTTATCTCTTCGTAAGTAGAACCATTATATTATACATCCATAATGTTTATTATATGAGAATAGGGACACACGTTTTTTTTAAACACATTACATGGTTATCTTCTCTTCATTGATAATCTACATAAACGGTTGCATTGATTGTTATATAAAAAAGGACATATGTTTGAATAAAAAGAAAAACATAAAAGCTCGCGATCAATTACTGTTTAAGGAAATGCATTTTTAGAGTTAAATGTGAATTATTGAGATCAACTTATTTTACATTCTTCATCATTTTTTATAAATCAATGGAAAATTCACCGCATAAAGATTGCGCGGGATCAGCTAGTAGATTATTAATTCCCATTTAAGAGCATTGGACTCGTTACCATGGTAGTTGATTTTTCATCGTTTAAAATGCCCCTATTTAGCGCGTTTTTCTGATTAAAAACTAATTTTTACGCCAATTCGGAATGGATTTGAATGTAGGTTTCGAAAAAAATAAACTTAATTTTTTCAGCTGTGACACTGTTTATGTCTCTAGTTTTATCTCATTTAACCTTCAACCAGAAGTATCGTTTTTTCGAACGTTATTGGAAGTATCGGTCTTCCAGACCGGTATTGCCCGTTTATACTATTATTGTCAGTATTTCCTAAGACTTTTTCGTCAAAATCATAGGAATAAGACAGTATACATTTTAGCCGTCGAATAAAGTAAAACCGAAGAAAATCGGTCCATATTTAGGTATTTTGATGACGAGGGAGAAAACCCTACACTTTGAAAAATCGAAAATCCCGCGTAAACTTATGGAGTCGAACATGAGAACTTTTCCGAGATATTTTATTTTTCCATGCCATGATTCGTAAATTGACGGTAGGAAAATAAATTTTCATTCTTTTTGGCGTTCTTTGATTCAAGTCCCGAGTTTGTACCATGATTCTAAGTACCGTATATACTCGTGTATAGGACGAGTTTTTACGACCAAATTTTTATTGCAAAAATTGGGGATCGTACTATACACGAGTAATGCATTTGAGGATTTAAAATTCATGTATCTTCACGGGCATTTTCGGTGAAGTTATGCCACCCGCACGCATTCTAATGGTAGGCTAACCTTAACAGTGAGGTCCTTTATCGTTGTTATGTTGCTTCGTGAAGAGTAGAATCTTTTTCATATATACAGCTTCAAATTCACAAATACTTGATATAAGTGACGATTTACGGGCACTTCCTTTCTTGAATTTTATGTATGTCTTTTTACAAGGGATGGATTGGAACGAGTTGGACTAAAAGTATCGTATTATGGAACTTTGACATATAGGAAAAAAGAAATTACTTTGTAATATTCGACAGTCTTTATTGTTTCTTCAATCACACACTGATCGGTTTCCACTACAAAGTCATTCTAAAGGTGTTACGTCGGTTAGTAACACCATTAGAATGATTTTGTAATGGAAACCGGTCGGTGTGTGATTGAAGAAACAATAAAGACTGTGGAATATTACAAAGTAATTTCTTTTTATCCGTTATCCCTACCTATTAAATAGATGAGCGAGTGGAATCATTACGTACGCGGAACGTAATCCAGACGTACTAGAATTGAAACGATTTTATTTCATCTTGTGCAATCATGATTCATATCACTTTTAATTAAATGTTTTAGGAGTAAGATACTTAACTTATCCGAATTTTAGTGTACTCGCAAGAAATACTATTTACGACATTTACGGTCTATTCTATGGCTGTGTGGAAAATCAAGTTGTTCGAATTATCTCGCTCGTAACCATCGAGTCATCGAAACGAAATATATCGACCATGGTGGAAAGCTGGGGTCGTACTATAAACGAGATATATGAAAAAATCAGGTTTTTTCACCAAAAAATCAGGAGTCGTACTATACATGGAGTCGGCATATACACGAGTATATACGGTAATTTAAAATGCAAACGAAAAATAAGCTGCACTCATTCCCCCGGTGTTACGCATGATGACGATCATGATGAGGATGACCACTACGTTTTTATTATATGTAGAGATATAATAATTTCTAGCTTTCCAGTATTTTTCACGTAGTGCACTGATGAAACTAGTAATACTTACCGATTTTTTAGGCACGTGCAATGTAAGCGTAATGTTTTTAGTTAACCCACACAATCTTGAATTTATATATTTTTGGAGACATAAGTAAAAGGAAAGCTACTAGAAATCCGAAACCCAAAATTCTCGCAGTTGCCACAGCACAAAAATAAAAATATCATACCGGTCTGAGAGACCGATACTTCTGGTTGAGGGTTAAAAATGCAATTTTGCAAAGCCTTGCACTGATTTCCATGGCTTTCTTATGGAGGGTAGAAATGAAACAATAGAGTCGAAAAAACTAACCTTAAATGCAACTTTTTAGAATTTAGGATTCTTTTCCGTCGATTGTATCCAATAACCTTTCGTCATGCCAAATTTCATGACTGTGTCCCTTCTAGAAATACCTTAACATGATATCCTATGCAAGAAGCAGATCTTTATAACATCCCTATAAAAACTAATGGTGAATACGATACCTTTTTACCCAATGATATATACATGATAAAAAATTCCACCTCTACAAATTTCTTAGAGAAATTGAAAGGTTCTGAATAAAAATCGTTTACATTAACCTCAGTTGCGACTCCTATCAACATTTCTAACAATAATAAATATAAATCTGCATTATAACACTCCACAAATGGAAATATTCAGAAGAGACGTTTTTATAATCACTTTCTGTTCTGCGCTCTTGCTAATATTCGTAATTTATAAATGTTCACATTATGACATAAGAAGTACAATAATCATAATAACATTTTAATCGAATCCCTCGATAGCAACACCGATTATTACATAAAGGATTACACGTTACCAACTAGATAATTAAATGATCCGTCAGTTCAAAAACAGCAATTCATACCGTTTTAAATATATTCCAAATATTTTATTTATATTAATTTATTTATTTTCTCTTCGAACTATAAGATATTTCGCGCCAACCGCTCCTAGAACACCGTAATATTTGAATTGAATATTAACCATGCATATACACGGAATCAATTTGCGACAGACCAAGTATGTACACTTGGAGATGCAAAACGACTATAAAAGAAATTGGAGAACGTGAGTCGAAGGTTATCCAATTCAAACTGTTCGGAATGAGGTCGGATCTCCTTGAAATTGTATCAGGCAAGGATAGAGCCGGGAAGAAATTAACAGCGTACGAGTGGGGCTGCAAAAGATTTCAGAATCGAACAAATCGTTTTCCTATGGCTTTCCAATCGTGAATGTACTTGGCCATAAGAGAAGTCCTTGTTGAAGAGAAGGGGAGTATCATTCCGTGAGGCGGTGTATAATAGACCTTTCTTCTTCGAAATAAGGTCTCCCAACCATCAAAAATAGCTCTAACGGTAAACTCCTGAATTTATTCAGTAAAAGCTGAAGTTTGGGAGAAAGGCGACCACCACGAAATGAAATCAGGTCAAAATTACTAAATACTGACAAACATCTCAACTCTCATTTCAGATTACATTGTACAGTTTAAGCGAATCGTATAAACGACTACGGCGTGTAAAAAATCGCCGGTTTATTTTAAGGACAATAAAATATGAGCTTTTTGGTACAGTGTATGAGAGAATGCGGCACATACGCCGATTTATAACGCCTATCAAAAGACGATATATATATATATAGTGTTTTGTGACGGTACGCGCCGGTACTGCGTACTGACACCTTTTTTCAGAGCGATGCTGACCACGGACTAATTTCGGTACATTTTCATTTTTGTAATTATTTAAAACCAAGTAACAAACTGCTTCTATAAATGTTAAACATTTTGATTTTTACTATAAACTTTGTTATTAAAAGTTCATCAAAAAGTTAATAGAGAAGGGGGGAGGGTGCAGGAAGAGGTGGAGAGGGGTGGGAGTACCGACACACTTTTTTTCCAAAAAGCACTATATATATATATATGTGTGTGTGTGTGTGTGTGCGTATTTAACTGCTTCTCTGATGAAATCACAGCTTGCAAGAAATATATACGGACATTTGGATTTTTAACTCTAGTTGCCAAAATAAATAATTGCCAGTTTTATCTGGCATAATCGGATATATTCTTTAAAATCATTTTCATTTGTAACTCTACGAATATTCGGGTTGCTCCCGTGGAAATTTCAAAGGGTAAATTAAATGATATGATAGAATTACCACTATTCCGAACTGCAAGATATAAAATAGAGCACCGCTGAAAATTCTTCTCTTCATTATATTAATTACACATTTAATGAATCGAGCTTTTATGCCAGCTGTACGCTATAATTTATCTGTTGCAGCGATAAGCTGCAATATAAATACTAGTATAAAAAACTATATTATCACTTGGAATTTGCTATCAAAATTTAATGTCCTACAGTGGCCATATTTTTGATGTATCAGTTCCGTTGTCTCGATGATTTCAAATAATAAACCCTGTTATCATTTGTTCAACAAATAAGGCTACAATTGAAAAGAATAATCACACCACCAAATCTTAAATGGGACTGAAAAATACAAAAAAATAGCTTAATCTGCTGATGATTAATATAACATTTACACCATACATTGCTATTAACAGGTAACTTTTACTTGCTAATGTTTTTCAAACTGACCGAAAAACAATTATGCTAGCTTAAAATAAATGGGTTTACACGTTTACGATAGGTTGGTTACCAATAAATATACAGTAATACCCCGCTATACGTCGGGATGCGTCCTGAAAAATGCGACTTATAACGAAACAACGTATAGCGAAACAAAGATTCCCATAAGAACTATGATAAAAGTTAGGGGTTACGTTCCTGGCGGATATTTTGTGACATTTGTTTCCCAAATAACACATGTCAATACAGTATATTGGACATACTTTGTTACCACTATGTTTACCACTCATTGCTACTATGGTTTAATATACATTTAATCGTAACAACGAGTAACCGATTGCAATAATAAATTCAGAAATCACCGAAAATAATTGTCTACAGTGTGATGGAGCACAGAAAATGTTTCTTTACTTACACGTACACTGATACGCACTTTAGAGTACTTTTCAAGCAGATTTCGCAATCCAAAGTATATCCAATATCTCATGAGATATCAACGCAAACGTAAACACACAAAATGTTAGACACAACTGTTCACAAAGCTCTCTTATAGCTTACTATCGCTCAGAAATAGGTTTTTACACATCGTCATTAAAATTGGTAGTTCCTTTTATCCCCTGTGTAACCTGTAAACCACCTAACCCACCGTGATCTCTCAAACACATGGCCAGCAAATGTTTATTCTGAGGATGATTTTACACGAATTGATAAACACGAAATTAAATTAATTCATATAAATAATAATAAACATGAAATTAAAAGCCAAATAGAGGGTTTTTATTGTTATAGTTATAATTTACGAGCCGCAATAGGAATTTCTGAAATTTTGCTTTTAGTATTTAACAAACGACGTATATGTGAAGCGACACAACTTATAAAGAAACATGCTCCTTAATTGATTGGCGACGTATATGCGAAAAACGTATAGCGGGGTTTTACTGCACTTATAAACTAGTACTTATAAATGTATTGTAACCGGATTTTAGCAGATATCAACCTTTGGCATTGCTGATTGTAATGACCTTCCGTGCACTTACTCAAGAATCTCGCTATCCTTCACCCACTCTCCTCAAGTCTTTCCTGCTACACCCTCGTATCTATCAACTATGTCCATGAACGATGACCTTGACGTCACAATCACGATTTAACGGTGCATTGAAAAAAAATCAGATGATTTTTCCTTACTATCGAATTTTTAAAGAAATAAACACATTCAACTGCACTACTCTGCCTCGCTATATTCACAGAAACTTATTGATAATTCTATTACTACTATTTCAAATATATCCGAATGAAAAATAATTACAAGTGTTCAAAATCTTTACCCAAACAGAGATAATACAAGAGTGCGCCAACAAACCTCGGCATAACCTTAAATTTTCTTCGTTTACAAGTCTCAAGTTAGCTCAGCAAAAATATACATACTTCCATACGTTCTGGATTTGAAAAGGTGTTGCAACCAGTAATACGAACTACACGTCTAACCTACTGAAACTGTACTAGATAATACGCTAATCAAAATGGAATATTAAAAATGACAAATAAGGGAAAATGACATGCCATGAAATTTCTAACTCAAGCGCCACCAGCATAAACCAAAGCTTGTAAAATCAATATAGTTGGCACAAGAACGAGGAATATTTTTAAAATTATTATTAAAGCGCGCAGTAATTGATCATCTAAAATTTTAAATATTTTCGGATATGGCAATGAATTATGAAACTATGAACAACAGCCTTTTACGTTTAATTCCTCTCTCCATAACGAAAACGGCACGTTAGAAACGTCATTTCCACTTGCTGTTTTAATTGACATTGCGCATGTGAAAAGAAGCTGTGAATGACATGACTAAAGTACAATGTCACATTCAGGAAATGCATATTAAACAATATTTGCGTGAAACGCAATCCTACGTCGTTTTTTAAATGTTGTGTACAACAAAGCTAGGAAAACGTAAAAATATAGCAAAGAGTACTGTATATAGGTCTTCTCTTACTGCTACAAATATTTAAGGTAAAATTTACCAGCTACTATTCCTTTGAGACCCACTGTAGATGATGAAGCAGCCGCCGCCGCGCCAGTTTCTGTCATCCATGGTCGAGGAAACGGGCTTTTGAAAAGCCTTCCTTTAGAATCCATGGTAAATTAACTCTTAGGTTAAACTCCTTCCGAGTACTACAATTGTTTTCAAGATCTTTTCTTGCCACCTAAATTACTCAATCCCATCACACTCCCGAGCTGTCGAGATACACCGACGACAAAAATAAGGGGATTTCACTGTATGACTGTCCCTATCATTCGGTGAATGATTGGTTTGATCGGTGTGATTTGTCGTGCTAGAAATCGAATGTTTCCATTGCGATACATCGTTGTAAGCGATTTATACAAAACAAACGATTATGAAATCTTTCGGTATCGTCTGCTGAAAACTCATTTATATCTGTTTGAATGAATTTCAAAAAGAAACATTAAGGAGACTATGTTGAAATTTTTATTTTGGCTTATTCGATAAAAGATAATTTACTCCGCAGCATCTTTATCAGAAGCTAAATATGTTAGATATCATTTTGGATTAAAGATGTTTTTGTGAAGTCATCTTATTAAGAAGGATATTGTGCGTGAAATCTTCTAAGATCAGTGGCGTGTCCAGGAATTTGTCGGGGGGGGGGTTTGAACCCGAACTCGAGAGGGAGGGGGTTGAAGCTAAACCCCATGATACTTTTTTTTAGTGATTCGCGAGCGTGAAGGAAATTTTTGAATCGAGAGAGGGGTTATGATCCCCCAAAACCCCCTCCTGGATACGCCACTGCCTAAGATGATGAATATATTAATATTATTAATTTTCAGTTGTAAATCAATTTTAGAGCATATACAATTATATATTTTAACTTCTCTGTAGCGGAGCAATGAAACGACTCCTAAAGAAATGGCATGATTACAAATACAGATTTGTACCTTGGATTGCCATGAATATCCAAAAAAGGTGAGTAATTGGCACTATAAAAATGCTTGAATTATAGGCTATTTGATTTTGAACCTTCATAATTTAGTAATGTATACACTACTAAATGCTAAACTTTCCGTATAAAGGAGATTATTTCGTATTTCATTGTCTTCTCCCATTCGTAGGTTTTTGTGGTATATCCATCCCGTAATTACTTGTTACTTAATGTTCACTCTTCCAAATTTAAAATATCTTTACTTTTAAAATCTCGAAATTACCTAAATAGTGTTCGGATTCTTAATGGACTAAAGTCCGTATTCTGTAAAAATCTGCCAACTCTAATATTGAAATGCACCAGCATTTTTTGCTATCAGAAATTTTTACTCGCATCAAAAACCTCACCAAACTATGAACATAATTAGCTTTTTACTCGCGTTACAAACTTTTCTTTGTAGGGACCACTCACTTTTATTGTATTTCAGCACATTCCAATAATCTAATGGCACTCCATCCTTAAATTTTTTTGAAAATCATTATTTGAAGATCATCATGGGGAATCAAAGAAATCGGTTGAAATTTTTAATATTTCCAGGGATTTTAATATTCAAAACAAATAATTTTCTCTTGAATGACTACAATAATCTGATGCTGTAATTTTATGATTTAAATATTGCAGTTGATTCTGTTGACCTAATTGTATACATTTTCAAAAATTGATACAGTAGTCATAGAATGAGCGATTTAATGTTATTAACGGATTCTAAAATCATTTGTAGTTTATTTAAATTATTTCCTCATCGAGCAACATTAGCTGTAGTGTGTGACTAAGTTTGATAATTAATGTCGCTCTTATTAGGCGGTGAATTAACTTTAAAAGTACTCAGATAATTGTGGTAATGGTACAGCTGATAAAATAGTAACAGCAGTTAATCAACTTGTCATTTAAAACTAATATTCTCAAATCGTTGTGTTTTGATTACTTATGTTTATCCTGCAGGCCATCTCGTATAGTCCAATCAAAAGAGGAAGATAAGATCATTTCTGACAATGAAGTTATTAACTCACTCCTTCGATTATTGCCTCAATTTTACAAGAGTAATGAGCATATGAAAGACACTTTGGTAACTGCTAAAAACAGTGAGGTATTTTTCCATTTAATGTTATGACTTTAAAAATTTTTTTGCATACAATTCAAACAAAAGAAAGTATGAGGATAAATGAGAGAATTAGAACTAGAAATTCTTCCATTCACAAATTTTTGTAAAATTAAAAATCAAGTTGTATTTTTACTCAAAAATTACTAATTTTGATGAAGGTGGAAACTAATAAATGTGCTATTGAAATAACACATTAGATATAAGAGACAAATAAATTACATCAATTTAAGAATATTTTTATTAACATCCCTCTTATGAGTGGTAATTCATATGTTAAGAATTATGTACACAGTTTTGGCACCGATGAAATATTGTTATTTTTCAATATTAAAGGTGATGACTAAGGTACTTGGTTTTACTGTAAACCGAGCACCTAGCAGGTTATCTGGCATGCAAGGCACTGGTTTGGGTGTGTTTGTCCGGAATGGGGTTGCTCCAAAGGGTTCTCTGGTGGCACTTTACCCTGGTAAGCTGTAAACTGTATTTAATCCTCGTGGACTGAAAATAATGATATCATATAAACCCAGAGTACAATCAGTGATTTGACTCATTTACTCTGCATGATCATATCCAGTGCATCACAAAGTTGAAAATTTCAATTATTTTTTTGTTTGGTTTTATTTTGTAGGCACTATATATCGCCAATATGAACCTATACTTATTCAGTCTTTGGGAAACCCATTCATCTTTCGATGCCTTGATGGAATCCACATAGATGGAAAAGATACAGGCATATCCAAGGCTATATATAAGTACAAAATTAATTTTTTAATTGTTATTTACAGCTCTTTCACTTTACGGTGGCAGTGGGCAATAGCCAACCAACGGGGTTTGGTGTAAATTACCTTACATCCACCACATTTCCCGGTTAATTGCAAATTGCTTCCCCAAAGATAAATTGCAAACAGCTTTCTATACCCTCAATAATCTAGGAAAAATATTTTCTAACCATAAAGATAAGGTTGACCATTTATTTAGGAGCGGTGTCTATAAACTGTCATGTAATGACTGTAATGCCATTTACATTGGGCAAACGGAGAAATTTCCACGTTAGGACCACCGAACATAAAAAATCTTTCTTACAAAATTCTGTCAAATCACACTTTGTCAAACACTTACTCGAATTCAGCCATTCTTCCAACTTTAACCCGGAGGTAATCCATTTCGCAACTAAAGGTCCCAGTTTAAATCTTTTAGAACAGCTGGAAATACTTTTACACTACAATGATAACACACTCAACCTCGTTAACGAACTTATTTCCCCCACCCACTCTCCCTTGCTTACTTTGTTTCTCTCTAACACCCACCCCTCCTCAATACCTTGATTCAGCCGCCCCCCCCCCCCCACTCCCCTCAGATTCCGTATATATTTGTGTTGCTTCTTGATTTTGTAGCTGATGATGACTAGATATTAGTCGAAACCGGTCGTTTTTTCTGTTAATAAAAGTGGAACTTTTACTAAGTTATCCTTCTCATTCTTTTTTTATTGAAATCAATAGTAAAAATAAAGTACATTAAAATCAGCTGCCGTTTTTAATCATACGGGCAGACAGAAATGAAATCCTATGCATTAACATTCCCCTTGGTGCTCCCCACAATCATGCCAAATTTGTTCAGAATCGGTTAAGAATTGTGGGTGTGCATAAAGGAACAGACAGACAGACTTACTAAAATATAGTGGTGAGATTATTGAATATGTAGTAATAATAAATTGGTCATCTTGATGTAAAGTCTTCTTAAAGATTAATATTGATTATGCATATGTTTGTCCTCATCCAGATTATTGCTGTAAGTCAAACTGTTAAAAGCTTATCATGATTTCTGTATTGGAGAAAATGTATTTCAAATTCAATTTTTTTTGCACTTTTATATTGTTGGC
The DNA here is from genome assembly GCA_036926305.1 of Uropetala carovei. Taxonomy (NCBI): domain Eukaryota; kingdom Metazoa; phylum Arthropoda; class Insecta; order Odonata; family Petaluridae; genus Uropetala; species Uropetala carovei. The sequence continues at coordinate 397,734 of JAXCHB010000356.1, forward strand.
ATAATTCTAACCTATTTGTTTGTACATCTCTATCTTTTTTATCTTATTATTTGCTTGTTTTAATTTAATGTTGTGTTGATGTTTTATAAAGCCACACCATTGTTATTTTGTGTACTTCTTAAAATTCACCTTAATATCTCATTTGCACACTTAATTGTCAATCAGATGGCCTCAGTAAAAGTGTCCAAATCATAACTATCTACTAGACAGGCTTTATAAAGAGGCCTCTTATAATAATTGGAATGGTTTGTAAGTTAGTGGTAAAGTCCTTAGGCATTCCAGCTTATCAGGTTCTGTAATAAACAGGAGTGAATTTCTGTCTTTGGTCAAATTTTTTCCTCATAAAAATATAGTATGCGAATTGTTACAGGATATAATGACTGTCATAATTTATTTATGAACCTTGCAATTTGTTATTCTCTTCCAATAAAGGTCATGCGTGAGAAGGGACAGTATTGGTGGTCTCCATACCTCAGATATGTCATGGCTTACTCAGGATCCCATTAATCCAATGAATGTTGGACAATATGTAAATAATCAAAGTAAAGGTAATCTGAATTTGTATAGAGCAGAGATTATAAGATCATCCTGGTTTCCATCCCATAAATTATGGTGAAAAAAATGCATATATGTACATAGACTAAGAAATATCCTAAACCAAAAAGATAATATGTTATCTTTAAAAATGTACTTTTTATCAATTTTAGTTTAAACACAAAATATTCTCATTTCTTTCTGACAATTTTATTTCATTTTCTGTATATTATTTTATAAACACTACCATATATATTCATGATTAACATGCAATTTGAATACCAAATTTTTGGGTCATAAAGTAGGTGTGTGTGCATTATACACGTAACACTTTTGCCCACTTAAAATTGCAAATTAAAGTGAACCTACCTCACACCAGATTCTCGCTTTTTGGGTGAATTAAGGGGAAAACCATAATAATTATTGATAATCCAGGTTATACATATATTAATTATATGTATACAACACCTAATTACTTCTATACAGTTATAATTCCATCCTCTCCAAATATTCTGCATTTCACTATCTCATCAGCTGATTGGACGGGCGGTCGCCCCTCCACCTATCGAATCCGCCCCTGCCAACTGCCCTATATTTTGAAAATCCCTACCCCTATAAGAATCCTTTTTTCCCTTGCTATAAAGATCTAATCTGCGACGTATAATTGAGGATTTTTGGGCGGAATAAATTTAAGAAAGCGCCCAGTGGAGTGCAATGGGGTTATCCAAGGAGGGGGCAATTGCCCCCCCCCCCCCCTCCCCTGGATCCGCCACTGGCTGATTGCTGTAATTTTTGCAAAATCGCTAGATATAGACTTCCTGCTAAACACACATCAAAAACAAAAAACAGAATAAGCAAATTGAAATAATTTTATTTAGTTAATGATTCTAGTATGCACAATTAACAATAGTATAAGTTATTTAAAACCCATAGAATAATGTGTATGAACTTCATCTTACCTGTCGTATTTCCTGTTTTCAGAGTTGTTTGTTGAATTTTTGCATTATTCCTTCTATTAAATAGTTTTAGAATGAGACAGGAAAGAGAGAACCACAATCCACTATAAATCAAAATTTGATCTGTTTTATAGATCCCTATTTGTCTCATTTAAAAGGATTGGCAGCAGTGGCACTGCGGTTTTCTACGTGGCATCAGTTTGGGCAACGTACTGTATGAAGTAGCTGCCATCTCAACTCAATTGATTTTATTATTGATGATACCTCTCTAAGTTGTAATGTGGAGCTTATTGGATGTAATATTTTTGGGCAAGTCCAAGCATTTTAAAATTGTTAACTGGCGATAATTTAATATATTTATTTATGGTACTCTAGTTAATACTTAACATGATGATATAATTTTATTCTTATACCCCACAAAAATCAAGGATGTGCGTTATACATGGGTATAAGAAAAAGTCAGGATTTTTTGGTAAAAAGTACGGGTGCGTGTTATACACAAGAGCACGCTATACACGAGTATATTTAGTAATTATGTAATTTTTTGAGGTTATCTTAAGAAACTCAAGTTATGAGAATTCTATTTGTCTCTTGCTTATACTTTCTAGCCAATGAAAAACTAAAAATAATCTCTTTATTGTCTTACAATTAGTAGATCTGGTAACCATCCTTTTTGTCTCTCCTTGTAAAGAATAGCCAGTATATAGCTTCTTTACTAACATAAGTTTTAATTTAGTGAAAATACGCACACTCACATGAAGAACTGCAAATACTCAATACTGATGCAACAATTACTAAAGCGATGTACAATTTGATAAATACAAGTACTCAAAGCCACGGTTGTTATTATCACAAACTTTAAATCCTAAGTATGTAATTTTTCTGTCAGTACAATATTCTTTTAGTATGTCAGCTTATATTTGAATAAATATGCTATATTATTATTAATGCTGCTATTCAGTTACAAAACAAAATGAGGTAACATTTAAGTTGAGATAATTAAATTCACGGTCAGATATATGAGGAATTCACTTTAATTAAAAAATTTATGCTAAATAATATTTTATAATTATTCTTATTCCAATCCAAACCTATTTCAGGTTTTTCTTGCAATGTAGCCTACCAGGAAGTTGAAGTGCCTGATGATGGATCTGTCCTCTCCTTGCCTTTGCTGTCCTTACTGCCCAATGCTTTTTATTCAGTCAATTTTTCTGACTCGTCTTTTAACGTTAAGAGGAAAAGAAGGCTGATTGCTCTAATTTCAGTGATAGATATACCGGAAGATACAGAAGTATTATCTTCCTACTACACTCTTGTTCATTAGTGTATAATGAACTCTGGAATTGTAAGCAAAGCTGCCAAACTAGAATCTAATTTAAAATTTTTAATATGGCAATCAATATTTAATAACAGATTGTAGTTGACTTACTTGTAATTATTATTAGGTCACTTTCAGAGACTGTTTATTGTGTAGTTATTACTGTATACACTAATTAAACATTTTTATAGTTTTCTAAATTAAGAATTTTTATACTTCCATATCTTACTCATTATAGCATTCCCAAAAAATAATACAGCAGGCCATCTCTGTCAATTTTCTATCAACAATAAAAATGTTGGTAGTATATAGGCAACTGGTACATAACCAGTTGTCAGCTGTTCTGGACCCTTATTTATGTATAGAGGTTAGTTTTTAAATACATGTTATGTACTATATGATCTGCCAATGGAGAAAAACTGAAGATGTAAGCTTGGTCCAGGTTAGCTGTACAAATTTTGAAGCAATTTTTTATGTTGTAGGTCATCCTTATTAACTTTCACGAATAAGTTTATCTTAAATGTTAGATTTAACTGTTATCATGCCATAATATTTTCTTTAAATGTTGCCAAATATGTACAGACAGTTTGTCCTATATAACAACCAGGGTAAATTTCCCAAAACCCATTAAAGAGCAACTGAAGTGTTTTCAATTCTCATAAATCCCAATTCACCAAACACCACCTGGATTTCAACCTTTCCTTTGTCCATATACCAGGGCGGTTTAAGGTTCACCTGCACTTTTATTTATAAACTAGCAACCAGTCGTATTAGATAATAGGGACTTTGCTCACAAATGCTGGCAACACTGCCAGACATGATGTCACACACTGATTTAGTTTGCAATAAGACATGATGGTATAAACAATATGGCGTCCTGTGCTGGAACAGCGATGTGTTATCAAGTTTTTGGTGAAAGAAGGGACTAAACCAGGTGAAATTTACACAAGATTGTCGGAGCAGTTCGGAGAAGAATGTCTTTCACGAAGATCAGTGTATAATTGGGCAGAAGAATTCAAAAACGGTCGCGAATCAGTAGGTGATTTGGAGCGTGCACATGCGAGACCGATTGCAGTAACAGAACAGACCATTTTCTGGGACTGGCGTGGCCTTATTCATGTGGATTTTCTTCAGGCTGGTATAACAATGAATGCTGCATACTATAGTGACCTTCTTCATGGTACTGTGAAGGAAGCCATACGCAAACGTCGTCCAGGTCTGCTGTCACGAGAGGTAGCCCTGTTGCACGATAATGCTCGTTCGCAAACGGCCAATCTCACCACTTCAACTTTTGCAACAATGTCATGGGAAGTGCTAAATCATCCCCCTTATTCCTCAGATTTATCGCCATGTGATTATCATTTCTTTGGTATTCTCAAAGAGTCCCTCGGCGATTGAAAATTCAATGATATGGAAGAAGAGAAAACTATTGTCCTCCAGTGGCTACGTAGACATCCTAAAGATTTCTACCATGCAGATATATACGCACTTCCTCGTCGATGGGATAAATGTATTAATGTAGCAGGAGATTATATTGAAGAATAAACAAGTTTGTTACTGGCTTTACGCTGTTTTATCCGGTTGACACATAAAAGTGCAGGTGAACCTTGAACCACCCTCGTAGAAAAATAAATGATCGAGACTCAATCATTTAGAACAAATGAAAATTCTTTTCCATCTTAAAAACAAGCCCAATGACATTAATGACCATCTCTTCCCTGCTGCTTTCTTCCATTTTCCTCTTAATGACCAATACCGCAAACTGCTTTCCTCCTACCCCTATCATTTCCCAAACTGTCTCTTAAGTGCTCCCCTTACTCTTTCCTTCCCCCTACTCATTTCCTATACAGGGCGTAACAAAACTATACCGACAAATTTCGGATGGTTAACAGAGCAGCTTTATCAGGATTTCCTGGAGCAGACACTGCCTGAATTGCTGTACCTCTCCAAATCTGCAGGAATGTGGTTTTTGCATGATGGTACACCTGCACATTTTAGCTTGGTGGTACATGAGCACTTGGATGCTGCCTACACTGATGTGAGCGGTGTATAGGTAATGGAGGCTGTTTCATGGCCACCATGTTCACCAGACCTTAACTCCTTGGACTTCTTTCTCTGGAACCATCTTAAAAGTCTTATGTATGAGATCCCGATTGAAGAAGGTAGGCTTGTCTAGTTTTGTTAAGTGTTCTTCAACAAACCCAAAAGTAATGACCAAGAGTACTATCAAACTAGGGCAGTAATAAAAGTTCTATGGGAAAGCCTCATCTTCTCTCTCAGCAATTGGTGCCAAAAACTTAAATCCATTCTAGGTAATATTAGTGTAAAATGTGAGAAAACTCGATCATCTCTCATTTCTTCATGTTTTATGCATATAAGTGATAAAAATTCAGCGCATAAAAATGTACATTACAGCAGGTTAAGGTACTCTAAAAATTTCAACGAATTTAAGGAAACGTTCCAACTTAATAGTAATAAACAAAATTTCAACCAGGAACCCATATAAATAATTATTTCACTAGTAACCTATTCAATTCTTGAGAAAATATACATGAATTTTATCGTTTTTTCTGTAACTCAAAATGTATGCAAAATTCTTCCCCTAAAACAACGCACAAATCTTTTTTTTTAAATTTCCTAAGTAGAACTCTAGTTTTTATAGGATAACTAAGACCACATTACAAAAGAAAAAGTTATCATTTAAAGTAAGTTTAATTTGATCTAAAAATAAAAGCATCGCTGGAATATTTCATTTAAAAAAACTTCCTTATTTTACACAGAAAAATAATCAATCTCATAGTTTCTCGCTTTTGAGCTGTGAAGCACAGATTCTTCAAAGAATATCACACACAATTCCAGCGTTCAAAAGTTTCCAGATTCAGAAATTATCCTCTCTTAATCACAAGCCAGCCATTTTTGCTGCTTTACGTGCCATGTATCTTTGCAATGCTGCCTCAAATACTGGACCAACAGTTTTCTTTTCCCATATGTTCGGTTTAGGTTCTTCAGGTACCTTTTCATCAATCACCTCGCTTGCAGCAGCAACATTACCATCCTCAGCCTTCTGTTCCACATCACCTTCATTCATATTTTCAGGGTCTGGTTTTTTCTTCGACTCGCTTGATACCTTATCTGATTTCTGCTCTTCACTTTCTTCCCCTCTGACCTTCGTGGCATTTTCTTCTTCTCCTGGTTTTGATTTGCCATCTTGGTCCTCATCGCCACTGCCTTCACTGCTGCTGCTGCTGCTGCCATCACTGCTGCTTCCCGAGCTACTCTCGCTACTGCTGCTGTCACTATCACCATCAGTTCTTTCCTCTGCTTTACTTTTCTTTCCCTCCCCCCCACCTCTTTCACTTTCCGATGAGCTGGACACTTTCCTTTTTCGGTATTGACGCTCTTCAACTTTTGTCATTTCTGGTCCTCCTCCACCAGATCCTTCTGGGGTAAGAGCAGGTTTTTCTAATTCTTCAGGCACACCTCCATCCTGCTTATTATTCTCTTCGGTATTATTTTCCTCTTTTATTTTCACTGTTGGTGGTTCAGGTTCATCTTTGTCACAAACTTTTTGGCGGTACAAATGTCGATAAAATCCACTAAGGTCCTTCTGCTTAGCAACATCAGTCAGCTCTATAAAGTGGGTAAAATTATTTTAAATAATACAATATAAACAACCATGAAAATATATTACTAAATACTTCAACTTCAAAAAAATTCAGAGATCAACAACATTAAGTCCCTTAATCTAACACTTTTGTATTAGATCAAAAAAGGAACAAGTAATATACTTGACCTTCATATTATGCATATTCATGTTAAGATGAAAAGTTTGCCTACCAAGCATTAATATTAACATTGCTATCAATAGGAATAAGGTACGGTTATAATAATAAATTGTTATACACCTTCTATTCTGTCTTCCATTCTTTCTTGTTCATCCATAGCTTGGAATTCCTCTAACTTTTTCCTATAGGCAGATGTTACGAATGATTCCTTGTCTTTAAATTCTTCGCCTTCAGCTTCCCTTTCTTTCTGAACTTTACGTTCTGTCCGCCTTTCCTGCTCCATTTTACGCCTTTCTGCTGTAGCTAACAACACTTGAATGTATTTTGGCTAAAAATCGTTAAGAAATATGATTTTTAATGTTAATCAATACACATTGGTTGTACTTCAAATTATAGTCGAATAAATATTGATATAACTTAGACTAAATAATACCGACAAATACCTTTTTTTCAGGATCCTTTTTCTTAATCTTTTGCTGCAATTTCTTCTCTTCCATTTCATCGTAAACTTCATCATACTGGTAAACAGTTGGGTCTTGTTCCAAAGCCTTTTTAATATCTAACTTAGTTTGTCTCTTTTGGACACTTTCATTCTGCAAGTACATTCTTATCTTATCATTACATATTCAAAACCTTTTCGAATGATGTTTACTGTTTTTTATTGTTTGTACAAAAATTCACACTGGAATACAAGTACTTTAAAAATTCCTTAAATTCTAGTATGTGTACGGAAAATTACATACCTTAAAGGCTCTTCCCACCCAATTCCCACCCTCTCCTGAGTCAGACTCACTATCATCACCAAAAATCGAGTGTCTTGGTTGCAGGGGTTTCGTTGTCTTTTTTGGAACAAGTAATCCATATCTAAAAAAATATTTCGATACATAATAATACCCCAAACAGCCAGTTTTATTCAACATTACGATTAAAATTTGACAAGTTTCGAAGAATTAAAACTGAAATTAATAATACATACTGCTTTCCGGGGTCAGTCATCCCGTAATTATAGAAACTAAACGGTGGTATCGTTTAAACTAGCATTATTTGTTTTAATTATTAAGAACTGTCAAAGTTGTCTAAAGACACACTTCCTTTATGCCTCGTCCTCACATCCCTTAATATTCTATACTTAATCGAATAAAATGGATCGATAACGTCTTACTTCCGCAAAAAATGTTTTAAATGTTTTTCCAACAGGCACAGAACGACTACACGTATTAAAGTCTTTGCAGCGTATATCGAAACATAATCGCACGACATCGATGTTTACATCACGAATAGTTATCGATTTATACCTGTAATATCGAATGTTATAGGTGTACATGGCCTAACTCGCTATCGATCGCTGTCAAGTATATCGTATTTGAATATTTGGGAAGGCAAAGTAGAAGTATATAGTATAAATAAATTTACGTTTTGACCCTGATAATCTTTTGCGAACATGACTGCATCCTATTCTTTGAATTCTAAGAAGCAAAAGGAAGTGGAATATCAGGAAAAGTTGAAATTGCTGGATCAAGAATTAATGTCTTTTTACCAGTATTGTCAACAAGCTGGTTTTTCCGAATCTGAAATGGATAAAATATGTGCCCCATTGGTTGAAACGATCAGAAAAACATATTTGAAGAAGGTTTTGAAGGTTACTTGCATTATTTTATTATTTTTGAGTTCCATTTACGCAGCCACCAAGGTTGGGATTGTGAATGTGCACTTGACTGCTCTCAGCAGAATTTTAATGATAAAGGTACGTCATATCATTGTGTCCCAATACTAAACCGTGCAATTCAGCACTAATATTATAATTTTCCGTTGATTTGGAATTTCTACGCTTTGATAAATAAAAACCATTTCATTTTGTTTAGATTATTCCATTTTGGGATTGGACCCCACTGTTTTATCAGTCGTGTTTGATTTCAAATCCATTTTACGGAGAATTTTCCTTGACGGAAGAGGACTGCGTGGTAAGCTGTTAGCAACCGATGAACCTGTTTGAACAGATTGTAATGTTTGGATATTTTTAATATAAAAAAGTAATTTCTTTTTCTGAAAAATAATTATTTTCGTATCGCTACATCTGAGTAGTAAAAATTTAAAGCTGCATTTTTAATGGATGAGTTTCTCTGATAAATGTTTTTCCTTATTTACTTCCAGTCTTGTGAAACACTGGAATATATTGACCGTCTTGCGGACGTTAACTACGATCAACTATTGGAGGGTTATCTACAACGGGATGCTCCACTAATAGTTACTGATGCTATGGATTCTTGGCCTCTTATGCATACCAATGATTTCTGGTTTGAAAATATCACCCAGGTGATTACATATAATTTAATGGGAGTCATTTACGCTAAATGAAATAAACCATTAAAATTTTGTTATATGTTCATGTGTTGACTTCAGTTTGTGACCACTCTTAGAAGTGAACACACTTGATTTTTGTTCAAACGAATGTGCTGTCAGAGGTAAGCTGTTTCAAATTTTCTATTTTCGTCTGATTTATTTGAGAGGATTCCGTGCTCCTTCTGTCTATTGGCATGAAAGTATTAACTTTTTACTTTCTTCATGTATTCTCTGTCATTCAATACAGGCATTTTTCAGGAAGTTTTAAAATCTATTTTTGATAGTAGAATTTCCTAATTAAATGATTTCTTAAAAATATTTTGCGAACTACTTCCATGTTTTTATTTTAAAAACACATTCTTAAACTTTTGTCAGTAACACTAATGGGCATGATTATAGTATTCATCTAATTACTTAATAAAACTGGAAATTGTTACATAAACATACAAATATACAAGTTATTTCAAAATTAATACAGCCATATCTTGCTTTACGTGACAGATAGATACCTGAAAATTTTGTGTAGCAAATTTGCGCAAAACAGGGTCATCATGTGAATGAGAATAGGTTCCATATACACAATAAATAAAATGTAATATTAATAAAAATACACTGTTAACCTGAAAATCAGCTTCTTTTATGTTTCTATCCATCAATGCCAGATGTAAGTCTTTACATTTTTTCAATAACTTATCTTCATCATTAATTTAAAAATGGTATAGAAAACTAAAAACTTCATTATATGTATTCAGACAAAAATGTAAATGTTTCCTGTATGAAAGACATTCTAAACAAATCAGTGAGGAACTTTTAATCGGAAAGTCACCTTTCTTTAGAAATAATAATTTCAGAATGTCTCAATCGTGTGATAAAAATAGAGTTCTGTCCTGGGGATTTCTATTATAACATAGATGTGCCACATACTGTCTATAAATGGGGATCCAAAGTCAATTATGTTGAAGTAAATATGGAATTTCTAATGCATTTATGGTTAGGCTGCATCAGTTGTTGGCCACCATTGATTATTTGTACACCTGTAAGGCACGGGTCTGCTTCACGTCATAGCAAATCTGATTAAAACGGTTGCGCAAAGCGAGGTATGACTGTATATCATTTCTCTCTTTAGAAGTGCTGTAACAAACAGTGAATGGGGTATATCTTGATTTATCCTTCAACGTCTGATCATTGTCTTATTTTCTCAAACTTCCTAGCTTTACTTACAAGATGAGAAATTAAGGGACACTGTCCCTTGCATCATGACAACTAAAGCTTTACTTACAAGATGAGAAATTAAGGGACACTGTCCCTTGCATCATGACAACTAACATCAGGACTGGCTCCTCTGACCTTCATGCCTTTCTTAAAAAAATACACAGTCCTAAAGTAGACCGGTGGTTTGTTCACTGGTGAGTGCTTTGTATTTTTAAACCCTCTGATTAACGTTTATATTTTAATCTCCTGTGAAAGGCTGCTGTGGGCTTTGTTGTTTGTTTTTAATTGATGTTGCTTGAATGATTGCCCTTTTTTATCCTGTCATTATATCTTTCCATCTATTTGTTTAGGGTAGTATTCACTTGTCAACTCCATAATGGCATAATAATATTTTTTGGGGGTAAAAGGTGGTTCAGTAGTTTTGCACTTTGCAGTGTAGGTATATTCTTATTTCAGAGCAATTGTTTGTTGTAATTGTTAGTCCTTTTAGCCAGTTAGACTCAGGAACATTACGATTTAACTGGATTCTCGAGGTATAAGAAGGGAACGTTGGAGGAAATGCCAGGATCAGTTATAGCTCTTTACTTAGCCATCTTTACACACTCCCTACTCGCCTCCGACTACCAACTCACTAGTCTCCTTCACCGTACTCCCAGTCACACGTCTATTGCTGACTTGCATTCCCGTGCATAGGTGCAGTCTCAGCTGAAGGAAGTAGGAGAGTGGGGTAGAAAGGAATGTCGGACATAGCAAATGACAGGAAATGGCATATCAAAAGGGGAATAAAGGAGTAGGGTGCCAACTAGGCAATTTAGTACTTACATAACTATTACTTTTATAAGATAAGCATAAAGTATCTTGTCATAATTAGTTAATCTATTAAATTAACTTGTGGCTGAATGTTCTTTTGTTAATTACAATGTAAAATTAGCAATACCTCTTCCTTATCTTGGTTTATTACTGTATTTTTTGGACTATAAGATGCGTTATTTTCTTGAACAATGACTCCCAAAATCAGCCTACATTTTATAGACAGTAATTATTACTGTATTCAGTACTGGCACTCACAAACCCACTGATATAATTGACAGTTATTCGTCGAAAAAACATTAAAATTATTTTATCAATAATTAATAGAGAAGAAATCTATAATATAATTGGCATAGGATTCTTGTTTTCTTGTCTACACACTTTTGCAGCCACTCTCTAGACACGATTTAAGATAATTTCCTAGTAGGTACGAGTTTGAAATTTGGCAGGAATGTATAAATCATGCATTAAAAGGCAATGACAAAAAAAATCCCGGGTTCGACTCCAGGAGATCATTTCTGTTTCCCATAAGATAAAATGTAAAATGCGATCCTTTGACCTGCAGACTTTCACTCCTTTGCAAATTAAAATTAGAATAAAATTAAGTAAAAGAACATTTTTAGTGTAGACATACTTTTAGTTAAAACCACTCAAAGAAAGAAAATAATTTTTTCCTGCACAAAAAATATTATTAAAAAATTTGTATGCATCGCAAAATTGAGTGGCATTAATATGAGTATATGTTAAGTAAGTGGCCAACAATAAGAACTAATTTATGAGGAAGTTGAAATATAAAAATTAGAATAGAAAAAAGCCACCCACTTTTACAAAGCATACGAATTTTTTAATAATATTTTTTGTCCAGGAAAAAATTATTTTCTACCTTTGAGTGCAGTTTTAAGTAAAAGTATGTATACTCGTACACTAAAAATGTTTTTTTACTTAATTTTATTTTTATCTTCTTCATGTAATAACTGTTATTAATAATGCATTTTTTACATGCATGAGAAGTAATTATGGAATATAGAATTTAATAAATTTGAAATAATTGTTGCAGTGCAGGACAAATGCTTAACAAAATTGTTGTTAGAACACAAAGAAGAAATAGTTCAGAATAATGGAATAATCGATCTAATATAATTTGCTTGGTTTGTTGTAAACTCTTATTCTGAATTTTCGTGGTTGAATGACAGCCAATCAGGATTCACAACACCATTATGAAATTAGAGAACATCTGCGGAGATATCTGTCAGCCTTGGTAGATGGATGGTTAGCATATATGAGGCAGTAACCAAGGTCGCAGGTTCAAATCCTTCCTAGGGCGTGGATGTTTGTGTTTGTCAGGTTTATATGGAAGAATGGACATTGATGTTTAAAATATTGACCTAATAAAGACTGCTTATTATTTTTTTTATTATTATATCTCACACGACAAACACGTGAACAAGCGTTGCAAAGATGGCAACTTAATGTGGAACTACAAGCAAATATTTAATATGAATGTATTATATTTGAAATGTCTCGCTTACTGAATGATTTGAATGATCGTAATCCTCCCATTAATTTTAACGGGCAATTATACTAGGTGTGTAAAATTATTTACATTAAATATTTTATTTTTCAAATCATAATATAAATTTAGGTCAGGTATGGTAATTTATTTACATTAAAAGTTTTATTTTTCAAATATTAATATAAATTTAGGGCAGATATGGTAAATTATTTACATTAAAAGTTTTATTTTTCAAATAGCAATATAAATTTAGGGCTAGGGCTGTTCTTCCGTATCGTCCCTTTTATCTTTTGGACCTATATTATAGTATAAGTATAGGCAAAGTATGGGTTAGGACAATATGTTGCCTTTTCACGGTTTCCTTGCTTACAAGGCATAAAAGTAAACATTTCAGAAAGGCATAACTACACAAGAAATGAAGCTGGATTTGGTGAAAGGAAAGGAAATAAAATTATGGTAATATTTGAATTTAATATGCTTGGAAACAGATTGTTTACAAACAAATTTGGTTAATTGTTAAGAAAAGTTAAGTGAAAAAGTAATCTTTATAGGTGATTTTAAGTTTTTCATAAACTAAAATTTTTTTTTATATCTCACATATGCCCTAGAATTGGCAGCAAAAGTAGATTCACTAAATCCGTTGAAATTCAACGGGCACTTACACTAGTAGAATAATAAAAGAATAGAATATAGAATGAGAGAATAATAGAAAAATTTATGTTTTATCTGACTGATGAACTTTTCACTGAATAATATTTTTGATTTAACAAAACTTCAGATGACGTGAGAGTATGGAACTCAAAATTCAAAATAATGTTATCATACCTAAATTTCTGAAGTGAGAACAGTTGCAGATATTCTTCCATGAAAGAGAATGAATGTATGTTCACTATAATAATTTACTAATGTTGTTTACTTTGGTTGCTATGAAAATAATTTCTCTTACCTTCTTACTTCTTCCCCCCCTCTCTCACTCTCTCATATATTAAAAGCATTCAAAGCATCTTTATATCCACAAAGATTGAAATAACAATATGATATTGAGGTCTAACAATGGAATTGGTGGGCAAGGCAACATCCCGTTAAAATTGCAAGATTTCCTCCAACGGTGTGAATTAAATGTTTAAATTGAGCGATTTTGAACTATAGGCAGAAAAAGATGAACAGAATAAGAAACTTTATAATGTTTTCTTCAAAATGGTTCATATCCAAAGATTGCTGGTCAATTTTTTTATAATTTTAATCTCAAAAAGAATGAAATCCTACACGTCGATAAGTCAATTTTTACGTGTTAAACTTTCAAGCTTCTCTGTGTTTATTATTTAAAATGCTGGAAACATGCCTATTGAATAGCGCACATTCCAAGAGCCCAATGAATAATACTGCCCAGTGCATGCAGGGCACATTTAACTATACAAATTTCAAAGCAATTATGAGGTGTTGTTTGCCACAAAAGCAATATTAAAAGCATGCCTTATGGTCATGTCTTGCCTTTCCATCCATCCATCTGTCACGACTTTCATCTCCTAAACTGCTTTTGATTAAATTAAATATGAGTGATCCTTATTAAAATTTATGGGCAAAAAACAATTTTGATCTGGATCTGTCAATTAAAGCTTCTATTTTGCATATCTTGCTAAATGTCATCCATCAAGCAATAGTTAAATACCATATTTCCTCCCTAGCTCTTATCTGTAAGGTATTGATAAACAATTTATTCAGATACAGGACAACAATTTACCACAGAAAGTCTGTGAGATAGTACAATTACAACTTAAAGTTTGGGAGAACTGCCCAATCTCTCAATACTGTTTTGCAGGTAAATCCAATATAGAACACAACAATCTCTGTGTATTTCATTAGCAGAGTATAAGTTTTCTTCTCATTTTTGATCATCCTTATTTACTTGCACGAATAAAGTGTTATATTTAACTGTTATCACGCCATAATATCTTCTTTAAATGTTGCCAGATGTGGAATTGATCACGACTAGAAATGATATACCATGTGATCCTTCCTAAATGCTTTTGTGGGTGAAAAAACTTTTTTCCTGAAAAATATCCTCGAAAATCAGGGTCCGTCTTATAGCCGCAAAAATACAGTAGTTTTTAGTTCATTAACTATGAAATGAATGAATTAGAATGAAATTTCATCAAAAGTAATGTAGAGCTTTTTATTGACTAGTAATACATTTTCTAGTAATTTCCTTTTCAATGATTAAACGTATTCATTCTATTTCCATAGAACCAACATTCATTCAGGTTTATAGCTGCTAATTTTAAACATTGTTCCGAAATGAAAGTCTATTATGTCAAAAGTTTTCTCCTAGTATTCTTTAAATTTCAAGGGTTTAACTGATGGTAAATAAGAAAATATATGGTGAATTGCACCAGGATGTTCCAAAATTATGAGAATCAAATAGAGAAATTACTGAAAAGTAAAGTTTGCAAAATATTAAATATTTAATTGGTTAATTTTTATGTGGCGAATATTATATATTCATTTTATCCTTGGTATTCCTTATAGGTTAAAGAATGTAAATTGCAAGCTTGATATTTTTAAATGTTGGTACTTTGGAGTTTTATCCTTCATGCTATGAAAGTAAAATAAAAGGAAAATTTTCCATTTACAGAAGTACATATATATTTGGGATATGAAGTATTTTTATTCCTCTTATAACTTTTAGAAAATATTTTCTAAGGATACAAATGGTTACAGGCAAAACTGTGACATCAATGCAGTCAAAGCTTTGAGGAAATTTTATCAGCGGCCTTATTTCCTGTCAAACACGGTATCACCTGCACATTTCAACTGGGTGCTAATGTCTGCTGATTATAACACTAAAAATTACAAAAAGGTAAGTTTTAAGAAAAATAAATTGTAGGCCCTATGGTTAAATAACGATGATGAATGGAGAAACCTCTTAATAACCATAAAAATTTTTATAAAAAGGAAAGTACTCGCGTAGCTTAGGTGAATTTACTCCTTCATCCTTCTGTGTGGTTTTATGGCTTGTGTGTTTTTGTGCATGCATGAACAAAGGGTCTCTGGCATGGAGTAAATTCCCCTAAATTCTAAATTCTTTTAATAAATATATTTTGTTTTTAGGAGATTTCTCCAAATAGATTTTTATAGTGTTCTGCCAAATTAATTGATATGAATTGTCTTATTTTGATCATAACTGCAATTCATCCATATCTTTCACTATCCATTTTTAACTTGTAAGATTCTTGATAATTACAAATTACTCAGCGGTTAAATGTATAAAAATTTTAATCGTTTTTCAATGAAAAATAGGAGATGAAATTGTCATTTTAATTTTCAGAGCAATAAACTTTCATTATAACTTGCAGTGACAAATTAAAATATAAAGATTTAAAAAAATGCATGGTGTGCTTACTTTTTCTGCTTTAGCAAAGAGCACCTAATAAACACACAATTTATTTTATGTCCTTGTGTTAGTTCTAAAAGAATACTTTCATAATATTAAAATATGTTATACCAAAATCATGTAAAGATGCAGTGTCATACTTTGATTATAATTCCTACTGTATATGTAAAAATTCATTGTAAAAATTATATTTACGTAATCTTAGTGTAATTGTTGTTGATTAATGTTTATCTTCTAAGATTGATAAATTGAATTTTCAGATTGAACTCGACTCAGGATTGATAATGCTTGCCCAATTAAGGGGTGCAACTTCATTCAGATTGCTGCCTCATAGTCCATGTAATTCATCTTGTCCAGAGTTGGAGGGCGAGTTGCTTGAGGGAGAAATACGTAAGTAAAGAGTTTTCATAATGTATTTTTGATTTATAATCATCTATTCAATAAAAATCATATATTAGATGAAACAATATCAATAAATTGCTTTCATATATTCTCTTCAAGAAAAATAAAAATTTGCAACTTGTAAACATTGTTTATAAACATGGCAATCCATTAATTAATTTGTTAAAATTTTTGATGCTCAGTGAGCCAGTTGTTGAGCTAAGCATTCCACATTATCTGGAGGTTAGCGATGCATCCCAGTCTGAAATAGGCCAAACAATTGTACATGGAATATGCTTATTCGAAGCCACCACCCTTGATATATTAGTCATTAATGATATTTAAACATTTAAAATAAAAATTTAATTTTTATTTACAATAATATCTTGTTTTTTATTGAAATCCCTTCTAATTCCCGCAAAGATCAAATAATACGATCTCAGGGCCGCAAAACAAAAGGTCATGAATTCATTGCTGGGTGGAATGCCTAACTTCCGGGGGCACCAATAATAGCAACCTGGTTGTTATATATTTCGCAGCACACCTCTGTGTAGGTTAGTTTATTTGCATTTACATTCTTATTGTGCTCAAACATGTATATTTTAGGTGGCTTGCCAAAGTTATGATATAAAGCAACCCACATTTTTCTTTATGCTGCATTATTTTCATTTCCCCGATTTTACACTTTCCTCAATTTTACATTTATTTTAGGTTCAATTCCACCAAATTGCCCACTTTTGGAAACATTCCTGGAAATCTTTTTTCTTCAGGACATTTTCTGAATTTTCTCGAATGACTTCCACAATATCAAATCCTTTTTCCTTTAAGCTGCATTTTCAGTTTTGGGAATAGGAAGAAGCTAGAGGGGCTATATCCAGGAAATATAAGCATTGTGGGAGCACAGGAATTTGAAATTTTGTCAAACATTCTGTCACAGCGTATAGTGGGCTGGCATGTTGTCATGATGGAGAATTCAACTGTTGTTGTGCCACAGTTCCGGTTGTTTCTTCCTCACACCCCTGCAATCATTCCAAATCACCTTTCTAGAACTGTTGATTGATTGCCTGATCATTTGGGGCATAATGACGGTGAATGATGTCCAAGGAATCGAAAAAAAGTCTTCACATTCGAGTGACGTCCTCTTGCTTTTTTCAGTTGCCGTGTACCTTGGCATTTCCATTACGAAGATTTAACTTTGGTTTTGGGGTCATACCCATAGATCCATGATTCATAATGATTGAATTCATGAAATTCGGATCATTTCTGGCACGTTCAAAGAGTTCTTCATACACTTCAAGAAATCATGTTATTTTTGTCGTCGGCCAAGATTTTTGGGACGAACTTTGCAGACACGCGCTGCATCGCCAAATCTTTGGTTAAAATTGTTTGAACCGTGTAAAAAGTCAGATTTAGGTCACTGGACGTCTCTCTGATTGTCACTCAACGATCACTGTGTATGAGACTTTGAACCTGAGGAATGTTGTCAGTGGTTTTGGAGGTCAATAGATGACAAGAATGAGGGTCATCTTGGATCAATTCCTGGCCATCTTTGAATTTGGCATACCACTTAAAAATGAGTCTCAACATATGAATTGTCCCCGAAAGTTCAACAGTCTCTGTAGCCGATTTGCCTGTCTCCACAATTGCGGACTATTTTGCCTATTAAGGTATTAATTTCTCTCCATAATACCCTATTTTTTTATGTGACTAAATCTTTTTTGATAAAAGCTTTTTTTGGCTTTTCTTGTGTCTTTAGCAGATTTGTTTCTTAATTTTACATAATTATCTCTGTAACTACAATTTGTTGGTGTATTTTTCCGCTTAATTTCAACAATTCCAATAACCTCTTTATCTATCCACTCACATTCCCCTTTTTTACTAACTATTCTTTTGCAAGTAGAGTATTTACTATAAATAGAATTAAATGCATTACAAAATTTGGTATAAACAAATAAGGGTTTAGCTCAGTTAAATAATTATTCCAGTTATATTCATTAATACTTTTTGAAACACATCATCAACAACCTTTACCACTGACTCATTATTATTATCTACACTTAAATTAGTATCTTTATTAATAGTTACTCCAATCATATAATGATCTGATAGTTTAATTTTGAATAACATACCACAAACATTATTTATAGCACCATTATAGAATATATGATCTATACATGATTCCACTATTTCTAATATCCACCCTGTTGGGCAAGTTTATGATTGATTTGAAACCCTTGTATGCCAAAATGTTTTTATATCTAGAGACAGCTAAACAATATTTATCTTTAATATTAATATTTATGTATCCAATTGTAATGGTGTCAATAGCTCCATGACAATTAATTATAGTATCAAGATCTTGAAGAAATAATGGTACACTTAAGTTTGGAGGTCTATACATAGCTAACATTCTTAAACTCCTATTATGTAAGGTTATCATTAAATCCAGACCTTCACAGCTTTGTGAACAAAGTACTTTACAGTCACACTTTATGCCCTTCCTTAGAAATACCATAACACCTCCTCCCTTCCTACAATTCCTTAAAGTGTAATACCGTATTTACCCGAAAGGAAGACGACCTCGAATTTAAGACGACCCCTAAAAAAACCAAGGTCTCTTTACGAAAAACTTTTAAATAATAACACACTAAAAGCATGAATAAAAAATCGGTACAACATACATTGTACAAACTTTCTCATATAATAATGCGTCGTTTAGTTATCTTTAGAAAATCGTATCAGCGTGTTTTTACAAAATCCAATTTTTGTTAAAGTTGCCCAAGAACAAAACTAGCCTTATATTCATTCATTGAGAAAAATGAAATATGTAATATTATTGCAGAAGTATACTCAAGTAATTGTACAAAATTTAATCAAAATCGTTCAAGCCGTTTTTGAGAAAATCAAATTATTCTTAAAGTTGCATAGAATAAACTAGCCTTATATTCATTTTTTGAGAAATATGAACTATACAGTATTACTGATGACGTAAACCCAAATAACTGAACGAAATTTGATCAAAATCGTTAGAGACGTTTTTGAGAAAATCAAATTCTTGTTAAAAATGCGTAGAATAAACTTCCCTTAATTATTGAGCAATATCAACCATTTCTTCATAGACTCTGCTCAGTATGATAAAATGCCTAAGTACGAGATTTCATTCATTTTCGCTCTACCGTTTGGGCTCTGGACGGCATTGGGAAAACCACTTTTTCAGATTCAGCGACACCTAAAACCTATATTTCCGTAAAAATCTCGAGATCGAATTTTTTCGCGATAACAAAACTTACTCAATACTTCGTATGAGAAAGTAAAAAGGCATTGGCTTTGACATCTAACAATTATTCCTTTAGGTAGCAGTTCCCTATGCATTGTTTTGCGTTTTAAAATAACATACGACGGCAACTTCGTGCCATCCGCTAACGCAACCAGCATTACCGTAACGCGTAATTTTTCATTCCCTGAAGTTTTTATAGTGACACTATATCTTTGGGGTAACTTATTTTAAACTTAAAAATAATGACTAGAGTACTAATGGAGTGCTTTCATAAATGTTATACTCTTTAAAATTCAGGTGTACCTTCGTCTGCTGCTGGAGCACCAATCGAAAGGTAGCAGATTTTTAAATTGTAATACATAGACATGTTTAAAATATAACAATATACGTCAGATACGGCCGCCAATCCTTGCTTAACCGTCTACATTGTCGCACATACCAGATTTCCTACCCAGCCGTAAACACACCCCTTCCATCAGTACCCCGGAGGTAATCTTTCGTACTATGTGCAACTTTAAGAACTATGATACGAATTTTTAATGTATTATAATAATTAATTAAATGTAATGTATTGTTGTATGCATTTATAAATGCGTTTTCATGGACATATACTCGAAGTCCGGGTGTTCCGTGTGGTGTTTAAAATGCACGCATTTTTCCCACCTAAAACTTCGTACTCGATTTTAAGACGATCCCTAATTTTTTTGCGGACATTTTTTGTAAAATACCTCGTCTTCCTTTCGGGTAAATACGGTAATATATATCATAATCAGCTCTTTTGTATAAGTTAACTTCAGCTTCAACTATGTTAACTTCATTAAGGATAAACCCTAAAACATTTCTCTTTGCCGCAATAATTAGAATGTATTTAAGAAAAGCATCCCAATTTTTATGCATACTTCTAATATTAAAATGTATTATTGTATCTCCACTTATGTCACAATCAAAATTTGTATCAGAAACAGAACAATATTCAAAAACATTGACAGGATATTCCTTAATATTTGAGTAGCAATCCATAATTCACAGTTTATGCACACTAACCAAGTACCACTAAGAATATAATGAAAAAAGAGATATGTCATCGGAAGATTACAATTTTTCTAACATTTGCTCATTCGTCACTTTGATTACCCTTGAATTTTCATCCTTTTTTACAAATATTTTACCTTCTTTAAACCAAACATACTTATAAGACTGAGCCTTGACTTTTGTTTTCCTGAGAAGATCCCTAAAGAACCAAGTCATACGTTCATTTACAAAGATACCTATTTTTGTAGTAATTCCTAGCTTCACTTGATCTTAAATTCCCTTTTTTACTCATCCATTCTTTTTTGCATCGTTTTTACTAAATCTTACTACAATCTTATGCTTTGCATCTTTTTTCTTTGGAAGTATAACAAGACAATCATCAAGGTCACTTACATCAAAATTGTTTACTTTTAACACTGAACCCAGATTTACAACTCCCTTTTTAATCTCATCAGTGCATTTACCCTGTATATTCAACCCTGAAATTTCAATGTCCTTATCCATCCCTTTTTGCTCAAGATATTTAACTTTCTGCTCTAAATTTACTATTTTTGCATCCTCTTGTAATTCGCTTGTCAGTTGTTTCACTGTGTTTTGTATTTCAGTGATTTTTTCATTGAAACTTTAAAATAAGTTCACCAAAGAATCATATTTACCACTCAAAAAGGAATGAGACTATCAATACTCGCCGTGTTGTCATCCCCAGACTCTGACTTCGTACTCCTGCAGGTAGGGTACTTCCATGCCTCTTTTACCTTTCTTGACATTGTCCGATATGTAGACTCTTTCACACCAGCACATTCATAATGCAAATTCCGGGTACAACACCTGCAGTTGATAAAGTCACCGTCTGCTGGTAGCTGGTTGTCACATCGGGAGCATTTCATTGCGGCAGCAAATGTAAACAAAACCGCGATAAACAAAAAATGTGGACGAAAACCAGCTCCTTCGGAAATTTGGAGATCCAAGGCTTTTATAACTGGTTCCTCCTTATGTCCAATCTAAAAAAACAAAAGAAATCCACAGGGGACCACATGAATAATAATATTACATAATAGGTTTAATTCGTGACCCGGTGTTGATTATTGTCTTCAGTGAAAAGCATAAGGTGCCATTCCATCTCATTGTCAATCATAATCAAAGGCCTAGCTCTATACAATTTTGTAGTGTTCAATGGAGTTGTTATAATTCTACACTTTAATTTTGATTTTTTTTCAAAATCATTCTTAATGTCTATCCCGCTAAGTTCAAGGCTTTGCATACTTAAACTTGCCATTCTTCAGCTTCATTTCATCTTATTGGATCAAGTTTCACTGAAAGAGATATTTTTTTCTTTTCGGAAACATCCTTAGCCCATGTATTTTCACGCTTTTGACTCATTACGAATAATATGAAGACTGAAAAATTCTTAGAAATTTATCTGGATAAGGAGTGTGGGAGGGGTTGAAGTTGGTTGCACATTGCCCTCTGGTGGAGGAATTCACCATTCATCCATAGTACTTGGGGAAAACCTTTTTGGCAGAATGAAGACAGTATCTCACTCGAAGAAGTGCACTCCAGGGTGAGGGTTGTTCGGAAAAGATAAGAAGAATTCACTGCTTAATTTTTTGTCCCACATTCATAGAATTTTCTTCTGGCCATTGAAGCGTACAATAGATTTTACCTTACTAGAGACAAAACGTTGGCTCCTGGGGTGAAATGGATAGGAAAAAAACCATTGCCCTCAAAGATAGCGAGGGCGGGGGTAAGAGTATAGAAAACCTTGCCTCTACTTCAGTGATTAGCGGTCTGAAACAAGGGCCTAGATAGAAAGTGTGCTTTTCTTTTCCAACCCTTGCAAAGAAAAAATATTTTCAATCTCAAGATTGACTGTATGTTATTTCGACTTGATTGGGTTTGTATCATAAGGATTTAACCTTCCCTTTTTCCCTAACTTTGACATTTATTGGCTAATTAGTTATACCATGCATTATTTACAGCCATGGTTGCCTTCAGACAGTTTGCCACCTTGAGGCCAGATAAAAATTGCCACCCTCTGCCCAAGCATGCAGTTCATGAAACAATTTATAAGTGACATTTTTGGTTCTTTATGTGATGAATACAAATATTTTGTGAGAAAATTTTATATGGCGGATGATTAAGATATAGTTTTATCTTGTTGCTAGCATCAAGACATTGGATTTTTATTTTCGTCTTCAAATCCATAAAGTGTTTCACGAATCATTGTTTTAAAAAAATATCTTTGATCAATTACATAACAAATTCAACTTCTGAATAATATTCTTCAAATGTGTTTCTTTCTTTCAATTACGGATGATATTAAAATATCAAGAAATGGCTAATCTTCCAGGACTACAATTTCATTGTAGGGAATATTTTTTTTATGCCTATGCAAAGAAAGATGATAAAACTGATTGGAAAGTGAGCTTTTACAATGTATTCGAGTAAGTAATTGAATGCTACTTGTTAGGTATTTCCTGCTTTATGTAATCTTTGAACAGCTTTATACCAGAACCTATTATGCAAAATATGGAAGCCAAATGTAGATGGGTTGGATACCAAGGCCCAAACACTATATCCAACTTAACAAGGAAGAAGAATAATCAGAGAACGTATACTTATGTTTTCAATTTCGTATAAAAAATATAATAGTAGAAATTAAAAAGTTTTAAATTTAAAAAATGTAAAAATATTAATAATAATTTATTCATTTTTAAGGGAACCATTCTGGAACAGATCCAGAACCAAAATTTTGACATAATTGTTCCCATTTGGGTTCCAGTTCTGAATCCAGGAACAGGAAACATTTTGGAACTGTTCCTCGTTCCGTATCCAGAACTTTACCAGCTCTGGGTAGCACGATTAATCAAAAATCATATAATCCAAAAATATCTACCGTATTCACCTGAATCTAAGACGACCTTTTTTTCCAAATTTTCAGCTGTAAATATCAAGAGTCGTCTTACATTCGAATACGAAGTATATTTAAGCATTTAATCAATGGTTTTTACAACAAATGGTATATTAGAGTAAACAATTCACAACAGCAAATTCAAGTACGTACATAAAGAAGTGAAATAAACAAATAGTAATAACAATAAAAAAAACATGACGGGAATAATAATTATTTAGACTAATAATCATCGTCGACGATCATAACACAGACGACGTACTTTCATCTTGCACGTAATGTCAACCGCAATGTCAAAACAAATGAGAGCGGAAATCATCGGGATTCCCCTTTCAAACGACGCATCGGGATTCGCTAAGTGTGACAGTAATTTTGAGTTGTGCATTCTTGATTTAAATGCACAACCCTTAAGTTAAAATGACAGATCATGTTGAAGTACGTGGCACGAGTGCAAAGGGAAAGTTAACGAAGGAATTAGACGGAGCTAAGATACAAATTTTAAGCTGATCGTGATAAATTACGCCGAAAAAACTAATAACTGTGATGCGAGTAGAAAGTTCGGTGTATCTGAGGCAAATGTGCGTCGATGGAAACTCTAAAAACAGGAACTAGAAAAAGCCAAAGCCACAAGGAAGTCGCTCAGTGGTCCAAAATTAGGCCGATTTCATGGCATTGAAGAAGTAGTCAAGTTTGTGCGCACCATGAGGAAGAACGGTATGCCTGTTTCGACTGAAAGTATAATACTTAAAGCTAATGAAATTACTAGAGGACTTAATATATCATTGCAAGAATTCAAGGCCAGCAGAAGTTGGTGCGTGAGAATGATGCGACGAAATAATTTTTCTTTACGGCGACGAACTTCGCTGTGTCAGAAATTGTCAGAAGACTATGTAGAAAAACTTCTCGCTTACCAGAAATACGTAATTGGACTTAGAAAAACCAATAATTACCTTTTGAGCCAAATAGGAAATGCCGATGAAACTCCGGTTTTCTTCTACATGCCATCTAATTATACTGTGAACGAAAAAGGTGCGAAGTCCGTCCTAATTAAAACTACAGGCAACGAAAAAATGCGAGTCACGGTAATGTTGGCGGTTTTAGCAGATGGGACTAAATTACCACCATATGTGATTCGAAAGCGGAAAACAATGCCTAAGAAACATTTGCCAAGTGGAATAATAGGTGTCAAGAAAAGGGGTGGATGACTAAAGAACTAATGAGAGATTGGTTACATGTGGTGTGGAATAGATGGCCAGAAGCTTTACTGAAACAAAGAGCAATGCTTTCACTGGATGCATTCAAAGGACACTTATCTCCTGAAATTAAAAACATAATGAGTGCGATGAATATTGATCTTATTGTAATACCTGGAGGAATGACATCGCAACTTGAAGTTTTAGATGTTGCTGTCAATAAGTGTTTTAAAAATAATTTAAAGGTTTTGTATTCTGAGTGGTTACAGAGTGGAACTCACACTTTAACACCAAAAGGAAATCTTAAGAAACCTGAAGTTGCAATGCTCTGCCAATGGATCAAGGCATCGTGGCAACAAATAAATGCAAAAGTAATAGTGAAAGGATTTAAGAAATGCTGCTTATCTAATGCCATGGATGGGAGTGAGGATGATGTTTTGTGGGAGACTGATGATGAAGTTGAGAGTGATGAGGAAAATAGTGAAGGTTGCATAGACAGTGACGATGACTAACACAATAAAATGATTTTATGCAGCACTTGGATTGAAATGTTTTTTTGTTGTCCTGAAATGAGTATATTCTTTCAATGTATTTACTTTATTTTTAATGTTATCTTAAAATGAATGCTACCATTTAATTTGTTTGAAAACCTGAATGGTTCTATTTGTGATGTGATCTTATGATTTTAAAATGTTAAAAGACAATGACATTCAAGAAAAGTATAAGAGAAAATAAATATTTGACAAGATTTATAATTTTTGTAGTCATGAAGGTCAATTTGAGCTTTTTTCTCTTTTGGAATCATCAAAATGGGGGGCCGTCTTAGATTCAGGGTCGTCTTGGATTCGGGTGAATACGGTATACATGTTTAATAAAAAAATCTGATGTGTCCAGCACATGACTGTATCCATACAGAGTAATGAATATAATTGCTCATGACATCAGCATCCTAAGAATAAGCATTGGAAATCACACTCATGAAAAGTTTTTAAACACTTTGAATAATTCTCACATTGAAAAATACTTTGAATCACTTTTCACGTTGAAAAAACAATAAGTATACAAAATTGTTAACTCTTGTTATGGATAACAAAATATCAATGTGCAGTTAAAATTACAGTTGGCAGCATAGGCATTTCTATCAACAATTAGAAAATGTTATGTTGGCAATGGAATTTAAGGTATCACTTAGCAGCATACTTAACAAATTCAGACAAATAAACAAAATATCTCTTAAAAAATCTGTTATGAAAAAATGTTTCAAACAAAATATCTCTTAAAAAATCTGTTATGAAAAAATGTTTCAAACAAAACTCGTAGAAAATTATATTTTGTACAACTTTGATAATGTCAGATCTTATATATAATTCCAAAAGTATCTCATTTTTCCTGCATGCCCAAAATATAAGACCTAGAACAATTGAATTTGATACAGCTCTTGCTTACATCTTAAATTAGTGAATGGTCATGGTTTTGGTGAACCAAGATTATTCAGTGCTGTCAGTATAGGGGATTAACATTTTTCCATAAGTAACACGTAAAAATCAATTGCTTGATATGCAGGCTTTTATTCTTTTGCATATTTAAATTACTTAAAATGAAGATATGAATTCGGACAGAAACATGTATTAATCTGAAAGAATCAGCTTTATATTTTTTAATGACAGAATTCGAATCTCAGCAGATTTAGCTTAAAATTTAGTTTTTAATCATAAAAAGGTATTTTTTATAGGTTTGTAACAATGGAAAATGCTAAATACCATGGCAGCACTATTAAAAGGGAACTTATCTCACATGCTACAACATTTGCATTTGCAAAGCAAGGTTTCCAAGCAATGCCTGGGTAATATTGCTAGTATTTACCGTATATACTCGTTTATAACATGCAATTTGAAGACCAAATTTTTAGGTCATAAAGTAGGGGTGTGCATTATACACAGGTAACACTTTTGCTCACTTAAAATCGGAAATTAAAGTGAACCTACCTCGCACCAGATTCTCGCCTTTTGGGTGAATTAAGGGGAAAACCACAATAGTAATTGATAATCCAGGCTATATATATATTTATTATACCTGTAGAACACCTAAGTACTTCTATACAGTTATAATTGCATCCTCTTCAAATATTCTGCATTTCACTAGCTCATCAGCTGATTGCTGTAATTTTTGCAAAATCGCCAGGTAGACTTCCTGCAAAACACGCATCAATAACAAAAACATAGAATAAGCAAATTGAAATAATTTTATTTAGTTAATGATTCAAGTATGTACAATTAACAATAGTATAAGTAATTTAAAACCCATAGAATGATGTGTATGAACTTCATCTTACCTGTCGTATTTCCTGTTTCCAGAGTTGTTTGGTAAATTTTTGCATTATTCCTTCTATTGAACAGTTTTAGAATGAGATAGGAAAGAGAGAATCACAATCCACTATAAATCAAAACTTGATCTATTTTATAGATCCCTTTTTGTCTTATTTAAAAGGATTGGCAGCAGTGGCACTGCGGTGTTCTATGCAGCATCAGTTTGGGCAACTTACTCTATGAAGTAGCTGCCATCTCAACTCATTCGCTTTTATTATTGATGATACCTCTCTAAGATGTACTGTGGAGCTTATTGAACGTAATACTTATCAAGTCCAAGCATTTTAAAATTTAAAAAATCCAAGGAATTTGGCTGAACTTTGTGGTAATTGACAGTCATATTTCCGAAGAAAATAATAACTTTGTTAAATTCCACAATAAAAAATTGTGGAATTTAACAAAGTTATTATTTTCTTCGGAAATATGTTTTAAAATTGTTAACTGACGGTAATTTAATGCTTTGACATATTTATTTACAGTACTCTAGTTAATTCTTAACATGATGATATAATTTTGTTTTTATACCCCACAAAAATCAAGAGTGCACGTTGTTCATTGGGTATGAGAAAAAGTCAGGATTCTTTGGCAATAAGTACGGGTGCGTGTTATACACGAGGGTGATTTATATGGTATATAAATTTAGTTCTAAAGGAAATATTTGGAAAAATGACAAGAATAAATAGCCACTTACGGTTGATCAGTTTCAGTCAAAGTCTTTTCAGACCAAGTACTAATAAAAATCTAAAATGTAAAGTTTTTTGCTGATCTGATTATTGTTTTTAAGTTAGAGCATCAGATAAATTCCTATCATGTACACACATACACACCCATTCATTGTAATGCTTCATGCTTGTTGTGCATACATAGGACCTGTGTAAAGTCTTTCATCAATTCATTTTTGGTTGAACCACTGAAGATTGGCAGCATCTAAATTTTCATAAGTAAACTTTTACTGGCTTTTTCATTTTGGGGGCCCCTCACCACTATTAAACATTGCTGCAAACTCAACTGACTGTGTTTTGTTCCAGTTTATGTCATGAATAGTTTATACTCCAATACTGTAATCTGTAGCCAATTTAGTTATAAATTCCCTTTCAAATTTCAAGTTTTTTTATTGCTGGAATAATTTTCTTTCTAGGCTTTTTGCTATGGTTTTGATTCACACTGAAAGCACTTCAGAAATTGCAAAGTGCAGCAGACTATCACACAGCCAAAGTTTCAGAACTCAATTTTATAAAAAAACATAGCTTTTGTGAGGAATATCATAACCTAAAAATAAACAGGAATGTAAGGGAAGGTTACAATGTTACCAAATAGAGCTCACCTTAAACCCATTTTGTCTCCTTACAGATGTCTCAATATTAATATGGTAATCCAATATCAAATGTAAACATGTTGGTGCTTGTTTTAGTTTACATTGTATCTGTATGTCCAAGAGTTGTGAAGGCACTTAAAAACACCACGAGACATGCATGACTCATGGAGCCATGTTAATTTATATAATCTGCAAATTTAAATAAATAATTTAATAAGAATTTCATATTTCTTATGCATTTATTCATTCATTCATTTATTTTATTTTGTTGGTAACATAATTGAAACAATATTCGTTGGATACAAACACACATAGAAACACTTACTAACTAGAGTACATGATTAGTAAAGCTCTAACTACAAAAATATAGTGCACTAAGTTAAAGATGAATATGTACCTTATCAACAAAGTAAATTTTTTGTTAAAAATTCACTGAATAGGTAAAGATTTAGTTTCTTTTTTAACACTGGCAATGGATTGTTTTTTATTTCATTTGGAAGCAAATAGTACAGAATGCTGCACATGAGTTATGGGCTTTTCCCATAAAGATATAAATTGTGTTTAACAACATATACAGTAAAACCTCGTTATTTCGAAGTTCAAGGGACCAAATAAATATGAATTTGAAGTATCTGGGTTCAAAATTTACAAACTTTCATAAAAATCAAGCTTTCTTACAATCGCAATATAGGATCTTTAAAAAAAACAAAATTTTCGCATGAGTTTTTTAATCACGATCTATAGCAAAAAAGGCAAATACAAACTTCCCCTGCAACCTGGAACATGTCAGACTAGAACAAAACACAATGAAAAGAGAATCCAACTAGCACCGCATGACAAAACTTAGAAGGGAATAAGTTCGGGGAAAACCCGGGCAGAGACCAGGTTTGCCACCTCAAATTTCTCAATGACCCTGAGATTTCCTAATCTGACAACTGCGACTATAATTAACATTTGTTGTTCATTTGATAAGCTCCATATTTCCAAGAAGCCTATACTATCAGATAATCTGAATGTTAATTGTGATGGGCTTCAAAACAGCACAAAGTGGCTTTTTTGATCAAAACGATGGGACAGTGAGGAAATGGCTAAGAAACAGGACTGTCCTGGCGAAAACGGTACATATGGTCACCCTACTATTATATAA
The DNA here is from genome assembly GCA_036926305.1 of Uropetala carovei. NCBI lineage: Eukaryota > Metazoa > Arthropoda > Insecta > Odonata > Petaluridae > Uropetala > Uropetala carovei. The sequence goes on from JAXCHB010000356.1 coordinate 427,215, forward strand.
GTAAAAGGGAGTCCCCTGTTTGGGGCGCTGTATGTATTTCATGCATGAGAAATGAGGAATATAAACGTGATGTGATGGCACCTGTGCAAACCTTCAGCATACACAAACATAAGAATAGAGGTTTCGAATTAAACAAATTGTTCGTGAGTCACCAGACCAGATCATGACTTGGAATTTCATTGTAGACATATTTAGAATAATCTGTACCAAAAAGTATGCATAACTCTAAGTTGGTGGCCTGGGAATGATCTAAGGCCGGGTTTCTCAAACATTTTTTTGCTGCGTACCCCTTTGAACTCAATCAATCCATTGAAGTACCCCCATCTATATAATAAAACGCTAAGGCAATATGTGGCACACAATAACATTGTATTGCTAAACAACAGGATATATAAACAGCTGTCACTGAAACATATCAGATCTTTGTATCGTAATGTTAGTATAGTATTATAAAATCCGTATTAAAGATTATTATTATTGAGTAGATATTACTGTTTTAAATTAATTTGTGTAAAATCTTATATGGTAGATACCGTATTTAATCTATATCTATATCTATAGTTCACCCTGCAAGCCACCGCAATGGTGTGTGGCAGGGGGTGCAATAGCACCAAGGTAAAGCGCATAATAATGTATAGTATCATTCTACGTCGGCTGATTTCCTTTCGTAACTTCTGTTCTGCTCAGCTATCGTTCTAGGGAAAAACGAGCCTTTATACCTCTCAGTCCTACAGGCTATCTCTCTTATTTTACGAGGATGGTCCGTTCTACCAATATAAGTTGGCGCTCTTATTATTTCTTCGACATCGCTGGAGAATATATGCGTTCTAAATCTTTCGAGAAGTTTTAACCTAGAGCGTGATCGGCGCTCAGTTAGTGATTCCCATCCTAAGTCCTGTATCAAGGCTGTAACACTATTGTTTCTATCGTAACAATTTTTGACGAATCTAGCGGCTTTTCGCTGCACTCTTTCTAACTCTGAGATTGATCCTTTCACGTACGGATCCCATATGCTCGACGCGTACTCTAATAGCGGTCTTACTAACGAGAAGTAACATGTCTCTTTGACTTTTTCCTCACTTTTACCTACTATGCGTTTGATGAATCCTAGTTTCTGTTTAGCCTTCCCGCATATATTTCGTATGTGCATATCCCACGAGAGGTTGCTTGTTAAAGTAACGCCTAAGTATTTGACGGAATCGGCTAGTTTTAGCTGGACGCCTTCAACAGTGTAATTCGTCGTGTCAATGTTTTTGTTTCCCCAGAATCTCATAAAGGAACACTTTCCTAAGTTCAATTCTAACTGCCACTCTTTACACCACTCGAGAATTGCATTTAAGTCGTCAGAAAGTAATAATTGATCATTAGGACTGTTAATCTCTCTGTAAACTACTGTATCATCCGCGAATAACTTGATTTTACTTTTAATAACCTTATCTAAGTCGTTTATGTATAAAAGGAATAGTAGGGGGCCGATTACACTTCCCTGTGGAACGCCTGAGGCTACGCTGACTGAATCTGATTTAAATCCATCTATAACTACTATTTGTTCACGCTCATTAAGAAAGTCCCTGATCCACTCGATTATCTTTCGATTTATTCCACAGTCATTTAATTTCTTCACTAACTTACTGTGCGGGACTTTATCGAAAGCCTTCTTGAAGTCGAGGAAAACAGCATCTAACTGAGTCTTACGGTCTCCTGATCTTAGTATATCGTGAACGAAGAGAGCAAGCTGTGTTTCACAAGATCTCGTCTTCCTGAAGCCATGCTGATATTTACTTAGCAAGTTTTGACTATCTAAGAAGTCCATCACGGAGCTAGCGATAATGTGCTCGAGAACCTTGCAAGATAGGGAGGTAAGCGAAATTGGCCTGTAATTTTCTCTGTCGTCTTTTTTCCCACCTTTGTGTAACGGCGTTATAAAGGCTAATTTCCATTCCTTAGGTCAACGCCATGACTAAGTGACTTATTGAAAACTATTTCGAGATAAGGTGCTATTTCCAGTGCTAACTCTTTGAATACTCTAGCTGGTATCTCTTCTGGACCCAGAGATTTATTTGACTTGATATTTTTAAGCTGTTGAGCTATCCCTTTCGCTAATATGACTATATCGTTCATTTTTTCCTTGCCTGGTTCGGGCGCCACGACCTTCGCTCTCACGTCTTCGGTAGTAAATACGCTCTGAAAAAATAAGTTTAACAAATTTCCTTTATCTGTGCTATCGCTAACTACCTCTCCTTGGTCGTTTATTAACGGGGGTACGGTTGGGCGTCGACCTTGAACTTCTCTAACGTATGACCAAAAGCATTTGGGATTTTCACTTAGATGTTCACTAAGAGTCTTTTTCTTGAAGTCTGTTAGTGCTTTGCGCATAACCTTTTTGGTCTTAGTCCGACAATCTCTGTACTTAAGTGAAATTGAAATTACTTCCTCCGGTGACTTACAGTTATTGATGCGTTTAAATTTCGAGTGAAGCTTTCTTTGGTGTCTGAGGGCGCATCTAACCTGCCGATTATACCACCTTGGTTCCCCATTATCGATAATAAATTTACTTGGTATATACGTATTAATACCAATTCTAATTTCTGATAGAAATGCTTTCCAAGTTTCCTCAACGTTTTTTGTGCTTGTCGATTTGCTGAAATCGTCGTAATCCTTGATGAGTTTCTCTTTGAAATCCTCAAAGTTGGCATTTTTATACATGTACACTTTCCGCTTAGGCTTGCGATATTTTGCGACAGTTATATCCAAAAGTACTCGAACTGATTGGTGATCACTGATTCCTTCTTCAACAGTTACTTCGGAAACACGCTCGGGGATGTTAACTGCTAGTAAGTCTAATATATTGTTCGCTCTCGTAGGTTTTTTGACTACCTGGATGAGGGAATGTTTATTGAATATGTCTATTAGCGCTTCGCATGACTCGCGATTCCTACCGGATGGTATGAAGCTACAACTCTGCCAATTTATCGAGGGTAGATTGAAGTCTCCTCCTACTATGATAATGCTTTTACTATTCTTCTTCATTAGTGAATTTATTTGAGCCTCTAGATCGTATATTTCTTCTGCGTTTGAAGCTGGCGGCCTATAATATGCACATACATGAATGTTTCCCAAACCTTCACTGTTTATAGTACACCAAGTGCTTTCAATATTGTTTACAGCAAACTTGACCGGAGAACTTATTAGTGTATTATTCACTGCTATAAACACCCCTCCACCGCTCCTATTTGTCCTATCTCGTCTGTGAATAGTATATCGTAAGGGGAAAATTTCACGGTCGTGAATATCCGAGGTTAGCCAACTCTCTGTGCCTATTACTATATCTGCCTCTGTTTGTTCTAGTAAATTCTGAAGTTCCGCAGCCTTATTCCTGATACTCCGGCAATTCAGAGTTAAAATTTTTATAGTGTCACTTATGTGTCGCTTCGGAATTATTTCAGAGATTTGGAGGGTGCATCCCTCATTTCCAATAGCGGCTTTATTACTGATAGTATTATTATCGCATGGTTTATTGTGCCCTAAAGCCGACCTACATATTGATCTACGGTCAGAGTTAATAAATTTATTATGATAATTAGCGCAAAATCAATTGTAAGCGGACCTTTTTTTACCTTTTTACCATCTCTGAAATCGCCACTCGGCTTAGAATCGGCGGCAAAAAAAAGTAGTCAATGAATTTATGTCCGTAGTTACATTATAACACGAGATCTTTAAATATATGCAAAAAAGAATCAAAGTGACTGAACTTAAATGATTAAGCGTTTTCATCTACTTAATAACCCGAATCCCTCTTGGTTGGTCAGAGACATTTTTGTTCAGTGAGAATTTACAACACATAAATAAATTCTACCATTTAGCATTTCAAGAGATACAGAATTTTTCTTACCATTGTAAAGTACTTAATGAATAAGCGGCATTGTACGCTATCATTACTTTTCTTGGCTACAGTTCCGTATTGCCCCCCACTCGGTTTCTATGGACTTATTGATATAAATAAATTAATTGAGGGAACTACGTTTTATTTGTACATCGAGTTAATATCAGACCTGATTGGCCGGTCTCGACATTTACAAGCCCAACCACCGGACAACGGGGAAGGATACTTTGGTCCCGGGCGAGGCAAAGGGTGCGGCAGCGCCCGGAGACGACTACCCATTAAAACAATGCGAGCCGAAGGCTCGCCAATATATACTTTCAATGTTATATCCTCTTGACTAAAGTACTGAATAAAATAATGATTGTTTACATAAATTTTCTTAATCTTCATATTATTGTTTCAATATAGGGTGTGGGGCAATATGGAAGTGGCCCCATAGCAGTGGGGGGCAATACGGAACTGTCCCCCTTTTCTTCTACAAAACAAATTATCAACAACTACATCAATTTAAATAAACACAATGACCACACTATACTTACCATTTCGGCAGATATACATCAGAATGTATTACATTTTGCCAAATCTTACGTGTTAAATTATTAATAACAGTAATTATTTATTTTTAAATGTATATCATTCAATATATATACATAACGACTAAGTAGAACTACGTCAATTTAAATAAAAACAAAATATTTACCATTTTAGAAGTTATACATGATAATACTGTTCCGTATTAATATCACAACCAAATAACAATGTCTAATGTTTATTTACTCAATGTCTCAAGCAACGTGATAAACAGCTTCTGTATATCGCATTGAAATACAATATAAAGTTAAAACCATTTAGATGCTGTTTATATGCAACTATATATTAATTAATTTAATTAATATTTAAATTGTTGGCTCAGAATAAAAGTAATGGCTTCAAGAGCAACACGTTACACTAATTATAATGCGAGAAGAAGAGAGGAACAAGCCATTCTATCTGTTGAAGAAGCAAATCGAAGAAGAACTGAAAGAAATCAAGCCGACAGAGATCGAAGAGCCATTGAAGATGAACAACAATGAGAACAACGTAATCAAAAACAAAGAAGAGTTTGGAATTGAGAGAAAATCGATTACGCAAGAGAAGGCAAGCTAAACGACGTAGATTAAATGAACATGCACCTGATGCAGATAATTCTCAACTTGAAGTTGCCATTGAAGAACATAACTATGGAAATATGATGCAGACTTGCAATTACTGTGGTGTGCTTTACTGGCTGAATGAACTCAACACTTCTAAAAAATATGCGAAATGCTGTCATGACGGAAAAGTCTTCCTCGAAGATTTATCTGAAATGCCTGATTTACTAAAAGAGTTATTAACAACAAACTCACCTGAAGCTAAAAATTATTGAGAACATATCAGAGAATACAACGCTGCTTTAGCTTTTGCTTCAATGGGTACCGAAATCAAAGCACCTCCAGGAATAGGACCCTACTGCTTTTGTATTCATGGACAAATTTACCATAAGGTTTCTCCACTGTTAACGAACGAACAGAACAAACCAGGGTATGGACAACTGTATATATTTGATTCGCATGAAGCAACAAACAAACGTATGGATAATAACCACAGCTGTTTACGAATTGTAATGGAGAGATTAGAAACGATGTTACGACAAATAAATCTGTTTGCTGATTCTTACAATCAAATGCATAGGATAACACAATCTAATCCAACAGTAAAAGTTAGAATGGTTTTTAAGGAAGATCCGAACTTAGACTTAAGAAGATATAATGCACCTACTTTAAAAACAAAAGTTGCAACAACATTCGTTGGTGATGACGGTGAACCACCGGTCAACCGATATATTTGCATTTACCTGATAGGAGATACTTGCAAGAACACCATTGAATCGATGCAGTGATCCGATGGTCTACCCTTTACTTTTCCTGAGAGGCGAATGTGTTTGGCATATCGGAATGGAACGTGTAGAAGAAAAACGATCAGCTAAGCGAGTTCGAGTCACACAGTTACAGTATTTCGCTTATCGACTCTCTGTGCGTAGCGGTTTCAGTCTCTTGCATAGCAGTGTAAAATTATTCCAGCAATACATCGTCGACGCTTACGTGAAAACGGAAGGAGCCCGATTGAACTACCTGCGAATGAGTCAGAAAGATTTACGAGTTGATCTGTACCAAGGACTGTTAGATGTGATAGAGTCTCGAGCAAAAAGTGAGAACATGCAAACAGGTCCACGATATATGCAGCAAAATTATCAAGATGCAATGGCTGTAGTCAGAAAATTTGGACAACCGGATCTGTTTCTTACCTTCACTTGCAACCCGACTTGGCCTGAGATTTTGAATGCAATGTAAGGCAATCAACGACCTGAAAACAGACCAGACATAATAGTCCGAGTTTTTAAAATGAAGTTAGCATTGCATGATATTTTAAAACGCAATCTATTCGGAATTGTCATTGCAAACATCTACATAATTGAATTTCAAAAGCGAGGCTTTCCTCACCCTCACATTTTACTGACGCTAGGTTCAGCTTCAAAAATCCGCACAAAAGATGATATTGACAAGTACGTAAGTGCCGAGATACCCGATAAGAATGTCAACCCAAGGCTACACGAGATTGTAACTAAGTGTATGATTCACGGTCCCTGTGGTACACTTAATCAGTGTTCGCCTTGCATGAAGGAAGGTGGATGTTTTAAAAACTTTCCGAAGGAGTTCAGAGAGACAACTGAAGAAAACGTTAATGGATACCCTATCTACAGAAGAAGATCCTGTTAAAATTGGTTGTTGATAAATTTAAACGTAAGCAATTCCCTATACGATTAGCTTTTTCTATGACTATAAACAAGTCGCAGGGTCAGACTTTTGACAAAATCTGTCTTTACTTACCAAAACCAGTTTTTAGTCACGATCAACTTTACGTAGGTCTGTCACGAGTAAGATCATTTGACTCTAATTATTGTATCTACAAATCAAGAAATCGAAAATTGTGTGTATAAAGAAATTTATGATACTGAGCAATAAAGTTAGACTAGCGCGCAGATGCTCTGCGCGGGTAAAGCTAGTATAAAATAATACTACAAGTATTACGCAAAATAGGTTTACTTAAAAAGGAATGAGTGTACATATAATAAATAACACCTATTGAGATGAGTGTGACTGTTTTCCATGATATAAAGAATCAATCATTGGTTCGATTGAAGAAAGTCTCAATCGTAAGTCAGGTTCGACTTGTAATTTCCGACGATTTTTTGTCTTAATGAAACACAAAGACCAAAATTCACATTCACACATGCACGTTGAGGGGGAAAGGAATAAATGTTTGGGATGCTTATTTTTAGCCAATTCCCATATTCGTTTGATAATTGTCCCGAGAAGGAAATCAAAGATACCCTCGAGAATTTAATTTTCAATTCATCAGTAGAAATATCCATGAGTCTATCTTGTTCTTTTCCTGTTAGATGTGGAATCGAAAAATCCACATCAAATGGATTACGCACCCAATTATTAGAATCGTCCGTTTCTGGAAAATACTCGAGTAATTGCTCCGTGAGTCCTCCCAAATGTTCCTTTATATCTGACAACTGAGAAAACGAAATCTGTACGTATTTTAGATTCGTCCGTTTGGTTTTATGTAGTTCTATTTATGACTTTATCTGTAACACGTCTTGTCCCTTGTGCAACAGAAGCAAACAACATACTTAAGTCGCCGCCCGCACTGATAAGGACGTAGTTTACTGTAATGTATGGTTTCATTATTTTTAGAGAAAAGTATACTGTATTGCTTATGTGCACACATAGTGAAGAAATTTACTGTAAAATATATTCTATAACAACAGTAAAAGCTGATTGGGAGTGTCATAATGTCAACCATTACGTAAATTTTCTCAAGTACCCCCTAATGCCTTTAAAAGTACCCCCAGGGGTACGCGTACCCCACTTTGAGAAACCCTGATCTAAGGTTTGAATTACACCATACTTTGAATTATCTGGGATCAAAATAATGCGGTTTTACTGTATATTGGTTTGTTGCCTGGTCTGATGATGGTAGATGTACCAGTTGGTTTCAGTTTTGTGCATATATAAAAGAAGTACATTAATAAATATATAAACTAGGGAGTGTGAGTATATTATTAGAAATAAATAGATGTTGACAGGATGAGGATTGTTTTAAAGAAAAAATGTATCTAAGGGCTTTCTTCTGAAGGACAAAGACTCTGAGTGAGGAGAGTTCTCCCAGAATAAGACTCCATACTTCAGCAGGGAGAAAGTGTATCTGTAATATATCATTAGTAATATGTTTGATGAAACTGATTCCCTTAGGCGTTGTATTTGGAAAATGTGAATGTTTACTCTGTTGGCTGTGGAATGAATGAAATTATATGATACTAGCAAAATTACCCGGTGTTGCTTGGGATCATGTTTTAAATCAGTGGTGCAAAACCTACAGCCAGCAGGCCAGATGCTGCACGCGAATGGTTTATGTGCAGTCCACAATGACATGATGAAAAAGCAATACAAAAAATTTAACATCCAAATTCATACTTTTTATAAAAATTTTGTTAATAAAGCTTTAACCCTTCAACTGCTTCCGTCGTATATACCTATATGGTCTGTGTAGTAGATTGCTCCCATCGTATATATATATATATATATGCAGCCCTCCATATGTATGTATATATATATATATATATATATATATATATATATATATATATACGATTGCTTCTTTCCTGCCCTTATTTGAAATGATAGTTACCTCAAACTTCTTAGAGAGGTCCCTAGGTACCTTCTGAAATCTGCATACCTTTTTCTCCCCATATATTTTTTTTATTTGTGGTCCAGGCATGTCTGAAGTAGGTACTGCGTCAGCGTCACGAAGCAGCCGTCGGAGAAGATGCACACTTTCCCTTCCTGCTATAGCAAGAGTTCTTGACGAGCTTACAACGAGTTAGTGCTAGTGACGAGGAGGAGAATATTTTCTTTTCAGCTTCTGAGGGGGAAACACTATTGAGGATGACTATGAAGAGGAAGAAGAAGAAATAGAGCAAGAAACAGTGGGAGATTCGAATGTCATATTTTCATTTTCATGGACAGGCGAAAACGAGTGAACTACAGTTCGATGGTGATAATTCTGGTATTACTGGTGATTTTGTGATTCCAGACTATGACAATGTACTAGACTATTTTGAGGCATTCTTAAATATGAATTTGGTGAACTACAAGTAGGTAGTTACCAATACAAATAAATATGGAGTCGCTTTCACCCCATTCCCACATGCAGCGCTGGATAGATGTAACAGCTCACGAATTTTATATTTTCATCGGTCATCTATTGTTGATGCCTCATGTAAAAAAAGTCTCAATTCCAGAATATTGGTCAAGGATAGTTTGATTTATATGCCAATTTTCGGAAAATATATATTTTTTCCTTATTTTGTTACTATTAAGCATTTGGGAGAACAATTTAAAAATATATATGAACAAATTTTTTGTGCACAGTAGTAGGCAGACTTTCATATATAGTGCACAGTTTAAGGGTTAAATAGTGGAATTTTTACCATAAAAATCCCATTTAGACTTGATTTTCAATTAAATGGCACCTAAGGATATACAGATAACTTCAGATTTAAACTCTAATCTGGCCCACAGAAGAATTCACAACTTCCAATGCAGCCCTCTGAAGGATTCACAACCACCAATGCGGCCCTCCATGTAGAAAAGGATGGGCACCACTGTTTTAAATCGATATGACTGCAAATATGCAACCAGTATAGCATGTAAGATCAGTTCACATTTAAAAGCATTGATCTCATTGCCATTGCCGTTCCATTGTTACAAACCTATAAATGTACCTATTTTCGTTACTAATAACTGAATTTTTCACTAAACTGGCTTAGATTCAAATTCTGTCTTTAAATAAATTTGATTCTTTCAGTTTAATGCAAGTTTTTGTCCCAAGTTCATATCTTAATTTTAAATAATTTAAATTTGCAAAAAATAAAAGCCTGCACATGAAGTAATTGAGTTTTACATGTTATCCTATGAAAAAATGTTAATCCCCTATATTGGCCGCACTAACTAATCCCGGTTGACCAAACCTTCACTATTCATGAAGTTAAGATATAAGTAAGAACTGTAACAAATTTAGTTGTTCTAGGTCTTATAGTATGGACCTGCATAATGAGGGACACAAACTTTTAGAAATATGTATGTAATATATAACATAATGAAGTTATAAAAACAAAAATATTGCCGTCTCGAAGATATAGAATTTTTTTGAAGTTTGGCAGTTAATGTATTAAAACTGTGTAGGAGCGTTTAGGGTAATTTGCAAACCAAATAATCCTCCGACTGATAATCAAGAGTGTACTTTATTTTTAAATTAATAACATGGAATTAATTCAGTAAAAAATTAAATATTTCTTTTCTTGTTTTATAGACTTCTACAGTGCTTTTTTCTAAAAAAAATAAGCTACTGGAACATATAGTTCTTTGCCTACTAGGAGGTGGATATTATAAACATCAGGTTGTAAACGTCATTTCATAAATGGTGGTTTGCATTTCATATGTGAAATGCACGATGATCTAGTAATAAATGTTTTGAATTTGAAGCGTTTTCAAAATTTATAAATGTTTATTCTTACAAGTTTCTTGATTTTATATTTTGCGTGAAAACAACTTCTGGAACTGCGTTCCAGTGTGTTTCTGCAGAAAAAAGCATTGGACTTCCATTTTATTTTCTGCCCATTTAGTAAACTTTTTAGCTAGACAGCAATTAATATCTTTCAGTGTTATCAAATAATGCATAGTTGAAGTCCACTTTTAATGTGTTAAGATTGATGATATTTTGCTTGACATTCCTTGACATTTATTTTTTGTCTTATGGTTTTATTGTCTATGGTCCAGTTTTCATTTTAATCATTTGTTATTTTTTGCAGTTGTGTTCACCAACTTTATGTGGACATTTGAGTATTTCCCTGGAAGAAATATGGATAACGTTGCGATTCTCACAGAGACAGTATGGGAAGACAATGCAGCTTGAAGGAAGCCACTTGATTTAATGTGGATATGTATTAATGTTGTGCCATATATTGTGTAACATCCAATTATGCATTTTACTCCAAAAAGCATAAAAAGAAAAATAATCTGAGTGAATTGCTGTTTTTGAGGTTGTGATCTGTGTAAGTTATTTAAAATCTTTAAATGTTGTTTTTGTTCTTTAGAATTTCATGAAGAACACCACTGATGAAATGTGGCCATATCTTGTATTATTGATGGAAAATGCATTTCCTGGATGATGGTATATAGTATTAGAATTTAATCTTTAAACTCAAATTTTTGTCTGTGTACTCTTTGAGACAAACTAATACAATGAATCTTTGTTACCATTTTCCCTATACCTACATCCATTATTGACGAATTATAAGGTTTAAAATGAAGTTAGGAATCTATAATGATATTTCAAAGGGCTCATGTCAAGAAATAATGTGAGAAGGGACTGGTGGGGATGCGAAGAGGAATTTTTCTCAGATGGATATTCCTTGACTAGAATATATAAGTCCAAAATTTATAGATTGATGAGCTGGTGCATAACATAATCATACCTTTTAACATTCTCTAATATAATCAGTATTGAGTAGGTTCCTGGGTTTTGTGGGTAACTTTGTATTATATGAATCTTTTTGGAATGTATTTATTTCTCTCAATAAATATTCGTTTTAAGCATGAACTGGTTTAATGAAGTAATTTGAGTTAATGTATTTTTTCTAAAACGTTAATTTTATCATTTTTGCCTTAAAGTAAGAAAATGCATCAGTCTTGTAGAGTAAAATTTTAAAATTACAAATCAGAATGGTCCAAGTGTGCTATTTGTATTGGAAATATTAATGTTATTCATATATTTAAATATCAAACAAAGTTGAACATCTTTATACATTATTGAAAATTAACATCGTTATCATTTAGCAAATCCTTATTTTATTTCTAAAAATCTCATACTTCTTTTTAGAGCATTTTCGCCTAATATGGAACTTACAAGATTGGCCGTTATTTTTGTCATGATAGCACAATACTCTGCAGTCGGCTAGGAAAATCGCGGGGCCCGGTGCAGTGTACGCGCGGAACCACTTAGTGAAAAATTTTTAATAGTAAATTTTAATAAATAAAGCAGTCTGTCTCGCTATGACTCTTCGATAGTTTTTCCGACTTGAAAATGCATGTACTTTATAAGTACGACAAATATGTTTTTAGAGTGCGAGGCCCGGTGCAGAAGCACCGCCATCGAGCCGGTCCTGATACTCTGGTAAGTGGGTTAATGTATGTTATTAGACTGACATTACGCATGCTTTAGGTGGCCTGGAAACGGGCTTCGTCCACGTTTCAAAAACAAATATTATTTCAATTAGAATTCTTGTGTTGAATTTTGCATTTCATTTGTTTCCACGACAACCAATAATTTTTTATTCAGAATAAGCGGGATTTCTTAATTTAAGTCGACGTTTGCTGAGCTTGATTTACAGGAGTTGTAATTAGACAATAGTATTATTTCTCGATGTTCAAACAATACTTATGCGTGATGTGTGTGATGGTAAAGTATAGAATTTTAATGTTTTTCTTTTTGAAGCATAACATTCTAATGTTTAAATGATATTTTACACCTACATTTGGTATTACTGAATGGCTACTTTCTATTTTTTGAATTTGAGAATTATCTATGCAATTTTCTTGTTACTGATGAATTAGATAGCTGCAATATCCGTAAAAAAGATATACTTCAGTATCAACGATGAGTAAAATACTACTGGGAACGGCTGCGTGGTAGCTATAGTGTACCACCGGTTTACGCAACCGTTTTACGATTTCGGAAGCTACCGGGATTATCCATTAAATTCAATCTATGAGGTGAGATAAATATTTTGCATTTTATAATAAAACTATAGATATTAATTTTTACTTCCAATTGTGCCCATTAGTACTTTTCTTATGTTATCTCTCGTGAATGTATGATTTTAATCAGGCAATAGTACAAGGTTGCCAGAATTGTTTTTGTGAAAATCCCAATTTCTGGCAAAAATATCTTTGTCAAATAAATTAGTTGTGACGTCCCGGCTCCGTGTCAGGGATTACCCAGAAACGAAGGCTAACGTGAAACTGGCAACCCTAAGATCAATATAACATTATGATAAGTGAATTAAGTTTTGGTGTGTCATCCATATCTTGGATTAATAAAGTACACTGTTACACCTCCGGCCGAACTAACGGAGAACGTCATTAAAACTATGGATCGCCAAAAGCATGCATCAAATATAATTATTTTTAATTTCTACAAAATCAGTTCTTTGTCAAACGAAGCCTATAGGAACTCAAGTGTCCGCCATCATAAAAAATTGGATTCTAGCGTGGCGATACATTACGTTGAAACCTATCTTCTCCATAAATCATCCCAAGAGAAAACTCGTTAATAATTGCGAACTATCTCACAATCAGCCATAAACTTTGGACAATTATAATTCACATTAAAAACATTTCATAAATATATGTCCAGGAAAAATTAAAAATAGTCCAATATTTGTATCTTAATTCGTAAATAAAATTTAGATATGGGAAAAAAGGGAAAAGATTTTTATTAATGTATTTAATAGTTGATACATTCGAGAAACGCGGCCTTTGGTGTGTTTTTCTCCGGTACGCCAGTAGAGGCGCTGTCAGCCAAAAGCGGGAAATTGAATGCTTGTATAGGCTGGGTTGGATTGGTTTGTGTTGAGTTGAAATATTACAATATGATATATGAATTTGGAAGAAATGAATTACTTCATTAAAATGACATTCTGCACCGTAGCTGAAAAGGAAACTTTTATCAATAGCTAGAATTAAAAAAAAAAAGTTTTCTATGCTGTGGGTCACATCTTAATTGACTGGGCTCATAAAACTGGACTGTGGTATTCCAAACCTCAATTTCGTCATGCTCTTCTGATAGTGTAATTAGTTTCCTATCGAGAGTGAACGAAGTTGGTCAAAGAAGTAGCTTCTCAAAGGTATGGAATTCCTGTTAACAGTTAGTATTATACACACAAGGAAGAAATTTCTTACAGCCATGAAGGAATTGGCATGCTCATGTAACATGTGAATCCAGGATGGAAAAGTCATCTTGAAGAGAGAAGGTGGGAGCTGTGTTGCCATGGCCACACCCAGGGTCCTGGAAAGGGCCAGATTTGGATGGATATCTCTACCAAGGAAGAAGGTGAAGTGAAGAGTTATCTGTAATTCGGCCTTATAGGCAGTGTTAGAAAAACAGAATGCTCTGATGGAGAAAGAAGATGATGGTATCGAGATTCCATCACCAAGAACAACATAGTCCTCCAAATGTTCTCAGAGAATGATCCAGACGGGGAATGCTGCAGTGCAGTGAAGAGAGGTGTTCTTACAGGTGTGACCAAAAAGAGTAAATCCCAAAAGAGTAACTGACATAACAGAAAGTGGACATAAGAGCAAGCAATATAAGAGCAAGTGGACAAAACAGAAATGTTTAATGTAAATTGACTGGAGGAAGAGGAGGGAATATGCAGCAAAAAGAAAATGGAGGGGAATAGGAGGAGAGAGTGAGAAGAGGGGAGGAGCATAATTAAGATTTCTATAACAATTACGAATATGTAGCAGAAAATGAAGATGGAGGGGAGTAGGAGGGGGAGGGAATGGGTGCGTAAGAATTCCTAAGGAAACACAGTCGACATATGTATCAATCAACTAAGAATTTTACAACAATTTAGAATATGCAGCACAAATTGAAAATGGAGGGGGAGGGAAGGGGGGGGTCATATGTATTCCTAAGGAAAGAGTTGAAATTGGTATCAATCAACTAAGAATTTTATAACAATTTAGAATATGCAACACAAATTGAAACTACAGGGGAGTAGAAGATAAGTAGATAAATGTCTTTGTTTTCAGGGCGAAATTGAGACCATAAGGTCCCCTCTTCCATTAACCATTTCAGGAGGGGGAGGGAAGGGGGTGCGTAAGAATTCTTAAGGAGAAACCGTTGAAATTGGTATCAATCAACTAAGAATTTTATAACAATTTAGAAAATGCTGGACAAATTGAAAATGGAGTGGGGTAGAAAAAGGGGGAGGGAAGGGGGGTGTAAGAATTCCTAAGGAAACAGTCGACATTGGTATTAATCAACTAAGAATATGCAGCAAAAATGAAAGAAAACTTTCTCAGATAATCCTTTCAATCTGAAGTTTTCAAATAGGTTAAATGGAGCTCTCATCCATCATTCCTATAACGATTTACATCGTTTAGGAACAACGTAAGACTGTATTGTGCCCATGGCCTTCGTGATGAGGGATGCAGCTGATGCTATGCATAGAATGGGTACCCAAATTATGTTTGTCCTATCCATAATCGTCGTTGATAGCCAACTAAATATATTTATTTCAATTAATATATATAAATTAGCCATCTGAGAGTGTCAGATGCGAATACGAAAATCAGTTTTTGTGCAGACCTCTATATCAGTGGTTCTCAACGTTTTTGATAACACTGCCCACTTGAACTTCAAGAAATTTTCCGCGGCCCTCCCAGTGTCATAATAATGGAATTTGGCAACCCTAACTTTCATAATTATAAGAATACCCTTAAAAATAATTCTAAATCTATCATAAAAATGTTTTATAACATTTAGAAATAATTACAAATTGATGAAACATATGGGTCACTCTTCGAAGTAATTATGATGAAAATATCGACTTCCGCTCTTTGTGTTTGTACTTAATGTTGGTTTCTTTTTCAACATTTTTAGGTGTAATCTGTCAAAGAAAAGATTATAGTTTTTACTTTTACCCATTTCTTGGAAAAGATAAATTTGTGAAATTTCAAATATCGATTGCAATTTTTGAAGTAAAGCCTACAAAAATCTACAAAAATTATGAACAACTTTAAAATAACAAACCTTTATTGAAAAAAGTAACTGGTCGCTTATGTATTTAGTTAATGTGAGTCTTGTGCTTGACATTGGCTGGCAAGTTTATTGATTCTGGGCTCTATTAGTAAAAGGGAAACTCTCATAGTATTAGAAGCATCCAAACGATTTTTGATCTATTTTTTGTAGTGATGAGTTTTGAGAATGTAGTTTCACACACACACACATATATTATATTATATATATATATATATATATATCATCATCATAGGTAGTCTGTCCGTTGACAGGTCCGTGATTATCCTAGGTTAAACTTGGTTCTCCATATACTCCTATTTTCCGCAGTTTTCTTCATGTCTTGATAGCTCTCTTTCCCTTTCAAGACGTCTACTAGCTGAAATCTTTTCCTACCTCTTTCTCTTTTTCCATCCAGTTTTCCTTCTAGCACTTCTTTAATCATGCACTCTCTCCTCAGGTAATGCCCTATCCAATTCGCCTTCCTCTTTTTGATAGTCTGTATAATCGTTCGCTTCTCTCCTATTCTTCATAGTACTTCCTCATTTTTCACCCTATCTGTCCATTTTATCTTCAGCATTCTTCTCCATGTCCACATTTCGAAGCTTTCCAAGTATTTAATATCATTTTTCCTTAGCGTCCATGTTTCTGCTCCGTACAAAGCTATACTCCATACATACCATTTTATCAACCTCTTGCGGATTTCCTGCTTTATATTTCCCGTTAGCCGGAGTTTCTTTCTTCTGAATGCGGCATTTGCTTTTTTTATTCAAGTCCTGATTTCATCTGTACATTTTGCTTCTCTCGTTATTATGCTTCCAAAACTTGTTCTAATGGCTTTCCTCCAATACTTATGTTCAAATTTTCTTCTTCTTTACTTGATATTCGCATAACCTTGGATTTTTCTGTATTAATTTCCATACCGCATTTTCTACCTGTTATCACTAGTCTATTTATCATTTTCTGGAGTTCCTTTTCCTTTCTTGCTAGAAGTACTTGATCATCCACGTATTTCACTGTTCTTATAATCCTTCCTCCGATTTTGAAATCTCCCGTGCCTTCTAACGCTTCCTGCATTAGTCTCTCTCCATATATATTGAATAGAATCGGCGATAGACAGCAGCCCTGTCTTACTCCTCTACCGATATGTACTCCGCTGGTGTCCGTATTCTCCAACCTGACCTTTACAACTTCATTCACATATAGATTCCTGATCAGTCTCCTGTCTTTCCAGTCTACACATATATCCTTCAATATCCTCATCAGCAGTACCCAATTTACTCTATCAAAGGCCTTCTGCCAGTCGACGAAACATACGCAGCAATCTTGACTACTCTATTGCCCTTTCTGATATGATTCTCACTACACCGATAGCATCTCTGGTTCCACGTCCTTTTCTGAAGCCGAATTGATCTTCCCCTAGCATTTCTTCGGCCTTTTTCTCTAGTCTTTTATTAAGAATCCTCGTGATGATCTTCGAAGTGTGTGACAGTAGGCTTATCGTTCTGTAGTCCTTACACTGCATTGCCTTTGGCTTCTTCTTTAGAGGGATCATTGCTACATCTAAGAAATCCTGAGGCCACTCTCCCGAGTCGTAAATCTTGTTAATTAGTTTCGTAATCACTTTTAGTCCTTCCGATCCCATGACTTTAAGTACCTCTACCGGTATTCCATCGCTGCCTGTAGCTTTTCCTTTCTTTAGTTCCTGTATTGCCTTTTCTACTTCGCTTTTCATAATACTTGGTCCCAAGTTGTCTTTTTCAATGCAATTCTCTTCTTTCAGTTCCATTTGTACAAATGGAATTTATATATATATGTGTGTGTGTGTGTGTGGGGAAGGGAATGGACAACTTTCTGACTCAAATTGGGTATTCTGTATCCAATTTTTCCCAAAAACTTGCCAATGTTGTGGTTTTTGTAAATTCCTGTTTTAAGATTAAATCAGTTGACAGTTCAAGGAGAGTATCTTGTTCTGTTGTGTTGAGTTTGTTGCTTACCTCAGAACTAAACAAAAAGGGATTGCAAACCCACATATTTCCTTATCTAGGATCACCTTCATAGGGAAAATAATCTTCAAATTTTCTCCTGAAACCTTGCATACCCTTTGTTTGTCAAAATTGAAATTTTCATCATATGCAAGGTCTGAAAATGTTGGAAACATATCAAAAATGTCAGATTTTACCCTCAATGCCCAAATTTCTAATTTCTTCTTGAAACCATCAAACTATTTAAAAAGTGTAAAAATTGAAAAATTTGGACCTTGTAGCGGAAGATTTAGTTCATTTAGTAAAATAAAAATGTTCCTCAAATAAGACAACTTTGCCAGTCAATTATTATCATGAAGGTTTATTTCCAAGTGCGACCATTTCTCTGATAGAAAATGTTTAATTTCTTTATTGAGCTCATATAATCGAGTCAACGTTTTTCTTCTGGACAGCCATAGCACTTCAGCATGCAGAAGTGTCTTCATGTATTCAGCACCACTTTCTGTGCATAAAAGGGAAAACAGGCATGACTTGAGGGAGTTGGCAGCAATGTAATTAATTATTTTTACTACTTCATTAAGAATACTTACTTCAGGAAGCATCTCTTTTGATGATGATTTGTTTGTACTTCAGGTGCAGACATGTTTTTGATTCTTGTTGTTATCCCAGAATGTTTTCCTGTCATTACTTCAGCACCATCTATACAAACACCGACATTCTTGTTCCATTCCAAACCTTCACTTGAAAAGTAGTCATCGATAACTCGAAATATTTCAGCACTTGTCATTCTAGTTTGAAATTCTGACATAAATAAGATGTCTTCTTGAATTTCTTTCTCATATACATAATGCACAAAAACAAGGAGTATTGCATAAATGAAAAGATTGAGAATGAGAAAAATTCTGAACTTGACCAGGACTCGAACCTGGGTCTCCCACTTGCCGGGTAGGTGCTTTAACCAACTAAGCTTATTTGTATTATGCACTCACGCATATAAGTTAAATTTCCACCATTTTCACTCTTGTTTTTTAACATCTTCTCAATTCTGGGATAAAGGTGGGGTGTTTTTCTGCTGTGCCTCAGTGAAGACATCTAGCGTCGGAAGGTTTAGTAACTGTGTTGGCTCTTCCTTCACCGTAAATACACCCAGATTCAAGTCCTGGTCAAGTTCAGAATTTTTCTCCTTCTCAATCTTTTCATTTGTGAACAGTATTATGCACTCACGCATATAAGTTAAATTTCCACCATTTTCAATCTTGTCATTTAGTATTGCATAACTTGATTCGTCTAATTGAATGGCAAACCATGGAGAGTTTTTTATTCTGTCTATTAATTGAGATTTGATGTTTACCAAATTCATAAAAATTCTATGTTTTACTGATTGTGAGTTGTTAGACAAGGGAATTTGATTAATTTTTTGCAACGTCTTTACCTACATTTCTTGGCACACATCTGTAATTGAGGGTTTAATTAATTCTTCTACTATGTTAAAAGGCTTGTTTGCTCTTTCAATATGACGTGCGATTAAAAACAACAATTTTAAAGCATAGACGCTTACTGCATTACTAGTAGAAATGGTCTTTTGCATACTTCTAATGTCCTCAAGTTTTCTCTCAAAAAAAGTTTTAAAAAATTATTTGGATTGGTAACTAATTGCAAACCTTTTCGCGACCCACCTACAATCCTTTTGCGGCCAACCAATGGACTTCAGTCAACCGGTTGAGAACCGCTGGTCTAGGTTCAGTCTATTGCACCAAACATTTATAAGAGGAGGCACTGGGTTTTCTTTTCTTCTTCCTTGTGGTGGGTTTTTCCGCGTTCTCTCGACCTTACCTCCTCTCCCATACCGCTTAACACCCTTCCCCATCTCCTTTATTTCCACATGTGGCCACCAATCCTGAAAGTGCAACTACTTCTGCCCCTGCATGCGAGAAGAAACAAAGGCTATGGGAGAGAAATTTTTGTCCCCTGTGCAGTGTTGCCAATTTGGGATATTTTCTGCTAGATCTAGCTTACTTAGTTGACCATCGGGGGTACAAAAATGTTAAATAGAGGATACTGGGTTTTCTGGATTATTTTTACATATAATGGGACTTTTTCTAACGTTTTTATGAAATTTTGAAAAAGTTTGAATCTTCTATAGTAGGGTTTCTGAAAATGTGGTACTTTAATTGGCACTAGGGTACTTCAAAACATTTACATAATGGCAGATAGTTTAGTTTTTTGTACTTGCATTTCTCTTTACAAATTACTGAAGTTACTTCAGTAATTCATAAACTTAGAATTTATTATTTCTGAAATGTACAACTGGTTTAGTAAATCCAAATTAAGGCAAGGCAATTATATAAAATATCGTATAATAACATCAATAATGCTAGCGACCCAAAAAAAATTGTCCGGTCAAGTCAAACTTGCTGAATTTCAATTGAAATTGCTCTATCAAGAATACTTGGACAATATGAGGAACTCAAATTACATTTTAATATTGCACGTAATTCAGAAAAATGTTACACTGCTGAAATATTGCTTTTATTGTATTCTGAAGAAACCAATTTAGTTTACATGCTATTTCTCAAACCAATATCAATAGAAGTTCAGCAAGTAAATAAAGCTTTTGAAGTTAATAATGCTGACTCCACTAAATCTTATCTTATCTTTTTTTAAGGTGAGTACTTGTATTATAATTGTGACACACACTATTTGATATAAGAAGACTCTATAACAGCGCTTAATTCTAATGTATTATGGTGTTTAAGATGAATTTAATGAAGTATTACTTCAAATCATATTTCTCTCTTTTGACAGAAATTGAACAGGCTCTTGCTCCGTAAATGTAGGCCTTAAGATTACCTCATCTAATTATCTACCTACACTTCTATCTATCTAGCTTAATGGAACCTGATTAGCTGATGATATAAAATACGATGCATCCTAAATTACAGGATCAACAGTACTACTGTGATAAGTCAAAAGAAATACTGTTATATTTATTGGCATTTTAAACATATTTTCTTATCAGCTGAAAGTTATTATGAATGTTATTGAATATATTTTTGTTATTATCCTCACAACCCAAATTTTATAACTGGGTTTCTGTATCTTTTACCAAAATCTGATTGCATAATGTAGGAAAACCTTTGTGAAGAGATTGAATGTCAAGCTCAACCTAATTTAGTCACAAATGGTTTTAATTGACATTTATTATCTGGTTGAACTTGAGAAATTTTAAAACGAGAAAAAATCTGCTATGACTTCCATTTGTCGGACAGATATTCTCCCACTGAACTAACATGGCAAACTAATTCTCCCATTAGAACATGGATGTTTTCTTAGTTGGTGAGTGACGTCTTCCATTTGCCAAATATATCATCTCCCTGTAATTCTGAAAACCTGCTTTAGCCTTTGTTGTTTATATCTATGCTATCCCTGATAACATTCTCTTTGTTCTGCCACCCAGTATCAGATAGTTAAATCTCTCCTAGTCCAACCACTGCTCATGTCCAAACAAAGTCAACCCAATTATAAAAATTTTTAGCTTTAAAATTTTTTATTAAGGAGTTATAAAATTAATGGAGTTCTCGTGGTCTAAACAGTTATTTAAAGTGATAAATGCCTAAATTTCAGTTGGTTACACTTGATCCAATTTTAAAACATTTGAACATTTAATGCTTGCGAGAAAAAATACACTACAGACAAGTTCGTCAATCAGCTCATCATCCTGCAGCAGTAGCTATGATTCTCTCTATATAGGACAGTAGTGTGCAACCTATGGCCCATGTGCTGGATTCAGCTATAAAGAGCATTTTATGTGGCTCACGAAGCTTTGATGAAGATGCCTGCGATAATTAATACAGATAATTTTGCTTATATCAGTAACAGTTGTTGCCATAAAACCTTGCCTGGTGAAGTTTTGATATAATGGTTAAGGCTTTGTTTTCATTTAAAAAATCATATGTGATGTCTTGAGTAAGTTCCTATGTAAACTCTCATCTGACCCACCAAAGCTCTTGCAACTTCTAATATTGCCTGCCAAAGCACTCCCGTATATGAATGCATCCCGCCACATAAAAATGTTGCACACCACTGATATAGGATATCATTAAAGGTTAATAGCCCATAAAAGGCCTATTGCTATGGGTTAATTATAAAATATACTGCCCACATATATAACATATATTAGTAATATAAATAAATTGAAAATGACACTTAGTTGGCCTGAACTTCCAGTTCAGATTAACTTTCGCCTTCCAACTCATTCCCTAATATCCTCTTAGCCTTTCTATATAAAATATCAGAGAGAATTACACTCAGAATTCACCCATTACAAGAATTAAAAGATTCACTAATATTATTCATACTTCATTTGTTTTCATATATTCCATCCATGTCTTTATCCATCAAGTGGGCGCGTGGGTGACACCTGTCCCCCAGCACTTTATTTCCATTTTTGGACTTATTTCTCACTTTCATTCAACAGTTATTGATTTTTTGGGATATTTGGGATCCTGCATTAAAACAAGCAATAGTTTTAATCAGAAATAAAAATTCAAAATCTGAGATTAGTTCAACTCGACTTACATTAATTCCAAACTATTTACACAAACTTCTCTTAAAATGATCATTGCATGTCCATTTCTGGCATATGATATACCATTTTTGCATATTTTTGTCTCTACTTCGACCACATTCGTAACATCGACCTCTTGATCCTTGTCGTTTTGGTGGTGTAACGGTTGATCTTTCTTCTACTCTTGCACGCTGCTGAAGTTGTCCTGGTATTTGAGGGATTGTACTTCTCCACATTATTTGTGGTTTTATACATTCCCAAGCAATCTCTTCCAAGAATTCTGTCTTCAAAACTTTTTTCTGGCTATTATTAGATTTATAGATACATAACGCATTTATGGCCGATATATCCTAAAAATTCGTAGTATCTTCTGTAAAAGTAAAACAACCGATTGCTAAAAATGCCTGCATATGAACTAAAAAGAGTACTATGAATTTACAAAAAATTAAATGAAATTAAAATGAAAAAGATCACGAAAAAGGAGTTGTGCGGCGTACCAAAATCAGTAACACGACAAGGCACGTGGGTGACAGATGTCCTCCAGCAAAACTTATCTGTTGCTCATGTAGAATCTTAGGAAGGCACAAAGAAACTGATTCATGCATAGTAAAGAGGGGTCTCTCAAGGCCAGCTACTGAGATCTGCGCATGCGTCACTCCTCCACTGTCATAGACACACGAAGTTGAAAATCAGTGAGGAACAACTGTCACCCACGTGCCCACTCGAGGGTTAAAATGTAATTGGAAAGAACAAATTCTGAATTTTGACTGTACCTTAAGAAAAACCAAGCCATCTCCAAATGATATTGATTTCATTATGACATACATTTCTGTCCTTATAAATTGTATAATACAACAATTGTGTAAGTTACATAATAAGATTTTTAAGGTAACTTTTAAGTTTTATTGGTTTTCTTATGAAAATGATAACGAAGTAGTTTTCACATCTAATATGATAATAAACAGTCTTTGTTTGAAACACGGGAAAATCTACTCAGCAAATGAAGAAGATGAATTTAATGAAAATGTTTGATGCAGTGCAGTTGTAGTGCAAATTATAGACACAATTAACAGAGGAACAAATAAATTGATGGAATGGATGGGAAATGTGGAAACAGGTGAAAAAATCTGCTAGTTCAGTGGTAGAATACCTGCCCAGCAAGTGGAGTGGTTTGATTCCCAGTCGTAGCAGACTTTTTCATCTGTTTTCACATTTACCAGAGGAAATAATGTTTTTGCCAGCTGTTACCAAATGTGGTGAAGTGGAACGTGAAGATAGATTAAGAGTAGAATTAAATAATCATCCTTTATTTCAGTGGTTCCCAAACTGTGTGCCATGGCACACGGGGGTGCTGCATCTGATTTTAGAGTACCACAAAAAAATTTGTTTTAGTAAATAAATCAACAATTTGGATGTGTTGATGGGTAACTTCAGCAATCATTTTTCTTATAATAAATTGATTGCGGTATAGTACCGACAAATACATGCATTCAAAGATTGTAATAATCACATGTAAAAATATAAGAACCTTGTTTCAAGGATGAGGTGCTGCAAAATTCTGTTTATCATTGAAAGTGTGCCGTGCCTACAAAAAGTTTGGGAAAAAACCACTGCTTTATTTGAAGTGAATTTAGTTATTAGAAGAGGTCCCAATAGTGATAGAAGACATTCACAAACACCTTCTGGAATGCAAGTACATGAATTATGTTTGAAGGAAGAAGCAATAGTAATTTTAATTAGAAATATGAATCCTAAAAAAAGGTTTGTACAATGGTACCCACTTAACAGTACTACACAGTCATTTCATTGATGCTGAAATGTAAACCGGAGGTAATAAAGGAGATAGGATATCAATTTCTCATCATACTATAATCTATGATTACAGTAAATGAGTCAGCCTCAGAAATTTGATGTTTGTGACCTGTTTTTACCATTGCCTGTTTATGCATGGGGAACTTTATGTTGCTTTAACCCTTTATCTCTTAATTTTATTTTTCCAATTTCACTGCCACCCATTAATTTAGGGCAGTGGTTCTCAACCTTTTACATCCTTTGGGCACTTAATAAATTCTGAGATATGGAGGTGGGCATAATCATAAAAAAATAGTGTTATAAATCACGAGAAATGATGCTATGAATTATATAATACTATAATGTATATAACAACTAATAGTTTTTATTAGTGCTTCAAACAATTAAATTCTGTGGAAAGAAAAGAAACTGATTTTAATACTTTTTTCTACTTAGCACCACGAACAGATACATACCACATTAACGAGATACTTGACAATCCATGTTGGCAGCTAGCTGCTCATAGTTGAAAGTGTAAGATGATGTCCTGGCTGGCAGGCAGTCATCTAGATGGGTATCAGTCAATCTTGAATGGCTCTTAGTTTTAATTATCTTCATTGATTAGATGTGGGATTCACATAGATAGGCTAATTCAAAGTAGGATCTTATTCTTAAAGCAGCACTGCGGAAAGTGGGGAATTTAGTGGAATCCACCAAGTTCCAAAATTTGTCTTCTTTAAAATTACATCACTTTGTAAGGTTATTATTTATAGTTCGAGATTTTCCACTTTACATTGAGATAATTTTGAAATAGCCTCAGCAACGTTGATCACATCAACGGAGCAAAATAGATTTAAATAAAAGGAAATCGTGGGTTCATTGTCAGCAAATTGGAGAAATCTTTCGTGGAATTGGTTTTTAAGAATTTCAAGTTGGTGAGTGAAGTGAGCAGCATTGATATAATTTTTAACTGGTTATTGCTTCAAAAAGGGAAAATGTTGAAGGTTTTTCTTTTCCAGATGAGATTTCCACAGGTCCAACTTGGATTTGAATGTGTTAATTGAACTCATCATTTCGGCAACCTCTTTTCCTCTTCCTTGGAGGAACAGGTTGAAGTCGTTTAGTTTTTCAGTTAAGTCGATCATAAATGCCAAGATAATATTCAATTGCAATCATAAAGTTCCTTAACATGTTCATTTCTGGATTTAAGAAACTTTTATCTCTTCTAATAGATTTATAATTTGAACTAGAATTTTTCCTTTGCTCAGCCATCTAATTTCTGTATGAAGAATGAGATCTTTAAATTCTGCATCACAATCCTGTAGAAGGTCCTTCAAGAGTCTGTGTTGCAAAGATACTGCTCAGATGGAATTAATGATTTTAACAACTTTCATAACATGATTGAAATGTATTACCAGAGCTGGCCAGGAAAATCATGGGGCACAGTGCAAAAAATTTTATTAGGGAATTTTAATAAATACAGCAATCTCTATCACTATAACAGTGTTTGATATTTATCTGACTTTTTTAAATGCGTGTACTTGATGAGTACAACAGATTTTCTTTAGAAAGCGCGGGGACTCTATAAGTGCATGGCCCGGTGCAGTCACACCGTTGGCACTGCCATCAAGCCGGCCCTGCATATTACTTTAGCGCACAAAGCCTCTTGGTGTAATATACATACAATGATATGATATAAACTTTGGGAATGTTGGGTCCTTTTTACAAAGGGCAATAAATCCATTGTTGCTCCCCACCATTGCAGGAGCCCCATCAGTTGTGATCAATGTTAGCTTATTAAAAGAGAAATCAATTTCCAGAGTATAACTTTTTAAAGTATTAAATATACCCTCACCTGTGGTCCTGGCTTTCATCGGTAACAATTTCAAGAAATCCTCTTCGACTGTAAAATTGCTAAACACCATTCTCACCATGACTGCTAATTGGGCCATGTCTGACAAGTCTGTACTTTCATCAAGTTGAAGAGAATACCAATCACATTTTATGAGATCAGTCTGCAAATTGACTTTCATATCACTAGAAATAGCCTACACTATTCTAGTAATTGTGTCATTTGAGAGTTGCAATTTTTTTATTGCTGACATTATTTCTTTTTTATTTGAAAAACCATCAAAAAGTTGCTCACCACATGCTATGAATGCTTCATTAATAAGCTCCCCATCTTCAAATGGCTTCATCTTCAAAGTTAATAAACGATCGATTCTGAAGGAAGCTATTGTTGCATTTTTAGATTTTGCGGTAGTCTTTGTAAATACTAATTGCTGTGCTAATAATTTACTTTTCAGCTCATTAATTTTCATTTTCCTAAGTTCTGAACCTAATGGATAATTTACTTCAAATGATTAATGATGAGTCTTGAAATGTCTTTCAATGTTGGGCTTTTTCGTCAATTCCACACTATTAGAGCACAGTAATCAAATGCATTTTCCATCACTATCAACAATACTCTTCCTCCCACTCAATTTTTAAATTGTATGTTTTTTATCTCTTTTTGTCTGGCATTTTTATTAACCATTCTTTATGGGCATTACAAATAAAAAACTGAGTGAAACTTACAGTTGAAAGCTGGAGTTGGGCTGAAGAGGCAAGTCTTGAAACTGATGGATATCCGAAGATGGCATTGATTGCAGAGGTTTTATTCATTCAGTGGAAAGAACGAGTATTGAAGTAATGACAGTCTCACTGACCTATTATTATGGGAGGGAAAGATAATTCTGACAGAGAGATACAAATATCATTTACAATGTAATCATTTATAAGGTAGTGCATGTGAGATCAATTAATGCTAGATGTACATGGCCCCACTACAACAATTCACTTACTGGTCTCCTTCCAGACATCTTGCAGAATGTTAAAACACTGCACAGGCAAGAACAAATTGCGATATTATTCACAATATTTACTTTAACCACAGAGAAAGGAGAGGCATTAGGAAAACGTCAACACATTTGAAGTACATGAAAATTCACACCAGACTAGTTTCTCATGCTTTAACCCTGACCAAAGTGCTCGGAATCTCATAGGAGAAACTGCATCTTCTGTGAAAAATATGAGGCACTTGTTTGTATCAAGCCTGTTTACATTCTTAGAAAAAAAACAATTGATCTTGACCACATGGCTATTGGCTCTTTAATTAACTTTTTAAGACTATTTTTTTACATAATGGTCATGCTTGCTTTGAGGGAAAGTGCTATTGAGGAATTTTTTAAATTTTGAGCCTTAAGATGAAACAAAGGTTACCAGTGTTAGATTCATAGAGTGCCAGAAGAAGGAGAAAAGCTTGAGTTGAGGAAGTTGGGTGGAAAGAAATGGGTCATATCTCGTCACAGCTGACAGTATGTCTGGGCACTGTTCTGGTAGTAATTGTAATTTTTATGAAGCAAATGAGTTATTGCTATAGTTTGTTATGATATTAACAATGTTTTCGGCAGCATTGCAAATGAAAATACATATTAGTAACAAAAATTTTCAAGACTTGCATCATTGGATAAGGAATTATGAACATCTTCATATGTGCAGAGGAAAGCAGGCACCCAGAATTGCCTCAGGGCACCACATTGAGAACCTCTGATTTAGGGTTTATACAAAAGAAATTAAATAAATTAAATTTACCCAATTATATCATTAGGAATAGCAATAGACCATAATATGAAAAGAGAACATCGTCGTAGACCATAGAAAACAATTCCCTCCACTGTCAGATTTATTGGACACCATGCATTTGTGCAATATTAGCAGTGGTGGGCAACCTTTTCTGCATGGTGGGCCACATTGGTGGTAGTAAATCCTTTGGTGGGCCGCATTGGAAATTTTCAATGGATTATAGTAAAATCGTAACTTACCTAGAGATTCTTAGGTACCATATGCGTCGAATTCAAAATCAAAAACAGCATTAAAAAGAACTGGAATGAATTAAGGAATACTATTTACTAAGATGTCCCAATTCAACGTTAAATATATTAACAGATTTTGCTACATGGAATATAATATTTATTTAGTTAATGAAAATGATACTTGTCGGATATCCCATACCACGTGACACTGTGTTTTTCGCTACTCTTTATTGATTTACGAAGGAAAATTGGTGACTAAGGTGCGAAAATATCTCGCTTGACTGTTGCGCCGTAATAATACCAAAGTACCCTAAAACTTGCTAATCCAAGACTGATCGACCTGTCGCGACATTTACAAACCCGATCACCGGACAACGGGGAGGGATAGTTTGGTTCCAGCAAGGCGAAGGGCGCGGTAGCGCCCGGAGACGACAACTAAAATAAAAACAAAGCGAGCCGAAGGCTCGCCAATATCCTTTCCATTTGCGGCCAACAGTCAAGCGAGATATTTTCGCGCCGTAGTCGCGTGGTCTCGGACCACTTTTTGTGAACTATCCAATATCACTTTGAAAATAAAAAGGCATTTCTATTTTTAAAAAAACTCCATAACAACGTCAACATAACACCAACAAAAAACTTTTTCCTAAATTATAGACAATATTTGAAAAGTGGCCTGGGATAACCCAAAAGTACCATTAAAATAAATAAGTAAGTTTTGAAAACTATGAAACGATGGCCTTGGGCCGCATAAAATTGCTCATTGGGCAGCATCCGTACCGCAGGGCACAGGTTGGATACCCCAGCGCTAATTGGTTAAAAAAAGTCCAGAAATAGAACCAACACCATGGTACTTTCTATGAAAAACGAAGGAATTTAAAAAGAAGAATGTGGTTACTTTTTACTTATAATAAATATAAAGAGCTTCTTAATATATTATTTTAAACTGGGGGCTCCGCTCCTGGCACCTCCAGCGCCCAACCCCGTGCCACGCTCCACGCAGCTACTTCTCTTTAGTTAAACTTAAAAAAATAAATGCTTCTCTCCTCGCTTTCTCACCCTTTTTCTATCCTCTCATCCTCCCTCCCTCTCCCACCTTCCTGCCTTATGAGAAATAGAAATGCCTACCTTGGAGTCGAACCCAGGACTTTTTCTGAGATTTTTTTTCGTTGCCACCTTACAATATATGAGCCGAGCATTCTTGCTAAATTTAAGAGTTTCTATCTCGATTCTTTATCGAGTTATTAGCATTATTAACACGGCTTCATGAATAGCAAATTAATATAGCAGAAAGAAGACAATTTATGTGTGCTTACACATTTATTTATTTTATTAAAGATCCGCCGATTCTATTAGAATTGTCAGAAAGAATCGGCAAAGAAAAGTGACAAACTTTTATAAATTGCCCATAATTAAAAAAAATTGATAAATAAAATATGTGAAGGTAGATGTAGCGTCTGAATCGTTGAGAGTAGTGTAAAATAAAAGTTTTGCGAAGGCAGTCAGAAATCTGATTTTAAAAAGTCATATTAAAGAGGAAATTAATGCTACACTGTAATTGTTCACGAACTTTTGATTACAATTTTCTTTGTATCTTATTATTTAAATATATGTCCTTTCTTTTTATACATATATAACTATCAATATAACCGTTTATTTAGGTTAGTTACGAAGAGAAGATAACCAGGTACCTTTCAATATGTTTTAAAAAGTAACGTACGTCCATATTCTCATTTAATTTCATATTCATGCGTGAGCCTATTTGCGTTACTAATCATTATAGATTCATAATATAATGGTTTTACTTACAAACAGGTAAGATTCCTGCATTCAAACGATGAAATGATGATTGGATAGTTTTGTTAGGTCTTCCGTCTCTTTTACACATCCATCCGGCGCGAGGGGGAATAAACCATAAGTCAATCAGAAATCTGCATTTTAAAAGTCATGTTAGAGAGGAAATTAATGCTACACCGTAATTGATCACGAACATTATGATTATAATTTTAGTTGTTTCTTTTTAATGTAATATATGTCCTTTCTTTTTTTATATAACAAACAATGCAACCGTTTATTTAGATTAGCTGCGAAGAGAAAAGAACTGTACTTTCAATATGTTTTAAAAAATAACGTACTTCCCTATTCTCATCTAATTTTAAATGTATGCGTGAGCCTATTTGTGTTAATAATCATTACAGATGTATAATATAAAGGTTTTACTTACAAAAAGGTAAGTTTCCAGCAATCAAACGATGAAACGCCTTGATTAAATCGTTATAAACGCTTCCCATCACTTCCCATACGCGGTCAACAGTGGTCAACAGAATAATTATCCTTAAATATGTACGTTGCTACGCATCATTAATTTCGATGCCTAAACAAAGTTCGAAGCGAATGACGCTCTTCTTTCGTCTATATTGAAGGTTTAATTGGCATTAATTGAATCGGAGGCATCAATGAACGTCGCCTTGGCAACGTCCGGAAAGTATACGAATAATCCACAACATTTCGAAAACAATTGCGTATTTCTGAAAACTTCGACCATGTAACATGTAAACATCGCAAGAATAAGATAGAGTTTTAGCCTAGGAAAATATAATTGTCTCCTGGATTCGAACCCGGGACACTTTATCAAACGAAAATATTTTTACAGGGACCTCATAGCAGGTAGAAACAAAACGCCGTTTATCGCATATCTTTACGACGAACGGTTCTCGAGAAATACGCCGCTTTAATGCTTCACGATGACATGGAATTTCAAGACCGAGCGTCTGACACTACCGTCGTAAGTTTTTTTATTGGTATAGAGAGAAATGCATTTATTTTTTGTACCTTTGAAATTTTTGCTTTTGGAAAGATATGTCCAAATTAATTCTACTTGTTTTTCTGTAGATGTTTTGGTACAAATTCTGTTTTGGAAAAAGAAGACCCTCTCATTTTGCGATGGGCAATATGCTAGTTAAGTAACAACTCTTGCCAACAATAGCATTTGACAGTGATTTGATATTTGAATGGATTATAACATTACCAGTGACTCCAGTTCCATTTCAGAGATATTTAAAGCAGACTTATAGAAGTTTTTAAACTAACAATAAGCCCTATAAGCGAGATTTTGGTTTTCTTTCGGAACTACATTTCTAAGCATTTCCTTAACCCATCAACTACTGCACTCTGTATTTGGGAATTTTTACTTTATGGTGATTATTTTCATTTTGACTAGGTGAAAATGTCAAAAAAGACATTCAGTTGTTCTATAGCAGTGGTTCCCAAACTTTTTAACATAATGCCTCCCTTTTGTTTTTCACTAAGCTGTCATGCCCCACCATGTTTTTGATTGAAATAAATTTAACCCTTTGCACTCGTATTTACATCATTATTAATGCTCAACTAACTAGTAATTATTTTACCCATGTATCTGGTACATATTGGGAAGTTTGAATAATATGTTTTAAATATTTCAGTTGAATTTGACATTTTAAAAAATTGATTTTTTTTCTCATTGCCTCGCGTCTCCCTGGAACCCCACAGTTTGGGAACCATTGTTCTACAGGAATTATGCTCATTTGTGATTTTTGAATTTGTTGCTTTTTGGCACGTTTTATTTCATTAACGAACTTATGTTTTCGCTCTGTCTGTTTGGCTGTGCAATCAGTAGCAAGCGAATAGTAACAAATACAAGACTGAATTTTGCAGCATGTATCCGATCTATTATGCCTTTTATTTTTCTTTAGTTTTTAATTTTGAAAAATATAATAGCGTCGGATATGGACCTATTATATTTTTTAATATCTCCATAGGTAGAAATATGGGAAGCTGAAATTTTGATTACATTTTTCTATACACATACTAATGAGGTCCTACTACCCAAATATGTGATAGTTTAACCACATACAAATAAGCTAAACTTACGCATGTATTATGTGATCAAATTCCAAATTCTCCTCATGTCGTCAATTACCTTAACGGGAGAATCCTTAATAGCGAAATAAAAAAATATAATACCGAATTTAATAATAGAAGAAAAAATTATATCCAAGTTCATGGATAACTCGACTTGTTTGAAAATTTTGCTGCACAAAGAAGTAAGAAAACCAAAAGCATATGTTAAGTGTTTGTTTGAAAGACACAGATTGAATAGAATTGCATTCGTAAAAATATTGTTTTCTTTTATAAATAAGTAAGCAGATCTCACTTATAAAAATATACATAATATAATCGTCCTCCGCGTGTATGGCGTCGTCCCAGTGGCGGATCCAAGGATCGAGGGCGATTCCGTGCAAGATTCCACGAGTTTCCTCCGCTGATAGGGTCGTTCAGACAAGAAATGCCCTGACGACGGGAAGAATGTTCAGAATGAAAGGTCGTTGGTCGTTGCCGTAGCGAATTCAATGGAGGGATTTAAGGAAATGCGGGCGATTGCTTCCACTTTGGAAGTTTCTCGATGCGCTCCTGTCACACTCCGAACAACATCTTAACCCTCTTAATTATCGATGAGTTTAAATATTTCTACATTGAATCGGTCATTCCCTCTCACTCTCTTACACGCTCAAATTCTGCTTCAGTCGTGTCTCTCCTCCATCTTCTCACGAAAATTGAAATTTAACTTTGCGGTGAAATCTTCTAGGTGTGCATTACGCATGCTGGCAAAACATTTGACTTTTCTTTCGTCCGGATGGATGTTATACTTTTATACGTATTATGTTTTGGTTGTTTTATATTCGTTTAAAACAGTGCATGACAAATTTTCGTTGGATCTAGGAGCCAACTCAAAAATTTAGGACAATTTTTTTTCCTTCTGAGGATTTATATTGCAACGACTAACTGCAAACACAAACCTTCCACTATAGCGGGTATGGACTAGAATGCACATTTATGTTATACGAAATAATATTCTGATGTCAAACAACCAATAAGCTAGACTACACTTACTTCCGTTACTCCTTAAGAACCTTCGTTTTGTTTGTTAGTCACGCTTGCTTTTTGAGTGTTCTTTTATCTCTATTTTTTCCCGCGCGTTTCATTCTTACGGTATTTAGCAAACAGAAAAAACCGCGTAAACCGACTATTTTAAGTGAAATACAATGCTGAGCCTAATAATTTAAACACGCTAATGGACAATACCACACGCGTATAGATGAGAATACGGCATAGCTTCGTTTGTCCCAGGCCAACTCTGCACATTTTGCTCCTCGCGCTATTCGCTGGTGGCGATGAGCAGTTTGGTAACGTAGTGATTGCTGCTCCGGGATTTTTAAACTAGGAAAAACAGTCATTAATTTACAATTCCGAAATTCTAGGCGCCACGACAAAATTTCTAAGCGCCATGGCGACCTGACGCCCGGGATTTGTCGATTAATTTATTTCTATAATGGAAATCCTTCAGTTTTACTTAAAATTTCTACCGATTACACCGAAAAAGTTTTTATCCTTCTAATCGTAGTAACTAAAGGTTTCAATCCATGTTATTATTTTTTCTCTCTCTTCTGCGCTTTTCACCATCTATTCATCTTACTCATATTTTGTATTTGCTTCCATACAGCTCCAGTATTTTGATCTTTTTAAATGACACGTGCTGCTATTCCCATGAACAGTAGCGGATCCAGGGGGGGAGGAGGTGGGGGCGGATATTCTTTAGGGGGGTATACCGTCGACGAGTTGTCGTATACCGTCAATTCGTCGCAGGACAATTCGTCGCATGACAAACTCGATGAGATGTCGTAGAACCCTTTAGGGGTAGCAAACGGGGAAGCCAAGAGGGTTGTCATTCATATTAACGAATTTTAGTTTTCTTTATTCATTGCAGACCTTTGCTTCAGTTTATGTTATTGAAAAATCAGTGCACTAAGGCAGGGGTCGGCAACCTACGGCCCGCGGGCCGCATGCGGCCCCCGAGAGGGTGTTATGCGGTCCTCGAAGCCATGTTGAATAAGTGATCGGTAAAATTTAAGTCAATTTCATATTTTTTCAATGAAATTATGTTCTCAATACTTTTCTGGCGGAGTTGAAACGCTAGTAGACTAATGAGAATTGATTTTCACTAATATGAGACCACTAAAGCTCTAGGCAACTTCTGATTTAAAATGGCCATCCGGTCCGCCGAAGCTCCCGCGATTTACAATGCGGTCCCCCGAAGCATTTACAACAACGAATGTGGCCCGCCATATAGAAAAGTTTTCCGACCCCTGCACTAAGGTATAATCATTTATATGTTAAGATCAAGGAATCAAAGTATTCTGTGAGCACTATATATTGTTTTTACTTTCTCCATACGTAGTAATGGGAAAGTATTGTATTCATGAAAAAAATCGACTTCGAGATTTCAACGGAAATACATGTTTTGAGGTCCCTAGAACACGCTTAGACTATTTTCGGAATGATGTCTGTGTGTGTATGTTATTGTGGGCGCTCTAACTCAAAAAGTACATGCCATATCGTTACCAAACTTCATATATAACACTTTAACATGAGCACAAAGAACTGAGTAGTTTTTGGACAATAACGGACATCCGGAATCGAGGTTTATTCGAAACCCGATTCGGTTTTTGCTATATTTCTTCGTTAAAACATCATTATTGTATACACAATTCTATACAAAGGTTATAGAGAATGTAATTTCCTACAGTTTTCATTTGAAACAATTTTCTATAGGAGTGATTGTTTAGGAGTTATTTATAAATAACCGGTTTTTCGGTTTCCGTTAAATATCTCCTTAAAAACATCGTTATTGGTAATCTTCGTAAGGACCAAAGTTGTAGAGAATAATATTTCTTCCAAGTTTTGTTTGAAACTAATTTTCGTAGAAGCGTCCATTTCGGATATATTTCGCTTTATCTTAATACCAGTATACAGCGCCAACACCATGTAGCGGTGAATTCTGTAAACATTCAAAATATACGTAATTTACGGCAACAAGGACGTGTCTT
This sequence comes from Uropetala carovei, assembly GCA_036926305.1. NCBI lineage: Eukaryota > Metazoa > Arthropoda > Insecta > Odonata > Petaluridae > Uropetala > Uropetala carovei. The sequence continues at coordinate 462,167 of JAXCHB010000356.1, forward strand.
CTTTTACGATACGAAATAATAATTTTGCCTTGTAATATTATTCATAATAATTTAAATATCTATACCCCAAATATGGAGAAAGTCATGTGCTGGCCACATCAGATTTTATAATTCATGTGTCTTCCGTCTCGTGTTCTCTATCGCCGCCTATATGACTGAATCAATGCAAAATACGGAAATTCAGACTGATACGTACAAATGTACACCGTGTACATTGTTATCCTTCTTTAATTAAACCAGGGTGCTCAACTAATAAAGAATGACCATTCAGTTATATTAAAATTTATTAATGGAACGCGAGGCCATATATTGACATGAATTTGGCACGCCACTTGTGCAAACCCTTCCCTAGACCCTTAATTTCCCACTGTAGAAGCCAGGTCGCTTACTTATGTGCAAGAAATTAATTCACATTATTGTCGCCGCCCTCTTAATTCTGCCGCGATAGGTGGTCTCCTGGTTTACGTAAAGGTTGAACCTGCCTTTCTCCAGGAGCCTCGACTTTCCGAGCGTTTTTGGCCAGAGCTTGTGGAATAGTTCCTATGAGCCTCTCGTCGCGTTCCTGAAATGGAACAGGTATAGGAACATTTTATCGGGTACGTCACAATGGCTCAGGCACGTTTACCTGGGTTGGTTCTAGCAAGCGATAGTTATCTACCCACTGAAAATCAACCTTCGCACATGCGCCGCGAGCGTTTTTTTTTTTTGCCGCCATCTTAGCCCGTCAGTCAAACTTTGCCTTCCTAGACGGATGGTCGTGTTCTTTCTCTATAATGCCGATAAATAAGGTACACCTTGTTCGGAAGTGACCGATTTTTGTATTCCTCAGGATAAATTCATAATGTGGGACCTCATCAGCGGACCTTAGTGCCTACTGGAAAAGTGTTTGTGAGCAGAAGTTGCCAGATTCGTACCCCGTTGGAATCATCAAAGGTAAGAGGTTATTTCATCTAAATTCTCCTAAAGTTGCATGACTTCATTTCATTTTAAACGTTTTCATGGTGCTGTGGATTAGATCCCTTTATTCAGTGGATGGGAATTATAATGTAGTGTAGAAATTTATATTTTCGTCGAAGTTAAATGTGTCACATTTCAATGGGAAGGGAGAAGCTATTAAGCGATCTGTTTTTCAGCTTCGCAATCCCATTCATGTAAATATTCTTATCAAAAAGAGACGCACATTAAAAGCTATCAGTAGCTTTTATTCCGAGCATTTATTACAGCGTAGCCGAGGTTATTGCCCACAAACACCAGTTCCGGTTAAACTTCTTCGAGGTACCTATAAATCGTATTTAATGGACCTAAAGGTATATTCGATCATCTTAAAAATATGTTCGCTTACGCTACTAAACAGGCGTCGTTTTGAGTTATTAGTTTTACAAAAGTGTGTTAAAATCTGGATGAGTAGAATGCCTCCTTCCAGGCTTTACACCAGAGCTTCCCAACGCGGTGTAGAGAATAATATTTCTTCCAAGTTTTGTTTGAAACAAATTTTCGTAGACCATCCATTTCGAAGATATTTTGCTTTTTCTAGTATACAGCGCCACATCTATTTAGCGGTGAATTCCTTAAACATATTCAAAATATACCTAATTTATGCAATAAGGACGACTGTATTCTTTTACGATACGAAATAATAATTTTGCCTTATAATTCTATTCATAATAATTTATATATCAATACCCCAAATATGGAGAAAGTCATGTGTTGGCCACATCAGATTTTTAAAAATTGTATTTTGTGATAATTATCATATTAACCTATCGTGTTCCATGGTGTATTAATAAAACAAGTTAGGAAAGTGTTCAACGTATCACAAATGGGCGCGTTTCGTGCAATGGAGTATTAGAAAGAAATTATATACCTGTACGTAAGGGAAAAAGCGTTTTAAAGTTCTTTTCTTCATCATAAATAATCCATTTCCTTCCTATTTAAGAATAGTTCATGTGAGTGCATGCACACGTAAGTAAATTAAACGTTTGTTTGTGAGATTGTTTATGTTAGCAACAATGAAGAAGTAACCATGCAAGAAATTTTCTAAGTTCAACTCGATTTAAGACGTTTTTGTTTGATTTTCTCAATAAAGGCTACTTCTACGATAAAAATGTATAGAAAAGAAACTACTCTTCTTTACCAGTTCTACAACTTTTATTTGAAAAATATTTTGATATGAGCAATACTTTACGAGATATGACGAAAATTTAATTTTTTGTCACCAGTAAAGTGGTACCCCTGATTGGCGTACGTGATTCGTTTGTGCGATTTTCTTATTATATTTGATAGAAAGTCCTTAATATCAAATTTCATAAAAATCCGTTCAGTAGAAGCCGAGAACGAACGTGCGGACGGACGGACGGACAGACCGACGATAATAGGCGCTCACGCTGGAAGCGAAACGCGCCTAAAAATAAGTAATACAAATAATTTGACAAGGATTTAGTGCACAAATTAAAAATACCCCAACCCACATAGAAAAATAGTCGATAATCGCTCCCCTCAACACTTCTCAACCGGAATCCAATATATCGTGGTACATATTTATTCTCTTACTCTCTCTGTATTGCCTAAGAAAATTTCCTTCTTGTTCCTACAGAATCTATTTCCATTTCATCGTTGTAATTTATGTTCACATCCCCTTCTATCTGCTTAGCTCAATTCTCTTCCTGGCTGTTTCTCATGATAATCTGTAGCGCTATTTCTTTATCAAACCTTATTTTGCCTATCACGCAGCTTTCTTTTTATTCGTATATTTCCAAATTTCGTCTATTTAATATAACTTAGGAAAGTGGTCTCATCATTCACTATAGATCCTTGTTTGATATTTAACCATTATAATCATTAACGTTGACATGAGATAAGCATTATACAGGCAAATCATTTAACGTGGCTCATGAAATGAACATTACGTTGCAAAAGTGATACTAAGGCATGTCACTATCAAGAAATTATCGAATCTATCCAGTTACATTTTTTCATATAATCATATAATTTGTTAATATATTGTACATAATATAAGTATTAAGCTGTGGATTCACGATGTCAACCATTCTGTTCCGTCAATTGAAACATATTTAGATTTAGTATTGATTATAAGAATTCATGCAGGTTTTTCTTTGATACCGTTATTTCTTTGTTTTGTGACTAAGCAATAAGATTTTACTTTGATCTTATTTATAAACCCATTCAGGTATATATATATATAAGATTGCCACTAGTAGTTAAGAGGGATAGGAGGGAGCCAGTGGACACATACTTGGTGTTGTGGACGTCCATGGCGATAGAGGAAGGCTTTTTCTTGGAGCTTTCGGGCATCCGTCCTTCTTCGGCACAAGAGTATGACTCTCTCTCTCATATATATATATATAGTATATGTGCGGTAATGAAATTTATTCATAATTTTGGATAATTTTCTATCTTTGTATGTCAAATCTAGTAACTCGAAAGAGGACTCATCTGGAGTCAACATCATCTCTTCTTCTTCAAATGGACCTACCATTAATACAATGTCATGTACAACTAATCATAGTGAATCCAAACCTTCTTTTGTACTTCTAGGAACTGCTAGGGCTTTTATCAAGGCTGGTTCTCTAGAAAATGTTAGAATACTGATTGATCCTGCGTCACAAGCCAGTTTCATCACTACACATTGTAACAGCGATTAGGGCTTCCTCGTAAGAATATTCACATTAATATACCTGGAATTATCAGGCACTTCTGTTTCATCGACAAAGGGTATTACTTCGTTCGTTTTGAGGCCACGGCAGGGCGGCAGTGATACTAATGTTTCTGCAATAGTTATTCCAAAAATAATGGCACAGCAACCAACTTTTCCAATCCCCGGTACTGTTTGTCAAAAATTTCATTCGTTTAATCTAGCAGATCCTGAGTTTGATAAACCAGGACATATTGATTTATTACTAGGTGCTGATGTATACTCGGATATTATAGCAGATGATCCTGTCTTTCGTCAGGAAGGCTTTCCAACTGCATGGCCTTCAGTTTTTGGGTATATCCTTTTTGGACCAATAAATTCCAATTTCTATGATCCAATGTCGCGTGATAGCATCACAACTTGTTTAGCATCAGTCGAAACTGATCTAAATTTATCATTGCAAACATTTTGGAATGTAGAGGAAGTACCCAGTATTCATGTTCCTTTACCTGAAGATGCATATGCAGAAAAAGAATTTGAGTCTTTGCATTATCGTAATAAAGACTGTACCTATGTTGTGACATTGCTACTAAGGGATTTGAATCAGCCGTTAGCTTTAGGAGATTCGAAACCACAAGCTATTCGAAGATTTATGAATCTGGAACCCAAATTTCAGCACAATCTTGAGTTGAAGATAGAATATACCACTTTTTTGGAAGAGTATCTGAAACTCGAACATATGTCACCTACACCATGGGGGTCCGGGGAATACTGTATTCCACATCATGTGGTACTTAAACCTTCTAGTAGCACCACTACAGTACGCATTGTTTTTGATGGGTCTTCATGAGCCAGTTCGGGCCATTCTTTAAATGATTTCCTTCTCAAAGGCCATAAGCTACACCAAGATATATCAGATCTTATCATTGGGTTTAGGCTACATCGTGTGGCTATTGTGGCAGATATTTGTAAAATGTACCGGATGATGCAATTGCTACCTCAGCATAGAAAATATCAGTATATCATTTGGCGTCCTGATGAGAGGGCTTCTCTTCAAGAGTATGAGTTAAATACTGTAACGTGTGGGCTCTCATCATCTCCTTATCTTGCTATCCGGACTCTAAAGAAGTTATGTCTTGACGAAGCTGAAAGTTTTCCATTAGCTGCTCCTGTCGTATCTCATGATCTATTTGTTGATGATTTGCTGACAGGGACTTCTTCGAATTGTAAAACCAGTGAGCTAATAACCCAGCTGATTGGGATTATGAATTCAGCTGGATTCCAATTTCGCAAATGGTCATCTAACATGCCTGAAATACTCGAGAAAATACCTTCTGAGTTATGTCAATCTCATATATATTTTGATAAAAATGGTGACCAAGATATCAAATTATTGGGCATCCTCTGGAAATCTAAATCTGATATTTTCTCCTTTCATGTAAATGTAACTAACACAGCTTTCAGTAAGAGAGGTATTCTTTCTACTATTGCGAAATTATTCGATCTTCTTGGTTGGATTTCCCCCACTGTGTTCTGGGCCAAGTTCTTCATGCAAGAATTATGGAAACTTAAGCTAGGTTGGGATGATCAAGTTCCTCCTAACCTTTTGATCACCTGGAATACTTTTTTAAAACAACTTCCTGCCTTGTCTACTATATCAATTCTAAGATTTGTGGCGGATGCACTATCAAATGTTACGCATGCAGAATTTCAACTGTTAGGATTTTGTGATGCCTCAGAAGGGGGATACGCAGCAATCGTATATTTACTCACTGGGGCATTGTATGAGCGGAGTCAAGCATCTCCACTTATGGCTAAAACAAGAGTGGCTCCAATTAAAACGTTATCTATTCCTAGATTAGAACTTTTAGGTGCTGTTCTTTTAACAATAGTTATTGAATTTGTCTTCAAATATTTATCAAAGTACATTGCAGTATCTTGTGTCTACGCTTAAAGTGATTCCAGCGTAGTTTTATCTTGGATGAGCACACCTCAACATTATTTGAAGACATTTGTAAGCCATAGAGTACTACAAATAAACGAATCTCCAGTAAAAATAATCTGGAATCCTAACTCGACAAAATTTAACCCCACAGATCCAGCTAGCCGCGGTATCCTACCATTACAGTTACTGGAAAATGACCTGTGGTGGAATGCTCCCCCCTGAGTATCCAGTCCATATGATCAATGGGAATATATGTCCCCTGTGCAGATTGGACTTGAACAATTGCCTGAAATCAAATCTTGCTCGCCATCTGTTGAGTTCCACATCTCAAATGGACTTGTCCTTCATTGAACGTTTTTCTTCTTTGCCTCGGTTGCAAAGAGTCATTGCTTACTTTTTGAGGTATCTATCATACATCAATCCGAAATGTGACATGCCAAACACAGGTCAGTTGTCTGTCTGAACTCCAGTTTGCTCTAATTGTTTGTGTTCGTGCAACGCAATATTATTATTTTGCTAGAGAGATGGTTCGCCTAAAGCAAGGTTTGCCCTGCTCCGCCATAATTCAGAGGTTAACACCATTCTTAGATTGAAAATGTTATATCAGGGTGGGCGGCAGGCTTAAAAATTCTAGCTTAACATACCCACAAAAGTATCCCTTTTTACTTCCTAAAGATTCTACATTAACGAATCTAATAATTGATCATTACCACAAGGCATACCATCATGCTGGACAGGCTACTCTCCAATATCTACTTGCTCGTAAATACTGGATTTTGTCGGCTAGGTGAATCATCCGCAGTCGTATATTCAAATGCATTGTTTGTTTCAAATTACGGGCTAATCCCAAAATTCCTTTAAAGGGTGATCTGCCAACAGTTAGAGTGGAACCGAGCCGTCCATTTCTACTCACAGGGGTGGACTTTGGCGGTCCTTTTTATATAAGAGAATCCTTAAAACGGAATGATAAAATCTCAAAAGCCTATTTGTGTTTATTTATTTGTTTTGCAACAAAGGCGTGTCATTTATAAGTAGTCTCAAATCTTTCCACAGAATCATTTTTATCAGCTTTAGATCGATTTGTATCGGGCCGTGGACTTTGTGCGCACATCTGTTCTGACTGTGGAATGAACTTTATAGGTGCTTCTTGGGATAAATAAATCATTCCAGTCTTTATTTCGGACCGACAATGTAATTGATAAGCTCTCAAACAAGAGATCACTTGGCATTTTAACCCACCGTCAGCCCCTCATCATGGAGGACTGTGGGAAGCTAATATAAAAAGTGCAAAGAACCTTTTAAAACGTATAACAGGCGAACGTTCCCTAACCTTTGAAGAGCTGTCTACCGTTTTTGCAAATGTTGAAGGAATCTCAAGACCGCTAACTGCACTTTCAAATGATCCTAATTCAATGGAGGCATTGACACTTGGTCATTTTATAATTGGGGCACCTCTTGCGAGTTCTCCAGAATCCGTACTATTGGACACTTCTAGTAATAGATTATCTCGTTGGCAATTAACTAAACAAATATCTCAACATTTTTGGCAGAGGTGGTTTTAATCAAGGAAGAGAAAACTACTCCTTTGAACTGGATACTAGGCAGAATATCTTTTTTTCCAGATCGAGACGGTCGTGTTCGTGTCGTTAATGTTCGCTATGCTCATGGTATGATTACGCGACCTGTCTCTCGACTGGTTATCTGAGTAAAAATATACATTTTTGCTTTTGTCGAAAGAAATTTCAAGATCGTGAATTTCATGTTTTATTCATTCATAAATCTTTTTTAATAACTCTGAAAGTATAAAATGAGTTAAAATGTTAAATAGCTATAAAGGATTCAATTTTCTTTTAAAGGAGCAAGGTGATGAATGTTGGTAATGAATTGCAGTAAATTTCCAAAGTGTCGCTGATTTTCCACGGAAGTGAAAGTCTTTTAACGAAGACGATTTTAATTGTAGCTAGATATAATTATTATCGTACCCTAGATTTTTGGCCAAAGAGTGTGAATCTGTAATGACTTACAAATCCTCGCGCACTTTCACTTTCCCATATTATTACAATCCTTCCTCATCCCACCGGAGTTCATCTCCTCACTATTTCTCTTTCGCTCCTCCCACGCTCCTGGATTAGACTCCTTCAACCTCCTAATAATTCTCCACGACCGATCTTCTTCAACCATGGTTTCCTTTCTGTGAGCGTGAGTGAGTTGGGGACGACCTTGTGAGGCCTCCTTGGAGGTCAGACGTGGTTGGAAGGGTGAAAGGAGAGAGGGGAAGGATGGGGAGTGTGTATCGAACGTAGCCGCTAAACAGCGGGAATGGTGCCGCGCTCATCGGGGTGCGACTGCCGTTTGGACGCGGGCGCGAACTGCCGCGGGTGCCGTTGATGGATGACGGGATATTATGTCGCAAGACTTCCCACTCGGTATTCGAATTCTTAAAAAAAAAACTCCAGAGAGAGGTAACCGCTCTCCTCGACTTCGGCGGATAGTGGGAAAGGGAGAAATAAACCGCGAAGAACGGCGGATACCATAGTGCTCGTAAGATCGTTTTATTTTGCGTTGCGGAAGTTTATGGACGAATGAGGCACGAAAAATTTGTTATAAGTCTTAAAGATTTTCTTGTACTCGATTTTGTCGCTCATAAATTATAAATACTGCTAAGTAATGCAATCGGCCTACTCGTCGCTATTAATTCAACCTAATTGACTCCACTATATGGCATTGATTAAATAATTGATCTATGGAATATATCGGTATAAATGTTAATTTTGAGATTAAAAATAAGCGATGCCGAAACTTTACTGTCAAAACTAGGGATTTCTCATTTTGAAGAAAGGTAAATAATTGAAAAATGTCAGCGATAACTTGTGGACTTTGTGTATAACGAGATACAGGTGAATGTTCTTATTTGCTCTTATTCTAATTAGTCAATACACTAAAAGGAAATACGTTTGACAACTTTTAGTGTACATCCCTCGTACCAAATGCCATAAAAATCTCTCAAAAGTTAAATGTGATGAACAAACACACTTCGAGCACAGAGTGCAAAGATCGCATAAAAATTAATGAACGCGCTTTTACCTAAGTAAGCTGTATCTAATTTAAGTTTTCTGAGTTATTGCTATCGGATATTTTAGAAACTATTTATTTACAAGAACGTATATCACGATTTGTGTTCCGTCTCCCAATGCTCGCCTATGTCTGACTTACTTAGCTACTCCACTTTATATCTCTTCGGATATTTGCACTGATAGTGGTTTTTTTTCTTTGTTCGTGTTTTCCATGTTATCTTTCATTCTGGAATGAATAATATATATGAATTATATAATTTGCTGATGAGCGTAAACGTATCTTTTCGTCTAGGATAATTGGCGCTATAAAAAATGAAAACTAGAATCAGTTGACAATGTCTGCTCTTTTTCTAGGACTAAAATTTTTTTTCATATCGAGTGTACGACGTGATTCACCTTACCCTTCCTTCGTAAACATTGTCATTTTCGATGAGTTTCTTCACTAAAATGTTATTCAAAGTTCCAGCTATATTAAATATACACTCAGTAAATTTGTGAATCGTTCCCATAGCAATTTTCCCTGAATATTGAAAGCATTTTCATTATTACTTCTCTTTCTAAATAAAAATAAATCAGACTGATTAGAGTTCATACGAAAGTATTATTTTTGTAATCAGTATTTAAATTTGATAATTTACAACGGAGAGATAACTTGGTAATAAAGTAAAGTGAAACCTTGTTATCAGCTTATCTCTTCGTATTATTTAGGATGGAGTTTCACCAAGTTAAGGTCGATTTTTGATAATTTACGTAAATAAAGGATATATTCTTATTACAGGGGGTCTAAAAGGCTTTCGCTGCGTTATTTACGCATTTAATTCCAAATATACTCGGTAATAAAAGAAAATTACTATTTTTTCGAGATTGTATAGATTTATCCAAATTTTCATGAAACTAGACGTTGACAGAGTAAGAAGAACGATGCTTATACGAGCTGAGGTCTGCAGTCTATTCGTTAAACGTAAAATTCCAGCTGTGGAAACATAAGCTTTAAAAAATTTAATATGGAAATCTTAATAAGCTGTGAATTATGCTGATTCATGTAGTTAACAGGCAAAGGGGAGTTGGTTGAGCATTGCCATGCCGAATAACATCAACGCTATTAGAAATTCAATAGAAGGGGGCATCAAAGGGTAGACAGCAGGAGGTGAACGAAGCAACATCTCCATCGGAGAGTCAAAGAATGTTGGAGAGTTGAGGTAGAGATGCGAAGGCAACCAAAAAAGTGATCGCTGTAAATTAATTTTGAAAGATATCTACACATTTAATTTTATATTCTGTAAAAGGAATTATGATTTGCCTAAGATTTTCTTTTCAAACGGTATATTTATGATAAAATATTAAAAATTTAATAATAAAGAAAATATCCGTGAAATTCTAATAACAGTTTAACAGTATGCCTGAAACGTGAAAATAAATTTAATCGTCAACTAACGAAGTTTTTCTCTTTTTTATAACAAACGAATTAATGTGACTCTACTTTCATCTCTTACATAGAAAATTATGGAATCGTATGCATAGGAGAGAAGTGAACATTTTCAATTAACCAACTGAAAATTGTAGCAAATGTGATAACTCGTATACCATAATTTTCACTTGAAAACTTCGAAAAGCTTACTGTGAATCATCCATTTTTAGCCAACGTATAATCTTAAATTTTCGTATGAGTTTTTAAGAAAAATTACCAGAAGTAGCTTTATAAAAATCAGTTTCTGCTAAAATTTAGAGCAACAAAATATCCTTTTAATTTGGAATCCTATAAATGTTTTACTATTCAAGAGGGAAATAGTGAAGAGCATATTAAAGGTTTTGATGATGATGTTGCAATATAAATTATGCTAGATTTCTCCAAAAAAAATATCACTTTGAATAATCTCTTTTGAAGCCGCTCAAGGTTTAACTGGTTTCACCGCATTCCAAATGCTAGCTGAGAGCTGCAGATAAACTGTAGCAGAGGCATCGCTATGCATTGGCCCAGGGACCTTCGGGCTCGAATCTATTTTACATTGCCCTAAGTCTATTTGACGCTCTTGGAAAATCAGAATAGAAAACTTGATGCATAAAAACTGTAGTTATTTTACGCGGCTATAATAAACTTGAAGTTTTAATAGCTTCAAAATTTATTTTACTAGTTTCACAAGACGACCATTCCTTTTTACAGATTTTGAAATTAGACGAAGTATTTAAAACATAGAGTTTAGATTATTTTTAAAGAGATTGGAAAATACACTAGTTCATTTTATCGTTAGTAAAAATGTATAATATCCTATTACTAACATAGTGTCAACTTAATCAACTTTTTAGAGGGTTAAATATTTGATGATCAAAATCTCTGACTGTTGAATAAAGGAAAATCCTACGGTTCCTAATCTAGCGGCGCCTATTCTGCGTATTGATCAATAAGTGATTCGAAGGAGATGCATCTCGTGGACCAAAAGAGCGTGACACGCGGACGACATATGGGTACGAATAATTTGGCAACGTCGAACGAGGCTGATTGATTTATTCAACCGTTTCGACAGGTTTACAAGATGTATTAATCAATTCGGGATGGAGATGGGAAAAGCGTGGGCAGGAAAAGGAGACGAGACGTGAGAAGGGGAGAAAAAAGGGAGGCGAAATAAGAGGGAGTCGCGCATCTTGGAGGAAAAATAGGGAGGGAGAGATAGAGAGGGAGCGGAGAGATAGAGAGGGAAGAGGAGTTCATTAAAGACTCAGTTAAAGCTTTTCCAATCTTATTACATATTTTGTGAAAATTACATATTGTTTTAAGCTGATTCAACGGAGGTTTTATCTTCCTCTAATAAACAACACGAATTTTAACCAGCTTCTAATGATCTATTTTTCCACTGACCCGTTATGCTTTGATGGCAAATTGAAAGATAAAGATCGGTTAGTTGTGGGTGGAGCTCCATTCCGACGTTACAATCCCTTAACTGTCGACTTGAGAAATGAAAAGAACAAGATGTTGATGAGTTTATCAACTTAGTCTATCGTTCCAGCAAACCGTGTTGCAACGACGTGGAACAAGAAAATCCATTCTCTCCTTGTAAAATCAGAACCAAATTTTCCGAGGAACGAGTACAAATCTTGCGCTTCTGAATGTTAATGAAAGAGACTTAAAGGAGGTGAGCGACCCTCAAAATGCGTGAAAGGGAGTGTCGGAGTGGGCGAGGCCGGGTTCAACTCACGCCGGAGACTTTCTATTCCCTCCCTCGCACGCCCTTCCGCGCGCCAATCTCCGACCCATCCCTCGGGAGATCTCCCAAATCACTCAAAAAGCGCCGCCGCGCTTCGAAACCGCGAGAGCGTTTTTTACAACCGGGGTGCGGAAACTCCCGATGGTCATATCCGGCGACACACTTGCGATGGCTAAATAAAAGTAACGCTTGGGTTTTTTTTAAGCAAAAGAAACTTCATCTTGGCTCACTAGAGAAAAATAAACATTTTTGCTTGTAATTCGTCAAGGTTGGACATGTAGGTTATCTGGTACTTGAATATGAAACTTCCTCTCTGTCCTGAGTGTATATATTTCCATTTTTACAAAATAAACAACCTTTCGTTAGTATTTTCTGCGTAGTAGGTAAAACAGGACCTAATTTTTTCTTCCTTATTTTTAATTTTCGCCTCAATGGACTCATTATCATTTAAATGAATTATTTTAAACAGTTTAAAAGTTTTTTGCCAGTTATACATGAAATTTTGGCCTTAAAATTTTTCTTGTTCTATATGTCCGGTCATCGGCAGACCAGCTTTGTATTTCATCGGCGTTCAAAATAGATTTGAGGATAAAGATAAAAAACGTAATTTCGTCGTAGTTAAGTGTCTATGCTTCAGTATTTGTTTGTTAAGATTTTCTGAAATTTGTGACATTTTATTTGTACATGTAAATGTCACAAAAACACACGGATAAGATTTACTGATCTCGTTGGCATCGAAACGCGGGTTCTACCTGTCAATCTGTCCGTGTAACGCATATTTTATCGTCATCTCACTATTCGCTCTCTTTCCTGTTTCTCTTCCACTGTTCCTATCCCTTCTTTCCATTCGCTCTCTCTCCCTTTCCACTTCAAATCTCTCTCTATCTCGCTCAGTCACGACCGTGAACCGTTGTTCAAAGGCTTTTGGATCTAATCTCGAGATATGCTACGAGGCCTAGTGGCATCACTCCACACGATCTTTTCCCCTGTTTATATCCATTTACTCCTCGCGCCGCCGCACTTTGGCGAAAGACATTCGAGGAACACTTTTAAATATTTTTTATTTGTAATAAATGAATGCGTTCGAATCTACGTCGCCGATTCAAATTAATTTAGATTAGAAGCAATTGAATGATTTGACTCGTCGATGTTTGTGACTGTTGCACTCGACAAGCAGCTAGAGGTGCGTTAGCGAACAATTTAAAGTGAGATTTGAGTGAGGAAATAATTATCACATCGTAAACAATAGAAGACTCTTTTAAAAGATAAATAGGTGTAATATTTATCTTACTGACTAAAGCGTCACTATTTTATTCTAACGATGCGCAAGATTGATTTCCATCGAAAATATTTTGAGTGTCATATAAATTGTTAATATTCGAATTAATGTATAATATGTATTAACGTATGGAAATTAGGGTTTATTATCCATATTATTTTAAGGTACCGACCACTGTACGAGCATGATATACTCCAAGGGTCGGCAACGTTTTACTGTTGTGTGCCACTCTTTATCAACGTTAACAATCCGTGACCCTACTCACGTGCGACCCTTTAATTAATTTTATCCATAACGCTTACAAAAATCGATTCTAATATTTTAAGGCATGCTGAATATAATGCGGCATAATTTCAATACGAAATACAGTTGAAATGAAAGTAAAATTATTTTAAATAAATATTTTCGTAACTCTTCTTTGAAATATCGTGCCATGTAAAATCTCTTCGCGTACTGTAAGTTGCCGACCCCTAATCTACGCCGTTCAAGTGTATATACTAACAGAACGTGAATAAAGTATCGTTTCTAGATCAAGTTTTATACACACATTTTTAAGGAAAATACTATGCCTGTATTTATAAAATACTAGATATATTCTATTTACAATGTATTGATATATATAGAGTTGTGAAAACTTTTTTTACATGAATGCATTTATTTAAGTATACTAACTGCATAGCTGTCGTTGTGATGATGATCCTTAATTATTTCCCTCGCAAACACACCTATCTCTCACCTGTCGCATTGGGTCTGCTATGGCTATGAAGTGAAGCGGGGATCCAAACCAAATGGAGCGAGCGGCATATTTACAGTTCTGGGGGAAAATAGAAGGGCGAAAAGGGGTCAAGAGGGATTTGTCGAGGGAGGAGCAATCACGACGAGGGTGTGGCAAAAACAAACAATCCTTCGAGGAGACCGAACGTTCTAATGATGAGTCCGAGAAAGAGGTAGAGAGTAGAAATTGAGGGGAAAGAGAAAGAGTGGAGGTTTTGAGCAGTGATCCGGATCGAAAAAAGTTGGAATAAAACGTTATTCCAAAAACTTTCGGAGTACAGTGAAAAGTTGATCTCGATTTTTAAACTTAAATTTAGTCACAGTAATTGTGAAAATATTTAAAATTGTAGTCACTCTTCAGAATGGTGAATGTGAATGATTTGCATCTTAAGACAAATATCCCTGACGACATTTATTTTGAACGTATTGCGAAATAGTTAATCTAAGTTCACTTTTGCTTTAAAACTAAAAATCATTCTTTTGTTTTGGTTTTAATGATTATATTATTAAAATTTGTCAATGTAACAATTGCATGTTAATTATAGTATTTAACGTTTATAAACAATATTTCTTGTAAATTTAGAATAAGATGAGAAGGTAATGTTTGAATTGGTATTTTTTATGTAGCGTTATTTGAATGCATGTATGTCAAAGTTATATAGCGCTCCCATAGCTGTTTACTGACAATTTTAAGAACAGGTAAATTAGCAAAACATTACCTCATGTAGCTTACAGTGTTGTGTATCCAGTATATCCAGTATTTTACTCACCCATCTGAGAAAGTCAAATTGTATTTTATTATTTTCATTTAATACACCAGTGGCTCAGCGGAAAATAAAGAAATATAATGAAATAAAATGTGGAGCCCACTATCAAATCACGGCAAAGGAGATTGTGAGGAGTCTGGATCCCCTTCCCGCCGGCAACGCGGGATCCTTATTTGTAACTTCTTTTTCGTTGAAAACACATTGTCTTTTGAGTTCGTAGCCTGGGCTTCGCTCCATTGAAGTATTTTGTGCTTCAATTTTCCATTTTGCTCACCTTTAACGGGACTGCCGAATTTCATTAAAAAGAAATGTCACACAGATTAGGAGCGTGCTTTCACGGAGATATTCATTATCTGATTGAGGTCGCCGGGTTTTGGTGTTCATTCTCTGACATTACGCGCACCGGGGAAGAATTCTAGGAATGCGGGGCAGAGGTGCGGTGGTTTGCTTTCGGAGGAGAGAGAAAGAGAGGGGGATAAAGGGCAAGGAAGAAAAAGAGATACATATTTATAGAGAGGGAAGCAAGGAAGGAGAGATTTTAAGAGAAACGCACTGAGAGAGAGAGAGAGAGAGAGAGAAGGAAAAGGGAAAATGAAACGGAAGAGAAGGAAATAAGAGAAATGTAGAGAAGGAAAGAGATGAAGAGAAAGCTGTGTAAGATGGCGAAGGTTAGAGAAGTATTGTTTTGGACGACTTCACTTGCCCCTCTACCTCCCTTCATCTCCCACTCCTTCCTTCCAGTGAATGATTACCATTTCCCTCAAATCCCCTTTTTCCACTCTCCGAGTCAAGGCCTCCTACTGGACTCCGTCATGCACCTGCAGTGGCAAACGCCAAAGGGGTTGGATTTTTGTTA
The DNA here is from genome assembly GCA_036926305.1 of Uropetala carovei. Classification (NCBI taxonomy): domain Eukaryota; kingdom Metazoa; phylum Arthropoda; class Insecta; order Odonata; family Petaluridae; genus Uropetala; species Uropetala carovei. The sequence continues at coordinate 477,714 of JAXCHB010000356.1, forward strand.
TGCTTTATGCAATTCCGTAAAAATGTTCGGAAAACGAGTGTCTCAGCGGTCGAGACGCCGCGATCCCTCTTATGGCGGCACAGTAAATGTCTCGCTATCTTTTTCTCTTGAAATAGACAATCTATGAAACTAAATAACTCCTATTTGTTTTTAAATAGGATCATCTAGAGCATGGATCGGCAACCTATGGCATGCAAACAGATTTAAAGTGGTACTATATTTCAGAGAATAATCACGAAAAGTGTGTATTTTTGACAGAATTTCACTTCTATTTCAATTTCATTTTGTATTTTGATGTTACCGCATTACGTTCGCGATTACTTATAAGAACCGCTTTTCGTAATCGTTACGGACGAAAAGAATTAAAGGGTGGCACGCGCGAAGGATCACGGATTATGAATATTGATAAAGAGGCAAGAATCTCATAAATAAATACTCGTAGGAAGAATTTCAAAGCGACTCGACTAGTTTTACGGAGAACGTTCACTAAGTTTGACCTAGATACAAAAAATAATAAGGGAAGAATTTTATTATTTCTTGCGAATTTTAACGAATATAAAAAAAGAACATCCGAATGCTTTCCTTTTACGAATTTCATTGATATAGGATAATCATTATCCTATAATGTAATTACATTATAGGATAATTACATTATCCGATAATTTAAGAAATAGTACGACGGAGCAGGACCGTGAAATTTGCGCGTTTTTCTATTCATAATTCTATCCATCGGTGACGGATAGAGAGAGTGGAACCATCAAATAATTATCTCCTCGAAAGCTTTGACTTCCATTTGACACGCATGCGCGTGGGATGGAGGAATAATACATGTTACGTCGCCAACTTGCGTTAGAAATTCTCACGCGACTTAATCTCCTATCTATCGCATTCTTAGTATTTTTCAGTTTCCCGACATTAGGTCTGGTTGCTGTTCTGTAAGGAATGCCCAAGTTTTAAATCCTCCCGCTTCACTTCCTGGAGAGCTCTTTGGATTTTACAGAGAGCCTCATTTTAATAGAAGATTATATAATGTCATCCTTAATAGAGTCAAGAGATGTATAACCTTTAGGTTACATTATCATTTTATGCTCTTAAACGAGCTATTTGGATGACACACAAGGGTTTATTTATTTTATAGCATATTTACGGGAATATACGTATAAGTTGACTTCATAACTTAAAGAATAGTTTAACAAGTTAGGAAAGCGTACAACGTATCACAAATGGGGCGCGTTTCGTGCAATGGAGTATTAGAAAGCAATTATATGCCTGTACGTAAGGGAAATAGCGTTTTAAAGTCCTTTTCTTCATCATAAATAATCCATTTTCTTCCTATTTAATAGTATTACATGCACACGTAAGGAAATTAAACGTTTGTTTGGGAGATTGTTTATGTTAGCAACAATGAAGTAACCATGCAAGAAATTTTCCAAGTTCAACTCCATATAAGACATTCTTGTTTGATTTTCTCGATAACGGCTACTCCTACGATGAAAATATATAGAAAAGGAAATACTCTACTTTACTAGTTCTACAACTTTTATTTGAAAAATATTTTGATATGAACAGTAGTTTACGAGATATGACGAAAATTTAATTTTTAGTCTCTAGTAAAGTGGTACCCCTGATTGGCGTACGTGATTCATTTTTGCGATTTTCTTATTATATTTGATTGAAAGTCCTTAATATCAAATTTCATAAAAATCCGTTCAGTAGAAGCCGAGAACGAACATGCGGACGGACAGACGGACGGACGGACCGACCGACGATAATAGGCGCTCACGCTGTAAGCGAAACGCGCCTAAAAAGTAAATGAATTATCGAGTGCCTCTTACAGCTGGAAAGCAAGATTCGAGAGAAATAAACGAATCCTGTGGCCATAAATCTGTTGAATAAAGTCAACATAATTATGTTGATATATGTAACCTAGATAATTTACACAAAAGTATGAATATTAAATGGAGAGATGCGTTTTATATATAATATAAGATAGGTGCTATTTCAAAATGTATATTACTTATGGCAGCTTATTTTTATATAATTCAATGGAAATGAATAATCAATCAACTGGGGGGACCTTGTGACTTCAAACGACTCCAGCGCTAGAAGGCTTCTCAGTCTAAATCACAAAGCAAGGAAGGAGAGAAACCCGGTGCCGGCATTAGCCTACTCTTAACGAGAAACACCAAGGGGACCAACGGCTTTACGTCCCTTCCGAAGGCGCTGATTTGCGTGTTCTCCGCATAACCACGCAAATAGGGAGCCGGGCAACCCGGTTCGCTAAGCGCAGCAGGCCAGCGCCCGCACCACTACGCCACGGCTCCCCGACGCGTTGGAAATGAATAAGAAAGACGCGTTCGTAATTTTATTACAAACTTCGGTCCATTAGAGACGTAGTGTAGCAGGCATTAAAGGTAATTAAATTAACAAGTGGTTTAAGCGAATAAAACCATTATAGTAATGTCATAATTGTCTAAGGTTAAGTACATTTTCCGCAAAATAATTAAACTCACACACATTCAGTGATATTACGAAAAGGCGTATGCATGATTAAAGACGAAGGTCGCGACGCACGTGCGCCCTGGCGGAGGACATCCGCGAAAGAGGTAAGGGTGCCTCCAAGTGCGACGCTCCCATTGCCTTGATACGGGAGAGAAAGGGGAATAAAGATGAGAGCAAAACACGCAAAAGCAAAACAAGTCTCCAGTGACGCAATCTTAAAGCGAGTGCATATTAATTGTATGAGAACAGTTTTTTCGTGCTCAAAATGTGCGGTAAGCGAAATACCTTACGTTCTTACGCGTTTGGCAACGTTAAGACGCTTCTGGCGGAATAGACTTGGCATAATTTATCAGTTTCTTTGAGCAGGTTTTATTATCTATTTCACATATATTTTACATATTTATAAATGCAATTGTTTGCGTATATGCTCATGTGCACAAGCAAGGACGGATCCAGGGAGAAGGATAGAAAGGGGTAATTACCTCCCAAGATTTCAGAACGCCGAACAAAATTAATAAAATAATACAACCTTACATCAGAGAAATGTAAATTGTTATTGTTTTTAGTTTGCTACGCAACATTATACACATCAAACTATATATTAATTTTACGTTGACGTCTGTCGACATTTATGTACATTTTATATCGGCATATTTCTCGAGAACCATTCGTCGTAAAGATATGCCGTAAACGGCGTTTTGTTTCTACTGGCTATGAGGTCTCTGGAAAAATATTTTCGTTTGCTAAAGTGTCCCGGGTTCGAATCCAGGAGACAATTATATTTTCCCATAAGTTTACACGAGATTTTCGATTTTTCAGAGTGCAAGGTATTTTTCCTTCATTCACCAACATACGTAAATATGGACCGATTTTCTTCGTTTTGACATTTTTCGTCTGCTAAAACTCTATACTATTTATTCTTGCGATGTTTACATGTTACATGATCGACGTTTTCAGAAATACGGATTTTTTTTCCAAATTTTGCGGATTTTTCGTAGTCATTCCGGGCGTTGCCAAGGAGATTGTCAATGTTGCTTCCGATTCATTTAATGCCAATTAAACCTTCAAATAGACAAAAGAAAAGCGTTATTCGCATCGAACTGTTGTTTGAGCATCGAAATTAATGAAGCATAGCAAGGTAAATATTTAAGGACAATTATTCTGTTGACTGCATATGGGAAGCAATGGGAAGCGTTTCTAACGATTTAATCAAAGCTGTTGAATCTTCCTTTTATCGTTTGAATGCTGGAATCCTACCTTTTAGTAGGTAGAACCATCATATTACACATCTGTAATCCTTATTAACGCAAATAGGCTCACGCATAAATTAAAAATTAGATAAGAATAGGGACGCACGTTATTTTTTTAAACACATTATATTCATTGATAATCTAAATAAACTATTGCATCGACGTCGCCTTTATAGTAGGTCCTGTAAGAAGTTAACACTTGAAGGAAAGCAACTGTTTGTGAGTTCGTCTATAAGGGTGCAACGATAATCACTGGAACTAAGGTAAGGTAGAATTAAAAATTTTTCTCCTTTGAATATACCGCGATATTAAACTAGCTTTGAGTAACTCTGTGGAATTGTGATCACGTAATTGCTCTAATATATTGCTGTAAAATCGCAGAAAATTTAAAAATGCCAAGGGGTAGACCAGTGAAAAGGAGAGCTATTAGCCCAGCTACAGCTGTCAGAGAAAAGAAGAGAAGCTAGAGATCAAAGGAAGAGTATTGTAGGAAAGAGAGAGAAAGAGATGCGGAAGCTCACAGGATTTCCCGCGAAGATGAGGAGCGGAAAGTAGAAGAAGGACAAAGAAATAGGGAAACACGTCAAATGAATAGGGAACAAAGAAGATCTAACCTAGGGCCGAACTATTTAGATTATTTGCATTTCATTTATTTCATCAATTATTCAACAAAAATTATTTCACTAAATCTTCAGTTTATTTACATCGCTTTGAGGATCGGAGATCCGGGGCTGCCCTAGTTTATATTTCATTTTTACAAATTAAAATCTGTATGCTTTTTAAGATATTTTCAAATAGGCGACTTATTTTTTTCATCTTTGATCACCCCTCCAAAACAAACTTGGATCCGCCCTTTTATACACGTGCTAAGGTAAACAATAAAGAATTTTTTTGAGCGTATATTATGGAGGATCCTTACTAAGTGTCCTATTAGTCCCAGTCGGTTAAAATAAAGGAAAAATACAAAATTTGGACTTTGTTTAATCTTTTTGTTGTATTTTTCCTTCATTTTAATCTATTGAGACTTATGGGCTACCATGTAGATGATCACAATGAAATGAATGTTGAGAATGCTGCTACAGAATATTTTGCACTAGTGTAATGCCCGTTGAAATAACGGAAGAATTATAGATAGACTAGCAGAAGTGCTCGTTGAATTTCAACGGATTCAGTGAATCTAAAACTTCGACCGTGAAACATGTAAACATCGCAAGAATAACATAGAACACAGTTTTAACCGTCCAATAAAGCAAAAATGAAGAAAACCAATTAGATGAAAGAAGGAAGAAAATCTTGCACTTTGAAAAATCGAAAATTACTTGTAAATTATGGGAAAATATTTATTGAATTAAGCTCTCCCTCCCTCAAATTTTTTATCGTCATATAGCCTATGTTACCTGCAGGATAAAATTGTATACCTATGCGAAGTTTCGTGACAATATCTTCAAAACGAAAACTGTAAGTAAAACCAGCAAGAACACAATAATCAACAGAAAATGGGTGGACAAACGAAATTAATTAATTTAACGAAAGACAAAAAAGTAAATAGTGAACGTTTAAGAATCACAGAGTGAATATTATCCTCCGACTATTAGCTCGATTCTCTCATCCATGAGTTCTATTCGTTCTATTATGTTCTATTACGAGAAAATTGTTTATGTCAACAATACTTTGGATACAATGAAACTATTTATCCAATCGCAATTTGTGGAAAATCTACCTCTAATTATTTAAGCTACTTACGTAGTTTTAAAAACAGCTTGCTTTGCAGAACTTTACGCCACTGGAAAATATCATTAAAAACTATTTATTAGTATAATATTTCAATAAAAAAAAAAAATATATGGTTGTCATATAAACAATATTACGTTAAAATTTTCCAAAATAAATGCATTGGACTCTTAACTTCGGTGACAATAGGAGTTGTCATGGTAGTTTATAATTGGCATTGTAATAAAACTGATAAAATCACGTATTTTTCTGATTCTAAACGCATTTTTACGTTAATTCTATCAGGATTCGGAATCTGTCTTCAATAAAAATAAACTTATTTCCTTCATTGAACCATCTCAAGTTCGTTTCGTGTTTCTAAGTAATTTTAAAATTCAAATGAAAAATAAGCTGCACTCAACCCTGTGTTATTCAAATGAAGAAAATGAAAAAAGAAACTTTTTTTTAAATTAGACAGGTCGATCAAATCGGCATAAAAACCTGACTACACCACTTAACACTTTATTCGGGTTAAAATGCCACCTTCCTATTGTTTCTACGTGCTGTAGTTGCTGCGCTATAAAAAAACATACATACAAACACTTTTCTTTATAGATATGCATAGATTGATTATTAATATTTGCATTTAAAATAATTAATAGCACACTTTTACATAAGAAATATTTCGTCATATACAACATTTCTAGTCGTTTAGTTAATTCCTTTATTATTTTTTTATTTATTTATTTATTTTCGGCTATAAAATTCTGATATTCTTCTCCCACCTTGTTCTCGTCAATGCTACGTATAATCGTCGATGAGCAAAGACAGGGAAATAATTATATGTATATATAACGTAGGGAAAATAATTAAATTTCGTGCACTTACGTTATTATTGTTTTAAAATTGTACTCTGTACTTACGAAGAAAGAAAGCTTACTCGAATCCTCAACAATGTTCTCGGTCATCTCCTATAATAAAATGCTTAATATATTTGTCGGGATGTCTCTAGGCCGTCTCATCAGTTAGTTATAAATATCTCAACATATCTCGGCCATTTCTTCAGCCAGTCCAGCCAAATACGGTAGGATTGCTATGAATACGTTCAAAAAGCGAATGCTATAAAAAATTTTTTTTAAAAAGTCCCGGGTTCGACGCCAGGAGATGTTTTACATTCCATATGAATCTCATATCTCGGGCCATAAGTTTACACGCTAAAATTTTATTTTCAAGGTCCAGAGTTTTACTATTTTGGAAATTAAAATCAGAAAGAATTGACCGACGACCTTCAAATTAGGACCATTTTAAAGTAAAGTAAACGGGCCGTTTAATTTTGTTCGTCTTTTCTCACCTAAAGGTAAAACTTTAGAAAATTGTACGTTTAAATTCGCTGATGTTAGAAAAATCGTTCATTTTCATCAATGATCGCCTTGGAAACGAGCTTGTTGTTTCAAGCCATATATGCTCATATAAACCTATATTCATTTACGTAAATTGGATGGATAAATGCGGTAAATTACGTATTTTAAAAGATGCTAATGTTTGAAATAATTCGACGGTGTTTTAACGTGCCTTCGTTGTCTTATCGAAGTCTTTCTGCATATTAAAGGCAGTTGCTTGCGCTGTGACTTCGCATTATCTGAGTAGAACAGATATTATGAATTTTTTCGTGCTGTTTATTTTTAATTCGCGTCAATCCAATTATAGGGTAACCAACCAACCAACGATTACATTGTTATCTAAATAAATAAGGCATATGCGCTGATTGCGTGTGTATTGAGATATCTATGGTGACTGTTCTTAACTGCTGTTTAGTGGAATTGAACGATTGATTGTGATTACTTACTAAATAATATTTAGTAAATATTGCTTTTCACATGGACACCTGTATGTAGCCATAACTAGAACACGTGACAAAAATAATTTGAAATTTTGGGTTTGGTTTAATGACTTTCACGCAGAACTGATCAGGTCTGTCGCGACATTTACCAACCCAATCACCGGACAACGGGGAGGATTAGTTTCGTTCCGGCGAGGCGAAGGGCGCGGTAGCGCCCGGAGACTACAATTCATATAAAACCAAAGCGAGCCGAAGGCTCGCCAATATGATTCCGAAATTTCCGTCATAGATCATTTTGAATTCGTTTCTAAGGTAAATTAACAAATTGTAATCCTGTTATAGGCCAAGAGACAGCGATAGGTAAGTTGTCTACTATACTGCATTTTTCCCTTAAAAACTAACAAATTATTCAATCAGCGGAATAATAGTATACAGAGACAGTGAATAAAAATTGAGCTTACTAATTAATCAATCAGCGGAATAATTTATTTGAAAGCTATCTGAACAAAAACAAATCAATTTATTTCAACGTTTTAAACTGTTAACACACCAAACTTACCTAAATATTATCTTTCAAATGCTTTAATTTGCTTAAAAATGTAGTTTTCAGGGAAGAATTTATCGAAGAAAAATTGAATTGAAATCTTTTCTGAATAAAGTTTGCTTTGCGTAATAATATAGACGATATATTAAAGTGAGGATTACAAAACAATTCTCACAAAATATTACTACTTTTGTTCTAAACAAATCAAAATAAAATATTAGACTTACCGATACCTAAATCAAACTCCGATGAAACGTTATAACAATGAAACTCGGTCGTAATGTAAACAAAAAAGTACCGATTTAGGCCACTACTAATTAATCAATCAGCAGAATAATTTCTAGACTATATATTAAAGTGAGGATTACAAACCAATTATCACAAAATATTACAATTTTTATTCTAAACAAATCAAAATAAAATATTAGATTTACTGATATCTAAAGTATGTTACTATGCAAAGAAAGCGTTCGCCGGACAGAAATATCTGGCCTTTTATACATATATAAAATACTTTATTTTGTGATAAGAATTTATTATAACCACAACTTCATTCCTCGAAGTACATTCGTTCATTCTATCTCGTGGGTAATGTGTTTACAAATTATTTATAGGTAAAAGTTACAGTGTTAATAATTTCAATAAATTATTTGTCAATACAGCAGCTCTCTGTAAATATGTTTCCGTAAGGAAAGGTGGGAGGAATAAAGCGTTTGTAGAATAAAATATATCTTCAGCTTAGCTATAAAAAAACGAAACTTTCGATTACGTCATATAGCATTTCACGGTGGTTTGGGCCTGAGATACATGCCATATCAAATTTTTCTTTTTTTCTTAGATCACCATTCTGATAAACGTAAAAAAGGGGCAGATAATGCTTGCATATCGTCACTGAACTTGGCTTAGTTGCATGAAATATTCAACCATCAATTTTATTTTTAGCACGTTTTTATAAAGCAAAAACTTGCTGTTATCGTTCTATCCGTGTGTCTGTGAACAGTCAACTTAAAAAAAGGAAATTCTTCTTGAAATAGATATCAATCTAAGAATTTTCCTCCTATTGGATTTTAACAGTAGTTCATTGATTTTCCGCTAGGTGGATTCGAAGTCGGAAATTTTTAAAACTTTGAAATGTTATTGTAGTTAAACTACTGCAGCTAGAGGAGTGAACTTTTCACGAGTGAGAAGTTCTAGTTAGTATTTACACTCCAACTGTGCAGGTTTTCTCTTTCCCAAAGGGGGGAGGCAGAAAACGTGCTAAAATTTAAAGAGGACGTGCTTCTTCCCCTTGGTTTAGCAAGGGTATTTTACTTCTTCACTATTTATTAAGGATATTATTAGTTAAAAATAAAACTTATTAGCGGAACGAAACGTGGTGACATTAATACTATATATTTCCAGGTTCAATGGCAAGCAATATCCGAAAGGATCTCTTTACCGCGGTGTAGTACTCAAGTACTGGAGGTCACACTCGTGTCTTCGCCATTCATTATGTGGGTTCTGATTATAAAGTGTTAAGATCCTTGAACACACTCCAAGGGAAGAAAAGGTCCTCTTCCGAGTTAATCTAGGTGAGTCTAAATTCTACAAAATATCTTGTATTTGTTTATATTAAAGTAACTTATTTAGCACTCAAAATTTCCCCAATTATGTGATGTAATATGTATAATGACAATGAGTGTATACAACCATACTCACGGCAGCATTTGAAGCAAGACCGGTAATAACCCATCTAACAAGGCCGACCCCATTCAGTTTACCTATCGTGCAATCCGTTTCTAATAATAAGTTGAAATAATGCCCAATAATTCTAGGTTCCCAAATTATTCAAGGAGAGGTTGAGATGCTGGAAAATAAATTCGGGAAATGTTGCGTTCTGAGGAAGAAAAACCGGGGCAGTATGTGTAATATACTTGTCATATATCGTTTTTATGTACTACATACTAATTTTGCGTAGTTTAGATATAGTTTTGAAATATTGGATTTTTGAAATTCACAAAATACTATTATTATTGATATTATAGAAGAGATCAGAAAACGCTGGGAACAAATATTTTATAGTCACAATAAAATTATTATTATTAATACTAATAATAGCCCACGTCCGTTGGTTGGTCACGATATTGCATAGGTCGAGCGTCTGATAGCGAATTATGGTTTAACGCGAATAACTCGAGAATGAATCGAGATAGAAACTCTAAATTATGCAGGAAAGCTCCGTTCACGTAAAAGAAATCTATAAAAATGTCCTGGGTTCGACTCCAAGGAAGACATTTCCATTTCCCATAAAATAACACGTAAAAACCGAGTTTTCGACGTGCAGGCTTTCATTCTTTTTTTAGATGAGAATAAAAAAGAATTAACCTACGATCTTAGGATCTGAACCGTTTTGAAGTAACAATTATAAAGTTTCTTATTCTATTCATCTTTTTCTGCATACAGTTCGAAATCGGTCAGTTTAAACGTTTAATTCAAATAGTAGTTTGGGGAAACCTTGCCATTTTATCGGAGTGTTGCCTTGTTAGACTTCGAAACCCTATTGCTATCTCAATCCTTATTGGTGTAAGCGTGCTTTGAATGCTTTTAATACGAGAAAGAGAGAGGGGGAGGTAGAGAGGGAGGGAGAGAGAGGGAGGGAGGGAGGGAAATGGAGGGTGGGAGAGAGGGAAAGGAAGGAAGGTAAGGATAGGGAGGGAGAGAGAGAGGCAAATATTCTAAATTTAACTAAAGATAGTCCATTATATTGACGGGATTTTACACTAGTTAATTTAATATAAGACTGCAATCGATTATGATTTATCTTCAAATTCAAATTGAATCATTTCATTCTTTATGTTTTTCATGCTTCTTAACCTTCAAAATGAAAAATGAACGTTCTCCAAAATCTTCCAACCTACGCCGTAGCCTTCTTTATCACTATACTAAATTCGCTACTGTTCCCTTCACTGTCCTTGTATGGTGTAACAGATTTTCATATGTAGGTGCGGCCTGAGTCTCAGTGTCGAAACATTGCAATGGCGATTTTCGAAAAGCAAAAAAAGAAAAAAACATTGAACGAGTGTAAAATCTGATATTTCACGGGAATTCATGCAAAATGAAGATGCAAGCGAAGCGCTTATCAATGCGTTAGACCAGTCGTTTACACACAGCAAATAACTTTTACTCACGGAGCATCGATGGTACAATGTGGGACAACACAATGTGGAGATATATATAATACCTTCAGTCAGTTAACTAAAAAAAGCTAGTAGATGTTTAATACATCGAATACTTAACATGTATACCAGTATTCATAAAGGTAAAGAGCCACTATACACGGGAAGTACGATCGGAAGCAAAGCCAATAAACATAAATTAATACCCAAACTCAAGAAAATGATCGAGCTTTAACTTCATTGGCGATAGAGGTAATAAAATGGGATTTATTTTGCAATCATGGTGTAAGCTCTTACATTTGAGCGAGAAATTTTATTCTCTGCCGGCGTCATGGGAGTGTTTTTGGGAAATGTAGAGACTATTATACAAAAGAAACAATTAACTACATAAATAAATGTAGGATTAGCATTCAGAACGGCACCCGTCACTTTTTTGTCTCTTGGCCTCGTTTTAGATGTACATATCAATCACCTATACAATAGAGTGGTTAATTTTTCATTCTTCATAATTGTTTAAATAATATCAAAGTGATCTTTGTAGAGAAAATGTAGTTCCATATTTGGGAGACGTCTGATCGGAGGCTGCGTTTTAAAGTTACTCTGCCGCTCTGTGGGCCCCGGAGGGCAGAAGGCCTCGCCCCACATTGCCGTTAAAGGATATGCCCCAAACGATGGAGCAAATGCCGTGTGAGTGTGCGCGCGTGCGTGCATGTGCGCGTCTGTGTGGAGTCCAATCATCACGTGACCCCCTACGGGCACAGTGCCTCTCGATGAGGAGATGGGAAGAAACAATTGAGAAGCGGCATCTAGGGAAAAGTTCAATTCGAAGCGAGGCGCAAGAGTTCGCGGAATCGAGACGTTTGAAGGCGACGCGTCGCGACGTGGTGAATGAAGAATGTAGTTATCTACGTATTTTGGCGGAATTATATATTTATTGATTTACGTTCAGTTGCGAACACTCCCTCTGATCGATAATACATATTTTGATGCAACTGGTTCGAGTAAACGTTATGGCTAAATAGAAATTGGTATGTTTTATTTCATTTCTATACATAACTTGTTGATAATTAATCAAGGTAATCATTGTTTAAATATATAGAAATTTTACTCTGCAATTATTATTTCTAGCTTCACTCTTGTGAGGAAGTATGAATCACAATTAAACACACTTAAAAGATACACATATCATCATTAAAATCTAGTATACCATATATCTTTATCTTGAATGACTATCGGCAATTACACGTGAATAATTTTAAAGCACTCAAAAATGTTCGCAGTGAAAAATACTTTCAATAAATTTTCATACTGAAAAAACAAAAAGTAAACAAAATTGTTGTTATGAAAAGTTGAGTTATAAGCGGTTTTCTCATTCTCTCAATTAACTCCATGTATCGTTCCGGGACAGACAGTTTGCCTTTTATATGTATGATAGTTTCAGTGAAGTTATCGATGGAAGCGTCAAAATACAGTTTATAATTAAAAGCTGTCTAGATAGTGCAGTTTTATTAAGATAAATCTACTGCAAATTTTACTTGAGGATCCAAAGAAATATCCCAGTCCCTTAAGAAATGCAACGAATATTTGACAGCATGCATTTCAGTATTATAATTAGTGATGGCATTGAAAATAATATCCGAGTGAAATGGCTCGCCAGCACTTGTCCCATGAAATTCGTATTCACTTTTAAAGTGATTGAAAGTTACTATGCGTTATAAGACCTCTCATTATATTCAAGACTTCGTTTCTTTTGATTGTGAAGATTAATAGAGAGCCAGCAGTGGCTATGGTTTTGAAGACAACGGTAGTGTTATCGGCAATTATTATATTCTCTTTTCATTGTTTATATAATCTTTTAGCATATGTTGTTCAAACTGTTCTTTACTTTATCAGCAACATAGCGTACCGGATTCTATTGAAAAAATATAACATTTTCTTCTAAAAAGACACGATTGCTTCAGTATGGAAGAGACAAGTGTTTACTTACGTGGAAGCCTTCGTTGAAAGGAATCTATTAATAACATCGTCGCCGGATGGTCACTTCATTGTCGACACATGTATGTTGATACCATCTAGTTTATGCCGTCGGGATGTTTACGTCAGGAATGCCAAAAGAGTTGGAACGTCGGGTGTCATGCAAAGCAGGAGGGGTTGCCCAAAAATAGCCACGTAACAAATGAAGACAAATTCTTGTCACGAAATGGCTCGACACGTTCCGGATCTTTGTTCCAAGGGCTTTGGAAAAATGCCACTTTCTGAGATTTGGATACTTCGATTTATAATAGATACATTAATCGAAAATTGTATATGCACAGTGTATTAAAATTATTGAATTATTTTATTAATTATTGAAACATATTAAGGACGGATTAGTTTCCGAAGTGTCTAAAGGCGGCACAAAGAGCTGTAATGGTCCATGTTTCGGTTAATTTTCTGTAGCCTATTCAGTTGTTTACACGGTCGCCGCTTTGAATAATAGAAGCGTTGGATACGGTGACCGAAGTCGAAGCATATTCGCGTCCTTGTGTATTTGTAGATTCAAGCATGATGTGGAGGATTAAGTGTTATATCTGCCGAAATTGAAGAACGCACTCGCTACCACGCAAACTGGGCCAGGGTGTTGCTTCGTGGCCTTGTATTTCCCATGAATTTTAATTCCGAATAAGTGGCTCCCCCTTTTTCTGCAGACCTCATTGCTTCTGCCGAAGGAAGTGGTCAGGACAAAGACGTGACGGCAAATTGTGCTGAAATACCCGCGCATTAAACACTTATATCATTTCACTCTTCTACTCTTGAACGTAACGTGTATTTTCGAAAGTAGAAACGAAAGAGAGATTATCTAATTCATTGGTACGCAAACCTTCCGGCACGAGGGCCACATAACCCATTGCTGCACTCATCGCGGGCCACATAGCTCAATTTCGCCCTCTTCGCCGGCCGCACCCACTGGAATATAGAGTTTGAGAATAACTCAAGGAAATTAAAGATTTAGTTGTGAGACGAAATTACCTGATATGTATTTATCTATCATGTGAATAGAGAGTCAATCACCAAATAAATTGCTCTTTATAATTTTCAATTTTCCTTTTATATTACAATGTGTACAATGTGGCCCGCGGGCCGCATACGGTCCCCGACAGCGCTTTATGCGGTCCGCGAAACTATGATTAAAAAGTTATCGAAAAATTCAGCACAAACAATTTCTTATTAATATTAATTAAAATTAATCTCAGCTAGTGAGATGTTTAGACTTGTTTTCACTGATATGAGACCATAGGGCAGGGATGGCCAACCTTTTTTAATGAGCGTGTCACATTGTATCATGCGACTTTACAAAAAATGCTTCGCGCGTCACATTGTAAATTCCAAATGCATAGCGATTATTAATTCAACCATTCTCATGTTTTTTACCATTTATTGTTACATAGCATTAAATAAACTGTTCTTGTCCAAATTTAAAATATTGAAAAATGATTCTTTTAAATATTTTAAATAATTTACATCTTTTTTCTTTGAAAACCGAATAATTTACATCTTTTTTCATTGAAACTATGGTGAATATTTCTAACAAATTCTGGCATAATAAACGCATGATTAAATTATTTCAATGTATAATATCTACAACAATACACTATCTACGGAAATAGTTTTATATTCCTTCACGTTCTTTTGCACAGACTTTTACTCTAGTAATTATAATAATCTTCAGAAATGGACTTTATTTTTACCTAATTTAAGAACAATGAAGATCATAAATTTGATACACATTTAATACAAAAGAAATATGTTGTACATACATTCTTGAAAAACAAAACAATACCAATAATTAAATGAAATATTCATAATTATAACTGTTAACAAAATAGACTATTTTCCTACGCACATACATATTTTGTCAGTGTGGCACCTGCCGTTGTTTTCTGGTTGATGCCAAGGCATCGATTCGTGGAGTGTAATTTGTGGATTTCAATCCTACACATGCATCAGTTAAATCATTGCCAAGGCGATTTCTGGCATTAGATTTAATAAAATTCATAGAAGAAAATAACTGTTCACAAACATACGTTGATCCAAGCATCGTTATAAGAGCTTTCGCTAATTTTTTCATTGCCATAAAAGAATCAGGTAAAGAGTTCCATTCTGAGAGAATTAAATTCTCAACTGTCATTTCCCCTGATAATTTCACATTCCCTTCATTGTCGCTATAACTTTTCCCTAACTTAACATTTATCTCCACGAATTTATTGCTCCATACAAAACTGTTTTGAAACTCAATTAATTCCATCTGTAAATTGTCGATGTCAAGCCATTTGAAGACAGTCAATTGAAGGTCTTTAAATTTGATCGTATGTGGCAATATCATGAATTTTAATGTTGTCTCCACTTCAAGAAATTGATCAAATCTTTCCATAAATATTTTCTTTGTATCTCCTATTAAAGAGGTGTACTTTTTCAAAATATCAATCTTATTTTTGCCATCATCAGTGAAAAAAGGCGATGTTGCAAGATGCTTCTTAAGATGGAAAGTACTTTAAATTTTCAGTCGTCCACTCCTTTTCGAATACTTCAAGCTTCTTCTCAAAAGCTTTAATATGTTCGTACATTCGTAATACGACCTGATCTCGGCCTTGAAATTTTACATTTAGTTCATTGAAATGTTGCATGAAATCGCAAAAAAAACATTACATCGTTTAACCAGTTCGTATCTGTAAGCTCTGGAAAATCTGGCTCTCTGTCCTCTAAAAACAATCTTATTTCCTCTAAGACGCTAACAAAACGTTTCAAAACTTGACCGAGACTCAACCATCGGACACTATTGTACGTAAGTAATCCTGAATATTGAGATTCAACCTCATCTAAAAGTTCTACAAATTCTCGTTTATTAGGAGCGCGAGCAGTAATAAAATTAACAACCTTTGTCACCAAAGATATCACATTTTCAAGTTAATTTAAACTTTTTTCGCAAAAAGTACTTCCTGGTTTATTATGCAATGAAATTGAAGCAAAGGGCGTTGAATTTCTTTTTAAAGTAATTGAACAAATCCAACATGTTTGCCAATCATACTTGGGGCTCCATCGATTGTTACCGACCCAATATTTTTTAAGTTGATCCCCATTTCTTTAAATTCTTTTTTAAATTCATTCATAATATCGCATCCTGTGGTTTTTCCCGGAAATGCCATTAATTTAACTAATTCCTCCCTCATTGTATTTTTAGAGAAGAATCTGACAATAACAGCAAGTCGCACCTGTGCTGTTGCATGCGTACTTTCATCCAAACAAATTGAAAACATTTCTGCAGATTTTAAATCCGTTAGTAGTTGATCTGTAACGTCTTTGTTTAAAAGCAAAATTCGGTCTTTTACGTTGTTCCTACTAGTAGGCAATTCTTTAATACGAGTCATGATCAACTCCTTATTACTAAAATTATCAAATAGCGAATCTGAACAGGCTAAGAAAGCTTCTTTCAATAAATCTCCATCAGAAAGTGGTTTCCCATGTGAAATACAATATGCTAAACAAAAAGTAGCAGCTGTTATATTATTTTTTGGGCGGGACATCGCTTCAAAACCCACATATTGCTCCTGTTTTTCAATAGCAAAATATTCACTTCTCTTTTCACTCGACAATGACAAAAGATTTGAGTGTTTAGTTTCAAAATGACGTTTGACATTATGGCTTTTTTTGAGTGATTTTGAAATTTTCGTTATTCCCATTCTGTCTTTTTCCCGTGGAATATCTCTTAATTAACGCTTTCGAAGAACCGAGAGTTAGATTCTATCGCCATTCCACAGGAATGGAATGTTTCCGTGCACATTTGTCACTCTTCATCCTCTTGCGAGAGGTCGGAAACGAGGATCGTCTATGATATATTCCTTTCATGGTCATATACGATATACAGTCGAACTTCGATAAGTCGAACGTTTATAACTCGAATTTTCCATAACTCGAAGTGAATTCATTTTTTCATATTATTTTTCTTCTGTAACTCCAATTTTCTATAAGTCGAATATTTTTTTGTTTCCGTTTGGGTTCTACTTACAAAAGTTCCAATGTACTCTTATTGGTCGCACGTATGGGAAATTAACCCATCTCATTTCCATTTAAAGCAACTCTTTGTTTCCTGAATGAACATTATCTACGTCATTCTTCCTTCAAAGCCACGACAGGAATGTCTAGTGCCGTATCTAACATCACTTTTCAACTAACTCTCAGCACCTTTTCCACACGTTCCATCACTCCTTGTATATCCTCAAATGCCTTCTCTCTCAAACAGCACATACACGTTTCCACTCCTTCCTAATACTTCCCTCTACACACACGCAAACTCTCTCTCCCCATTCCCTTCCACTCATACAAATACCCCCGCCACCTGCTTCCCTCTACTCCTCTCTCCCTCCGTGCACCCCACCCATTCCCCTTCGCACGCACTCCCTTTCTCTTCTCCCCTCTCCTCTTTTTTCGAGCATCTCACATCCTCGGGGCATCTTCATCTGCGTCCTACTTACTCCGATCATGCCTCCCCATTCCGCTCCTCCGCCATCGGCCTCAGGGGGCCCATTCGATCCCCGCGCACCTCGCCCCATTTGACCTTCTACCGCCGCCACCCCCTTTTACATATCTCCCTCGGGTGGTCCAACCTTTCACTTCTTAAATCTGCCTTCTCTCGCCCCCATCTCCCACCCCACCACAACCAGCCTCCTCTTCTGCATCCTATATCTGCTCACGCGGGATCCTCTCTCTCTACGCTCCTCATCCTCCTCGCCTGCCTCCGTCCGCCTCCTCTATCGTCTTCGGCCATTGGCTCTGCCAGTCTGAGGTATCTCCTTTGAGGAGAGGCCAAGGCCAAGAGATTCGCGAATGTTTTTCGGAGGTCCGATGATGAATAACGGGTTGGCGGTGGGCATAGAGAGCGCTCGCAGGCGTCTCTCAAAAGAGAGTAAAAAGATGATACGGAAAAAATGAGGCAGCGTGGTAAATAAAAGGAGAGGGAGATTGGGGTGGAAGAGAGATTTGATACATAAGCGCTCGATTAAGCTTTGATGATTAACGCGAGAGAACGATGATCTACGGAAGAGGTTATGCGGTGAGGGGCGTGAGGTGCCTTTTATGATTTATTATTCTTAGGCGAAGAATGCAAATAGCCCATAATCTTCTGGAGTACCTCTCTGCCCCCTAATCCACTAGCGCCGCGAGAACGAGCGCGACATGGCCGCCTTAAATTTCCTCGCTTAGCATTAAGCTTCTTAAATTTGTGGTGCGAATTGGTTATTCTTATAATAAGTGGTGGCTTTAGTGCTGGCCTTCCACGTAACGGGCCTGGATACGAATACTGGCGTTGGCCGGTTTTTCAACCATTGCTTGCCCCGCTCCGACTTGTATATTGTGGTGCGGACACGCAAGAATAGTAGGTACTACTTCGTCTTTCCGAAGGGCCGTTGAGCTTGGTGCTTGTCGCAAGAGTAGGGTTTCGCTAAATTTATGATTTACATTTTTCTTATATTAAAATGTTTTATAATTGTCTTCTTGAGGACTTTAAAATGACGGAAACCAGAGGCGATTTATCTCTTTAGATTCTCACGAAAGGTGATAAAAACTATTTCACAGCGTTATATGATTAGCCTTTATTTTTAACGCAAAGTGCAACTTCTCACCCAATTTCGTAATGCGAACTCACCTCTATTATAGTGAGACGCTAAGTACGCAATGATAATAATAGTTATATATTGGTTGATTTTGTGTAAGCAGTCGTGGACGAGTGGTTAAGGCGTCTGGTTAAGGCGTCTGACTAGAAATCAGATTCACTCTGGAAGCGCAGTTTCGAGTCATACCGGCTGCGGAACTTTTGGGTTTAATTTTAGATAAAAGTAATGATTTTATACATATTTCTCTAGAACGGAATCTTGTTGCACTCTTATCTTACTTGGAAAATCTATTGCAGAATTTTCTATATAAGAAGAAGAAATATTCCCTCAAGGAGGAAACTGAGATATATATATTTTGCGCAGAAATAAATTAATTTTCTTAGGAAAATTGCCATTAGAGATAACCTTAAAGATCATTCATAATTTTAACCCTTTATATGTCGCGTAGTATTTCTTAACGTAACAGTCCGATCATTTTAACTTAAAACTAAAAGTTAATATATATTTTGAATTATTTATGTTATGACGTGTTTCGGAACGGAATGTTATCTTAAAACTATTGTTATGTTGACCCATTGACTGGAATATCCAGTAAATTTACAAGCCGTAGCTTACAACCCCGCATATTTATGTGTACGTACGCAGGTTCGTTTCCGGCAACTATTACGAAAAATTTACGTACATTGTATTCAGTGTTGAAGTGGTTTATCATTCTGAATAGAGACAGGAGAAAGGTTTTACAAAGGTGGAACCTATTTAATGTACTCATTGTTGAGAAAGATTTCAAAATTCAAAACTTAAAGATTAAAATCTTATCGATAAAATCAGGCTCCGCCATCATGATCACAGAAAAAATATACCATGTATCTTCGTGAACATAATATATTTTTTTATGTTTTAACTTGAATAGATTAATGATCGAAAAACATGAAATTCAAAAATGAATTATTTATCTCGAACTCCTGCTGCCATTTTTAATTAGCCCAGGGGCGCATTTTTAATTAGCCCACTGGCACATTTTTAATGCAGAGTAACCGTCGGTGACAATTCACCATTTATTGATTCTAAATAGAATGTGCGTGTCTTATTTTTATATATGAAAAACACAAATATGTGTCTAAATAAACATAAAATAAAAGCGCCGTTTCAGTAATATGGAAGCAAAGCGGAGTAGGGAAAACCCTTCATCCCCCAAAAATCTTGTCTTATAGATCTTTTATTAAAGGTTAGACGAAAAAACCTGTTTAAAACAGGCTAGAATTTTAAATTTCGAAACCTAGTAGAAAGCCTCTGTAGATGGGTAGCAATGGTACACGCTACTGTATGTCAGGGTTTGAGTTAAATTCCCCGAATTAACTGAAGATTTTTTCTATTTTTCCGTAATAAAAGTATTACAGACAGAGTGACCAAGTGACGGAATTAGCCTTTTATATTATTTGATACTAAAGACATCGATAAAAGCTGTTCAAGTTGAACGGGAGACGAAGCAAATGAGACCATGAGCCAGTCATTAAAGACTAAATAATTTTATTATTTTGGATAGATAGCAGCAACATTATGTACTAAGTTCATTTCTTGCTAAGCCAAATTCCGAATAATTTTGGAGACATTATTCATATGTCATATAACTGTAGAATGTACCTTGAATGGTCCTATTTTATAATTCATCGATCGTTGGTTCAAGTGAGAATTGGTTCTAATTTCCATGAAGTCGCGTAAGGTGTATGTGAAATTCACCTAAACATTTTATGGTTGCAGCGACTGCATATTGATTTATATGATGCTAGCCATATGATGATCTGGTTAATTTTTGTAGTCCAATGCTATATTTATTTGCAAGTAACCTCCTTCTTCCCAATGCTTCAATGCGTTTAAATTCCTTCTACTCAAATGTGGTCAAGATGGCGGAGGTTAAAGGGTAATAAACTGAGAAATGCGCGGTAATGTACATTTGTTTTCTATACTCAGCATTCTACTGTGTATCTCGATAGGCTCATCACTTCCCTACATTAAAAACATCTCGTAGCATTCGTTTTCTCATAAGTTCTATTTGTCTTTTCACTAATGAAATGCATGTGTTTTCAGAGAGATTATTATTCGATAAAAATCACTTGATTATATTCGCCATAGATATAATGTTTTTGGAACTGCCTAAAAATTAGCTGAATGTACTATATTACGAGTGACAGTAGTCGAATATACCAGGTCAGTATGTCTTTCTGGCGCGTGATTTCCAGAATGATTTGTCTTTGCTTTTTAGATATTTACCTTTGTTATAATAGAAATATTCCTTCTTCGGTGCAGTGTTTTATTTTTAAAACAATTGATTAATTTTAACTTACTATTCCGAGTTTTAATATCGTAGAGATTTTATCGATTTATAGAGTACAGCCGAGTTGCACCGACTGGTTTCAGGTTTAAACAAACCATCACACATTAAGTTTTCCAGATGCATTCTCACTCCTTGATTAGCTTGTTCGTAATGAATTTTATATGATTTGAAAATATTTTTCTTTACCTGTAGGCCTGATTGTAAGCCATATATAGGTAATTCTTACAATTTAACATCGGGAACCTTAGCATGCGCATATTAAGGTGTACGTTCCACTCACTTCGGATTCATTGTGGATCATTTTTAATGCTACATCTCTTGTCATTTTCCGATTCGTTTCTCCCATTCTGCCTCATTATGATTTATTTCGTTCATCCTTCATAGTTGTCATCTCTACCCTTTAAACCATCCAGATTCCCTTTCTTATTTCGACATTTTATCTTTACTTGCATCCCTTCCTTAATACTTCTTTCAACAGTTCAGTGCCTGTTATGTAACCTACTCAGTTTTTTGCCTCTGACTGATTCCTCTTAGTCTTTCTATTCTCCTGCTTTATTTAATACCTCATTTATATTCTCATTCTAGCCAACTTCCACCAGTATTTACCGTATCCACATCTCAAAAGCTCGCCGGTACGTGATTATGAAATTTAAAAAAATCTAGTGCAACGAATAATAACGATCAAATTTTGTGATAACTTTTCCTTAAATGTCTACAAAGAACGCCAAATTTTTCAATCCGAAGCGTCCTTGCATTTCAGCACGTGAAAGAAGATGTATCTCATTTAATAACTTTGATAACTGTAAGCTACGCTGTTGAAATTCGGAGCTGTATACTAACATTAGGCAATTTCTCAATATACGCAGAATTTTTCGCATGAAGTAAAACCTCTCAGAATGCGCTCCCTTACGCGGAGGGTTCGGGTTCAGCGCTCCATCAGATCACACACAAATTCCTTCTTTCGTCTCATCGATAATTCAAAACGCAGATTTCAGTCGGATGGCCCGAGTTCGTTTCTCCGTGGTAAGATATCCGTTCCAAGGGAAGGCGCGTCGAGACAGCCCTTGGCGGATTTAACCGGCGCCGCGCTTCGCTTCTCAATGTGAATGTGCATGACTGCGGTTTGGACGTTCGCCCGTAAAACAAATATCCTGGAAACGCGACCGAGTGCTCTCAATAAGGAATTATTGGTCACATCGCGAGCTCACCTTGACCAACGTGACTCCAGGAATGTTACTTCTGATATGTTACGTTCGATGCTATGAACGCCAACTTTTCTTACGCTATAAAATAATGTGCGGTGTTTATGCGCTTTAAAGGAACATTAAAGAGAATAAATTAAAAAGGTGATCGAGTTCTATTTTCTTTCTTTATTGCTTAACCTTTTCAAGTTAATGAACAAATTTCATATCCGTAGATTTATTCACTCTTAGCAGTACGTTCTAATTTGTCGAAGCTAGCACAGTGCGCTCCAACGAAAAACGTACATTTTATCATTATTTGCCATTTTAAGAAATTTCGAAACCCGAATGTTCTGAGCAAGATAATTGTTTTAATTAAAGAAGTACCATTTTAGCGTGTTTTTCAAAGTCACGATAGTATCATGTCTTAACATATTTTTTAACGCTTGTCTTCGGGTGCATGTCAAAAACTTGTGTTCGTATATAAACAGCATAGGAAAATGAATTTTCTGGATAAACGCGTGCAGTGACGCTATTTATTAATATGTGCCTTCGTCTGTGTGTCCATCCTTAGTGAACCAAAAAGGTTAAATCGACGAAAACCGCAGTCGGTAATGTTTAAATAAAAAGTAATATTTAATAAAGTATCCTTTTTATTACTACAAATCACGTCCCACATTTGTCCAGTTTATGATTTGGAGAGGTTGAAATCGAAAAGGTTTGATTTGAATAAAAAAATTAACAGAAGTCTACTATAAATCAAACCGATGATGCGTCAAGTCATAATTTCAGAGGCTTGCGAAATCACCTGTTTAAAGTATGAAACTTCAGTTGTGAGATTCATTATGTTGGTTGAAAATACTGTACGACGAAACAGGTTGCAGTTCAAGGGAGTTGGAAAAACAGTTCATTCCCATATATGCGCAACGGATCACCCTACAAAGCATGCAAGTAGATTTAAAATCGAACATGGCTTCGAGCCCGTTTGTCCACCTACAAAAAAAAACGGTTTTTGCAACTGCATCCAGCATTGGGGCGTGCGGGGTGCAACCCAAGTGAGTAGTTGTGTATCATGGATATGCATGAAGCGTTCGAGATAAAAAGCATTGCCAAACGGACGTTCACTTTGCGAATGGGGAAAATAGGACGAAGATACACGATACTCTCTTTACTTGTCGGGTGAAAATCAAATGACGGAATGTTTTCTCTTTCCGCGTTCTCCTTTCCTTTTTACATAATTTTATTTAAATCGCTGTTCCCATGTCATATTTCGGAAGAATATTGGTAATAGAGCACCTAATGGAATACTTTTTAAAAATTTTTTAATTCTCCGTACTTCTCCCTGCCAGCCTTTTATCCAATTCGTCCTCTTCCAGTCTTTTTATATCTTTTTATCATTTATTATCTCACCTTCCAATTTTCTTTCCCGTTTTATTTCGATTGTTTCTTTTAATTCAATTTAGGGTATACTTCATTTCTTTCTTCTTTTTGCTAAATCTCTGCCTCTCCATATCCATTTTTAGTGGAGGGTGTGATTTTTTAGCCCGGAACTATACTCGCATTCCTCAATAGGACAATGTGAATGAGAAGCTAATGAATAGTAGTAAGCGTTCGGTTTGAAACTTGTATAATCCTAATGGAATGTGAATAACTATTCAGTCATCTAACTATCTAATGTTTTTGTGCTCTGAATATAAGATTTAACTTTAAGTGTCAGTGCGAACCGTACCGGTAATTCACGAAATTTTATTGAGTTATCCGCATTTTATTATCCTTCCAGGAACTTCTGTTAACCTGTCTGTAGTTGCAGCGTGTTTTTCATTGTATCCTGGCTTTTATTCCTGTTTATCTTTCTATTTAGTTTACTGCGTAGGTGCCAATTTTTATATTTAACCGCAAAACTTCAAAACAGTAAATTAAATGACGAAGCAAATTGTAAAAAATTACGTTTTTCTGTAAATATTTTCTCCAAAATTTAATTCCAAGTCTTTGAAGTTTCAATTTCATTCGAGCGTAGACAATTGCTTATATGACCGACGCGATGAACGTCTACAGGGTAGTTGATACAAGTTGCGACAGATTCATTAAATTGACTATAAAAAAGCTCGTTTAGTTTTAATCGACGGTCAAATTTAAAGGAATTATTCCGTTGTTATGGATATTTAACTCTCGGTTTTTGCTGATCTGTTGAAATGAACGAATTATGGACCTTATGCAGATGAATTTTTAAAACTTTTAGAGAAATTGTACTATTCTGATAACTTATTTAGTGAAATCTACCATTAGCATTCCTTTACGCAGACACAGACCATATGTATAGGTGATTTGTCATATTTCCCAGGAGAATCTATTTCTTGTGATTGCCCGTCATAATCCTCTCAAAAAAAGTCGTGAAAGCTCTTGCTAAGGTTTTGCAGGCGACACATGTCGCTATTTCGCTTGAGTTATTCAGTTGTTTGTTGAAAATACACCACCCTTGATGGCAGAATAAAAGTCCGCGTCTAGGAATAGCCATCGGAATTCCGAGCATTGGGTATTCTGATATGCGAAGAGTTAACGACTTCCTTTCGCGTTCGAAGCGCGCGGTGGCGTCCTCGTCAAACGGCGATCGTAAAACTCATGGCGCCGTAACACGCAGTAAAGTGCCGCGAAAATTTTACACTATAAACGAATAGCCTAACTGAAATAATGACGCGTACGATCTTCGAAACATCCGATAAAAATCAGAAAACGGACTTTTAATGGCCAAGAACGAGACCTTACGTACGAAGAGCAGCGGTAATCTGTTTACCGTTGAAACAAGGTGCCGATAAATTTATTTCGTCACGAAAGTTCTAAAATTATCGCCGATCTGGGAAGGGAATGAGATTTTCGAAATTTCTCTTGCATTTCCGGACTGAAGATTGCGAGGCTCGAAATGTGTCGATCTTCCTCTTTTTTGATGAAAAGCAACCATTGGAGGCTTTGTATGGATTCAACGTCACGGAGTGGAATTCATTCATTCGTTCAATCACACTGCGAGGGAGTGGGGGAGGAGGGAGACCTCTTTTTTTGCGGTTTCGTCATCCCATCCTTGCGAAATGTGTTGCAGACCGCGTTGAAAATGCCCTTCTGAAGGACGGAGAGTGATGTACTCGCGTGCGATCCCCTTGGCAACACGCGCGATTCAGAGAATTTAATACACTCTCCTCCTCCCTCTCTCTCTTTCCACTGGGATTCAAATCCGGATCGGCCGTACAGTAAGCCATCATTCTGATCGTTCCTTCACCACTCCCTTTCACGTTTACTCTGCCAAGCTATAGCCACAGATTTTCAATTTTCGTGATTCATTTAATAAAAATTTTGTTTTATTTTCTGGTTGATATATTTGTAGCTACTATTTCAAATCGTTCAAATTCTCCAAAATTAGGGAAATATTTATTTTAAATTAACGATATCCAATATTTGGTTCAAGAACGAGCACTTCAAATATACTTGTCTCAGGTATTTCCAATAGCCGCAACAAGTTTCTAAAAACATCTATATTTCGGTCTTCAGTGGTAATTAGCCATAAGTAGATTCTACGTTCTTTTAGAATCTATATTCGGTCAATTACCACAGAAAACAACTGCCTTGCAGCCGAAGTGCCTATCTGTTTTTATAACCCTATTTTCGCTATTTGATATACCTGAGACAAGTACCTTTTTTAATTGCTTGTTCATGAATTTTTAAGCCATAATACGGTTTCAATAATTCTCTTTTGAACCGATATATGGTATAAAATTTGAGTTAGTATGACGTGAAGTCATGATAATTTCCACTCCAAACAGCCTCAAAAACGAAATTGAGAATTAAAATAACCTTGTAGAATACATCGTACGATACAAAAGATTATATAGAATTTTTATTTCTCTACTGACTTAAAAATTTCATCGTTATGGAATCATTTAGGAAATAACGGAATATATTCGAAAAATTGCATGTTTGCATAAAAAAACTTCGGTCGGAATGGCCCGTACACGACCCGTGAAAAAGTCCGTGCGTAAACTGTATTCTTCAAAAAAGAGGGAAGGAAGAACTGAGGTAATTTAAAGCAACTTCGTTGGCGCGTTGCAGAAGACATGAATTTCTCCCGACAATTTGGTGGTCCCAGCAACAACAAAAAATGCACGGAGCGGGAAGCAGAGTTTTTTTTATTTTACGACAAAGGGTGCGAACAACGGAGTCGAGGAGATGAGTCCACAGGTGGGGCTGGCGAATAGGCATTTTCTCACGAACTAGCGCTTCTGACTCGCAGGTGCTTCTCTTGCCGCTAGGATTATGGTTTGTTCTGTGTGTTTGTGTGGATGACGTATCGTGAAAGGGATGATAAGGAAAAAAGAACATTCCGCGAAGGCTTTATTTTCTAATACTGTTACTTCTTTTTTGTCACATACGTTTCTTTTGAATGGAATTCGCAGTCCGGGTGGCCAAGAGTCAGATAGGTACTTGAATTTATAAAAGAAGTTACGAAATTCGAGGAAAACGGAAAAATGGCGATAAACAGTTTTTTCAAACCAAATTATCAACGTAAATTAAACTGGTAATACTGCTAAAGGAAAAAACATTTTTCCCAGCTGTAGAATAAAAATAAATATTTATTCAATAAAAAAGAAAATCCTGGTTTGTCCAAATATATTTCCTCTTTGTAACAAGGTACAAACTTGTAAAAACATTATATCTGGCATTATTCTGTTTTTAAATTTTAAAATAGGAAATAATTTGGACCATCTTGTATCGATATTTATTGATTAGCTCCCATTATATTGTTTTAGATTTGGTTGTATAAAGGCAGATTTACGAGGTTACTAAACTCTCCAATGTTAACGTTTGAGCGTTTTAAATAATAAAAACAACATATTTCTCTAATTGTTGAAAAGAAATGTAGATGAATGGTGTGTCACCGACGAAAATTTCGCAATAGCCGTTAGTTGCGCGAAATGGACGTTTGTCCAGTTAGCAATCAAAACGTCATTTCGGTGACAAGTACTACCGCCGGTTATGGATATATTTAAATCGATTTCTTTTCTTTTCTCATCCCGTGCGCTCGCCAACTTCGGGGTCATTAAAACCGTATTTGCCAGATGACGACGTGATTTGTAGGATTTTTTCATAGAGAGTAATGCGGACTTTTTCTCACAGTAATGATTCGAATTCGGGAAATCTAGAGTGAAATGTATTTTTATCCGACCTTAGGTCATCAGGAACCGTTAATTTCATCCACTCCAAATATTCGAAAAAAATAAGAGCTAACATCCCGTTTTAAAACGAAAGAAATGATTTAATCATCTCGTTTCTATAGGTGCTTTCGCAGCTTAATTGCGTTATGTTTGACCTGTCACTTATAAAACGCGTGCGTCCGACTTTAAATCGATTCTTTGCTCGACCTTACCGAGGTATAGGCATAATAATTGATAAGTTAATAATTGTATCTTTTATACAACCTTCCGTAATGAACTAATTATTCGGGTATATCAGGTCAAAACTTAATTAGAAAAACTCCGTTGCTATGGGAAGATAGGTGCCATTCTGGCGAAAGTAAATAATCTCATTCAAACTTCGTCTTGTCTTTGAGCAACTTTGAATACTTCGCAGGGCAACAGTGAAAGCGCCGCCGCTAATCAACGAGAGACGACAATTATTATATTAAGAGGTACGGCAGATTTCTTTGATCGCGTTTTATTGGATTATTTCCAATTTGCGCGGATAGAAACTCTCCCTCGGTTGATTTGATTTATAATGTTGTGATAAATCATCTGATGGTGTCTGCGTATGAGTTCGACAGCATAAAGCAAGTTAGTGTCAACCACGCCTCGGGTGATGAAAACGATATTCTTCTCTTGGAGGCGAAGATGGAAGAGGACAAAATAATTTCTACTCGATACCTTCGTAGACTAACGCGTTCATCCTTCTTTTTAAAGAGGATTCCTACTGTAACACGCATGTGTTATTCGTCACTAAACCGAAATTATGCTTTCCTTTGCGGAATTGATTCCGATCGTCTTTTTTGCATATTAATTCTACTTGATAAAGATTCAGTTTTTCCTCCTTAGCTTAATGACGTCTCGGAAAAAACCGCGTTTTCCATTTGCAAGAAAGAACGTGAATCCAACGCGATGTTAATTGTCTACTAAGATATATTTCAGACATGATTGGATTGCTTCCATAATTGTTTCTTTTATGCATTGAAGCAATTTAAATATGTGCTAAAGCTAATTATTTGGAAGTTTTCCATTGTTTAGGAATCTACTCACATGCGCAATTCTTGAACAAATTTTCTGGGTATGTGTTCAATGAAATATTTATTGGTTTAGCGGTGAAAAGAATAAATAATTTTTAAATTCCCCCACTCAATTTACCTAGTGAAATGCTACGCAATTTTTTGTGGTTATTATGAATAATTTCAAAATATTAGCCCCAAAAATAACTATTAGTAAATTTCACTTATCAAGTTCTAAAACTAAATGTGTCATAAATTTTGATGAAGTTAGTATCTTTATTTAAAATCACTACTTGTAACACTCATTGTTTCTATAAATATTATTACGCATTTGGTATATTTTATGCTTTTTCTTTGCCATTAAAAGGTCATCGTGAAAATTTTATTGTCAAGTAGCTTTTGGAATTTCCTCTCCACAGAATATCTTTGTACTTGAATGCACAAAATATACTTATTAAGACCGGTTTCGCTAAAGTAACAACCTATGTGCAACTATTTTATGTTATTGAAAATTAAATACGAAATTTCAAATAATAGTGGCTATTTTGTTTCTTTATTCGAAAAAATGTTTAAATGTAGTTTTTAACGCATTAATTTGTAAAAGTAAGAAATGGAAAAGAGATTTTAGCGTCTCTCTCTCCCATCCCGAATTTACATCCAAATGAAACGAAGCGGGGGCGAGCAACCCGTGTTCTTAGCGAATGGAAAATGTTTCAATTACATTAACGTACTACTAAATCATTATAGATTAGCTGGGCGCATAAGGAAGTATTAGTGGTTGAAAGTTTCCCTTATTTACCAATAATTGATAATTTAGATGTTTCAAGAGCCATGAAGAAGTTGAAAAATCCAGGTGTGCGTTTCAGCTGCAATACAATAGTCCTCTGCGGCGATACACCAGCTGTAGATTTTAAACAAGCTAGGTAATTGTACAGCGTATCACAAATGGACGCGTTTGGTGCAATGGTGTATTAGAAAGAAATGATATACCTGCACTTAAGGGAAATAGCGTTTTACAGTTCTTTTCTTCATAATAAATAATCCAATTTCTTCCTATTTAAAAATATTGCATGCACACGTAAGGAAATTAAACGTTTGTTTGTGAGATTGTTTATGTTAGCAACGATGACGAAGTAACCATGAAATAGGTGCTCACGCTGGAAGCGGAACGCGCTTAAAAAGTTCCTTTTAAAGAAAGCATGTCAAATTATAATTGCTTTACCAAATGCAAGACAGATTTTCTCTAAATATTTCCGTCTTACGTATACGTGGGACGATATTTCGGCTAAGGACCCCACTTAAGAATTACATACGCGTAAGATAAGAGAGGTGGAATGTAAACAAATCCGTTTCTTAACGATCTCCTCCCTCTCCTTTTCCGGACGCTGCTTCTAGCTAAACATGCAAAACGCGGATTCGCGAGAAAGGCAGCTCCTCTCCGTCCCTCAATTTCTTCCCACTCCCCTTCGCCTCTTCCCTCTTCCCCCCTCCTCCGATGGGACTTCCCCCACTCCCCTTCGCCTCTTCCCCCTTCCCCCCTCCTCCGATGGGACTTCCCCCACTCCCCTTCGCCTCTTCCCCCTTCCCCCCTCCTCCGATGGGACTTCCCCCACTCCCCTTCGCATCTCCCCCCCCCCTCCTCCGATGGGACTTCCCCCACTCCCCTTCGCCTCTTCCCCCTTCCCCCCTCCTCCGATGGGACTTCCCCCACTCCCCTTCGCATCTCCCCCCCCCCTCCTCCGATGGGACTTCCCCCACTCCCCTTCGCCTCTTCCCCCTTCCCCCCTCCTCCGATGGGACTTCCCCCACTCCCCTTCGCCTCTTCCCCCTTCCCCCCTCCTCCGATGGGACTTCCCCCACTCCCCTTCGCATCTCCCCCCCCCCTCCTCCGATGGGACTTCCCCCACTCCCCTTCGCCTCTTCCCTCTTCCCCCCTCCTCCGATGGGACTTCCCCCACTCCCCTTCGCCTCTTCCCCCTTCCCCCCTCCTCCGATGGGACTTCCCCCACTCCCCTTCGCCTCTTCCCCCTTCCCCCCTCCTCCGATGGGACTTCCCCCACTCCCCTTCGCCTCTTCCCCCTTCCCCCCTCCTCCGATGGGACTTCCCCCACTCCCCTTCGCATCTCCCCCCCCCCTCCTCCGATGGGACTTCCCCCACTCCCCTTCGCCTCTTCCCCCTTCCCCCCTCCTCCGATGGGACTTCCCCCACTCCCCTTCGCATCTCCCCCCCCCCTCCTCCGATGGGACTTCCCCCACTCCCCTTCGCCTCTTCCCCCTTCCCCCCTCCTCCGATGGGACTTCCCCCACTCCCCTTCGCCTCTTCCCCCTTCCCCCCTCCTCCGATGGGACTTCCCCCACTCCCCTTCGCATCTCCCCCCCCCCTCCTCCGATGGGACTTCCCCCACTCCCCTTCGCCTCTTCCCTCTTCCCCCCTCCTCCGATGGGACTTCCCCCACTCCCCTTCGCCTCTTCCCCCTTCCCCCCTCCTCCGATGGGACTTCCCCCACTCCCCTTCGCCTCTTCCCCCTTCCCCCCTCCTCCGATGGGACTTCCCCCACTCCCCTTCGCATCTCCCCCCCCCCCTCCTCCGATGGGACTTCCCCCACTCCCCTTCGCCTCTTCCCCCTTCCCCCCTCCTCCGATGGGACTTCCCCCACTCCCCTTCGCCTCTTCCCCCCCCCCCCTCCTCCGATGGGACTTCCCCCACTCCCCTTCGCCTCTTCCCCCTTCCCCCCTCCTCCGATGGGACTTCCCCCACTCCCCTTCGCATCTCCCCCCCCCCCCCCTCCTCCGATGGGACTTCCCCCACTCCCCTTCGCATCTCCCCCCCCCCCCCTCCTCCGATGGGACTTCCCCCACTCCCCTTCGCCTCTTCCCCCCCCCCCCCCTCCTCCGATGGGACTTCCCCCACTCCCCTTCGCCTCTTCCCCCTTCCCCCCTCCTCCGATGGGACTTCCCCCACTCCCCTTCGCCTCTTCCCCCTTCCCCCCTCCTCCGATGGGACTTCCCCCACTCCCCTTCGCCTCTTCCCCCTTCCCCCCTCCTCCGATGGGACTTCCCCCACTCCCCTTCGCATCTCCCCCCCCCCCCCTCCTCCGATGGGACTTCCCCCACTCCCCTTCGCCTCTTCCCCCTTCCCCCCTCCTCCGATGGGACTTCCCCCACTCCCCTTCGCCTCTTCCCCCTTCCCCCCTCCTCCGATGGGACTTCCCCCACTCCCCTTCGCCTCTTCCCCCTTCCCCCCTCCTCCGATGGGACTTCCCCCACTCCCCTTCGCCTCTTCCCCCTTCCCCCCTCCTCCGATGGGACTTCCCCACCATCCAGTCGTCCGCCTCCCGAGTTCATCGACCCTCCGCAAGATTTCACTCTCTCGCGAGAGGGGCGCCCTGGGTTCGAGTCCCGCTTCGGGTTCGAATCGAGGACACCAGCGTCTGGCTTGGGCTTTTTACGCCTTCGCGTGTAATAGTCATCCCTCGCCGGTAGCAGCGGTCAGTGGGTCACTCTGCCAATGGAACTAATGTTCTCGATGATTCTCCCCTCCCTCCCTCTCATCCTCGCCCTCCTCCCTCTTCGCATCTCTCTCCCCTCCTCCTTCTCTCTTTTACCCCTTTTCTACCCTTAACCTTACGTCACATCGTAAGTTTGTAACCCTCGCGTTTACGTATGTACAACCCGCCATGCAGCGTATCGAAAACACTCCTATAACTCCATTTCCGCCTCCCTTTTCCTCCTCCTCCTCTCTCTCTCTCTTCCTCCCCTTTCTCCTCCTCCTCTCTCCCTCTTCTCCGTTCCTTTCCGCATAGCGTCTTCATACATCCCCTTATCCGTAAAGGGCCAATTGGTACAGTATGTCCCGCGCGTGTAGCGAGACCTCATTCTCTGGATCCCGTCTCCTTCCGCCGTTTGTTTTTTTCCCTTTTAATTCCTCTCCAAACAAAAGAAAGTGGGCTGCACGTCCGACGCACGAAACGGACGGACGCTAATGAAACGCGAGAGTTGTTGAGCGCCTCACTAAACGCGTGATTAACTGGTACGGGGCACGCCACCACGAAAGCACGCCATTTCGGCTTCGATATTCTATTCTAGCGTTTAAGAATTCCTTCGTTTGCGTCGTCAGTCTCTCTGATATTTATGTGACGTCTCGTGAAAAAGTATTCTATACTGAAAATAAAATCGATTACGAAGTAAAGCAAAGACCGTAGATTCTAAACTCGATTATGCAGCAATATTATTTGAAGTATAAGGGTGCATACGTTTTATAGGTAAATAGCAAACTTTTTAATTATCTTTCTGGAGATAGTTCACAAAAGATTTTTCTACCCACATTTGATTTTCGAATTTAAATATTTTTCTTTAAATTATATATTAATTCTTATGTGTTAAAAAAACCCTAGGCTAAAATTTTGCACGTTTTAAAATTTTTTATCTCATGTTACGATAATTTTTAAAATGAAAACTAAGCGCTGATAATTTACCAAACACGTGAGGCTTCTTCCTTCCATATGTAATTAGCAAAGCCTTTACAATTTGATAGGAATCTCTTACACCAGTGCTCTCCAACCGGTCGGTGTGCCGCGAGGAATGCACTAGTGTGCCGCACACACTCGGAGGATATTTAATTTTCACAAAAGCGTTTGGAACAAACAAATTCGTATACATTTTATCATCCAAAGAATTTATTCTGAAACTACGAGCGGAATTGGTAGACCTCATTAACGATCATACAACTTAAAATTATTATGCTACCTTTAGACGTATTTTTGCGGAAAGCTAAAGGTGAATATCCTTCAATATCTGAATACCCCATCGATATGGCGTTCCAAATTCAACAACGTATTTATGCGAATTTAGTTGTTTTTCAACCCATATTAAAAATATTAAAAGTGCATGTTTAAAGAACCTAGATGAAGAAGTTCTTGTAGCTCTTTCTATTAGTGAGCCAAATACAAAGCGTCTTTGTACCAAAAAGGCAAGCCCAAATTTTCTGTCGAAGAGCATAACATTTTTACACGTTGAATTGTGTGTACTTAATTTACAATAAAATTTTACAATTATTTGAATATTACTTTACCAATCATAACAATCTAATATAATTGCGACTTTTATTTGTGTTATGCTAGGTTTTTCTTTCAAAATGTGTATTTTCGCAGTGAAATTAATTAGGGGTGGTTTGGTATGCCGCGATGTTTTTAAGCATGTATGAAGGTGTGCCGTGGAGCAAAAAAGGTTGGAGCTTACACTACCAACGAAGCTGGTTGAGAACACCAAATTTTTCTTAAAACATTTCTCTTACGTTGTTTTTTCACGATTATTTGTAAGTAATCAAATCCACATATTTATTATGAAGTATTGCCACTCTTTTTATTCAACGGAAGCGAGCTTCGTGTATTTAATTTTGAAATTACTTATAAATAATATAAGTGGTTTGGCTACACATTCGTTTCTTTACGAATTCACGACTATGTAGGTTGCGCGCACAAATTCTTCTTCCGAAAGAATTTGTGGAAGAAGCCCGATTACAATGATATAAAACTTGCGAACGTAATTATTTTCTCTTTATAAAACGAATCGTGTCTTCTCTTTCGATCTTTCGTATCTATTTCCTAGTCCTGCTCCTTTAGTAGCCATCCAAAATTGAAATGATATTGTCATCTCCCAATGTAATTTCGGTACAGGCTTTTACCGGTAGACGAACCTGTCATACTTTTGACTTTTGATGGCCTGAATCGGACTTCCGAATGCACTCTCGTGGCTGCCATGCTGTCTGGGAGGAAACGCGCACATATATAAGTGCACCCTCGTACAGACATACAAATCTTTTAGAGTAAAGTAGAAGTTAAAAAAAAGAGAGGAAGGAGTAGAAAAGTATTTGGGGGATGGTTTAGCTTGCTATCGGAAAGGAAGAGGCGAGATGTTGGGGGAGACGCATGTAGAGAGGCGGAGGAAGAGAGGGCAATTGATGATGTGGTCCGAGACGGGAAACCTGTAATCGTTAGGCCCTGGTTGGGTGATGTGGGACGAAGGAGCGGAGAGGGTAGGAGGGAGAGACGGGTGGGAACGGCCGGTTCGATAAAAGCCCATTAAACATTCGAAAGAGCTATTCGCACGAGAGGGGAGAGATTGCTCCCACCTCCTTTTACATTCTCGCCTCACTCCTCGTCGCACCTCTTCGTCCATTCACAAGCATTTCGTCGGCCGGATGTCCAGTTGCAGCGCCGATGGCATTTATGCAAACATTCATTGCAAGCGTCAGAGTCGCCGATGGCCATAAAATCTCTTGCAGTTGGTATGGTGAACGTACTTTCGCGTATTCCTATTGACGCGACAGCGAGATAATTATATTTCTCAAAAACATATAGCTAATTATTCGAACGTACCAATTTATTACTGCATACTCAACTGAAAATTACATACTTGATCTAGAGTACTCTAAAGTGCGATCCTGTTTGAAAACCTAAGTCAATAACAAAAATGTGATAATATGTTTATTATTATCGTGTAAACATCGTATTCTTTTTTGTTTTCGATTGAGGTATTCTCTTCCGTAATCCTTTAAAAAAAGAGTACCGCCCACGTAAAAATGTTTTGTTCGAACAGTAACATCTTCCTGCATCGCGGCCAATGACGCATCATAGCGGTATGCGAAGCAGGATATTCGGTTGAAGAAGTTACCGGCGCGCAGCGATTAAATTCATCTTTTTTGTACGAAACAAAATAGATCTCTCAACTCTCACAGTTTGATCTGTATAAAATGGGATTAGAGTATGGAACTTGACGTGAAATCGCTCATTTATGAATTGGCGACTTCCGATGCTAGTATTTGGCAGAATTTGATAGAAAGGCATGGTTCCGTGTTGGACACATTGTGTTTTAAGACCTGCATTTATCGTTACTTATTTATAATTTTACGACGATCGGATGGCATATAGTTAAATGCTGACTATAAATGGAGAAAAATACGTAATTTGACCACTCTGTCGTTACTCAGTAATAACTAGTGTACATAAATGGGTTTGGAAGTGAACATAACTTTAATATATATACTGATTATCGTCGAAATAATGTCAATGATAAACAGCTTTGGTCAGATAACTTTCAAAATGTGATGTTGCAAATGGAAATAAAAAATAAAGTGACCTATTTCCCCACATTTTGATTGAAATAGATAAATCAACGTTTCATTTTGCGCTAACTTCATATTCTTCACTCACGTTAACCCTTCATAGTAATAGCAGATTCTGTACATAAATAAATATGTTTACTTCATAAGTTTGATACTGCTTGAAATTCCGAAAAATATTAAATACGTTCATCGAGCATATAGACGTATGATGGAGCGTTGCGGCGAGGTATAAACACGTGAGAACCGACGCCCGATTGGCCGACGCGTGATCGTGAGATTGTGAATGAGACAAGATAGCAGACATTCCCATTCCTGGATGGGAAGGGGAGTGGGAAGAAGGTGGGTTGGGATCCGAAGCGGGAGAGAAGGAGATGTGGGGTGGGAGTGGAGATGGGTTGGAAGGGGAATCTTCTACCTCGTGGCCATGTGAATGGGGGCCGATGTGTGTCAGTGGGACTGCGAGGTTCGCTTCCCATTCCCTTCCTTCTTCCTCTTTCTCTCTTCTCGCTCACCGCCGCCGTCTCTCCTCCGACTGTTGCATCCCCTCATACGACGTCTTCAGACCGCTCGGCGCCGTCACGCGTGATATCATCCTTTTTCACTCCCCCTCTATACTCTCTCTCTCTTATTCCCTCCATTTCTCGATCCCTCTCTCTCTATTCATTTAGTTAATTTCGTTTCTTTTTGCATTGCCGACTTCTCTTTGTTGTTTGCTTTTCGATAAATACGTTTCCTTATCAAATTTCTCGCGTGGAGGGAAAGATGGTGTTTGTAGATTTCGCTCGATTCGTTCTGCTTGCTTATTTATTTTGTATCATTACAACGGCCCAAGGATTCAAAAGCTTCTTTGGGGTGAAAAAGGTAGACAGATGTCGTACCGATGGGATACGGATCGTTCTGCGGAAAATCTCGCAAAAATAAAACTTCTCTATTTTAATTTTTTGTGGCGAAGGTAACGTTTTTTATAATACACATTCCTTTTGCGCCCCTGGCCACGTTTTGGTGCTAGAATCCGTTTTAATAAAAAATAATCCCTATAAATTTCAACAACTGTGAAAAAATATCTTTTGATAGCGATTAATTTTCACTGCTTGTACTTAAAACATGTTATCGTTTAAGACACCGAAAATATTTTCATTAATTTCTGAATAAATAAGTTTGCTTATAGTTTCCAAGATATTTATTTATTTATATAATTAGCAATATTTCAGTTAAGATAAGGCAAAATGTTTTAGTTGTAGAAAATCTCAGGCAAAAAATTTATGCGATAACATAAATTTAAAGAACATATATATCCACTGGAATTCTCTGTATGTCTTCTTCATATCTCTCTTCATCACTTTCTTCATTCTCCATGATCCTTCCTGTTTATCACCATCTGCCCTCTTTTCCTCTCTCTCTGACCCTATCTGTTAATCTTTCCCACTCTCACTCTTTCGCTTTGCCCTTCTTTTACCAATCTTCAAACCGTCCTCTCTCTCTTCCTCCCTATCTCTCCGCCCCTCTCTGTTTCCTCTCGCGTCACCCGAGAGGTGCGGGTTTCACCCGCCTCTGCACCCACATCTGCTTCCGCATTCGGACGCCCTCTTGCGTGTGAAAGATGGCGAAAAAATCCTCTCTCCGTCGCATATGGGTGCATCCGTGAGGCCAAGTGGTTGCTGCGTGCGTAACATAAGATGATAAAGATAGCGCCCGTCTGCTCCTTGTTTGTAAGTTCCTTAGGTTCAAAGGGTGAAACCGATGAGAGTATATCCCTCCACTTTTGAAGAATGCTGTGAAGGAGAGGAAAGAAACTCCCTTTCTTAATTCGCTGGTTCTGTCTTGAAGTGGAAATTTGAGGCATTTCCACTGGAATCCTTTTGATTCGCATCGGAGGTAATATTTAGCCAATACACTAACAAGTTAGGAAAGTGTACAACGTATCACAAGTTTCGTGCAATGGAGTATTAGAAAGCAATTATATACCTGTACGTAAGGGAAAAAGCGTTTTAAAGTTCTTTTCTTCATCATAAATAATCCATTTCCTTCCTATTTAAGAATAGTTCATGTGAGTGCATGCACACGTAAGTAAATTAAACGTTTGTTTGTGAGATTGTTTATGTTAGCAACAATGAAGAAGCAACCATGCAAGAAATTTTCTAAGTTCAACTCGATTTAAGACGTTTTTGTTTGATTTTCTCAATAAAGGCTACTTCTACGATAAAAATGTATAGAAAAGAAACTACTCTTCTTTACCAGTTCTACAACTTTTATTTGAAAAATATTTTGATATGAGCAATACTTTACGAGATATGACGAAAATTTAATTTTTTGTCACCAGTAAAGTGGTACCCCTGATTGGCGTACGTGATTCGTTTGTGCGATTTTCTTATTATATTTGATAGAAAGTCCTTAATATCAAATTTCATAAAAATCCGTTCAGTAGAAGCCGAGAACGAACATGCGGACGGACGGACGGACCGACCGACGATAATAGGCGCTCACGCTGCACAGTGGGCTGGCGACCCTGTTTCGGCGCTCAAAAGTCGATTTAACCAACTTCAACCAAAGTAACTCAAAATGGTGTAAAAGTGAAGATAAGAGATCTGTTCATCAGAAATCGGGCATTTTTTTGCCCAGTGGATCGCATTATTCTCGGGCTGAGCTTGGGAAGTTCGTGTATCTGGGTGAAATGTGTCACAGCTGAATTCCAGTGTATTATGCATATGTCATTTTTAGCGACTGACCGGTGTTTTGGGTCATTTCTATTCATGTTATTCTCTACAATAGCCCTTAATGTAGTTGTATGAACCTCCGATTTGAACCCCTGCCGTTTAGTTGTTGCAAACCTGCTCAAGGTGCACACAGATGTCATAAATCTCAAAATTTAATGTTTACTTGGACATACAAAAAAACAACCATCTACAACCGTGTTGTCATGGTATGTACCAATTAATATGAACCATATACTGCATTTCTGTACAAAATTCAGCTGCCTTTAGCTGCCCCTTCTCGAAAAATCCACCAGTTACAAGCGAGATGTAACGAAAGCTATGAACGCGTTTTTGCACATTTCGGACTCCCGTGTTGGGACGCATGGGGGTTTGGCCCTCTTTTAGATTTCCGATTGTTAGTAACATATATAGTAAGTCACCGATACCGTACGCCGGACTGGGAAGTAAGAGTACTGAATCGTGCGAGTGTGCAAGTTTCCACTTGCTCCTGACGCGGCGCACAGTGGGACCAAAGCCCTGCTTTGCTCGCCAAAACTCAGTATTCAATCTGATCGGCTTGATTTTGTGTATGAATGGGTTTTTGGGGAAGCCGAGTTCATTTCTTGCGGTTTTAAGACTCAGGGGCGACTTCTTGTGGCCAGTGTCGTAACTCTCTACAGGACCAAGCACCCGAAGAACTGGCCGAAACGTAAGAGTCGCGCATTTTGCTAATGTTCGCGTTTGTTGAGTGGATAGTTTGCCTATATTTCATTATACAGCTTTTCAACGTATTTATGCTACTAGTTGACTTCATTCCAAATGCAAATGGGAAGTTTGAATGCGATTACTTTCATAAGGAATGGTTTCTTAATGCAAAGAGAAAACGATATCGTGATTCAACAAAATTTATTCTGGTGCATTAGTAATACACGAACGACAGGGTGATAAAATAATGTTCTACCTTACAAGTCAATTTGTTTTATTCATCATCATCACTATCGCTATTGTCATCATCTAATGGGGAGTCATGCATTTCGGCTAAAAGGCTAATTACTTCAGCGCTAAGACTTCCACTCTTTTTCGGACGAAGTTTTCTGTGAGACGATATAACTGGATCCGATGAGGTGAGCATAATATGCAGGAGATCCTCATTTGTAGCTTCCCTGGACGTCATCCTGCGGTGACCCTCTCTGTACTGTCTAAAATCTTTATTGCGTGCCTCCTGCTATTCCTCGCTCAGCATCCCGATAGGAAGAAGGGACACAGCAATTACTTCTGAGCCGTGTATGAGAACTTTGCGAACAGATGGAGGCATCGGATACCACGAGTATTCTTTTACATAAAGTCTTGCTGTTGCTACAGCGTACTCATGGAAAACCTTAACATCCACTGCGTACCCACACGATAAAGATCGAAGAATGACATCACATCGAGAAATAAGGGACTCTTTGATACCTGTAATAGACGCTGATCACAGGCAAAGGGCGATGAGGCCAAAGATAGCGTAAAGAAGAGGAAAGAAGAAATTCAGAATAGATTTAGAGATGAGTTAGGTTTAGTTATCGATATGCCTAAGCAGGGAACCGGTTCTTCAAATGATGGGAATACTGCGCGTCGCTTTTTTGAAAACCCTACCCTCACAGCAAACATCACCGGCCTTGACGAAGCGCTGATTACTCGCTTCTCTGTCATTCTGCACGCACTGTCAAGCGGATATGAAGTTAATACAGAAGCGTTCAAGAAATACACCTTTCAGACGGCAAAAGATTATATCTCTCTCTATATTTGGTACCCTATGACTCCCACCCTGCACAAGATCCTACTACATTGGGCAGATATCATACGAGCAGCTCCTCTTCTTATCGGAATGTTTGCCGAAGATGCTCAGGAGAGCCGAAATAAAGACTGCAAGCATTATAGGGAATTTAACTCGAGAAAGTGCTCAAGGATATCCTGTAATGAAGACCTGCTCCACATGTTATTAATATGGTCAGACTCAGTGATCACGTCGCTCCGGAAGCTGCCGAAGAAGAAAAGCACAAGTCCCCCTCGTGGAGTCTTACAGCTTCTCCAAGAACCCCACCATGATTCACATGATATTGATTTTACATATGACAGTGACGATGAACAATAAAATTATCTTTTCAGCATTAAAAATAACTATGGTTATGGCTTATCCCTCATAGTAGAAACCAATCGCACAAACAGATTTTCCATCCGACCAATGGTTTTCCTGATACAGTGGGTCACGTGATCAAAAACCCCTCCAGATTATGTATAATGGACCAGACATGTTTCTGTTAACGAAAGCAACAACTTTTGTTTGAAACTTTTTTTCATTTAACGCACAAGAAATCCGTGAGGACTTTTGAGCGCCGAAACAGGGTCGCCAGCCCACTGTGCGCTGTAAGCGAAACGCGCCTAAAAATGATAAGGCTTAAGAGAGTTTATGATTTATGGAAATAGTTTATCCGATGAAGGAAATTTTCACTTCGCAAATGCTAAAATTCCTTGTTTATATAGCTAATAACGATTACTAACGTTTATTGAGGCCTGACAAAGGGAGAAACGTGCCGGGTGGCACAAAACTCGGGACTCAAAGAAAATATAGAGACAGTGTTGACATTTATTTTTAGCGTTGACTTTTTCGCACCGTATTCTGTGTCTTACTTTGAAATTCCGTTTTTTATGCACATGTATACTGTATTTCGTAATTTATGTAATTTTATCTTATGCCATTTTTAATCCACATTACATTCCTTGAAACTGTACTGTTTATTGGAAATCGCTATAGATTTAAATTTTCAGTGGAATACTTTCTCCAGAAAGACAAGCAAAATGAAAATGCCTCATATGCAAATGAGCATTCGCCAAAAAAATCAGCATAATCTTTTATTTGGTCTAAGTTCTTCAAAATACTTGAAAATCCAAGACAAATTTACTTTATTGTTTCCCTAGCACTCAGCTCTCTGTATGTTATCTCGCTGAAGTTTCTACTCCATAAGCATTTCAACACATTTCACCCAAAACATACGAGATAGAGGTAAAAATGAGGACACAAGGGCCTAACGGTATTCGGTATACATGTTTACGTTGCTTTCCCTCGTGCCCTGCTATTTGGAAATCTCGCCAAACGTCTCAGTATATGGACGTTAGTTCTCTCTTCCTGAAGGAATACGCGAGTTTTCACGTAATCCAACGTCAACCACGCGTCTTCTGGCTGAGGCCATCGCATAAGAGCCGCAATTCACTCATGTCGAGCTTGCCGAGAACACTGACTCTCGCGAGACCGCATTTCTAAACACGGGAGAATGCGAGAGAGAGAGAGAGAGAGGGAGATGGATGGCGAATAACTGGGAACTGGCAGAGACAAATGACAAAAGAAAAAGATCATCATGTGGCGCAGACTTGTTTCAAGACGCTAAAATCTACTTTTTGGAATATAGGGGATCGTAGAGGAAAGCAGTTCGCGCATTTAAATCTTTATTCGGCAACGATTTATGAAATTTCGTCCATTGAAAATTTTATACAAATGGAACAAATGTCAAATAACCCTATGGTACTTGGACAGATAAGCAAAGACACAATAAACCCTTGTCCAACGTAGGTTTTCCCTGCGCGTGTTTGATTTTACGCGGTGAAATAAACAGGACGCACCTTTACTCAACGCGTATAAAATATAATTATACACGGTCTTAAATTGAGCGCGTGCTACATTTTTCCTATTCGTGTCACGAGATTGCTCTTAGCTTATGAGAACACGTGATTTTTTTCCATAAAGTGTTGAATTTGTGCTGCGCTATATCGTCCAACGCGGTTTTTCCGTGAATGTATCCCCCGCTTTACGTAATGGATTAATGTTTTTCTTTCCATTGTAAATCTGGATGGGTCTACGGTGTCATATGCTCTATGACCATATGAATCACACCTATTTTTCAATGACGTTTTCTGTTAGCGACGCAAGTTAAAGAAATGGAACAGAAATTGCTGTCTGTTCCTGTTATTAGACGTTCTTTCATCTCCAACGGTCTACAAAGATGAGCCGAGGCCCGACTAAAGCTTACCATCTCCTCCTCACTTTCCCAAATATTCCGATTCCCGTGAAGCGTGTAGTCACGTTTGCCAACTCGTAATGGCCACTCCTGTCAAATGATATGTTTCAGTCTTATTTATTATGGAAATAACATTGATGATCTGTTGCTAATTAGAACGCCTGTCATACCATAAAACGTAAACAATGTTTAGTGGTATTTTAATTTGGCGGTGAATTGAGTTTTCAGGATGTCATAATAAAAACATATTCATCCA
Source organism: Uropetala carovei (assembly GCA_036926305.1). Taxonomy (NCBI): domain Eukaryota; kingdom Metazoa; phylum Arthropoda; class Insecta; order Odonata; family Petaluridae; genus Uropetala; species Uropetala carovei. Next base: position 520,236 of record JAXCHB010000356.1, read on the forward strand.
AAAAATACCCATTTAATACATAACTATTCCAAATGCATATCTTACTTTGTTAACATTTAAAAATTGTGCCCGTATTAACTAATACACCTTAGCTTTTAAATCTGAGAGATCAGAAGAGCCGGTTCCAGAGACTCGTTTCGGAACCGATCCTTCGAGGCAGTCTCTTTTAACTTAAAAATATAACATCGGAGTTCGAGAGAAAGTAAACAACGCCGAACAATCCCAGTGACATGCGTGATCTGTACGTGCTTTCACGTGTACCAACTTTCGGCAGTTCCCGACTCATACTTGGCACCAATCATTTCCTCTTTTTTTACTTTCCTAGTAAATCGTTTTTAAGCTGGTGTAACATCGTCATTTCACTTTCTCAACCTCTATGATCACCGAACACTTGTTTCTTCCAGCACTTCCTCACGCGATTCCCTTTCTTTGGTTTTTAGTCGTATGATAGATACTTTTCCATTCTTTATACATTAATGCCTATAACTTATTCTTTAAAGAAACTGCTCGAAGCATTGTGTGAAACGCGTGCCACTCGGAGGCTCCCAAGTAAGTTCAGTTACCCTAAACTGCACATCTGAATAGGTTCTTCCATTAGTAGCTTCTCCTTTTCCACGATAAATAATTCAGGAATGCCATTTCTTCGTATTTATTATTAGAAGCTCCTCCTTCACATTTCTTCAAGGTACACGTATCTTTCCTAAGATACGCATTAAAATTTTAACTATTTGTGACGTTATACCGTTGACGTAGAAGCAGTCACTTCTCTCATTTATACAAAAATCAATTTGCGTCGTTCTATGACACGAGTCGTCTCGTCTTTAGTGACATCAAGGAAGTGGGCGCTCCTCCACCCCTTCCCCGCCTCTCCTCCTCCCCCCCTTCCCCGCCTCTCCTCCTCCCGCCCCTTCTCCACCTGCCCTCTGTCCAGACACGTTCTTTCCTTGGTCCGACCCGTGCTCGCCACACGCCCACGCCGCTCGCTTTCTCGCCACATGACACTTTCTCCGGCCGAAAAAAGCGCCCCTTCCCTCTCTACCGCGTGAAGCGCTCTCCCGATCGCCGGGGCGCATCTCTTTCCGAAGGGTGCCCGGTTTCACTTTCACGCTTATCCCTTTGTCTTTCCCCGAGAGACCCCCCTCCCCCTCTCTCTCTTCCCCGCCCACCGGAAGAAGAAAATGTAAAAAAAAACGATCCATCTGAGGACAAAGCTGTGAAAGCAGGAAATTGCGCGCTGCCGATCCATTCGCCACTTAGTCCGTCGCCTATAGGCAGTTTATAAATTTTTGGAACTCAATCGATTGGAAATTGAGGGTTTGGCGATGCAGGATTCTAGTGTGAACGACGGGGTGGCTTGTGAAACAAAAAAACAAATATATTCAAGAATTGGTTCAGAATATTGCCCGATATTGCTGAATATTTTTGATGCATTTATCATAGATGTGCTTTCGTTAATAATATGGTTACCTCTTGAATTTAAGTATTACATCTAGATCAGTGTTTCTCAAACTGAGTGCCGCGGCACCCTGGGGTGCCGTGAAGTGATCTGAAGGGTGCCACAAAAAATGTACTGTTTTCCCATTTTTAGCCTCATTTTGCATCGTCGGCTTTCAAAAATGCAAACCAGTGTTAAGTCGACCTTCATTTCGTCGCAGACACTTCGAAATGAAAGAAGATATGGGTTAAGGGTTCAACTTCACCACGATTATTACTGATGGTGAATAGAGAGGGGTGCCGCCAAATTCTGAAAAGTCACTTAAGGGTGCCGCGACTCTGAAAAGGTTGGGAAACACTGATCAAGATTGTGTTTTCCCTCACCATGACTTCGGCACATATATTTAAGGACCTCGGGGAAAGCTCTATTTGAAGCAATACTCATTTTATTGGTCTTATTTTCTCAGATAAGAAATTATCCAGCCTCAGGCGTACTATTCCTGCACTTGTTCATTAATTAGATTAACTATAATTGTTATCCTGCAGTGAGAAAATACGCATGCCATAAATTACAAAATATAATTTGAAAACTTCAGGTGTTGCAGCCTGAAAGGCAATACCTTTGAGCTATAAATGATGAAAATTCACTAGTATTTCCGAGGTCCTTTTCATTGATATATTAATTTTTTTCATGTTTATCAACCGTTGATAATATTTGAGAGAAAAACAAATATATTTTTCAATGTGTACTATAAATACAGCCACTTTTATACCACATTTAACTATCGCTTATGATTATGACGTGGACGGTTTCTTCGAAAGCTGTGAATTTGTAAGAGAGCCAGTATAGCTAACACGTGGAAATTTTAGAACCTACTTCGAATGTCACTTCCTCTCAACCGTTACAAAAATATTTTTATTTCGCATTCGAACAATAGGAGCTTATAAACTGAAAAGGAAACCGTTAAACAGTGGAGAGTAACGCAGAGAGAGGAGAATGAGGCGATTCGTCACGGATATCGATACATGGCGGAAAGAACAGGGAAGGAGTGGGGGAGACCAAAAGGAAGAGACGTTGAAAAACGACCACTCAAAATACGAATATATAAATATACTCTGGTGGGAAAATATAGAAATGATGGATTATGTTGATGAAGTCTCACGATTTCTCAATTTGAAACTGTCTTGCGATAATTTAACTTATTTGACCTTTACGCGAAAAAAATGACAGAAATTGATAAGAATGAATTTTCCTACCTAAACGCATAAAAAATGGAGAAATCAGCGAATAATTTCATTTACGTTGTCGATGGAACAGCTATTCCCGTTAGCGAATTTGTTAAATATTCAGTCGTTGCCGCATGCAGAGATTATTCCGTAAGATGTACATTTTAAACATTGTATTCGAGATTTTGATATTATTGTATAATTGATATTATTATTTATTTGTCATTATTATACATTAGGATGTAGTTTATATTAAAAATTGCCTAAATATTATCTACTGCTAAATTTGATATGTGCACCTTTTGTACCTTTGTTTTTTGTAATTTTAATTCTTATGTATGAATTTAAAAGGACTATTGATCCGTTGGAAAATGAATAAATGTATATCGAGTAGTAAGTGCCATAACAAGGAAATGGTCTTCATAGGAAGAGCAGTACGGAATAGTACCAAAAACGTGAAAGAAGCATGCTACTCTCTTGTTAGGCCGAAGGTGAAAAACCCGTCAAGCATGTGGGATCCGCATAAGGGCCATATATTGAAATAGGAAAAAAATAGGGAACGAAAGACAGAATCGTTAAACAACTCTATGATTCAACATAACAGTACGTTACAGCTTATGCCCGTCGCATAAGTATCTTCGGATCATTCCTTCCATCAATTTATAACAGTACGTTGTTATTAGAGGATGTATGTACATTGGGTGGTCCTAGAGAACTGCTGACTGTATTGAAGCTTCTACAGAAGTATATGTTTAAGGAATTCACTGAGGAGTTTTATGAATTATTGAAACTGTCATAGGAAAACACGACCATAAAGATAAAATATGAGAGATTTATTGTAGGCTAAAGTGATTAACAAGACCCTTTTACTGCGTGCCTGTAAGGGATATCAATGGGAACGTGTAATTCATGAGGATAGCTTAATGCAATTCTCTTCTGTCACCTAACGTTCTTGTGAGTCGCTGATTAATAATTACATATGGATGTATGCTGTGAAGATATGGCCATACCCGTCCACACTGCATCGTCTGGCTCTGTAAGCTAAGCGTTTATCACATAATCAGTGATTCATACACTCTGAAAGAACAGACTAACAGACATTTTATTCCGTCTTCATCTATAATTATTATTATTATCATTATTACCTACCTTCTTATTAGTCTTATTATCGACACTTGTGAAGAAAGACATCTAGGAGGATCACTTATTTGCTATGTGCAAGAAGAAAGAGAGATTTTAAAACGGTAAACTTGAGATTAAACTTACATTTTTTGTGAATCAGACTACCTCTCCGATTTTTCTCGTCCACGTACACAATAAAACCTATCAAATTACGCGGTTTCCATTCGCTTCTTCTAACCTCTTAATTGGAAAAGAAAGTTAGAGTTAAACGGTGGTTTTCACATCGTAAAAAAGGAATCCAAACCAAGCGATATCTCGTAAATCAATTGGGCAACCGCAAAAGTTTTTAGAGAAAGTATACAACCGCCGTTTAAATGAAAAAACTATCCCGCAATAGAGTAAAGATACGAAATGAACTGTATGTTACGAGCGTCGGCCAATTGGCAGCAGAAGAGTTTCTCGAAAACTACCAAAGAGAGCTTCCGATTCACGCTCCCAACAGGCGCGCACGCTTTATTTTTTTCTCGCTTTGATGGAGCTGCTCATTTGAGTGCGCCAAATGAATACAATAGGTTAAGAAAAAGCGACGTCATTTTCCTTTTTATTTCACACTGGTTCGGCAGCGGATATGGGGAGTAAACATGTGAGCGCCCTTAATCGCCAGGTGGAGCCACGCCCCCTTTAGTCCTCCGCCCCACCTCGCCTACCCGACCTCTCTTCATCACACTACCCCTAAAGGCGTCCCCTCCCGGAATGCCATTCCGAATTGGATTCAGGAGGTGGGATTACTCGCAGGATAAAAAAAAAGGGAGGAACTCCCACGGAGGGAGGAGCCGAGTCTCTTCTTCTTCAGTTCGCCGCGTGAGGCGCGCATTAATTTCCTTCCAATGTTAATTTCACGCGGCGCGAAGAAAAGAGAGCGACGAAGTGAAAGTCTAGCGAGCCTCTGCTGTCTCTCTCTTTCTCTCTCTCTCTCTCCCTCTCGCTCTTAAAGGTTCAAGCCTTAATTCGCATTTCGGCGTTGGGGACGGACGTATTAGGGGCGAGATGTACGGAAAAGCGTGTCTAGGAGGCGTGATTTTAGAACACGGGCGTGAATAATTTAGTTGTCGCCGGAGTGGGATATGTAGTTTCTATTAAGTTGGAATCGATCCTATTCGTATCTGGCGGATCGCGTGAAATTCACTTTCGGCATTAATGTTTGGATCGGAAAATTGAACTGCCTGAATAAATCGTTTCAAAATGGTGGAAATTCAAATTTAGAAATTCTATTTTAGGGATATTAATATGGAAGTAATTTACCCAGATTTTAATCTCTGGTCGAGTATTTATATTTGTTTCGATGAATAATTGGTAAAGGTATTCCGCCTTTTTGTCTGTTGCATTATTCCAATCTTATCTCCTTTCTATCTTCTTCCTTTCTTTTGGCTTATCATAGCCTGCTGTCTACCTGGAATGCTCTTCCGTGGAAATTCATAAAATTCCAAACTACCCAACTCAACATAATAAGTATCAATTATTATTTGCCAAATAATCCAGAATATACAAACTTGAGTACCCATGGGATTACATCCCATTTGTTCGCTCAATATTCTCATCTTCCCGCTCATTTTAACATCCTCGTCCATTTCTCTCTCTAACCTAAGTACGTTCTCTTCTTCTTCTTCCTCCTCCATCTCCTTTTTCTGTCCCCTCCCCTCTTTCTCCTCTATTCTCCGCCATATTTGTTTCTACTCTGACAGTGGGTAGTGCTCAAAATGATGTGAATTCAATTATGTTTGATACGGTTCAAATTAAGCGTAACCACGCTTACATACGTCATTATATGTTATGTAATCAACTTAATTTCATATATAACTATTTGGGATTTCGGTGACTGGCAGAGAACATTATACGATTTTTCGCTTCCTCTAATGACGTCATTAAAGCCTACGTAAATCGTGATCTGAAAAAGTTCGAAAATATGCAGTGCACAACAAATAGGCGTGTTTCGTGCGATGGAATATTTGAAACTCAAATATAAAGTTTGAACGAACGCACACCACAGTACAGCGAAACACCACGACCCGAATATCTCTCACTGTTTGCTACAATTTCTTCTCTCTCCTATATTTGGTTCTTTAATAAACGTGTTTACGTAATCTCTGGTAATTTTGTTTGCATCGGTCAGTGGAGTATATAGAAATTAGTAAAGAGGTGATTTTTAAATTTATCATTCAATTTAAAAGAAGTTAATCATCAAGGACATCCATAGAGGCTAAAAATTTTAAAAGCGAATAATGGAGATATAAGTGGAGCGCATTACTACAGTAAACTGTTAGTTCTTCTTAGTTCGTTGATTTGATGTAAACGGCCAGAGTTTAAAGTTTATTGGAACGCGCCATTAGTCTGCTCAGAAAACAATGATGGACTCATAATTAAAGTAGTAAACATGTAATTGTGCGTTTAAAATAATAGTTTTAAATAAATAAACGGAATCAGATTTAAAAACATTGACTCATGGGGATGGGATAACTCCCGAAATCCCTCCCCCTCGGATACGCCATTGATATCGATTGCTACAAATATTATTTGCTGCACGACAATAAAAAAATACAAGAAATTTTCTAAGTTTAAAGTAAATTACAACTTCTTGGATTTTTTTTAATGCTAATCATTTGATAAAAAGCTCTAAGGCAAAATTATTCCATCTAACTAACCATTCAAATTTTAAAATGAATGGGGAAACCTCCTAGTTTAGGAGAATTTACTCCACGCCACGGACCACACACGCAATCTCACACATTCCGAGTTTAGGAGGAATTAATGCAACGCCAGGAACCCTTTTGTTAACACACGAAAAACTACACACAAGCTTTAACTATTTAGTGATTGAAAAAGGCACGGAATAAAGAAATTTTCAGATAATTCAATATACTACGACGCACAGAATTTATAAATAGCGGCCTCAAGATGTAGCCATATTGTTTTTTATAGCTGCATTTTGAATCGAAATATTTATGTGAATTTATAGGAGCGTTATGCACGTGGGACTAATGTCGGACGTACTAAAACTACCCCCACCCAGACCGCCAAGTCTCTTTTATTGGCGTAACTGCAAAAAAATCGTATTTTTATCTTAATTGAATTTTATTTAAACAATGTTAACTTATTTCCTTCTTGATTGATACTACCGTAATTTTCTGTCACACGCAATTTTTTGGGAAAATTAATTAAAGTTAGGGCGCGTATTATACATATGTTGAGCCGTTGTATCTTGACCCATGCCCCGCCTACTAGATGTTCGAAGGGATGGGGAGTCGTAGCCAATAGTAAGTGCCGATTCGTGGCGGAAAACCCACAACGTTGCCGTCCGAATAGTTTGATCTCTGCGTTCGTCCTGATTGTTTCGGGAGCTCGCTTCGCTGCATTTTTCGTTTCATTTAAAAATCCTTTTTTTGTTCGTTTAATAGATTAGGTAGGTTATTAATCTTTACGTTCGATTTTCTTTTGCTTTTATTTAATAATCATTTAGGAATTCCTTTATTTTTGTCATTGTTCAGTAATTTCGCTTATATTTTTAATTTCGTTTCGCTTAATTTTTATCTTATAGTAGATTTATGAACAGTTCTTCCGTTGTTTTATTACATTAGGTCACTCATTGATTTAAGTGTGCCGTAAATTTTTCTATTTTATTGCTTTCATTTCATTTTCCTTATATTACATATATTTGTTCGGTAGTTTAGTTTGGTATATCATAAATTTAAATACGTCTATAATTCTGCTTGATTATTTATTTTATTTTTCTTGTGGTAGATTCGAAAATTTGTTTGTTTTTTATTAGCTTTCTCAATAATTTAAATACGCTTTTAGTTTCGCTTCGTTGTTGATTTAATTGAAATATAATTTTAGGAGTTTATGTTTTCCTTCTGATAATCTGTTATAGGTGGCTCGTTAGTTTATTTCCCTCTTTTAATTTATTAAGTTAAAATGTGTGAAAGAGTGGAAGAGCCAGCGGGAAAAGTAAAATCAAGTCGCAAGCGAGTTCTCGGTAGTCAGGCCCGCGAGATGATTTTCAAACTGCGAATGTATTTTGAGGAAGAGAAGAACAATAACGAGCCTCTTTTACCTGTGAATCAAGTTGTTGAAAGGACTGCTGCAGCTTTAAAAATTAGCCCCACAACAGTTAAAAGAATAATCAGAGAGAAGTAAGGCGGAGAGGAGGGACCCTCTTCGCAACTCCGCACCCCTGGGAAGAAGAGGGGAGTGTTTGTTATACTTCCTTTGAGTGAGGGTCTACCGACTGGCATGGCGATTTGAAGAAAGAGAGGGAGTAATCGGTGGTCTCCAGAAAGTGCCTGAAAAAACAATTTCTCTCCTGTGCTAACAAAATAAGTGTGCCAACTGTGTGAGACGAAAAAGGACATCAAAACCAAAACAATTTGTCAAAACTGTATTAATATATTTTCCAAGAGCATTGTTCTACCACTTGCGTAAATTGTTTTCGAAGGACAATATTTTAGGAGGTTGAAAGTTTGGATGACGACTGAATTAAAATTTTTGGTCTCACACATATTTGCATAAACATTCTTCAATAAATTATTTAAAGTATTTTGTTTTTGTTTTCCTTTTCTATTGAAATAGTTGTGGAATTTCTAATAATTTTAAAAATATTCTGGAAATCTAAAATACATTTGGTCGATTCGATCCAACGCGAATACTAAAGTATTTTGAAGAGTAATCGAAGGTTAATGTAGGTATTTTTGAAGGAAAAAGCCTTTTTTTAGACTAAGGGAAACATGTTGGCAACCCTTTACATATAGAATTTCATGGTCATAAACATATTTATAAGTTATATTCGAATCATACAAGACATAACATCGTTTTACATAAAATCTTGGTTGCAACGCCGCTGCGCGCCGTGTAATTCCTAAGGGTTGCCGTCAGCGCGCATGTGACGTTTTTATAAACAGCCATAACTCGAGGCTCGAGTAAGATATCGGAATGAAACTTTCACTAAAAACATTTTCGCTATTCACCTAAGCAGCATACGTATCATGTGTGGGTGTAACTTTGATAGAATGAGATTTAGCAGGAGGCTACTTTTGCATTGACGTTGACTCAAAAATTTGCGTCAGACTAATCTAAAAGATTTTTTATCAACTTAACAATTCAACTTATGCGCAATAAATAAAGGTTGTTAGTAAGACAAAGCAATGACTAATATAATATAATTTTCTAAACCTAGAAGGTTGTACCATTTTTCCGTGTTTACTTGAGGAATAATAACGAGTAATGAAAAACGGATATTAGGAAAATCCTATAAAATATTATTCTGTAAATTAAATAGAAACATTTTCATAAGAATAATACCAGAAATGAATGCGGCGTTAGAATTTATAGAGGAAAATATTTTTTATTATAAGTTATCTCGAAAAGCACAATTTGGCAACAAGGCCTCCACTGCCAAAATAAGCAAATGGGCGGGGTATGGGTCACTATATAGCGGCACAACTAACATTAGTAACATTTTTTCAGCCTGTCATTAATAGTTATTTCCGGGTAAATATTCACCGATTACGAATAGTTTTTATTAATGTTGCGTTTATATGGAATTTCTATTTAAATTTTTGTTTCAAAAGCAAAAATAAAGAATTATATTTTAATTTCATCCTTGGTAAAGCTGATTTTCTGAGCATATAATCTTGAAGATCAACGTTTTAAATTATTAATGTTATACTTTCATATATGTATAAGCAATACATAGTTGGAATTTGCTGAAATTACATTTTATATTATACTTAAAGCTCGTAATCATTTTCACTAAAACGTGCACGGATTAAATTGATCTTTGTACTGCAATTTTATATGCGTATTGTGCATGTTGATAAAGCGATTTTGTCGTTTTCACATTAAAACCTTGATGCGTATTATATTGGTTGCACATTATAATCAGAAAATTACGGTATTCGAATCAGCTAATGCAATGAGCCTCGAAAAAATTTTCATAAACAGAATACTTTTTACGTAATATCGATGTTAAAATTATCACACTGTTTTCATGAATTATATTTATTTTGTTGCTTAAAGCTTTTAATTTTGACCACTAAATGCGAAATTTTAAGACCAAAATATTTCTAAATTTATGATAAGTATAAGAATCTATTCCTCGTGAAATAAACCTTTCTCAAATCGGAATGTTTCATTTTGTTTGGATCCGCAATTTGTAACCCTTGCATCTTCTCGCCCAGAATAACAATTACAGCCATTACAAAGAGAAAAATGTGTTGTAACTCTTTTTTAATCGAAGGAGTTAGGAATAGTAGAGGTAGACTTTTTTAAATAAAGAGAACTTCTTGATGTATTTTCCTAATTTTATACATTTTAAACGATTTCAAATTGAGTTTTAATAAATGACTTTCTTTCGGGATTGACTGACGGTTTTCAATGATTTCATATGCGCATAAAATCACAAAAGGGAAGTGGTGTGTGATCATTTAAAAGTCAGCAGCATAATTCCCATTATTATCACGATCGCTGAGAAAATCTCACGATTTGGAGCCACGTTGGCCTTCCGCCGTCTACCTCTTAACCCACAAGCACCGGAGGAAAAAATGCTTTGTTTTTTTATGCAACTAAATCAAAATATCTCATTAATTCACACACACACACAAACATATTCTTATTTTCCATCATTTTAAAAATATAGTGATATTTAAGGACAATATCGTAAATGCTGAGGAAACTTTATTTTTTCAACAAGAAAAATAACGGCCACGAACGGCGACATGATATTGTCTCATTGAGGAGTTTTGAGAATACGTACTATGTACTGCGAATGATAAACCGTGGACGATTCGAGTGTATTTTTTCTTGCAAGATGTTCTTTCTCTCTCTCTCCCTCTCCATTTTTCTTTTTCCCTTCCCCATCTCCGAGCTGTTCTGCCTTCCTTTTGCCTACCTTAATCCGCTACGGGAACACAAGAGGGGTGTCGCTGAGGGAATGAGGCAACGAGGACTCTCAGGAGTCAGAGGTCATGCGTCGTCGCACGCTGTAACGGCGATTACGAATTCCCCGCAACGAACTATGGGAAGGGAGGGGGAGGCGGAATGGGGATATTGGGGATTGAAGTTGGAAGAGGAAACAGGTAGAATGGACGCCATGTTGTTCATCGATTCCGCAGTGCGAATTTTTTTTCGAAAATGACGAGATATCATCGGCAGGTCCTTCTTCTACGGCCAAGACCCGTTCCAAAGTTTTTCTCTCGCCGTCTTTCGCTAGCGTTTACCGTTTTTATTTCTCAGTCACTTTTATATGTGCCCCATGCCATGGCCATGCTATTAGGCCCTGGTTTATTTTAAGATGCGCGAAAAACACGAACACTACGTATCGTTACAATGCGAGTGTGTATATTTCGTGAAACGTCGATATGTTATGCAAGTTCACTTTGGAAAAACTGTGTGAAAAGTTTAAGCATAGAATTTTGCAGATATTTAGTGTAGAAGAATTTAAAGATGAATTATCAGACGTAATCAGGAGGTCGTCTCACGTAAGACCCCGTAACTACACCAACAAGATAAAATAAATCAATTGTCGGACAAACTGATGTAAAAAATGATTTTTTCCGAGAGCAATAGCAGAGCATAACATGAGAGTAACTTGATAGGCCGGTGATATTAACCCCATATCACACACCAATTGCGATGGCTTGAAAGGTATTATTCAGATTCATATTGCAAAGGACTAATAACATGCTCGTTTTTCATCGTTTTCCGGGTTCATCGCGTAAAACGAAATGACAGAAATGGGGTATTATCAATTATTTTTGGTTGATGACTACTGTTTTTTTACATCTTAATTAGGAAAAAGTGTATATTTAAAAAAGTGTCCTCTCCTATTGCTTTTACAAAGTGAACCATGTTGATGTACTTACCAATGCAACGCTCATCTGCCGAAGGGACATTCTTATGGCCGTTGGTATTGACCGAAGTGACATCTGCATCTTTCCAATCGGCGGCCGTCATCAAACGTAAGTTTGCTTTTGAAGAATAACATTCCTGTTTCTTTTTTAAATTTAAAGTATTTAAGAGTATTATTCGTAGAATTTTATTCTAATTGAAGCAAGAAAATCTCCTAGCGTAATATACCGTTGGAAACAATTACGTTACGTTGGCAGTTTAATCTTAAACGCACAGTTTAGTATGCAGTAACCGGTCGTAATCTCGAGGCACCGTACGCCATGGAATGACCTTTGAAAGACTAAGTGGCATTACGCGGAGCATATGATGACGTAGATGACTCACTGCGGCGAGCGAAGCGAAAGAAGAAATGAGACTCGCGGCGCCCTCGTATTTTGTACACCCGGAAGGTTGGAGTAATTGAGACAAAGCGGCAGAGGTCAAGCGAAGGCCCTTTGAGAAAGACGCTCACGAAAGTGCGTGCATTACCTGTATCCGTGCCGTGTCGCATCATTCAAGCTCGGGAATCACGATCTGGGTCAAAACGGCAACACTTAAATGAATGCTTTACTTGAGGTTTAAGAGCGCATTCTTTTCATTGGTAGAAAGCCACGGGGTCACTCAGAGCGTGAGTTGCCAGCTATTAATGGATGAATCATTAGGGAAGACTTTGTGTGATAAAATATCGAGTTTCGCCAATTGTCTAATAAGGAGTTCTCTCTTTCAAGTCTTTAAAAAAAGGAATTAGCTTCATTGATTCTTGTTTTTCTAAAAATCTATTATTTATGCAGGTGTTACTATTAATTTTAAGGTGGAACATTTTAAAGTATTTCTAGGAAAGGCAGTTGTTTCTCATTTATTAGCATAGTGTGTTCTTGCAGGATTGAAAAATGTCGCCCGTAATATATTTTCATGATTGAAAATATTCCTTCATTTACAATCTATAATGTTAACTTATCATTTCGGATACTATTACGATTATCCTTTAGTAGTAAAATTAGATGCGTGATGTTCATGCATGCTAATTAAGATCTACGTAAACAGTTTAGCAAATGTAGAAACAGTTCGCTTAAGTTATAGTCTGTTCACTATCTAAAGTCTCTTGGCCACTTAGCAGCAGCCAATAGGAGACGGTTCGTTTAGGAAGGTAGTGGGGGGAACTCAGTGTTACTCTTGATTTCGAAGCGTTCACATCGGTCTGCGTTGCCATTTCCACCGCCGTTTCCTTGCTGTTGCTGTTCGTGATTGGGTATCTGACCTCCCGCGCGAAAGTTGTGAGGGGCGGTGGAAGGGGAAACGTTCGTGATTGGCTACTTGCTCTATGAAGGCCAAGAGACTTTAGATAGTGACAGACTATAATGTAGTGCTATCTCAATTGAAAGGAGCTTCAAATTTTTATAAATTACATTAAAAATCATAATTACAAAAAGGTTTAAAAAATGCATGCAAGCTGCCGAATAAACGCGAAGTTTTTCGTTAATAATAATATCACTGCGAAATGGTAATGAAAAATAACATTTTAATAGAATCCATGGGAGGAAACCAATTTCTTTAACATACTTTCTTTTTAAAAAAGCCTTCAGTAGCTATCAAAATAAAGAATTATGACGTCCTTAAAATTAAATATAAATTTATGGTTCATAACATGAGCTTAAATAATAAGCTATTACAGCTATCATGAAGCGCTCGGATTTATTTTTATCCGACATTATTGTTCACTAGTTTTGTTTCTTCTTAAAAAAATTAGGTTTTGAGACCATCATATATTATATCGTTTTCTTCATACGATGTCTGGCTACGCGATTTCGTAGTTCTATTACTTTAGCACTCTCATAATTAGACGTACTCCGATGGCCTTCCAACGTGTCCTTCGATGGGTGTTATGGGTTCTCCCGGGCAAGTAGCAACAGATTTGATGGCTAATAACAATGGGGCAGGGTGTTCGATGTGGGATTAAATACAAGAAAAGTAGGCGGATCGAGCCACCTATAGGCAATTTTTTCTACTCACCTTGAATTCTACATCCCGGCCTAGCTGGTTGCGTGCGCCAAGACCTAAGGTAAAAAGAGAGAGAGATTACGAGTAGAGAGGAAAGGGGTGCGATGAGGAGAGCGGTGTTTGTCTTATCTTTAAGAGAAATCAAATCGCATCTCGATACACCCTCCCACACGCCCATGTTTTCGCGAATATCTCAGATTATCCTCCGAACCGTTCATCTCCGACTCTGTAGCGCAATCTTCTGCTTTTTCCATCTATCCTCCTGCCTCGGATCCGATCCCCAATCGCCGACGTGATATCGCTCGCCACAGGGCAATTAAAGCGATTGGTATGGAGTGTGAAATTCATAGCCAATATGAGGGAAACTAAACCTGTGTTTTCGTCATCGATTGCGTCAAGAGGCGTATGGAATTACCGAGGCTATCGGAAGCGAAAAATCTTCGTTCCTGCAAGAAAAGGTTGAGGTTAAGACGAGCAGTCTGCCGTAAAATCTCCGATTGGGGTTCGCATGGCGCCCGATGTTTCGATAACCTTGAAAGTGAGCCATGTTAAGTGAATCGACCGCAAAAATTGCTAGCATTATCGAATTGAATAGACGTTTCATGCGTCGTCGTAGTTCAGCTTCTTTTGCAGTCTAGACAATGAAAATGAAGCCTTACGCGGTGTTCTTAATTTAAACCTGTATTTTCGCTTCAACAGGACTTCGATAGTAATCCGACATAGTAGGAATTCGATGGTAACAAAATATCGACTATGCCTGGGAAATGATAATGGACAATGATCTTTTTCCACAGAGTGCTAGAAGGCATGGAATAAAACCCTACATGTATGTTTGAAGTGTTGTTTTCCAGTTTTTGGTCCCGTTGCAAGAAAACAAAAAAAATAATCGTTATATTTAAAATAAGTGATAAGAAATGATCTTCGTCTACTGATAAATAATAATACAAGTAATGAAGGACTTATAACCTAACTACCAAACGTCCTAGAAAAATGGTTCCTATTCATTTCGAGTGTGCGTATCACTTTTCAACCTTCAAACATTATGTGGACCACATCATGCTACTAGTTGTTCTTTTGCACTCTGTTACATATACATATATAGAAATATAATATGGATATAATAATAAAAGAATAAAATGCACTCGGAGATCTTTTGTAATGTATAAACCTTAAATTGTTATGCATTAGTTCAACAAATATTTTTGCGGAGCATAGCAATGAGGATGTTATTTCTTCCGCAGACCCCTGCAGTAGCCTCGCGGACCACCGTTTGGGAATCACTGTCCTATAAATTATGCGAAAATTATATTTAAATTAACTTTTTATGACATTGTGAAATAGTACCCTTGAGTGAATGGATCGGAGATTGGTTGGCGCCTAACGTAGCACATAAAGGGTCAAACCGATCGATCACACCATAACTCTCTCTTGCCTTGACTGCATACAATTAAACGTGGGAACGTTTGCGGTGATGCAACTGATCAGTCAACTCTTCTCGGATACATCTTTGTAAGCATCTCTGACGGAGAATAGCCCGAGTCGTAGATAAGTAATTGGCGCTACTTAGCTCTTGGAGGGGTCCGGTCTCTTTCTCACAGATCACTACGTCATTCCACTGGACGGCACCGGTTACGTGATTAAGGCCATAAGCAGTGAAAGTGAGCTTATGATTCCTTCTTTTATCTCACATAATCCATACCGTCTGGATATCTCTCTCCCTCTCTCTCTCTCTTGATTCCTGTTACCTCTTCCCTCTTCTTTCCCCGTCTTACCTTCTTCTGTTGTCATTTACTAATACTAATTCTTTTCTGCTTCTTTTAATCATTTCCACTTCATTCTTTGATTTTTCTTTGTTTTTCCGAAATTAAATAGACTTTTATATATCTTCTTCCTCTCTCTACGGTTGTATTGTTCTAAAATATAAGTAATTATTTAATTAAATTTAGTCTCTTAACGATGCATTTCACGAAATATAATGACGATAATGCATATGTTAAATTTGGTTTGCACTTGAATAATGGAGGCAAAACTTTAATTTGCAATTAAAATGGCTTCTTAAAATTGCCTAATAAATGTATTTAGATCTTCTCTGAGGTAACGAAATGATCCGTCGGCACGTGATAGAGAAGATTCTACCGTGAAATTCGAAGTATGATAACGTTGAATGCTTGAATATATTTTTCTCATCAATCAATCATTCTTAAGCTTTAACAAGCTTGTGGCATGCATACTGAACGGCGCAATCTATCTTCAAGAACAACTTCATTTAATTACTTTCAGCTAATTTGTATAGCATTTTTTTTCTTCGATGGTTTCAATCTTTACTTGACGCAAGAGTTAATAATCTAATTTTGAAGGTCTTTGAAATTCTAAATATGTCAGTTCGTTCGAAATAATTAAAAATTTCAATTAAATTAGCTTATATTTAATTTAAGGTATTCTCAACTTAAATGTTAAAAAAACATTATTATATTAGGTTATATTCAACTATTATTTATGACAAGGTTTTATCCTGAAACACGGAAGTATTTAAAGTGTGAATACATTTGCCAAATTCGGTGAATAAGATATTCTCCATAACGGAATTAAAGCGGTAAATACTTCATAATATCTACAATTTTTAGGCGCGTTTCGCTTACAGCGTGAGCGCCTATTATCGTCGGTCGGTCCGTCCGTCCGTCCGTCTGTCCGTCCGTCTGTCCGTCCGTCTGTCCGTCCGTCCGTCCGTCCGTCCGCATGTTCGTTCTCGGCTTCTACAGAACGGATTTTTATGAAATTTGATATTAAGGACTTTCAATCAAATATAATAAGAAAATCGCAAAAATGAATCACGTACGCCAATCAGGGGTACCACTTTACTAGAGACAAAAAATTAAATTTTCGTCATATCTCGTAAACTATTGTTCATATCAAAATATTTTTCAAATAAAAGTTGTAGAACTGGTAAAGTAGAGTATTTCCTTTTCTATATATTTTCATCGTAGGAATAGCCGTTATCGAGAAAATCAAACAAGAATGTCTTATATGGAGTTGAACAGAAAATTTCTTGCATGGTTACTTCATTGTTGCTAACATAAACAATCTCCCAAACAAACGTTTAATTTCCTTACGTGTGCATGTAATACTATTAAATAGGAAGAAAATGGATTATTTATGATGAAGAAAAGGACTTTAAAACGCTATTTCCCTTACGTACAGGTATATAATTGCTTTCTAATACTCCAATGCACGAAACGCGCCCCATTTGTGATACGTTGTACGCTTTCCTAACTTGTTTTGTTCTGGATTAATATGTTAAATGCTAAAATATTCCGTTTAAGTTTTTGCTTCATTCTTACAGAATATTTTTCACGCAGGTTAATACAATTATTCGAGAAATTCCCATTTGAACGCGTGTATTTCTGTTGAACTCAAATACACATTTTTAATTAATAGCCTGGATATAGTATAATGTATGCTAAATTCTAATAATTTATCTGGCGGACTTGCAGCTTACGAAATGTTTGCCGACATTTGAGATGATCTGAAACAGGAGCAGGGTATTTTCTTAAATAAAAGTTTTAAAATGGTGATTTCTTTAAATTTTATCATTCACCGATCAAATCTGTCCAAGGTTAGAAATTTATTCATAAAATTGGAATAAGGAGTGAATTAATAATACTGGGATCCAGTGGCGTAGCAAACCTTTTTGGGCCCCAGTGCAAAATATTTTTGTGCGTCATGATATTATTTTTTACACAAAAATATCCTTTCAATAAGGACTCAACTTACTATCCATCTACGAGTGCAAGACAATGCAAATATCAAAATAATATGGCGTTATAAAATGATTTTCAGTTATTTTGACGAGTCTCGCCAGAAATATTGCCATAATTGAAAACAATTACATGTTGCGATCTCCCGACAAACGGAAAAATTACGGTAAACTCGGGGGTAGTCCGAACTACGAGTTGGAAAGTTTAAGGATACTTAACAGAAAATAGCGAGTTAAAAAAATTAATACTACAAAATACTTTTTTTTATAAAATGCTTTTTAGTTTTTGGGATTCTCTTGACTGTTGTGAGAGCCCCGGTTCATTGCACCAGTTCGCTACGCCCCTGCCGGGATCATCTTCTCCCACGTGTAGGCCCTAACGTTTGTAGCATGTTAAATCATTTGTGCGGTCATTTACCAATGTGTAATTTGTGGAAGGGAAAAGCATAAACTCTATTTAGAAACTTATCACCTATTAAATGATAGGCAATTTAGTGAAGTGTTGTGTTGAAGCGTTCGTTCTTGTCTGCGATTCACTTCAATATAAAAAAAATTCAATGATCAAGATTTATGGATCGGAACTACATATAAAGAAATTTTCACATTTTATTTCATATTTTAATACTACGGTGTGATTCTGGAAAACAGCTGTTGCAGAACTGAATAAGACGAATGTAAACAAATAAAAGTAGGAACCGGTAGTAAAGGCAAAGAAAAAGACATCGAACGGAACAAATAATTAGTTTTCGAAGATCAGCCGTTTCACGAGGACCGGGATGGGATGATCAGGTCGGTGAAAATTGAATGCGATTTGTACACAAGATCTGGAAACCAGGAAGTGATATATTCCGGCCTTGAGCTGTACCAAGAAAACCCAGTTAGGAACGAGAAACACTAAGCGACTTTCGGAAAATCTGCAGCGAATCTCGTTCATATGATCGACTGGTTTCAACTGGGTTGTCAAGGACTACCCTACCGATTTCTTTTTGGCAACTCGTTCATTAGCTGCGAATTACCGGTACTTCATCGAGGAGCATATGCAAGGAGGAACTGGAACGGGAGACGTGAGAATAGACCACCGAGAGTTCGCGTATACTTCCCTAGTCTCAGTCAATGAGAATGACTGAGTCGAGTTTAAATTCAGTAGTAGTAATGAGAGAGGAAGTATCACCGATTCAGGTAATCTTATTTCGACTTCCAAGTTTTTAGCATTTTCGGGTTGTAAATATTTTCAAACTTACTATTGATTGAGAAAATCAGTCGGATGAATGAGAGATAAGAGAGAAGAAAAATTTCATGAAGTAAATTGTAAAGTTCGATATAGTTATTCATCTTAAAGACTTATTCCAATCGCGTGAGAGTTTTTTTTTAGAATTAGTATCCAGGCGCTTGTCAATCATCCTTCAGACCTCGCATAGTTTGGAGATTTGAATTGAATAACTAGAATACTAATCTATATCTATATCTATAGTTCACCCTGCAAGCCACCGCAATGGTGTGTGGCAGGGGGTGCAATAGCACCAAGGTAATAAGGGTGCCGATTGAGGTGCAGTATGACGAGTCACGTAACTTCATTGCGAAATACCACCGAAAAGCGAAAGTTTTGCTAATCCTAGGGAGTGAACTGAGTAGGAGAGTAATACACAATTAATTTTGGAGTGGATAAAATACTACATCGGACTCCTCAGCGATTTTTAATGTCATAGCTGTGTTGAAAAAATACATTGGAAATTTTATGACATAAATGTACCGATCAAGTGAAATATATAATGGCTTGAGATTTAAAAAAAAAGGGCGTAAAACGAAAGTAAACCGAACTTTATTGTATACGTAATCGCCTCAGTGAGACCAATCTAAAATTTTTTATAAGTTCAAAATTAACCTACTGATTAAGATCAATGAAATGTACGAATTATCAATCAACCGAAAATGCATCAAAATTTTGTAAACAGGTGTATATTAAAGCCATGTCCTTTAAAGTTGTTCTTTGCATAAAAACCAAAATATGTTCGGCGCTTCCAAACATCTTAAAGATAGAAGTAACTTAGAAATGAAACGCGCCGTGAAATCCACGTCTCTTTTTACGCTCCTCTGATTATCTTCGACCGATCTTGGTTCAGAGACATTTTCATTGTATTACCTTTTGGAGTCCTCAAGGGCAAAGAGAGATAACATCAATTCCGCGAGTTTGTCACTAACGACGAGGCGTTCACTGCAATTCTTTTTTCGGCCGTCAGAGGGATCGACCGCTGCCTTTTTAAGGATCATCTCTTTCCACGTGGCCACCAGGATCCTCATCCTTCCACAAGCCGATGCTGACGGTTTTTCCCCACCCACTCATCCAACCACCTCTTTTTTTACCCTCGTCCCTCCTTCGGGTAGAGTGCACTCGCATAGACGCCCTCGACACTTCATCCTCCTCTTCTCTCGACCTCATAGCTTCTCTTCGAAAGACGTTCTCACAGAGTATCTGTTCTGAGACGCAACAAAGAAATGGGATTTCGAAGATTTTGATATTACGGGTTTTTGTGCCAACTTTGATAGCAATGGTTTTTCGTTAAAATGACGTTTGGTGTTTTACTAAATTCAGGAACAACCAACCAATTGTTTCTCCTTTAAATTAGCAAAGTATTTTGTTTTTACGAGGAAATAATTCCAAATATATTAAATGTAAATTCAGTTGTAACATCGAGTACAATTAATCACTCACTAGCAATCACGTAAAGCATTAGATCTTATTATGTCTGCTGAATCATTAATCCAAGTCTACGAAAATATTCCAAACAATAAGACTAGGAAATTAGTTATCATTGCGGTTTTATAAAGAAAAAAGTTTCTGATAGGATCGAGTGTTCTAACGATAAAGATTTTACCATTCTTGTTTGGCTCCAAAGCGACACGCAATCACCTGCGTATCCTATTCTAAACATCTCAGAAACTCGTTCATTCGAGCGTTATATAACCTAAAAGAATGTGGCAACCGTGATCAAGCTTCAAAGTAAAGCCGAGGATTTTTCTGTCCACTTGTGAACAATATATATTCGACTCGGTAATTTATAGACCGAAAAGACCTTATTGCACCTGTCTGCTCCGAACAATGAGGCGATAGTCACAGGAAACAGATGAGACTGCCGGAGGCGACATGCCTTTAGGCTGGGAATGGTCGACAGGGTTTCGGAGGTCATGGCGAGGCACGGTGAGTTAGGTTGTGGTGGAAGAAGTTCCGGCTTAGAGAGGGGAGTGCCCAGGGGTTTTTTTTTGGGGCAACTAATTCCATCGGACAGGATTTTCCACTCCATTTCGATGGAGAGGAATTGACGACGCCTGAATTGGGTGGGAAACTTCAACGTCCGAGAGACTCACGAAATGCTTATAATGACATGAAAGAGGATATTTTATACAGCGCCAGGGCTACTTCAATGCATGCAATTGATAAAGTTTACTTTAAATTTGCTCTAAAGCAGTTAACAATTTTGCTTCACGCGGTTCGTGTAATATATCCATCATTATCCCAAGAATATCATCTCCAATGTTTTAATTGAATTGCGTCGAGTGCTAATTAGGTAGAGATTACGTAGTTTTTTTCATTTTTAATGCACATTTATAAACTGCTGATTATAATCCATTTCAGCTGTGAGACGAATTTATTATCCACCCAACACGTGCTAGATACCGCAAAACTCACTCTAGACACAGTTCTTACGATTGGATAGCAAAAATAAAATGCACTCCTCTATTTAGAAGGAACTCTGGTCACTCATCTTCTACTCTAAGAAAGTAAGAATGATAAAAAACATGAAATCGCACTTGTAGTTCACAACACCCAGGGGTAAAAGGACACCCTTACCTATGTTCATGATCATTAAAAGTAATTTTAAGGACTAAATCAACAATAAAGATAACAATAATACAAATGTAAATATAAAAATAAATCTAACGATAAGTATAAGGTTATTTTATCATTGCTGCTCAATCTTAACATCTTGGGGTAAGGGAAACTTTGGGACACCCTGTCGTCTAATTCAATATTTGTATTTGCTTTGGAATAAAAACACGTGTAACTCGAAGCTACTATTAATGAAGATTGTGGCATTATTATTAAGGGTAAAAATTTTGTATCACATTAAACTAGTATGCAACTAGAATAGAATTTATCACGTTATGTGTGAAGCGTTTAAGGATTTATAAATAGTTTGGAGTGCGTTATCAAATTTTTAATAAGTGTGTATATCCATAAATGAGACTGAATTTATAGAAAAAGTTTTAAGTTTTTCAAATTTGAAGAAACATGTGCCTTTGGAAATTTTTATCTTCTGAGTTATAAAAGACACTTCTAATGAACACTCATTCTCAAACTAATATAACAAAGGATTTTTTGCTGAAGTCTTTGGGACATCCTTAAACGAATAGCTGTCACCAACATATTTACTCGTGTATTAAACCCTTTCCTAATTTTGAGGAGGAAAAAACATTTTCCCCCAGCGATATTGGAAAGATTTTAATTTAGCTCGAGTTGTATCAAATGTTATAAATTACTCCTACAGCTATGAAAGTATAATGGCATTTACGATGAAGTATACTTTAGCATATTGTTCGTTCTGAAAAATGATTAAATAGCTCAAAGCGAAAACGAATAAGACACTTATGTTACATACTGTTGTACGAGAGATGAATTTAGTCTTCAGCACCCCAGTCACTTCTTCAGAAACTTACCAATTGCTGAATTCTGCTAATTAGTGGCAAAGCCGAGGACGGGACAAAAACCGGTCGTATTTACAATCAGATAAACTGGAGCGGAAATAGGTTGGTCACAGCATTTGCATTAAACAGAGATTCCAACTGGGAAAAGGAAGATGACCGGATCCAGCGGTGCATGAGGGAATCGCCACACAATGAAACGGCTCTGAGAAACATTACATTTATCGAGTTCAAAAGTTTTTGGTGGCAGTATTGCGCCTAAATAACGGAGATTGAGAAATGATAAGATCTTCTTTGGGAGTTGAACTTAGCGCTGGGTAACTCAGAAGAATAAAATATCGCGGAGTAAAAACATCAATTATGGAATATATTTTGTTTCGTTTGATTCACTCTGACAAAGTATTGTCGCTGCACTGGCATTTATGATTTCTTTTCATTTTATAGTTGAAATATGTTTAAAATTCGGAAATTTTGTTTTAAACCTTTTGGATTTTTTTAACTTTTAAATATGGATTGGCCAATGACTAATCGTAGCTGATTCTAGCTTATTATCACTTTGTGATAACAAGATTGTTTTATTGGTTTGAAGTATTGCCAAATAAAGTAAATGTTGACATAATTTTACATAAAATCCATCCTAGAGTGTAAAGTCAATCACAGAAAAATGAAATAATTAACCTCTAAGTAAGTGGCTCGGAAATTATTGCAAACAGTTTCTCGAAAGTGCAAAATTGTATCTGCTACCATAGAAATCATTTGAAATTAAAATAAAATATATAAGTAGATATATCCCAGCGTAACATACGCGGCCTAGGTTTTTTAACACGTTTATTCATATATTTCACTGTAAATGCAATTAACAATCTCGTTCTTCTCAGATGCAACACTTAATGAGTCAAATGATCGAACTCTTCAGAGAGCTACATACAGTTGACCGTGACTGAATACAGTTTTCGAAAGGTATAAGCAAATTCTGTCAAAAGTCTGTCCCTGTGATTTGCTGATGATAATGCAAAAGGCCAAACGTATAGGAAACTGTCTTCTTTTGAATTTGAAATGCATATTTGTATCAGATGGAATGAGAGGTATGCGCGGTATGAGAACAGTATCCGAATTCAATACTTTGACATGGCTTCGGGTAGTAATTGGGGAGTGTTAGGCGGTATTCGTATTTGAAGTAGATTTAGTGCGAGTGTTTTAATGGGAACGCTTTGCAAGGAGGCGGTCAGTAGGGGGGAGGGGGGAGGGGTCAAGTCGAGAATAAGGGAAGGATCACTTTGACATGGCTTCGGGTAGTAATTGGGGAGTGTTAGGCGGTATTCGTATTTGAAGTAGATTTAGTGCGAGTGTTTTAATGGGAACGCTTTGCAAGGAGGCGGTCAGTAGGGGGGAGGGGGGAGGGGTCAAGTCGAGAATAAGGGAAGGATCACAGCCGCGGAGAGGGGAAGAGGATTGGAAAGAAGAGGCAGAGAATGGGGGAGGGCATTTGAGCACGCGGAGGACAAATTGAATGTTAGTCCCATTGGAAGAATTCTTCAAGTTTTGGAAGCATACCTAATTTTATATATATATATATATATATATAATATTTTATAAATACCCGAATAAGCATTTTTTGAACGAGGTTAAATAATTTTAACTTTCTCCATATACCTAGTATAGAGAAAGTATTGTTTTCATGAAAAAAATCGACTTCGATATTTCAACGGAAATATGTACGTTTTGAGGTCCCTAGAACAAGTTTATACTATTTTCGGAATGATGTCTGTGTGTGTATGTGATTGTGGGCGCTTTAACTCTAAAAGTACTTGCCGTACCATTACCAAATTTCATATGTAACACTTTGGTGTAAGCATAAAGAGCTGATTAGTTTTTGGACAATACCTGTTAACCGGAAGTCGAGGTTTATTCGAAACCCGATTCGGTTTTTGCGATATTTTTTCGTTAAAACATCATAATTTTATAAACAATTCTATACAAAAGTTGTAGAGAATGTAATTTCCTACATCTTTCATTTGAAACAATTTTCCATAGCAGTTATTGTTTAGGAATTATAAATAATCGGTTTTTTCGGTTTCCGTCAAATATATCCTTAAAAACGTCGTAATTGGTCATCTTCATGAGGACCAAAGTTGTAGAGAATAATATTTCTTCCAAGTTTTGTTTGAAACAAATTTTCATAGAACCATCCATTTCGGAGATATTTAACTTTTTCGTAATTTCCAGTATACTGCACCACCACCATGTAGCGGTGAATTCTGTAAACATATTCAAAATATACGTAATTTACAACAATAAGGGCGACTGTATTCTTTGACGATAAGAAATAATAATTTTGCCTCATAATGCTATTCATAATAATTTAAATATCTATACCCCAAATATGAAGAAAGTCATGTGTTGGCCACATCAGATTTTTTCCTATTGTTTTCAGTGTTTCACTTTTCTTTTCGCATAAGTTTTAAGATAAATATAAAAATATGTTAGATTTTTTATATTTGGAAGCAATTTTTAAAATGTTAAAATCCCAAGATGCATAAGAAGCAGGCGTTGTCTTTTATTCGCGTTGGTACGAAGTGAAGTATGTGAGAATATATTATTGCGTAAATGTATCGTTGAAATTTCGTTTCAAGTAGGAATCGACCCTTCAATCTCTATTTCAAATCTCCGGGAATTAACACAACGCGCCCGTTTGATCGCACGCAAGATGTGATCTTCTCTTTGAAGGATGAGACTATAATGGCGGAGAAGTGAGGAGAAAACTTGAAAGGAGGGGAGTTTAGCTGAGGAGGAGGACGTGGAGCGGGATTGGAGTTTTTCGGGAGGATGGGAAGGTGGAAGGGGAATATTGTGGATGGGAGGAAGGTGGTTGAGACGGAAGGAATGCAGCAAGTGAAGGAGAGAGAGGGGAAGTTAAGAGAACAGCACAGGGCTGGATGTCCTTAAAACTACCAGACATATAAGCCTTGCTTGGAGTTAAAAAGAATAAGAATACAAATAATGAGACATCTTTCTCTTTAAATTTCGCACATATCATATTTTTATGATGCGTTGCGGTGTCTTGTATACTTTGTTTCTCTCACATTAAAAATCCGCGAACGAATGGCATTCTTCCATTTTCTTTGTGTTTTATAGAGAAGAAAAAGAAGACTTCTGTCTCTCTCACACACACAAGGATACAATTTTTTACGTTTATTTTTTCTCTTTTATTAATCTCTCGTCTTTAGTGGATTTACTTTTTCTCTGTTTTGCCTTTTTTTCGCCATTCCTATTTATTTCTCTTCAATTCCGCTGTCCGTTTTTATCTTACTTTATTTCCTTGTCTTTCGAGCCTTCCTTTATCCTCATTCCCCGTCTCCTCTCTCGTTCTCATTTTCCTCCTTCATATCTGTCCCTCCCTCTCTCCTCTCTCTCTCTCTCTCTCTCTCCTCCCTCTCTCTCGCGTATCCGCCCACACCGCGATGGATACCGCGTGTTGTACTTCAACTTCCCACGAAAGTGAGGACCGGTTTTAGCTGCGAAGAAATCGCGAATCGCATACCAGCAGAGGAGGGAAAGAGGAAGACGAAGAGGTTAAGAGAGAGATAGATGGAGAGAGGAGAAGTGGGAAGGAAAGAAGGTGTGGGTGCGAATCAGAAAACAAAATTAAAGAGTGGGGCAAGGGTGCCGCGGTTGCCGTAGGAGGAGGAGGGTGGGGGATTCGTGAAGTTTAAGGATGTGAGGGGATATATAAAAGAAAAAAAAAGAAAAGAGTGGTTGGGCGGCGGAGGGTAATTCTGGACGTGTGGGAGGCGTAGGGGAGATGGAGGGGGGGAGGGATATTTGAGAAGAGGGGAATTGTGGGAAAGGTTAGGTGGAAAACGAGGATTAGGATGTGGGATGGGCTTAGAAGTTGAATTATGTGCTATGAGGGATTTAGGTCGAAGAGAAAATAAAGAGGAGGGATATAAAAACGGATTGTAAATTTGTAAGAAAGTGCTCTTTCGAGGCAAAAAGGGGCAGAGACTGACTGAATGAGGACGCTTGGGAGAATTTTTTGTGTGTTCGTACTGATGTGTGATACAGACTCTTTGTTAGGTGTTTAGTGCAGATATATATTTTTTCTAATGAATAGCAGTGGCTTTGCAGAAGTAACCAGGAGGAGAAGTGTTCCCTATAAATGGAATACACGGAGATTTCAAATGCTTTATTTTATATATTATGTAGGAACAGTGTGGATGTTTTCCCAAAGTTTTGAAGCGTTTTCTGCTTACGGCCTCTTTTTTTTCGTGGCACCTCTTCTCAAATTTATATTTTCGACCTGTACTGACGTTGAATCGGTAAAATAGGCAATTTAAAATTGCAATAGGAATATATTTAACAGTTATTAGCTGCTATTTGAGTGTTAACAGAGCAGTTTAATACCATTTGTTAACCGTTATCAACGTTCGTCAACGATCAACGTTTGACGTGTTTCGATAACATTTAACGAGGCACGAGTAAAATTTTATTTAAATTCTTATATAAAATAGAGATTCTAATTGGTTTATAGGACCAAATTCGGACGACGAGTTTAAATGAGCATCTCTCATAATAAATTCAATTCAAATCAGTCAAGCAGACGCGACAAACAGAGGAGAGACGTGTCTATAAGGCGTCCTCTAATATCGCATCGCTCGTAATGAACGCCATAAAAGGAGTTAGCTCAAGATGAGAGAGAGAGAGAGAGAGAGAGAGAGAGAGAGAGAGAGAGAGAGAGAGAGAGAGAGAGAGAGAGAGAGAGAGAGAGAGAGAGAGAGAGAGAGAGAGAGAGAGAGAGAGAGAGGGAGAGGGAGAGGGAGAGGGAGAGGGAGAGGGAGAGGGAGAGGGAGAGGGAGAGGGAGAGAGGGAGAGGGAGAGGGAGAGGGAGAGGGAGAGAGAGAGAGAGAGAGAGAGAGAGAGAGAGAGAGAGAGAGAGAGAGAAGAGAGAGAGAGAGAGAGAGAGAGAGAGAGAGAGAGAGAGAGAGAGAGAGAGAGAGAGAGAGAGAGAGAGAGAGAGAGAAGAGAGAAGAGAGAGAGAGAGAGAGAGAGAGTGTTAAAGGAGTTAAAGAAGATAGGAGGAAGAGCATTTGGGAATTAAAGTGAAACGAGCTGAAGAGGTGCAAGAACAGGAGAGTGAGAGAAAGGGGGGAGGGGGGGGGGAGAGAGAGGAACGAGAGGGAGAGTGAAAGAGAGTGGAGGTGTAGATTGTGGGATATTTGGAAGAGGGGCGTAGGCAGTTGGTGCAGATCAATGGGTGGAGGTGACGTTGATTACATACATAGATATATATGGGGGCAAAAGAGAAGTGGATTTTGGGAGGATGTTAAGAAGGCCGTTTGTAATAGGGCGGTCGTGAGCTCACTTTTTCTTCCAGGTTTTCTTTGGCGTTTGTGAAATATAGGGTGTGGGATCAGGCAAAACTGCTTTTAAAAAATCATGTTTTGATGACGGATGAACCATAAATTTTTTATTGTAATATAATAAGAATCGTTACAAATCAACGGATGACGTTACTTTGCAGTGGAACCTATGAGCCGTAGGTTTTGCTTTCTCTAATGTATAAGTGAAACTAGGTGTACCTGTTCTTCTATGTTCGTGAATGTAATATCAGCAAAGGAGAGAAGAGGAGTCAGTCGTTCGCCCTTTGGGCTCCTCCTTCTTTATAGATGATGTGCCGCAACTTCAGCTCACGCAAGAATAAAGTCATCTCTTCCCCATACCGCTGGGAAGTTTCTTTCTCGTGATTGCATAACTCTTACAATTTGCTGTTTAATTAATTTAAAAACTACAAAGCAACTACGAATAATTTATGTTTTTTATGTTATTTAATTAACTTTGACGCAAAACATACGTGGAACTATTTGAATGACACATTTAGGGAGGAATTCTATCGCTACCTATTACCCCTAATTTAATAGACTAAATATTTGATGCAGTAAAACGTATAATATAATCTCGAAGGAGTTGTATTATTCGACACAAACACTTCTAAGCAAATTATTATTCTTAGCGTTACTTGGAAATTTTCATTTCTGCTGAACCTTTTTGCTCATGGTTGCTATTTCAATAAATGCTAAACCAGTGTACTCGATTGTGCGGCACCACCAAATTCGCGTTCATTTTCTCCTACGAATAGAACAGGTGTTCTCCACTTCCAACGACCTCCTTCAATAGAATTATGGGAGAGAAGGTTAAGGGTAGCGAACAAATTTATATTGTGCCCGAGAAACTTAAACTGCGGAGGATAATCTCTACTATAAATATTTTGAAGAATGTGTTTGTGGGTTGGTGCATTTATAGCGCAAAAACTACAAAACGTAGGAGCAAGAGGAAGGTGCCGCTTTAACCGCAATAAAAAGTTAAGGAAAATGGGAGGGTTTTTAAAGTGATTTGAACTACATTTTTTATATAAAAAATGTTTTTCTCTTTTAATTTTTCCCATTTAAAAAACACAGGAATGAGCGTATTGTTGGATTAACAATTTACGTGACAACCATTATAAACAATATGTAATCTATAATATATTTTGAAGCGTGTGTTTGTGTTTGTTCGTAGAACTCCTCCTAAACGATAAAAGCTAGAATAGCCAAATTTGGTACGATTCTTCCTTACATGCTAACTTAGTGAATGGTCAAGGTTTGGTCCACCGGGATTAATCAGTGCTGCCAATATAGGGGATTAACATTTTTCCATAAGATAACACGTCTGAATCGATTTCTTGACTTCCTTCAAGCATTAAATATGTAAATATGGACCGATTTTTTTCGTTTTTGCTTTAATCGACGAATATAATTCTATACTATCTTATTCCTGCGATGTTTACATATTACACGGTCGAAGTTTTCAGATAAATACGCTATTTGTTTCGAAATTTTGTGGATTTTTCGTACTCTTTCCGGGCGTTGCCAAGGCGGCCGTCATTGTTACTTCCGATTCAGTTAGCTTCAATGAAGCTTACAAATAGACGAAAGTTTAGCGTTATTCTCTTCGCACTTTTGTTTAAGAAACGAAACGATCGATGTTTATGGATAGCAACGTAAATAGATACTGATTATTATTCAGGAAGCGTTTATAACGATTGATGAAAGTAACTGAACCTTCTTTCGTCTATTGAATACTCTTAATTTTACATTTTTTATAAGTAAAATCATTATATTTTACATTATAATGTATATTAACGTAAATAGGCTCACGTATCTGGTGTACATTTACCAGTCAGTGTTCAATCATGGACAACTGTACTTTGCTTTTTCACGGGTTTCTTGCTTACAAGACATAAAAGTAAATATTTCAGCGAGGCATAATTACACAAGAAATGAAGTTGGATTTGGCGAAAGTGATATGATAGGAAATACAATTATCGTTATATTTGAATGCAATACGTTCGGACACGGATTGTTACAAGCAAATATGATTAATTGTTAAGAAAAGCAAATTGTAATTTTAAAAGTATCTACTATATATTTTAAAGAGTTTGTATGTTGTGCTGTAGTAGCTTCACTAAATCCGTTGAAAATCAACGGGAAATTCTGCTAGCATTAACTAAAGAAATAATATATACCTAATATAAGTTAAAGTAGAGAAGAAAGAAACAAAGCAAACTGTTTTCAAAACTATGTAACTTAAATAATTAGACATAGATTTTCCACAAATTGTGATTTTCAAACCTTTGAAGATATCGTCACAAAACTTCGCATAGGTAAATAATTTTATCCTGCGGATAACATAGGCTATATGACGATAAAAAATTTGGCGGAGGGGGTACTTAATTCCATAATTATTTTTCATAAGTTCACAGGTAATTTTCGATTTTTCAGAGTGCAAGATTTTCTTCTTTCATTCATCTAAATAGGTAATTGCGAAAAGGTTTTCTTTATTTTTGCTTTATTCGACGGTTAAAACTGTGTACTATATTATTCTTACGATGTTTACATGTTACACTGTCAAAGTTTTAGATTCACTAAATCCGTTGAAATTCAACGAGCACTTCTGCTAGTTTCTCATATATTCCTCGCCGTGTTACAGTATTTTCAGGATTTTCTTTTTCTTTCTCGTGTCCATAATAGTATTGTATTCCCTCCTTTCTGAGTGCCGAGGGATTTCCCAATTTACCTAAATCATTCAAAATATTTCAGTCTGCAGAACAATGTGCCCTTGGCGTAACTGCATTAATGCGCGAATCTAAGGAATTTATCTCATTTTAGATTTTCTCGTTTTTATCTGTAGCGCTCACGTTCTCGCGCCAGTCCTTCCTCATTCCTCCTGAGCACTTGGTTTATATCTGTGCATAATTCTCTCACCTGACCTTAATTAACCCCTTCATAAAAAACAACTGCGTTCGCCACCACTCGCAGAATTGACGATTAAGGATGGTCGTAAGGTGATGAAACAATCTCGACACGTGTCTACGCCGAGAGGAAGTCGCGTGGAGGATGCGTGCGCGTGCAAGATATCAATGTCCTCCCGTGCATGCGTTCCCTCCCTCCCGCCTCCCCCCCTTTCTTGCACTCCCCCGCCACATTCCTCTTATGGCGCTGCCATCGAGGGATGAGGCGGAAGTGTCCCGTGGTGACAATTGGGAAACTTCGGCACACACTTTGGTTCCTTCCGTTCTTCCGGACCGTTCCACTCCGCGTTGCGAAGGTGTGTCGTTCCGGAGAACGGGCTGATTGGGGGTGTGGTTGACACTTTCTCTTTCCTTTCGCTCCCAATCTGCTGCTTCCTTCCTCTCTCCGATACTGAGCGTAACAATGGTGGCGCCAATTCGCGACCTTTATAGATGAGAGCCTTCCTTTTCCGTCGGAATTCCCGCGCGCGGATTGATCCGTCGGTATGCGGTGAAATTGACGGGTGCTTTTGCAACCCTTTTGGTTAAATCGTCGGCTTTTATTCTACGCTTTAAAATATTAATGCGTTGCATGTTGCAGTTTGATCAAGTGGGATAGAAATTGCGACGTGTTGATGATGCGACCTAAAATATAATGCGTCAGAATTGAAAAAATAATCACGGTTCCGTTAACTGAGAGGATCTGTAAAGTCGGTTAATTAGTGTGACCAAAGATAAAATATTGTCTATCTTAAGAAAAACTAACAGCATATGGAATACGAGCGGTGTTTTAAAAAGATATTTTTCGGCTCATGGTAAAAGCAACTTTAGAAGTAGGCTTTGTCTTCGAATGTTCATGGTATGCTACCAATTACCAGAGCAGCCATATGAGGAAAATTTAGCGTCAGATCACTGTTGAAGGAGTTGAATTGGATGTTGCTATAGGACCGTAGACTTAGCGCTAGGTTAAGGCTTCTGGAGAAATTTAAGTCGGAAGTTCTATTAGAAGAGGTCTCAGGAATATTAGAGGCTCCTACTTACATGAGTAGTCACAACGATAAAATACGAGAGATCGACTATAGGACCGAGCGATATTAGGGAACAGCCAGCTGAACGAGGCACTCATAAAATTATAAATATTTTTATTTACTCATGACATTTTTCAGTTTTTGTCAAATATCCCTTTCTAGTGATTGTTTTCTGTTGTCATTTATGTTGCAGAGGATGTTTCTTCAATCAGAAATATATTTTTTAAATTACTGATCCACAGTTTAATTCAATTACTGTTTGTACAGATCCCTATCTAGGTTGCAAAAACAATATAAAAATTCGATTGTAACGAAAAACGTAACGGAAAACGATATCGTCTTTTTGACTGTAACGAACAACGTAACGAAACGTATTTTTTCGTTTGCCATCACTGATATAAATGGATAGATGATGAACGGTTTTATTGGGTGAGAGTGACACAAAAAACCCTCTTCTTCCTTCAAACCTTACATCTAATCACTATTTACGAGCTCCGGGACACGTTACCCCTTTTTTTGAGAGACCATTTCCCCTCTTGTTGGAACTGGAAGATTTGTCAGTCTTATTGATAATTTTGTTATGAAGTAAGTACCGGTTACGAAATTAAAAATAGATTTAAAAAATCACGTTTTCTGCATCATACCTTTAATAATTCAGTGCGTTAGATAGTCCACCGTATAAAAATAAGATAATTAAAGAATATTTACTGTTTCAGCGTCTAAAATCATAATTTTAATTTTTATATAGGATTTTAATAAAACGGGATCGGGATACCAGGATTGAAAATTTCGAATCCCAAAATCCTAGTATTAAAAAAAATCCGCCATTCCTGACCACAAAGTTACGGCTTCATAACGTCAGTCAATTATATATTCTACTAGGTAATTGAATCATGGAAATCAAAAACAACGTAAGTCCATATTTTGGTGAAGATGAGGAAACAGTTAAACTGCTATGTAAAGTACATGTTGCATATGTTGAAACCGTAAAACATATAAGTCCATGGATAAATACTGCTGTAGAAGGATAGAAAAATGTTGTGAAAATCAAAACCAACATAAGTCCATGGACTTACGGTGTTTTTGGTTTTCTGGCTTACGGGGTTTTTGATTTCCATGATTCAGTATATATTTAAATCATTTTTGTGGATCATTTGGTGTTAATTTGATGTTTTATTCTGCCCGCGAAGATAATATGGCAAGGTTATTTAAGGTGTAAATTAAGGCGCCTTTTCAGTAAGCTTGCTCCAGGCACCAAATTAGCGCGGAACGGCCCTGTTCATAGGTATTGTGTTAAGATAGAAAATTTTTGATTCGTTGTGAGGAATGAAGAAACAATTCGGGGTTGATGCGATGAGCGCTTATATTTGGCTCCCGTGATATTCATTTTCAGGATCATTGTATTTTGGCGGGATTTTGCAATTTGCGTAAAAAATTTTATCATAATTTTATTAGTTCTTTCTGCATTTTTATTATTTTTTTTAGTTCCTTCAGTAGTCTGCTTTCTAGTAGCTTAGTTCTGAGTTTTAGACTCATCACCCGGTGATCACTTCCGGAACTGATTCGATCAAAGACCGTTTGGTACAGATTTGAAAAACATTAGCGCTAGTAATTTTTTGCAGGTAAAATGATGTTCAACTCTTCGGGGACATTCCAATTCCAATTTCTCCCCAAGTTTTTTTGACAGGAGAATTCATGACGTGAAAGTCTGCACTTTCTGGCTATCATTTCACTCATTTCTTTCTTATAAGTCAATTTTTCCAACTGCACTATGATCTTTTACTTTCCCTTCTCGGGTTTGAAATCTCACGATTGTTTCGTGGTGCCAGTTTACTTCACCATCCGTTTTTTGTTTCAATATCCCTGTTCTCTACTGGAAAGCAGCAATCATTGGCTATACTAGTAGAATTTAAAGTTCAAGTAATTTTTTCAAACGAATTATTTATATCGTAAAGACATTAACCCTAGGAATAACACACTATTACCAGTCTTTTGCGTTAGCAAAGGGGGTTCAGAAGCCCACTATCTAAGATTTAATAAAAGTCAGTAATTTTTTTAGTTTTTGTAATATATGTATTTACAGATATCATCGAAATATTGTTATATAATTTTCATAATTAAATTGATATATTTACCTCCGATTAAAAAATCGAGGTGCAGTTACTTAAATTATAATGTCAATCCTAATATCCTCTCATGTACCTATCGCCAAAACAAGATTTTCGTAAAAGCCATGCATCTAATGATATTTTTTTTATGAAAGTCATAAAGATGATAAAACTGTATACTAGCAATTCACTCCGTGATTTGCTCTTTGAACTAAAACGGCAATTGTAGGTTTATAAGAAAAAAATTACATACTATATACCTATTTTCGAGTCTCATCAACACTAATTCCCTCTTTATGCTTGAAGATGATATTGGCAGGGCCACCGAGAGGGCGGGGATACTGAGGTAAAATCCCCGGGGCCCGAGCCTCTGAGGGGCCCGGTATTAGAATCGGTCGTAAGGTTTTCCTACCGAAATACCTACGGCACGCCGGCAACCGATACCAGCGGCCGGCGTTTTCTCCATTTCCCATTTCCATTTCTCTGATTTGGATTTGGGTTTTCCCAACTCAACCCATTGCTTTTCTATCACCCCTCAGCACCCTGAAACTCCTCCCCACTACTCTCATTTTTCTCCCCTTCGGGAAATTGGGCCCGAGGTCCGGACACGCAAGCACTCGGATGTCGTCGTACGGTCTATTTTAAAGAACAATATTGTTTACTCCCAATTTTTTAAAGATATGGTAGCCTTACTTTCTTTATTGACCATATTTTATAATCTTGAACTTAGAATATTTAAGTACACTAAATATCGCATATAAGGCTGACACCACGATAATTTCCATCGAATTAAGCTTTACTAAAAGCGCATAAATAAGTAACTTACTTCGTTGAATAGTACAATTAAGAAATCGCGACCATTCAATAACAGACTTAATGTTACGCTATTATAATATACAACCAAATTTATATCTAAATATTATGAAGGAAAAAGTTGCGATGTTGGTAAAAAATCAGGAATCTAGAAAAATGGCTAGAACGCAAACACGGAATGATTATGATGGGAAACTCTCCTTCGGAGGATGGATTATCGGTATGGCCGCTATAAATGTAAATTTTATGAGAATTTATTAGTTAAAGTACTATAGGGACATCTGGCGATCGGTATTCATTCATACTAATTGTAAGATCTACTCTCATGTAATTCGTCCTTTTGGACTATGTTGCAGCGCAAGATACGCAGTTACTTAAAAATGTCCCAGGGGACCTCAAATGCAGTGTAGGAAATTCCGATTCAAATGTGATCGTCCCGTATGACAAGTACCGATTTTTTTTACGCGTTGCTTTTTTGGTACTAAAATACATTTAGGTGTTAATTTTGAAAACCAAATTTAAAAACCGTGACGTAATTTTGCAAAAAATTTAGTGATGAAAAACCTACACTTATCGACGGCAATTAAATTTCGTCGAATATTTGATTTTTACAAATTCGCTGTTGATCGACATTAACCGAATCATACCAAGTCTAATTATGATGTGATACATATAGTATCAACATATGTTTTATACGTAATTTTGATAAAAAATTTATTTGGATGGAATTTGTCAATTTCTGCTTATAAAAGAAAAGGGGCCCGGCGATGATATTTGCCCCAGGGCCCGCGATGACTCTCGGCGGCCCTGGCTATTGGTACACATGATGTGATTCCGAGAATCAGATATAAAAATTTACTTACTGGCTGTGATGTTTGCCATGCGCCAACGGATATGGCAATATAAATTTATTACCTATAATTTTTGATAGGTTTTCATTTCAGACAGAAGCATTCTTAACGTGGGACCAAATATTATATTCCTGTTTTTAAAAAATCAAACGACATCGCGTGTGCCTTAATTCTCATGCCGGCGTCCTTCCGGGTAGCTCCATAATTTTTTCCCAATATGCCTGATTATTGCATAGGTAAATAAAACTAAAAAATTTAAAATTACAAAAAATAATAAGGCCAAACATTCAGTCGAGTGGCCATAGTGATTCACTTACGAATGATGCGAGTATATATTACAACAATTTCCTCGAAGACTAAACAATCGGTTTTATGACTTTCATTTGGCAACTCTCGTTTTCTTCACATGTACCTAATTATCTAGAAATCCCCAGCGACGAAGCGGAGACGGAAAATACTGGTACAGGGGCGCCAACCGCTCGCCCGTAAAATGAAACACTCGTTTACCGCCGTCTGCGATGAAAGCTTATAAAATGGGAGGAAGTGGAGATGGGATAACGGGGGTGAGAAATGGGAAGCGGGGAAGGGAAGTAAAAGGGGAGCCATCAGGTGCTGCTCCCTCATTTCCGGAGGGTCTCAACGTCTCAAAAACATCAAAAGATCACGGCGGACGTAATAATCGCTTTGAAAGCGGTCCCGCCCGTTCCGAAACGTTCACGGCCCTCTTGCATGAGAGGTGCGTGCGTGTGTGTTTGTGAGTGACCTCCTCCCCTTTCTCATTTCCCCTCTTCCCCATTATCGCTTATCCTCTGCATCCGGAGATCTTCCCCGACCCTCGGATTTCTTAACGACTCGTTTTTGTTCTTATTCTTTTAATACCGTGAAATTGTTCGCTCTTTAGAAAACCCTCGGTGCTCCCTTTCAATTGGCCTACGTGTCACCCATTTACCTGCCACCGAAATGTGACAGAATATATGGGCAGGAACTGACATTAAAACGTTGAAATATTGTCATGGAGTTCTGGAAAAATTGAAATGTCCTTCTTGATTCAACTTGTAAGAGTGAGCACATAAACTTGTGATGGCTATTGAAGTTATCTAAGGAAAGTGTTTATTTTAAAAAGCGCTTATTATTGATTATTTCAGCCATAATACGAGCTCCATAATTATATAGTAAACGACTCAACTCTGTTTTGTTAGATTTTTTTAAGTTACAGATTTTTAAAAATTTATGATCAAACTTGTGAAGGCTAGCCGAGGAATAACACAACTTATAGTATTATATTTATTATTAGTTTATCTTTATCAAATAATATATGGTGCCGTGAATGATTATAGGACAGCTTTAAACGGAAATCGTGGGAAAACCTTGTGCAATTAAATATATAGCGGTAAATAAAGCTCAATAACATATGAATTCTCATTCTCCTCTACGTGTGCTACTTTGAAACTAGAAGAAGCTTCGTACGAGACACTTATTATTATTTATACACCAAGATAGCCAAACTGTGTTGGCATAGAAATGTGTACGTTAAGGTACGCTATGAATGAGTGGATTTGAAAATGTGATACGGTTGATCATTCAAGAACTTTATTGCTCGTAATTCGGACTCTTGGATCTACATATATGGAGCCGTTGCAAGACAGATTTAAGATTATGGGCAGTGAGAAGCGATCGAAGGGTTCTTGTTACGTACAACTGCGATTAGATGCTCGTAAGTCTAAAAATAAGACGTCATATGCACGGATGAACACGAGCATCCGCCGGTTGTCTACTTTTGGATCTTTCTGGTAATAAAGACCTTGATGGAGGTGCTCGGTGGAAGGCTGGAGTTCCATTATGAAGCACATATGTTCAGGTGGAATTTTTTTTTGTCCGTGGGAAGGAGTCCAAGTAGTGGATGTTTTAATGGTGGAAAGAATGGTTATTCCATTTTGAGCGGAGAATGGTTCTTTACATTTATTATGGGTTTAAAAAACAGTTTCCTCTATTATTTCTCACGTGAAATACGATATAAAATTAGTATCGGGATAAGGCCACCGCACACCGGGCGCTATACTATATAGCGCTATATTTTTGTGCGATGTTATAGCTAGCGATAAGATATAAATATGCGCACACCAGATACTATAATATGTTTTATTTTTTCTCGGAAAACTCGCTTAGTTCTACAAGATGGCCAAGAGAATAAACGCCGAGGCAATGCTGTTGTTAACATTGGCTTTAACCCTTAAACCGAAGAATGTGTCTGACAACCACATACGATTTTTCAGTTTGTTAGTGTGGCTGCACTGATTGAGCTGGCGGCCCAAACCTCACAACATTGTTTTTGCAGTCGCAATTTCTCAACCGTTCGTAAGAAATCGTTTTTCAAAAGTTACAGTGTCTCGTGGACACCTACATCTCATAACGTATATTTTTTGCGTGTCTGGTGGACACATACTTCGAATTACGGAGAAATTTCCTTCAGTAAGATAGAATCAAATTATTATTATTACAAATAAATATTATTTTCATTTCTTTTTTTACCAATTTTTAGAATTATATAATTATGATTTAGATTTATTACAGAAGTAAGGATGGATGCAGGCCGTAGCACCTCGGAAGGCGGTAGTACATCAAAGAATTGGTGCAAATATTACGAGAAAAAAAGCTAGCGTACGTAGGAACACCGAAGAGAAAAAAACGAAAATCCCAAAAGAGTTTTTACCATCGAGGAAAAGAAGTTGGTTCGACATTGTATGGATTTAGTAATGATATCACGTTGCTCAGTTACGTCCCAAAAAAGAATAAAGTGGTATCAACTATGCATTGACACAAATAAACCGGAAATAGTGGGATTTTACAACCGAACAAAAGGAGGCGTCGATGTAATGGATCATAAATGCGCTAATTATTCTTATAACAGAAGAAGTCGACGTTGGTCATTAGCAGTATTTTATATGTTTGTAAACATATCTGTGGTGAATAGTTACATAGTCTACTTATGTTTCAAAAATTCGGAAAAATATAAAGAGATTCAATTTTTTGAAAGAAATAACTCTAGTACTTTTGAGACCACACCTAGGAAACAAACTTGCTCTTCCAAATCTGCGTTCAGACTTGAAAAAACTCATTGAAAGCGTTTTACAAGAAGCAAATAAGGATGGCACACCGAAACCAAAACAGAAATCTGAGAGCGACAGACCTGAAAGAAAGAGGAAGTGTAGCTAATGTCCGTATACACAGAATCGGAATACCAGGTATAAATGCATAAAATGTCAAAGGCCAATATACTTACAATGTTTCAAAAAGATTTGTCACATACGTTGTGGAGATTTGTAAGCGCAAACTATTTTTTACATTACGTATACTTTCAATCCAAGATTTTAAAATATTAATATGTAGATATTACATTGGTATATGGCGAATATTAATTATATGTAATAAATAAATAAGCTTAATGTATCATTACACTTAATTTTATAATAAAACAAGAAAAATTGAATATTTTTATATGCGTGTCTGACATACACATACTTCTAATAATAGACAAAAAGTAGATACTTCGGTTTAAGGGTTGAAGCCAAAGACGAGGAAGTGGATTCATGAAATTAATATTAGTAGAGAGCAACTTGGAGAGTTCCATCATTTATTTCAGGATCTACAAAACGATGACGAAAAGTTCCGACAGTATTTTCGTTTAACAAAAACGCAGTTTGAAGAGATCTTGCGTGTCTTCCATGTCAAACACTGTATAAGAAAAAAAACAAGCAGCCCGATACTTGCTCAAGTAAAGACTTCAACTATATGACGCTAGGAGCACTGTACACGTGGTCGCCCGTGCATTCTGCGCATGCGCTAGTTCTGCTATATTTTGTAAAAATAGCCAAGACCACAACGCGTGCTATATAGCGGGGTTTTATAGCTTATAGCGCGCTATATTTTTCCTTCAGTCTGCGGGCTTACATTGAATTACATGTTGCACAAAAGTTAGCGATATATCTTTATATTGTCTTCATAGTATAGCGCCCGGTGTGCGGTGGCCTTACTTAGGTTGGAAAGAGTATATAGATTGTTGCGCCAAATTCCGAGTATAGCGATGCATTATTCGCCCCGATTGTTGCGCCAAATTACTTTGTTATTTTTTCCTTTGGGTCACTTGTTTGTTTTTTCCAGAATAATGTTCCCAATTTAGTTTTTTTCTTAGTGACATTTATACGTTCTCTCCAGAGTATTGAAGAGAAAAATTCCTCATATCATCATTCGGACATGATTTTTAAGAAATTTTGCCATGCATATAACAGGAGACTTTGCGAGCGAATTTTACGGAGTCCGGTTTCACGGGACAGTGTAATCCTATTAATTTTAGGTGTCAGATTGGGATTTAGATATGAAGTGATTTATTTGGAGCACGCTTTCCTTTTCGCTTCTGATATTCGCTGTTTAACTTCTTATGTCACTCATTTGTTTTTATTCTCCTTTTAAATGAAAAATTGAAATAGCCGTTTGGCTTTTGATGTTAACACTTAAAAGAACTAGTAGGGCCTTTTTTATATAAAGTATTTCTATTGACTTTCGGCACGTTAATTAATGCAATAAATATGTTTACTTTGTACAAGTATAATGTTCAGAAACTTTTTCTTATTTTTCCTTCTATTAGAATGAATTAAATCTTATTACTTGTCGTTTTCATAAGTCACAACAAAAAAAAACTTGAGCATGGCATACACATACAACTGTTAGCCTAGAGTATCAATCGAATCAACTGAAATCATGTCTTAAATATAATGTCACGTTCATTTTCTCTTTCATTGATAAGGATGTCTTGCAAATTCGATTACTCTCATCACAGTAATTATGAGCTCCCGATCATTTATTACAAGAGCAACAGGTGGCAGAGAAGAAAATGACAGGAAAGTGATATCTGGGAATATTATGTTGTTATTCAACGTTTGGTTACGACTGATTTGCATACAAACATATAATTTTATTTCATGGCCAGAATTTTATGGTCTATTTTACTCGGGTCGCTGATCGGATTTATCATTTTCTGAGCGAGACCTTCTCGAGTGTTGCACAATGCCATAATCTTATAGAAGAACACATATTATTCATCCCCCCCCCCTACTTTTCTATTTCACTCAAATGACGGGCAATACCATTTTATATTTCTTTTGTTTCTAGAACAACTATCCTACAAGATACTAAGGGAAAAATAAAAACAATCAGGCAAAGAAAAAATTAATGTTTATTTCAATGCAATATTTTCGAAAATCTTCTATCCAAGTTTACATAACACCAGAGCTGCAAACCACTTCAAAATTTGGAAGTGGTTCGGTTCGCGGTTCGGTTCTAAATTTTGGAAGTGGTTCGGTTCATGGTTCGGTTCAGACGGGAATTTTGACAAGTGGTTCGGTTCGGTTTGCGGTTCAGTTCGGTTCAACTAAATTAATCATTTGAAATACTATCCAGAAATAATTTATCCAATATATACTTTACCCATTCAGTATCAATCAGTAAGTAAATCAATCAGCAGTCATTATTATTTTATATGAAAGAAGAATTTATTTAAAGAAAGGAAAAATTTATATATTACAATCCCATCATCATCTTCATTTATTTATATTTAAAAAATGGTATTTTTGATCCTAACGTGATTTTTATGTGGATAACAATAGTATCAGAGAGGAAAGAGATAGGCACTCTTTCCTTTGAAGCAAACCCGCTGGTTTTTCCAATGGAAATTCCTGGTCTTTTCGTTGGTCCGTACTTTGTGGATTGAGATCGAACCGAAACCGAACCACTTTTGCAAAAAAAAACGGTTCGGTTTTCGGTTCATTGAAAAATTAATCAGTGGTTTCGGTTCGGTTCGCGGTTCAGCAAAATGGCTGCGGTTCGGTTCAGCGGTTTGGTTCGGTTCGGTTTGCAGCTCTGCATAACACTAACAAAATGCTATCAAGGTTTAAAGTGCTCCTTTCAATCTTTTATTTTGTTCGAGCGCTGCTTTTATTTCTCTTGCTGTTCGAAGCAGCAGAGTAATGGCGTCATTCGGATCCCTCAAAAAATAGCCTATTCCTTCCCCCGAAGCGCAATCCCTAATTCCAAAGGAATGAGTAATTGCAGCATTAAAGGAAAAATAGTCCCCCTGAGGAGATTATGCAGTCAGTCGGAGGGCGTTTCGGCTCCGCATCGAATATTCAAATTCGACGGCCGCATGTGGAGCAACGTAAGGATCGCAAGGAGTGGAAGGGGGCAGGAGGAGGATAAATAAGACAAAGGAGATCACGTATTAGAGAGCAATTCGGAAGGTCGTCAGAGTAACGAGATAGGGAGGGGAAGAGGGTGATTGTCGGAGTCTTTATTGGCGGTAGGAGAAAGTCGCTTTCCGTTTAATATAGCTACGTTCGATGAGAGCGGCTCTTGTTTCCGTGGCGATACCGATTGAATGGAATATTAATGATCGTTAGGAAAGTTGGGTAACTAAAGAGGGGAGGAGGTTGGGGGCGGCTAGGATTTCCTAATCACGACAGTAAACATGCGGTGCCATTCTCCTCCTCGTTGTTTTCCTTCCTCCGACTCACGAAGAGCACCAAACGAAAATTAAGAGAATTGGAAAAGCGTGATAAACGACTCAGCGTTGCGAATCATAATGGTGTGGTTTTTGGGTTCTTTTTTAAAATGAGAAAGATTTCCGATCGAATGTGAACTGATTTCCATTGTGCGAGGTTGCAAATGACACTTAGCAGATATTAAAATGTAGATAATCATGTATTTGCTTTTTAAAAATAATTTACGATATGGCGGGCATCGAGAAATCTATCCGTCAATTCTACGCTAAAATTTCCGATAAAAGAATTTTAATCTCACTTTTCCATATGGGAGAGTAACATTCGAATAAGCAAATAAAATTTTAATAATTCTCAAGAAAATCTTAAATCGGTGATTATGCTCCTTTACTAGGAAATAAAAAAGCTTCGTGAAAAACACGTGAGATATTAAAACAATTACGGAAGGTATTCTACCGCCATACCAATCCTCCCATTCAGAAAAATGTAATATTTCGATTTTCCATAATAAACGAAGAAATAACATATTTATGACCTAACCGAGCCATCGAGGTCTCGGCTGGGCGTTCTGTATATATTCCATTTCCTATTAATGAAACAAAACGGAGCGCGGTAAACTTCATTCCTCACCGACGTCAATTCATTAGAAGTTGCTCGATATTTCCTGAACGAAGCGTGGAAGCGTCACTTTGTCGTCAAGGTAATTAATCTCGCAAGTGCGATGCAAGGAAGCCGTCACACATGTCACACGTGACGGCGGAGCAGCTCGAAAAACTTCCTCTCCGGTTGATTGACGCGTGACACGTGATCGGGATGGAAGTGGGCGCGAAAAAGGGGGACGTGAGGCACGCAAGGATCACGCTCGGTCATAGGGTGCGGGAAGCGAAAGAGTACACGGGGGAGAGGTATGGACAATGGAAGGAAGAGTGGCGGAGAAGGAAGCTTACTCTCCGAGAGAGGGAGGGGGAGGGGGAGAGGGGTAGAGGGGGGAGAGGGAGAGAGGGAGAGAGAAAACTCGGAAGTTGAGGAAATATGTGAAAGAGGATTGGACAAATCTGTCGATAAGACGAGATGAGGAGAAAGAGGAAGTGAGATTGTATTGGTAAGATTACTCACGGGGAAACTCGGAGAGGGGCTTTATAAAGGGACACTGGTACGTTGGGGGAGAGCGTTAAAATATGTGAGAACGTTAGGCATTAGAGGGTAAGGTGTACGTTTGAGGAAGAGTTGATTTGAGTGAAAGAGGACCGTGTTTCGTGATGGAAACAGAAGTTGATGGCTGAACTGGAAAGCTTTTGAGATGTAAATCGTCGCTAGTGAGCCGCTGGGATATGTATTTAAGAAGAGAACGGAAAAGGGAAAGTTACGATTGGAGATTTCTGAGGATTCTTCAAGAGCCTTTTAGAAATAGGAAAAAATAACTTTCACCAAGAATCGAGTAATGGTTCACATAAAAAGACAAAATGCACCAATCATCTTTTTATAGGTATTGCCTCACGTTGGAAGCCTCAGGCTTCCATGACTTTTAACTTCCTCGCCGTAAATTTTCATTGTTGTAAGTAGTAAGTTGTAACCTCTCAATCGAGAATATTGCGATAAAGGAGTGTTGTATTCACTCAGAATAAAACGGTATTTGCTGCAATGAATAACATTCTTCCTGATGCAGTGCAGTAGTATTCATGCAATTAATATTCTAAATTTAATTAGATTTTATGTAAATAAGTCTGGTAAATATTTTACTAACTTAATGATTGG
Source organism: Uropetala carovei (assembly GCA_036926305.1). NCBI lineage: Eukaryota > Metazoa > Arthropoda > Insecta > Odonata > Petaluridae > Uropetala > Uropetala carovei. Next base: position 563,836 of record JAXCHB010000356.1, read on the forward strand.
GCTGCATTATTTATATAGATAGGGTTGAATTTTAATTAAAGGGTAATTTTTTATGTACTTCATCCTCATAAAGAGTTTTTCTCTAACAATTTCTTTATCACTGTTATCCATACTGGGCGGCGCGGAATGCTGGGATGCCGTAGGCGATTCTAAGGGCTGTCGCGAAAAACTGTGATAAGTGAATAAATAAACGAGTTGGGAACGTTGATAGGTCAGTTTAGCGACAGCATGATACCTCTAATAAATTGATTATGGTGTACTACCATCAAATGGAGGCGTCCAAACGTAGTGATGCCTGTATGCTTAAATGCTTACTAATAAACTTTGTTCCAAAGTGGTATCGCGAAATTCTTTCTTTAAAAGAATGCCGCGCCTACAAAAACCTTTTGAAACATTGTATATTATTCCAATGTTCACTACAGCAATGACATACTAAATCAAGGAGATGTATGAACAAATTAACGAGATTTACGAAGAAGACGGAAGAGGAAAGGTAAACTGCATAATAATGGAAGATTGGAACAGCATAGTTGGCGAAGGACAAGAAGAAAATGTTGTCGGTCAATATGGACTTGAGAAAAGAAACAGAGGAGGAGAAAAATTGATAGAATTCTGCGTTAATAACGACCTAGTAATGACTAATACATGGATCCAGAGCCATGAACGAAGGTTGTACACATGGAAAAGCCCAGGAGATAAAATGAGATAGATGCCAAACAGATTACATCCTAGTAAAACAAAGATTCAGGAACAGCATAAAAATGCTAAGACATTACAAGGAGCAGACATTGATTCAGATAACATCCTTCTAATAGTCGAGGTAACTACAAAGCTTAAACTAATCAGGAAAAATCTGATGTGGCCAACACACGACTTTCTCCATATTTGGGATATAGATATTTAAATTATTATGAATAAGGCAAAATTATTATTTCGTATCGTAAAAGAATACAGTCGTCCTTATTGCCGTAAATTAGGTATATTTTGAATATGTTTACAGAATTAACCGCTACATGGTCGTGGCACTGTATACTAGAAATTTACGAATAAGCAAAATATCTCCGAAATGGATGGTTCTACGAAAATTTGTTTCAAACAAAAGTTGGAAGAAATATTATTCTCTACAACTTTGGTCCTCACGAAGATTACGTATAACGACGTTTATAAGGAGATATTTGACGGAAACCGAAAAAACCGATTATTTATAAATAATTCCTAAACAATAACTGCTATGGAAAATTGTTTGAAATAAAAGATGTAGGAAATTATATTTTCCACATTATTCTGCCACGGTAGTTCAGTGGCAGAATATCCGCCCAGCAAGTGGAAGACCAGGGTTCGATTCCCGGTCATGGCAGATTTTTTCACGTTTCCTCATTTCCCATCATAACAGCTTATGCCTGTCACGTATGGATCTTCGGATCATCCTTTCTATCAATTTATATCATGGCATTCTCACTATTTGACAGGGTAGGGGTTTTCTTTGATATATCTTCTTGAGGACATCCGTTGGGGCTGAGTGATACTAGCATAGCTAGCTTGGTCCCAACCTAAGAAAATATTCCCGTTCTGAAACAGGAGAATTAGTCTGCCACGGTAGTTCAGTGGCAGAATAACCGTCCGGCAAGTGGAAGACCAGGGTTCGATTCCCGGTCATGGCAGATATTGTCATCTGTTTTCTCATTTCCCATCATAACAGCTTATGCCTGTCGCATAAGGATCTTTGGATCATCCTTTCTATCAATTTATAAGTATTGGAGGAAAGCCATTAGAACAAGTTTCACACTATAGTGTGAAACTTGTTCAATCCTCACCAACTCTCTCCATGAAGCGTCTTCTCCCTCACCCAAGCCTCTAGTAAATCCTCCTACTCTCCCGAATGAAATCTTTCTTCTGATTCAGGAGAGGAATCGTGCTAGGAAGATTTACCAAATGTCTCGCCTCCCTGCAGACAAATCACGCTACAATAGCCTCCATAATAGGATTAAGAAGGATATTTCCAAATTTCAATGGCAAAAATGGCACGAGAAGTTAAATAACCTCTCCTTTGAGGACTGTTCCACTTGGAGGATGGCCAAGGGACTAGACAAGTCAAGGACTGACAACAATCCGCTCGAGGTACAGAAAGTACTAATTTACGATCCGACGGACCAAGCCGAAGCTCTGGCCTCTCACTTCGAGCCCATAACATCTCCTAATGACTAGCCATCAGCTCACCAAGCGAGGGCAGAGCAGGCTTGCAATGCCTTGCTGACTCTTCCGAGGCCTCCAGAACCAACTAATCCATCGGAAATATCCTCCTTAATCTCTAAATTTAAATTGCGCATAGCCCCAGGCCAGGACGGAATTACCTCTAATATGCTAAAGCGCCTCCCGCCTGTAACTATTCTCGTCCTTTGTAACTTGTTTAATTCTTGCCTCGACTCCTCCTATTTCCTACAGGCTTGGAAATAAGGCAAGGTTGTCTTCTTTCCAAAACCTGGGAAACCTACTCTATTAGATAGCATGAGACCAATTACGTTGCTCTCTAACCTCTAAAATTCTTGAAAAACAATCATGGTCAGACTTCATAAATTTCTTCTACAATCAAATTTAATCCGTCCTGAGCAATTGAACTTCCGCAGCCAAACATCGGCCATCCATCAAGTACTCCGTCTCACGGAATTCATTACCACCGGCTTCCACTTTTAAAAAAATGCACCGAGGTAGTCTTCCTGGACGTCGCAAACAGCCTTTGGCACCGTCTGGCACCAAGGCTTGCTCCTAAAGCTATTTGGCCAAGGCATGTCCTTCTATATCCTCAAGTTTACCCACTCCTTCTTGACAGACCGCTCCTTCAAATCTGCTGTCAAAGGTACTCTTTCCAGTGCCAAACCCCTACGCGCAGGAGTTTTCCAAGGTTCCGTGATGAGCCCCACACTACACAATCTTTACGTTAACGACATAGGTACCTAATTCAAAACTCATCCACACTTACATGTTTGCAGATGATACGGCCTTCGCTACACAAGCATACAATCACAATTACACGAACACCCGAGTACAAAAACACTTCCAACTCTTCCACAAGTGGCTCATACTGTGGAAGATTAAAGTCAACCCACAGAAATGCAAAACTGTTCTCTTCACCAAGAGACCTCGCACCCACTCCCCACACACACCACTCCGAGTAATGGGCACAGAGACTACCACTGCCCAATCCTACAAATTTCTAGGAGTTCACCTGGACCCCAAACTCTCCTGGGCCCTGCACGCCAAAATGGCAATTACGAGAGCAACGGCGGTTAAAAACCTACTAATGTCCGTCCTGACCCCGAAATCTCCTCTCAAGAGAAGAGATAAGTTACGCCTCTATCTTTCCATAATACGCCCCACCCACACTTACTAGGCAGAACTATTTGGCAATTGTCCCGAATACCTCAGACTAGAGGCTTTCCAAAACGAAACCCTCCGATACCTAACCTCTTCTTCTAGACCAGGGGTTCCCGAACTTTTTGAAGCCACGGAACCCTTATATTCAAATATTTTTTGTCGCGGAACCACAACTAGGGGATGATAAGCCAAATCGCAATAAATTAACTTTTAAACCATTTTAATGATTATTTACATAGCATGTATCTTACAGTATACAGTTTACAAATGAGGCTAATGTTTCCTGCTGAAAATAAGAGAAGGAACAGCGTATCGGTTCTATTTCTGTCTTTTACAGAACCCCATTTAGCTTTTACGGAACCCTTGAGTTCCGCGGAACACAGAGTGGGAAACCATTGTCTAGACTAATCCCTATTCAAGAAATTAGAAATGCCCATGCTATTCCCCCTATCCTTTCATTCATTCGTAAACTCTCGCTAAACCTTTAGCAAAATTTACCCTTCACTCAAAACCCTCTCCTGACCGATTTGTGCAGCTACCGTCACACTCGGTCATCTAAACATAAAAAACCCAAAACAATCCTCCGTAAAATTTTAAATACTACTCCCTCCAACACAAAATCTAAAACAGCCAATGCTCTCTAAAAGCCGTGTAGCCTTCTCCTTACCCTCAGACCTGCTGTCAAGGTGCGTGTACTCGTACCGGTACAGTTCACTATTGGAGGCGGAGTCTCCGACACAAGGCAGAAGAAGAAGAAAATGTACCGATGAAATCAAGACTAGAATAACGAAAGCAAAAGCCGCTTTCAGAAGAAAGAAACTGCTACTAACGGGGAATATAAAGGAGGATATCCGCAAGAAGCTGATAAAATGCTTTGTATGGAGTATAGTTTTATACGCGGAGAAACATGGACGCGATGGAAAAATTATATAAAATATGTACTTGGAAAGCTTCGAAATGTGGACATGGAGAAGAATGCTGAAGATAAAATGTACAGATAGGGTGAAAAACGAGGAAGTACTACGAAGAATAGGAGAGAAGCGAACGATTATACAGACTATCAAAAAGAGGAAGGAGAACTGGATAGGACATTATCTGAGGAGAGAAAGCATGACTAAAGACGTATTAGAAGGAAAATTGGACGAAAAAAGAGAAAGAGGTAGGAAGAGGTTTCAGCTGATAGACGACTTGAAAGGGAAAGAGAGCTATCAAGACACGAAGAAGACTGCGGAAAATAGGAGAATACGGAGAACCAGGTTTAACCATGAATAATCGCGGACCTGTCTACGGACAGACTGCCTATGATGATGATGTGATACTACTGTGTATGAGGGATAATCTTACATAGTGCAGCACTATCTGTATCCTTCGTTCGAGGAGAGTAAAAGGATATTTGATTTGACAATACGTGCATTTCGAAATGTGCGCTTTCTTCTTTCTCCCACTCACCGCCTCTCTTTTCTATTCTCCCACTTCGTCCCCACCCCTCATTTCCGCAAACGAAAGCGATATTCTAACCTCGCTTGCGTTTGTTGGAGCGTGGCTCGTGAGCAAATTCCAATTTCCCATTGCTTTTTACGAGGCATTTTTTGGTGCACTTTTCTATCATCAGGTGTGGCTAATGGCGTAAAGACCTTATTGGCAGTTATGAAGAAAATTATTGAGAGTGAAAAACCACTTTACGCGATATTATAACGCCAAGTTTAAGAAAAATAAGAAACTTATGGCGGTGGAAAGACAAGCGGAAAATATTCGAAAGATGGAAAAGTGGGAGTGGGGTATAGAATAGATTTCAAAATTAATTGTTGCACTCTAGGTTACAGTATCAGTTTTTTTATTAGGAAGAAAAAATTGTGGTGTGTTTTAGGAAATAGAATTAACGAGTTTCAACTAAATCTTAGGATGAATCGATCACTTTTATAAATCTTGCAAATATCTCTATTTTATATTCTATCTCACATTCCTCGTGCCTCTGCCATTTTCTCTCTTTTTTGGTTCTTCACTCTTCCTCTCAACTTCTTCGCCTTTCTGTGTCAATCTTCTTTCCCACCATGCACTTCGTTTTTATCCATCTATCACTGTTTACCCTCCATCCCTTTCTCTCTATGTTCATAGTAAGCCGCTTGGGCAGAGGGGGATAGGGCTTGGAAGTGCTTTCAAAAGGGATGACCGAAGTGAGAAAGAGAGAAATATTGTTTGCGAGAGAAAGGGAGCAAGTGAGAGAGAGAGAACCATTTGGATCGCCATGAAACAATGTGGCTTTTGTGCCGCTAGAAGCAATTCCGACCTCTTCCACCCTTTTTTTTACTCCCTCGCAGCAAAGTAATTTCGTTCCTCTTTTTCTTCTCGCCATTTCTCTCCGTTCAGGCACCGTAGTATCCCTTTGTGTTGGGAAGGGCATCGTCTCACGGGGATGTTCGAAGGGGGGGAGGGGCAGGAAAAAGGGACGGCGGCGAAATTGTGGCCTAGCTGGAAATACTTTGGGTCGTTATTACCGCTCCCTTTATGATTTCTGCGGAATCCGTGGAGCAGAGGGGCGAGAGAGGCTCGGGATGGGATGGGTGGCCACAGTGATTCGAGAGGAAGAGTGTCTCGGAGTGAGTGGCAGCAATCTCTTGCCTCGAAATCCACTTGCAGTGCAAGCTTCGATGCATGGGATTCTGTATCCACCATCTTGTCTTCTACTGACCTACTCAAAGACCAAATGTCTAGTGTAGAAAATGAAACTTAGGAATATTTTGTCAGAATAACTTCGATTACTCCTTATGACATCGGCTGTTTGACGCTGACGGTTAATATGCTGCCAAAGTCTTGCGAAATAATGCTCGTAAGAGGTGGGAGCACGTTTTCCTAAAAGATTTTCAGGGTTCTATTTTCCTCCCTGTTTGGGAAGGGACAACCTCCACCGTTGACATATAGATCTACACTGAACCTTCCCATCGGTAAAAAATTCTGTCCTTTAGTTTCAGTAGCTGGGATACAATACCATTTCAAAGTTTTGAATTTTCTGACTTTGAAGGCATTTTGTGATAAATCTACGAGCTACCTGGAAAATCCAATCGGTTGGATATTCATAGATTGATAAGAGTTTTCAAATTCAAAAAGAACTCTCTAATTATATTTCCAAAAACAGCTGATTGTTCACATAGAGACGGACAAAGAGAGTGATCAAATTAGCACCTTTTTGCTTTAAGAAAACCTGCTAATAAGGAGAAAGGGTATTCGATGAAGCTGCGGTTTCCGATAATATTTGAAGCAGAAGTATCGGCATCATGTCAATCGAATATATTTGAACTATTATGAAGAACAATAGATTAATAAAATGATATGACGATATTTTGAGGAAATAACTTTTGGGGGTGATTCTTACCGACTTCAAATTGGATGTACAGGACATAGGTATCAACTATTAAACAACAGCAATAGATTTTATATTTTAAGTTTTAATGCCTTTAGAAAATTGTGATTTTTCTAAACTGTGGGGACATACATAGTTATTTTTAATTTGGGTTCATGGGCACCGTCAGAGAGGAATAGGAGACGGTTTGCCCCCTTTGTTTTTAACATAAATATAATTAATAATGCAATATGAGTCATTCATATAACTTGCATACAACTTTTGTGCTTGTCAAATATTTCGGACGCCCCCTTGAGAGTATCCTGTGTGCGTCAATGATGAACAAACTAGAACAATTATTTGTGAACCACATCGACGAAGTTGCGTGTTTACAACTGCCGTCGTTTCATTACTAATTATATGCATGCTTAGCAGAAATATTCTGAATCATCGTTGCGATGCAAGAAATTATCCCAGCATATGTGAAGATTATACTTGATAATAAGAAAGTAGTGTTTTCACTTTATCATAATTTATGAAGCCTTTATCTTTATTATTACGGAATTAAAATCCACTTATCGAACTTTTGGGTGCGGTTCTGCCGGGATAAGTAACTCGATATTACGCCCCCCAAGCATTATCTCGCAATATGCTTTTATAAACAGGTTTTTGTAAGTACTTACGTAAATTAAGCAAAAAACAAATATATTTTCCACCAGAAAGGTGGGATTTATTTTCAGGAACTGATGCGAAATAAAGAGGGTTCTAGTTTTTTTGTTTTTTTTACTGCACTTTGCATGAGGATTGCGGTCTTGAGGTCAAACACTTCTCTGGAATAGGTATTCAACCGGATGGCGAAGATTCACAACAATGGAGGAGCAACCCCCAAATCCCTCTCTTTCGCACACCTCTCTTGCCCTCTCGCAGACATGCGGTCCTAAAAGCTCTTCCACCCCACGCCGTCCCGCCATCTCGTTCAACCCCCCACCCTACTCCCGCACTCACTCGATCCCGAATGCTCGGGTCCCTCAAGAGGTCTTTTCCCATGATGCCCCTTCGCTTCCCAATGGAAGACCTTTCCCACGGGGAGAGTGCCTCTTTCCTTCCACCCCAACCTCACATTCAGCCTCTCCACCCACACCTTTCCCTCGCGCTAACCCTCTTCCGCTCCGGATCCTGCACGCCCACCCACCCCGCCTCTCTTTTGAAGCAGTTGGACCTTCGAGGTCCAAGACGTGCATATTCCCATCATCACGCTTACGCGAAAACAGGGAGAGACGGCCCCCGTTCATCCATCCTCTCCCTCTTCCAAGGAGGAAGTTCCTGTAAGCGCTTCGGCACACGTCTTTTGTTCGTTTCCACCTTTCTTCCCATGCGGAATAGCAAAATAACTGCGAGGCGAGTGAGAGAGGAGAGATAGAGAGGGATGATGGAAGGGGGCTTCCTGTCATTGGTTCTCGAGTCGGGGATGGAGAGAGGGAATGGGAAGATCATGATTGAGGACCGGATACAAATAAAGAGGATATGCCAGCGTGCGTGAGTGAATGCGCGCGTGTTCACGTGCGTATGTGCGCGCACGGCGTGGGAGTGATTTAAGCGTGGTTCTCCGTCTTCCATTACGCACACTTATCGCATGCTCGTAATTGCCTTCGATGGCGGAGGACTGGGAGGAAGGGGATGGGGAGGAAGAGGTCGAGAAGAAGTTGGGAGGTAGAAACGAAGAGGATGGAGGAAACCTTGGGAGAGAAAAATGTCCTTAACGCAAATCCTCAAATATGTGCAAATTGCCATCACGTGTATTTGCAGGATTTCGTGTAGCATTTTTAAGTTTGACAATGCAAATAACTGAAAATTCTTTTGTATACCGAGTCCGAAAACCTTTGTTTTTTTGCTCTCTGACCTGATTACTAAAACTTCCATTAAAATTAATCAATTTTTTAATTTATACTTTAAGACTCTGCAGCCACAGTTGATAGAGTATAACAATTAACATAGGAGTGCTTATTTATCTTGCTTCATGGTACTTGTAATTCCCTTTGAAATCAATTGGATTTTATATTGGGCGCAGAAAACATTTTCTCCCGGCTGTGGTTGCCTTCAAACAACTGAGATTTATCATATATGTACTTTGAAAAATATTTTCAGTTATTATCAGCCGAATGAATAAAGTTATTTCTTCAAAAACCATTAAATTTAGAAATCTAATTTCTAGTTTTTCTACGACTAATTGAATTATTAGGCCTAAAATATTCTCCGCTAATGGAATATTTATAATTTTATAATATCATTAATAATAACGAAAGAAAAAGCCGATTTAAGAAGAAAGAACCTCCTACTAATGGGGAATATAAAGGAGAATATCCGTAAGAAGTTGGTAAAATGCTATGTATGGAGTATAGCTTTATACGCGGAGAAACATGGACGCTTAGGAAAAACTATATAAAATACACCGCTCCCCGGTTATAACGCCGTCGCTTATACCGAGGGTTCGGATATAACGCGGCTCTTCCCTCCTCCCCGTTTCAAGGAACAGAAAGTTCTGTGGTTTTTGATAAAGTACTAAAGTAAAAACAACAAAAAATTACTGACCTTTCAGGAAGTGACTAAACAAGTTTCTCGTGCTTATTTTAAACAGTTTTTTATTTATAATTTCCATAAATTAAAAAAATTTAAAAAAGAGAAAGTTGTATATACATGTTGTGTTGAAAAATACGATCGCGTCCTCGGTTATACCGCGATTCTTTTATAACGCGGGTCGCTGTTCCTCCCCCGATACCCCGCGTTATAACCGGGGAGCGATGTACTTGAAAAGCTTCGAAATGTGGACATGGAGAAGAATGCTGAAGATAAAATGTACAGATAGGGTGAAAAACGAGGAAGTACTACGAAGAATAGGAGAGAAGCGAACGATTATACAGACTATCAAAAAGAGGAAGGCGAACTCGATTGGACATCTGAAGAGAGAGTGCATGATTAAAGACGTATTAGAAGGAAAACTCGACGAAAAAAGAGAAAGAGATGGGAAAAGGTTTCAGCTGGTAGACGACTTGAAAGGGAAAGAGTAAATTTGGTCGCTTCCTGAACAGGGAGAGTAAAAAGTAGTGGGAGTGCAAAAGCATATGATAGAAAGACACGGATGCAGAAACATTGCATACATCGAGAAATGTTGGCTATGCGTATGTGCGCGCACGGCGTGGGAGTGATTTAAGCGTGATTTAGTCTTGGTCCGTCTTTCTTTGTCCTCTTCTGTCGGAACGCTTTCTCAATCTCTTTTCTTTTCCAACCCAATCTCTCCATCTCTCATTTGGTCAGAGAGGCGGTATTTTAAAAGTCGCCGTTTCCTTGTCGGATGGAAAGATATGAGATTGTTCTGATTGGTTTTCTGCTGAAAAATTATATTTAAAAAATAGTTAGTTAAAAATAAATATTTTTTATAAAGGGATATTTATAAATATGAAGTGATAGATAGAATCTGAAACTAATGCAAAAGCTGTTGAGTGTTTATTGTAATGCACATACAAAGTAGCAACTAGTGCAGTGATGGCGAACCTATGGCACGCGTGCCATAAGTGGCACGCAAAAGGATTTTGGTTGGCACGCCAACGAAAGGCAAAAACCAATCAAAGCATTTATCGTAGGGATTCAGCACCGCAAAAACATTTGTGTTATTTAGTTAACTATTGTAAACATTAGTGTTACGGTTACAAATTTCAACCTCTTATGTCTTGATCACGAAGTTAATTTAGTTGGCACGCAAAAAAATCAAGGACTTTTTGTGGCACGCGAGGCGGAAAATATTCGACAATTTCAGTAATATTGTCACTCGGGCAATAGAAGGCTCGCCATCACTGAACTAGTGGGTGCTAGGGGTAGAATACAGCCAGTGGAAACTCACGCAATGTTGTGGACGTCCACGGCGATAGAATAAGGCTTGTCGTTGGAGCTTTCAGGCATACGGCCTTCTCCGGAAAAAGAGAAACTTAAACTAAACCTTCATCTGTAAAACGTGTATATAATTATGATAATTGCGAATTATGTAATATTTTTTTCAGTTGCTTGAAGATTTCCTTGTAGCCACCTGAGCGTATTTTATGATTTCTGATGAAATTGTTTTGAAAATACGGTGTATTCCTTTATATGAAATCAATAATTATATACTTACGTTAGTTATACAATTATCTATTTTAAACATTACACATGACTCCCATATCTTGATTAATTCGTCCTGAATAGCAATTATTGTAACCTCTTAAAGCAAGAAGCTGGTGTTGTACTCATAGACATCTTTGTTTCCCGAACACTCAGTCATTTTGTTTGAGTACAACTTCAAAAAGGCACACCCTTCATTATGAATCTGACAAGAGGAAAGGAGAGAGTGACTTTACCGTTTGCCTCTTTCGGTGACATACCAACAATGAAGAAGTCATCCCCTCAACAAAGATGCGGGTAGGGAGAGAGAGAGATGGAGACACACGCAAAAGATAACCAGTCATATCTCAAGTCATATCTTAACGGGAGGAGTGCCGCGGCAAGATTCTGTGTGGTGTCGGCTCATGGACCGTTTCATCCGTCCTTCCGGCAGGTAGTTTGACCTCCGGGGTCGCGTCACCGTTGTCGTTCCGAAACGCGGAACGTTTTGCGCGGAAGAGTCGATCGGGAAGTTAGAGGAGGAAGGCGTACATTCGGTGGCTGCGGTGGAAACAGTCTCAAGATCGCTCATCCCGTAATGACACGAGATGGGTAAAGCGGTCTCCCCTCCCCGTTTTCTTTATATCCCTCCCTCCCGTCAGATGGTATCTTCACCGTGAATGGCGGGCCCCATTGAGTGCCCTCCTTGCCTCCCTCCTTGCTTCGCCTCTTTACCTCTTGATATATCTCTTTGGCCCATCATCTTCCTCCTCCTTTCCATTTCATGAAAATTATTTGATTACGTGTTATTATAAGGTTGGTAGTCTTCATTCAAACTTATTTTCTCTCTCGGTGGCTGTTTTCATGACTACTGGAGTTTATTTTTTTACTCTCGATGACCTTTATGCCAATCATTTCGGGGATCTTTGTCCAAGATCATAATTGCTGAAATAGTTCCCGACGTGTTATTTTATGAAAATATCAGTAGAAAATTGTAATGTTTTTATATTCGTTTGAGGTGTTAAACTACGTGGCGGAAGCTTGTGTTGGCCCGATCTGGCTTGGTTAGGGTCGAAGCAATTCGCGTCTTCCGTCATCGGAAACCGTCTTTTAACTGCACCCTTTTTTCTCCTTTCAGTTTATTCTTCCCTCGACCTATTGTTCAGTAATTTTCTCCCTCTTCCTTTCCACCTCCCTTTTCTTCGCTTTCTTCCTTTGGATGTATTTTCCTTCCTTTCGCCCCTTTTCTTCACACTTTTACTCTCTACCCGTCTTTCTCCTTTGCAATCTCTCTCTTCCCCTCTTCCTCCCATTTACCCTCTCACCCTACACGTCTTCCCTTCCCTTCATTCTTATTACCTCCTCTCATCCCACTCTTCCAGCTCTTGTTCATTCTCCGTCGCACTCTCATCTCCCTCTTTCTTCCCCTTTCCGCTCGCTATCTTCACTTCCCTCTGATCCCTATTCCTCTCCGTCTCCACGCACGGATGCATAGTGCATCGTGCACAAAATGCTTCCATGGAAGCACATATGTGGAAGAGATTTGAAATAGTTTCACGGATGTTTTTTTTCAGAAAGAGATTTTTCGAATATATGCCCAAAGCTGGCCTTGAAGTTCGTCTTACTCTTTTGCAGTTAAAAACGGCCGTTTGAATCTACCCGGCAACGTACTGCTAAAATCACGCCGTGCTCTTACAATTAGATAATCGCGGTGGTTATCACTAATCCGGTGTTATTAATGAAATTTAAGCTGAAAATTAATTCCACCGTTAGAATTTAAATTAAATTCTTTGCTATAAATGAATATTTAATTTTATTTGTATAGTTAAATACATCGCACGAAAAGGGCCGGATTAATCGGTACGCAAAACACACAAGTGCGTGGGGCCCAGAGGACAAGTGTGTCCACTGTGTGCCTAACGTGGCTCGTTTCGCCTTTTCCAAGTGCTGCCGCGCAATAATCTGATACTTGTTACAAATTTATGATTTGGGTGGAGCCTTAAATGTGTTGTGCTTGTGGCCCATGGATCTCTTCATCGTGCATAAAATTATTAGATCACGCTCCTGACTCCCAATACAATCCACAACCATAATTTATCCTGTTTATCAGGCTGTTCTTTCTTCCATTCTCCTCAAAATGTTGGACTACTACAAAGCATCGGCTTCTTCGACATAGTATTTTATTAAAGGAATGCGCAACCTTTTCTTTTAAACTTTAAAAATTCCGGTTCCCGGTGGGCTGAATAACGGTTTTCGACGGAACTTATTACCAATTTTTTATTGTTTAAACGTCGCCAATAATGTTTGATAGCTTTAATTTTTATTAAAAAGAATATAAAATCGCCATTGTTAGACATAGGTTGATTTAAAAAAAATCGAATATACGCGGGTCTCTTAAAACGCTTTTCGGGTCCAGTACGACAAAATGCACCCAAGAAAAGAAAATTAAAATATTTAAAACATTTCAGATGACCTAAGTCGGAAAAATAGCAGTAGTTCCAACAGGATACACTAAATAATACAAAAAATTAACAAAAATGACAACTCCACCTAGTGGCGGCGGTCACTCATTCAAGTACTACCGGCCCCAGACTTAACTTCGCTAATCGGACGAGAACCGGTCTTTTCATCGTGTTATGGTCGTTGCCAAAGAATATGGCGCTTAGAATTGGATTTATTCTATAGCTTACTTGATTACATGGCCGGATTAAGGGGTATGCAAAACACGCGAGTGGGACCCAGAAGACAAGGGGACCCAAAGTGGGCTGACCGTATCCCGTCTCGCCGAAACCCTTTCCAAGTGTTGTCGCAATAATCTGTTACTTTTAAAAAAAATTACGATTTTGGTGAGACTTTAAACGTGCTGTGCGTGGGGCTCATGGGTCTCTTAATAAGGCCCTGCGCACGAATCCAATATATGAAAAACTCATCAAAATTAATTAGATATCCCACTATTAATGTGATGCGTACTGATTGGCCTTATTTTATTATTCATTTTATTACTTCGTAGTAAACGTGCAATAAAATATAGCCAACTGCTTATCTTCATATGCTTTTTTTATCAATCGAAGAATTTTAAGAAATTTGCATATCAATTTCGACGTTTTACTTCATATTATTGCTCTTACTACCTGGGTTATTTTAGTCGAATCAAATTCAGTAATACGGAAATCTTGGAGGATAGTTGAAGGTAGTTTCTATATTGCAAAAGACGGAAGTCGCAAGGCTACTGTGAGTTTACTTTCTTCGTGAAAATCGTATCTTGGAAAAAAGAGGTCTGCATAAAGATGGAGATGATAAGGCTATGGAAAAATTCTGCGTAACTTTATACCACCACGTCATACACTTCTGTAGTTTTCACTTTGCTGTGCTGAGTAATATATCACATCTCACCAGGGTGGAAAGTACTAGGTTTGATCATCAATCACTGTACTGGAGTGCACTTCTTCAAACTCATGCTTTCTCTCTCTGTGGCGTCGTCTTTCCCTCTTGAGGCGTTTTGGCGATTTAAGAATCGGCGAGTTTTCTGGCCATTAGGAGGCTTCCAGTATTCGTCATCTCGCATTTCGTATTCATGAGGCGGTTTCTCCTAAAACTCCGTGACCCCGTCAGCAGAACGGACAAAATACGCGGCCCTTGCGTAAGCCAAGACGTTTGGACGTGACCGTCAAACGTAATCTGTGGAGAATCTGAGAAAACAGAGACGCCGAGGATAGCATTAAAACTGTTACCTGCGCCTCTGTCAAGGCGGTGCCTCTTGGACGAATTTATTTTTTTTCTATCGCTTAGGTCGAGAGCATAACTCAAGGCGGCGGAGGTCAGGCACATTCTCTCATTGCTACGGCGAATTCTACGCCAATTAAAAATTACGGGCACAACATTTTTTTAGTTTAAATTTGACTTAGATCCACAGAAATCTTTTGAAATATCTTAACGCAAAATCAACAGTGAAAGCGTCATTGTAGAACATTTTTCCTGAATGTACTTTTTTCTAACTTTAGGTTATTTGTTCATTCTGAAATCTATAAAGGGATTAGTTCACTTTAGAATTTAATGGCTAAGTTATTACAGAGCAAAAGTTGCTCACTTTCTAATCAGTGTTGCCAACTGCTGAAAAATAAATCCGCTAAATGGTTGTGAAAAATCTCCTAGATTTAGATTAAAATACGCTAGGGATTGGTTAAAAAAATAAGTTTAAAATTAGCATCTATTATTATATTAAATTTTTTATTCCAACATAATACTACAAAAATCACAATCATCATCACTCTTGTTGGTTCATATGCTTTGTAACACAGAACCGTGCAATTTATAGTCATTACAGCATTTATTATTACGGCGCAGGTCATATTTGACTGACAAAATGGCATTTATCATTTTAATTTCTGGTCTTCTTTTTGATAAAGTTAAATTGACTGAAAATCCTTTCCACTTCTAGATGATCAACGAAATATGCTAGATCTAGCCGAAAATGCCCCAGATTGACAACACTGATCCTAATGATTTCACTTTATTTCACAAAGAACGCGACCCAGTTTCGGGTAACTACGTCATAATTAGGCGTGATGATGCCGTTGCTAAGTTTTTAAATGGGTCGTAGCTCTACTTTGAGTTTCATTTTTATGGGGCCTCTTAGTCACTGTGTTACTATGAAATAAACTCATACACGAAGGAAAATGTTTTAATAAGAAGTTAATATGTGAGATGTTGTATTCGAAATGTGAATTTATAAATGTAACTTTTTTCTGACATAACTTTACGCGTTTGCAAAGGATGGTGGCTCACGTGAGATCGATTGTAAGAGAGAGCGATAACGAGGTTCTCGTTTTTCTAGGGTAATTAGGGATCATATGAGATGGATAACCATACAATTGAAATTAGTTCGGAACATTCCGGCACGCCGTTCTAACCACCAACCAACAATCTTTCAGGTTAATACGTAGATGTAACATAGAAGAGTCTTAAACTGTTAGATGGATATCGGGATGACACTCACAAGTACAAATTATTAATTTGACCGCATTTTTTGAAACATTTTCTGCAACGATCGTTTTTCGTCTAAGCATATAGATTCTTATTTCAAGAATTTACCATTGGTTTCGCAAAGGTAGCACCGCATTATACTATGTTAGTCTTTACGATTGCTACCTTTGAAATTCAACGCTTTAAATTCCACCTTCAGTTCTCTAAATCTCATTTATTTATCTATCTGTAGCGGAACAAAATCGTCCAATTGCTTTGACTGTACCGAGCGTTCAATGCTCTGCGTAGTATTCGAAGCTGCGGCTTTCTTATTGCGAGGCAGATTCTCCATCCCCGAGGTAATGGGAATTTTCGCGTCACTTTCGCTTGCCGTCGAAACAAAGAAAGTGTCCTTTCCATTTGGATGCACTTACCAGCGTTGGCTCGAGGTTCCCTTAATCAGCCCAGTTCCTGTCTCGAATCCTTTTTCAGTCGTCCAACTACTCGCGAGAGCCTTCTTAGTCGCATTCAGGTGCCCCAAAGCTATCTGCGGATTCCTAAGCCTTTAACGTTTTAGAATGGATACTTATTTTATAAACTCGATAAAGTATGTTTAAACAGAAATGTCTTAATTCCAAAGTCTAATCTCCAAAACGTTGTAGGAATTTCTAAAATTTGTGAGAACTTGTCTGAATACTCTATAATAAAATTCTCGAAAAAACATTTGTATAAGTCTAAACGTTGAAACGCGTACATATTTTGCAGTTCTTAAAAAATGTTTAGATGCCAAACTCGTATCTGTAATATCAGAGGCTCTGTTTTATTTATTTTGAACCAGCAGATGAGTTGAGGTAGATATCTATAATGTTGTAAAAATCTATAGAACGTAAATAAAATCATTGCATATTTCAAAGTAATATATAAAGTTCTCTAACACAGTATTTTATAATTCCTAATCTATCTAAAAGCACGATCGGTAAAGTTCTATGACACAAGGAATTTAAGGCACTTTATTTGTTGGAAAGTTAACGAATCCTCTGCCTCTGCATGAATTGAGGGGGGGGAGGGGGAGGGGGGCTACCAAAACATACGTTTATTAAGCTTTTGACGTCGGATGTCGAACATTCAATGATTCATAGTTCAGCGTCATTTATGCAAGTATTAACGTAAATTAAGTATTGAAAGCTATATCTCAAATAGTAATGGGGCTGTTTTAAAAAAAAAGTAATTGAGATTTCTCTTCCGATACACAAAATTAAATTTAAACACTTTTTTGCGAAAACATACTTCAGCTACATTATTCTCACCAATTAGCAGTTGCTGCACCATCTCTTACATAAGTTATTTATTATTAATCAACCATGTTCTGCCATAGATATGTATCTTTTTCATTTAAAGATAAATTACAACTAAAGAATAATATTTTTCATTTTCATAAGATTCATTCGGGAAAATAAAAATGGACGTTACAATGATACCCCGCTATACGTCGGAGATGCGTTCCTGAAAAATGCGACTTATAATGAAACAACGTATAGCGAAGCAAAGTTTCCAATAAGAACTATGATAAAAGTAGAGGTTACGTTCCTGGCGGATATTTTGTGACCCAAATAATACATCTAATTTGCTTAAGTCACTCTGTCAGTAGCGCTCTTTGAAGCTTAATATCTCGCAAACGACTCAACCGAATTTGATGAAGTTTTCAGGATAGCATTATGATATAATAACAAAACGTTTTAATGGATCGAACTCTAGATCAAAGACCCGGGTTCGACTCCAGGGGATAATTTCCATTTCCAATAAGATAGTACGTAATTACACGTAAAAATTAACTTTTCGACGCGAAAGCTTTTAATCTTTTTTAGATTAAAATTAGAAAGAATTGACCTACGACCTGCGGATGTAATCCATTTTGAAGAAAACATTATAAAGGTTCTTATTCCGTTCGTTTTTTTCCGCCTACAGTTCGAAATCGCTCACACAGTTTGAGGAAATATAGCCATTTTAAGAGGATATTACCTTGCCTACCAATTTCATTGTTAGACCTCTATATAATGTTGTTATTTCAATCCTTATAGGTGTAAACGTGCTTTGAATGCTTTTAATACCAGAGAGAGGGGGGAGAGGGAAGACGAGAGAGGGAATGAGAGGGAGGTAGAGGGAGAAGGAAATGACTTTCCATACAGTTTATGTTTCTGATGCCAATTTGATCTCCATAAATAGCTTGAACGATCGAATATTTATTCCCGTCATTTTTGACGGGCTATACACTAGTAATACATATCAATACAGTACATTAGATATACTATGTTACCACTCATTGCTACTAGGGTTTAATATACATTTAATCGTAACAACGAGTAGCCAATTGCAATAATAAATTCAGAAATCACCGAAAATAATTGTCTATAGTGTGATAGAGCATAGAAATTCTTTCTTTACTTAAACTTTTCTATAAGATGTCGCAATCCAAAGTGTATCCAATATCTCATGAGATATCAACGCAAACGTAAACCGGAATGAAAGAACACACAAAATATTAAACAAAACTTTTTCCAGAACTCTCTTATAGCTGTCTGTCGCTCAGAAATAGGTTTTTACACAACGTCATTAAAATTGGTGCAGTCCCTGTGTATCTTGTGAACCACCTAACCCATCGTGATCTCCCAAACACATGGCCAGCAAATGTTTATTCTGAGTATAATTTTACACGAATTGATAAACACGAAATTAAATTAATTCATATAAATAATAATAAACATGAAATTAAAAGCCGAATAGAGGGTTTTTATTGTTATAGTTATAATTTATGCACCGCAATTGGAATTTCTGAAATTTTGCTTTTAGTATTTCACAAACGACGTATATGCGAAGCGACACAACTTATAACGAAACATGCTCCTTAATTGATTAGCGACGTATATGCGAAGCAACGTATAGCGGGGTAACGAATAGCAGGGTTTTACTGTATTAAGAAAACCACAACTTAATGAAAATCCGTTCACGATATTATGGAAAAGGGAGAAATAACTTTTCATTTAGAATCGACAGATTTTATTTCAGGAGCAATGCCACCCAGGTACAACGTATAACCTAAACATCAGGCGAAAGATGTTGTAAAGTTATTCTCTCTCTTTTTTCATAAGATCGAAAATATAAATATAATGTTGAATTTCAAAGAGCAATTTATGAATACTTTCCAGTAAATCTGATGGCAGTTGAAATGAAAATTGTTGTTTAAAATTAATATTCAGCGTGCAGTGATCTTGTCGTTTAAACTGTAGGCTGCAATTCTCATGCAATTACACGGGAACAATGGGTTCTAAGCCGCAGCTGCCTCGTCCTTTTCATAGAACATAACGACTCCAGCGAACAGACCCTTCCATTCGAACAAGAGGGAGCGTGTTCCCGTATCACGTAATGCGCACGTGGTCGATGCGGTTGCAAGAGCACTTAATGAACCCATCGCCACCCATGCAGACATTCAGGTTGGCATAAACAGAGCCATTGAAAGACATCGCAAAGGATGGCGAAGTTCCCTCTTTTTCGTCTCGGAGAAACGGTTGTGATACGTCTCTTATTCGAGTGACACTCAAGGCTCACATTTGCGGTAGTCACGAAATAAAAGACAGAAAAAAACTGGAAAAATTTTGTACACGGGAAGAGATTGAATATACGTCACCATGCAATCGTAAGAAAATCAAAATAATAAATTGACCGCAGTTAGTGTACAAAATATTGCATAACGAGAGGAAAAAACACGATTAAATAAATGTTACGGTAGGAGGAAAACCCAACGTAGTTATGGATCCATGATCGGGAGTGAGAAAACATTAAGAGAAAGAGGAAATATGGGAGAGAGAAGAGGGAAAATGTTAATGAAAGGGCAAGATAGAAATGAGATAGGCGAACGGAGGAAAGCAGAAGAATAGAGAGATAGGTACGATAGGTGGAGAGACGAAAACGAGCGATTCAAAGTGACGAACTGAGAACACAGGAATTTGCAAGTTTAAACCGAGTAGAAAAATGGGAAATTATTTTTTTTGCCCGTCTCAGGACTTGTTAATTTTCCCCTATATTATCTCATTGTAGGTAAAACGATACGATTTGTTGACTCTCTTAATTTTTGTCGCAAGTTCTAATCAGTAGCAATTTTCTTATAATCTATAAATATATCTAATTTGATGAAATAAGTTTGAAAAATTACTATCAAAGTATGTATATATGTTTTTATTTGAGGCTAATAAGAATGTCTTTATATTTTTAGTTAAATAAACATTTTTAATTCTATTTTTTCTGTAATTAATCGTTTGTTGCTGCGGGCCTGTTGCGTCGAAATCCGTCCTCCATGCAATGTTTATAACAAAAAGAACTGCAGAGAGAAGCTTTCAGCTCCCAGTCTTATTTACGAGTTGTTTTTTTTTCAGTCCTACACCGGTAAATGAAATATTACAGGAAATTTCTGCGGAACACAAAATGACATTAGAATTCCACTACGTCATCATTTGTCACGCGTAAAATTTCGCGGAAGAATTCATCAAGGATTATGTTGTCCCACGTCACAAAAAAACGTGCAACATCACAGCGAGCATAAAAAAACCAACGAAAGTATCCATAACAAGCTCCTGTTATCCCTTGAGCTCGTCATGTTCTCGTGTCGCGCGTTGTTTTCCCAGAATCTCAGTCGACGCGGGGGAGGAACCATGTTGCGCCGTGAATACGCATGCTGGGGTTTGGACCGTGTTTGCTTCTGTGGTTGTGTGCGTGTGTGCTCACCTGGAGGATGCAATTCATTTTTATCGTGGGAGGTTTTTCGGGAAGTAGTGGGCGAGCGGCAGGTGGGCGTCCGAAGGGACGGGAGAGGGGAGGCAGGAGGAGCGAGGGGCCGAGTGCGTGCGTAGGCAAGGGGTGGGAGGAGAGCGAAGCACTGCTTGACGGACGCGTAGGAATCTACTCGAAGACCCCACCTACTCCAATCCTTTCTCACGGCACGGAACACAGGAATAATCCTCCGCCTCACTTCCCATATTTTCAACGCAGCCTCTCTTTCCTCCTGTCCCTCAATCCCATTTTTCTCCCTCTTCCTTTATCCCTTCCGTTCTTCCTTCGCCTTCAAAAAAAAAGAGAGACGCTATAATATCACCCTTGCCTCTCTTATCTTCCACTTGTCTCTTTCTCATTCTCTCTTTCTTGTTCTCTTATTTTCTCCGCTCGTTTATTTCTCCTTTTCTCATTCTTTTCTTCCTCTTCTCCATTTTCTTTTGACTTTTTCTTTCCTCGTCCGCTTAGTCATTCTCTCCTCGTATCTTTTTTTGGCACTTTCTGGAAAATGTACGCCCTTAGAAAATGTACGCCCTTAGAAAATGTACGCTTTTAGTTTTCACTGTCTTCCAATCCGTGTAAATGACATCTGCTGAGCTAGTGAATTTGTTTAACTAAATTTGAGGAATTTGGTCCTTCATCTTTCCCCGAGCAATGCCTAGCATTATTATGTCCGTTGACCAAAGTAAAACAGATGTTTTTCAAGAATTCTGCCCAATGTAACTCGAAAGGCAATTATTCTCTCATTCATTCCTGATTCCCATTTCGTCATTCGTTCAATTTAATTTTTATAGAGAAAAATTTCAGCAAATTTTTTAGTTAATTCAATTTTACATCTTTACTCATCCTCCCATACAGGAATAAAATATATATTATTCAGAAATTATTATTCGAAATCCAATGAATACTGATGGAATTTATGAAATTCGCCAAAAAAAAAATACCGATCAGATTTTTCAGCAAGGTTCGATGTTCACCCCTGAAAGTCACATCTATGTTTTCTGCTTCTCGTACTGTTCTACGAATATACTTATCTATTTCTCTTAAAGAGCGGTTCGCCAATTCCCCTCTCTCGTTCTTTGCGCGTTTAACTCCATGTCTAACTCAAAGTCCGCCGTTCGATTCCTTTTTTTAAGAAAAAAAAAAGGACGCCGCCCACTTATTTTTATTCACAATTTCCCAGTCGGAGGCCCACATCTGCTCTTCTTAGCAGCTTCCCTTCATTCAATCGCAGAGAAAAGAGGGAAGAGAGTTTTTAAGAAAAGAGTTCTTGGGTGAGGGCGGGTGTTGAGAGAGAGAGAGAGAGAGAGATAGGGACGGGAGGCCGTTTGGCGAGATGTGAAAGAAGAGGAAAAGGAGTCGGAGATGTGTAGAAAGGAGGGAAAACGGGGGTGGGGGCGGGGGGGGGGAGGCAGAGAGAATTGTTCGCCGTTTACGAACATTCTTTTTTTTTTGCATTACCTCGTACACCAACCAGAAATCTGTATGTACATGTCTGTTCGAGCTATTGCCCATATCTCGGATGTGATCTTCCGATGCCTTCTCTTCATTGTTTGCATCTTGAAAAAGTATTCGACTTTTTTTAAAAATAAGAACCATAACTGATATCTCTAAAAATAGTTGGGTGTGTAGAATGATTTCAATTTTTTAACTTAGGGATATCATAGAAATAATAAAAAATTCAGGGCATGAAATTCTTAGTATATTATGATATTATCGTCAGGATAATAGTATGTTTGGCTACAAATGCGTGTGTATATGTTCGATTTTACACATAGGAGGTTATTATGACATAAGGACAATCATTGTGGCTTTTTGAATGATTTACTAGTAACTTGTACGAAAAATGTATTTATTAAATTAAATTGTATTGTTGGCATCTATTCGTGAAAAGTTGCAGTTTATCGAGCAAATTTTGATTTATAATAAACTTAACCATTGGGCGAAGATCTCCTCGTGTAACTTCCAAGCATATCTTAGCCTTGGCCCTTTTTATTTCACGTCACGCGAATTTTTTTTGTTTTCCCCATAACGCGATTTGTATTCCATGTGATAACTTCCTATCTCCCGGGTTTCCATCAAGAATTACTGATGCGTCTTCACCATTGCCTTCACAGTTTCTTCACGCTTTTAATTATGTCACAAGCCCTTGTTTGGACTCTGATCCATTCCTTCCTCTTTTAGCGATTCCCAATACGCGTCGCTTCATCCTTGTGCTGTTAGAAGATGATAAAGATTCTTGTCGTTGTTGGCCCTTATATGAGAGAATTGCCAATAGAGTTTGCTATCCCGAAGTTCCTTTTTCTTGAATGTGATGCGAAATAACTGATTTTTACGTGAAAGTAGGGAAATCATAATTTTGTTGCAATAATACGATATTTTAAAAGCAAGCAATAATGCGTTTATCATTTTATTTATAAATTCGATTATATGTCTGTTCCAACTATCTACAGTGAATTTCGACCATTCCAGTTCGGTCCTTTTAACTGAAACATACATTGTTTCCCTTGCAGTCCGGCTGTAGTACTCTGACCAGATTTAATATATTTCGATCAAAACTTTTATTTTAAACAGTTGCATTCCGGATTTTTTTCGATAGAAATGATTAATTCTGTGTTTATACGTGTAGAGTTTCGTGAAATAAAAGGCCACATTTGATTAGATCGCACAAACCGTTCTCCACACGATTGTTACTTGTGACGAGTATTTCTTTGTACATGATTTTAAATATTACATTGTAAACATTCAGTTTAGTAAATTAACCTATTTAGTAATCACTACATATATTAGTTTAGATTTATAACTGCATCTAAAAAGCAAAGTAGATGACGAATTTTCTTTTTGTAATACATGGTTATTTTTAAATTAAGATTTATTACGTAGCCTTATTTTTATTTATATAAATCTTTTCGTGAGGGCTCATATGCCTTGGAGTGTATATAGTAGTTTATACGTACGCAACTATGCTTTAATTTTCCATTTTTGTCGCCAGTTCAGTCAGGTCTGGGTGATAGCTAGTAGTCTGAAGGGGAAGACAAGATTCAGAATGTTATACTGTCAGGCAGACATTTTAATTTTAAACACGAATTTCTGAACCGTAATTATTTCTAAGACTGATAAAAATGGCTCATTTTGAAATATTTATATGTAAAAATTAGTTTTATTACCGGACTTTCAATTTTATTGCAATGAAAACTTTTATACACAGTATAATACAATCTTAATGACATTCATGGAAAATGTTGGTTTCCCTATCAGACGGTGCATCAACAGGGGTAATGTTTAGAGCCTTAAAACTTTTCGGAAGTTATAGTAAGCTTATAGGTAAACAGTACGCCTTAAATTATTTTATGGTGGCCAGAATCAGAAATGTACTACATAACTGTAATGCTCAATTAAGTAATCGTGGTTCCCAACTTTTAGCATCACATTACCACTTTAGTCATCAGATTAATCAGTCATTCCCCTGGCAGCTCATATTAAAAAGCAAGTTCAGGAATAAGCAGAAGCATCAAAAATGAAAAATCAAGTACTTTTCTTTGGTATCTCCGATGGCCATAAAACTCATTGATGTCAGACTTGCTTTTTAATATGAGCTGCCAGGGGGATGACTGATTAATCTGATGACTAAAGTGGTAATGCGATGCTAAAAGTTGGGAACCACGATTACTTAATTGAGCATTACAATTATGTAGTACATTTCTGATTCTGGCCACCATAAAATAATTTAAGGCGTACTGTTTACCTATAAGCTTACTATAACTTCCGAAAAGTTTTAAGGCTCTAAACATTACCCCTGTTGATGCACCGTCTGATAGGGAAACCAACATTTTCCATGAATGTCATTAAGATTGTATTATACTGTGTATAAAAGTTTTCATTGCAATAAAATTGAAAGTCCGGTAATCAAACTAATTTTTACATATAAATATTTCAAAATGAGCCATTTTTATCAGTCTTAGAAATAATTACGGTTCAGAAATTCGTGTTTAAAATCAATTTCCACATTGAAATTCTTAATCCGTTTTATTATTTCCATATATTTTAGTTTCTTTCGAGTAAGTCTAAAGCGATCTTTAACAATGGCTTCTTTCCTTTTGTTTTCTTGATTGAAAACTTACATGGCGCCGCGGAAAACGTGATCACCTCTCATGAGTCACTATGCGGACAAAGTTCCCATTGAAATAGCTTTGAACGTCGAAAGTTGTTCATATCCATTGGAAACGTCGAAGAAGTAAATATTCATACCTATCCGGAAAGGATCGGATAAAGGAAAGGTTTGAAGGAGACGAAAATCTATTTGCGATACGAGAATAATATGGAAATAACAACGTATAAACACGATGAGTAGAGAGTTCAACACTCTTTATGATAAATCAAAGAAGAGACAAAGTAAAAGATTTAAGAGACAAGAGTTGAACTCTTTCAGCTTTTAGAAACTGCTTGATGGTAAACTCTAAAAGGAAACACCACGCAAAGCAGCTCTATTTTACGTGATTCTTATGTTTATGAAGCATTTTTATTTAGCAGAAGTCTTAAGGAAATCCTCATATATTTAGAAACACGCACGCTAGTTCACTCACATTTATGCAAGTAAGCATCCAACTTTAAATGAATAATTAACGTGTTCTTGATACATGAATTGATTTTCAGTGTCAGTTTTCTGCGCATAATCTTCCTCTAACATGTCATCTTGTACCGGTCCTCCACTCCACCTTCCAAAATACTCCTCTCCTTCCTCCAGGGCCGGCGTGAGGCGTGTTCAGTCGGTTACACAGAACAGGGCCCCGCGCTTTATTTTCACGAATTGAGATTTTGGCAATTTTTTAAAATGACATATTAATACATTCCGGACTGAGAACCCTACTGGCGGCCTATCTTCAACAAAAATTCCACAACAAAAAGAGTCTATCAGCACAGGGGAGGGAGGCACTACAAGCGTCATTTATTTTTTTGCGCAGGCGGGTATATACTACGTACATAAATAGGCCCCGCTCACTATCGAACTTAGGCCCCGCAAATAATCCTGCCTTCCTCTCTCTTACCTTCTCCACCATCATACCCATCTCATTGCTCGTGAGGATTAACCCCTTCCTTCAACGTTCCATGCCACGGTACAACTCCTCCCTCCCCTCCTCTGCGCCCCTTCTCCCACCGTTGCACCCCTTGTTCCCACAGAGAACGAGAGAGAGAGACGCGGTTCTGCCCCCAAACGCTCCTTGTCTCCCAACTCACGGAGGACGGCTAACGGGAGGAACGGTAGGGCACCCGAGAAAAAGAATGAGATATATATATATGGAATCTCCTCCTCCCCTCTCTCTATCTCCTTCTCCCTCTCTCCGCCGTTTATCTCTCCTTCTCTCTCATTTCATTTCTCCTCCCTCATATTAATCCTTCCTTCTTCCCCACTCTCATTCTTTCCTTGATCTGTCTTCCCCCCCCCCCACCCTTTCACTACGACTCCTCCCCCCTCTCCTCCCCCCTTCTGGGTATAAAAACGTGCAGATTCACCGTTTGAGAACTCCTCCTACCGTTTAAAATTTATCTCCACATTACAAAACGCTCGTAGTCGCTGAATTATCCTCTTTAAAATGAAATTTCATTCTCCGTGAGTGCGGCTCTTTGCGGTATAATGACCCATTTAATGCCATCAATCACACGGCTGCGAATAAGACTCAAATAGACGCGAGTTAGACGCGTTTTCCTTACAGTTTATCCTCTCAGTTTATGGACGCAATTCTCTTATTTTTCTCAAAATTAACTCTACAACCGCACGCATTCATCCATGAATTAAAACTTAGCTCCACCCAACGTGTAATGATTACCTTTTATTAATCTTACGCCTCGTTTTATCGGATTGAATAAACTTACATAGATATCGTTCCATGAGTGCCACTTTTCTGCATTGCTGTAGTGTGCATCCTTTTACGGCCACTGTTGAAGAAGGAAAATCGGTGACAGAATTTTAGAGGAGTCCTACATCTGCGCGAGTCCTATCATTAGGAGCACTCTTTGTCTTCTAACTGTACGCCCGCGAAGGAATCGAGGAACAGAGATTGAGGGGAGAGACGGTGAGAGTCTATAGAAAACGGATGAAAGCTATATTAGATGGCCACCCGTTCCCCATTCTCTTTTACCCATTCCTTTTTCCCTTTTATCACAACCCGTTTACCTTTCCCGCCCTTTCTCTCTGTATCCCACATTGTCTCTCCTGCAATTCCAAATGTCCTGATCGCTCTTTTCATTATTAAACACGTTTCCCCTCCTATTCTCTCTCACCTCGCTTCTTCTCTCTTTTGTTCCTTTTGTTTCCTCTCCTAATTCCTCCCTTTCTCTCCCATTCTCCATTGTCTGAAATTCTCTCGTTTAACATCGGGAGAGAGATAATCGCGACTAGAATCATATACTCTTTCTCATCGTTCTATCCTCCACTCGTCAGCCAGAATTTAATCGGTTACAAAACGGCGGTCATTCTCGTCTTTGAATGAATGCATTCAGAAGGAAGATTGGCTCAATAATTAATATTTGTTTGTCTTCGGGAACGACTGAATTGTTTTCCACGTCTTAACTAATACGCAACTCTTATCAGGAAGGTGTTTTTCATGGTACCAGCATCGTTAAAAATTCGGATTATAACACCTGGTTGAATAATTCATCATTAGCACATTTCAACGCGATAATGTATTTGGTTATATTCTGGAAAAACAAAGTTCCGTAAAATATGTACTGTGGGAGAATGACGATCAGACTTTTTTATTGTTCATATACTTCTTTGAGTCAATTAGTTTATATAGGAAGTGAATTTAAACTAACTTAGAATTTATTTCTATATTGATTCCTTGAAGAACTGTCGTAGGTTACTAGGAGTATTCTTCGTTCTTCATAATCATTCGGAAGGCCGTTAACTACGTAAACAATTTTTCGACTTTCTATTTCGGTGATTTTTATTACGGAGAACTTTAATATTTTGGTAATTTCGCAGTATCAAGTTTACAAGCTTTTCAAAACAATCGAAATGAATGGCACCTGCGAACTAATCAAATCGTGCGTTTACGAAAGGACATACCCTGAATACAGTCGTATTCAGCCGAAATCTCCCCATGAGATACTTTGATGACCCACGTTTTTACTTTGACATGAAAGCAAACTTCCTTTCTCCTAATTAGTAAATTCTTCATTTATATTGCCTTTTTTCCTTCTTTTGCAATATTTGTCCTTAAACCGGTGAGATTGGAGCTAAGTATCCTATAATTTCTCAAAATCCATAATTACCAAACACACATTCAACAAATTAGCAGATTTTTCCCTTGAGATCATTAACTTATTAATTAAATAATTTTTAACAAGATTCTTAATTTTTAATTTTTTTTGCTTGTGAAAATAAATAGAGTCACGCTTTAAAGAATTCATTACCACATTCATATCGATAAATCCAATAATTTGCCAACTACCTGGAATCCTATTGTCTGTGTAATTGATAGAGTTGACTGAAGAAAGTTAGCTTTTAAATTCGGATTAGCAGTAAAGATCTCTGAATACGTTTTAGTTACACTATTGCTGTTATCATTAAGAAGTAATTGCTTTAATGTATAACTGTCTTTTATAGAGCAATCGTTGTAACCTCCCACTTATCAACGAAGCCATGAGCAGTCATTTTCATCTTCATATTCTTCTTTTCGATCTGGTGATTGTATGTAGATAGACTTTAGTTTTGAATCCGGTCCCTAATTTAGGTCTTTTCTTTGGTAATAGACCTCTGAGAGAAGTAAAGTGTTTATATTCGATTTTTGCTGCGAAGTAAAGAAATTTCTGGCGTTTTGAAACAGAAGTTTCTCTAGCGGGGAGCGCTTGACTGCATAGAAGATAAGGTTTTCGAATTCCTAAAGTCTTCCTACGTGCGACCAAAACAAAAGTCGAGGAATCTGGGAATTCGCCCTTTACTCCAAGGACAGGCGATGTTTCGAGCTTTATATCCCACCAAACAATTTATGATTAATGCTAAATATCGAGATTCGGGTTTGCTTATTTTCTCTCTGTGGAAAAAATACGACGCAACGTATTTTCTAGATTACTCGATTGTCTGGCCCCGTTAGTTGACAGAAAAATAATACTTATCCAGGTCGTGCCGTATTCGGTTAAAATTTTGAGGTATTTTAGGAAAATAATCCTCAATCTCGTGTAACATAACGGAAAGTTTTTCGCCCTCTGAGCACGCAAAGATGGGAATCTGTGTTGGGAGAAGTGGGTAAAAATAGACGACATTAGGGAAAGGGAGGAGGAGAAGAGGCGTGAGAAGAGAGGATATTCGGTAAAATGGGATTAGAGGAAGAGAAGGTGAACTAAAGAAGAGGAGAGAAAATGAGAGATGCAGAATGGATAAGGGCAATTTGGGGAGTAATAGGTACTAGATAAGATAAGAGAGGAAGATGCAAGATAAATGGAGTCAGAGAGAAGAGAAAAATGGCGAGGAGAGAAGAGGAAGATGAGCAGAGGAGGATGGGAAGGAGGCGAGAGAGGAGGAGAGGGAGGAAGGGCGAAGAGCAGCAGACAGAGAGAGAGAGAGTAATATCCTGGTCCAACAGACCGATGAACACCATCTGATACACGCCCGAGAGATCCGTCGGAGTCGGGTTAGGTTCGATGCATTCCTGATAAACCGGTAATCGTTTTAGTCACACCTGATCAGAAGTGCGGCACAACGGAATCGAATCGTTAAAGACGTATCGAGAGGAACGCGAAACACCGCCCGCCCTTTGGCGATAGGTCCTGAGGTGCGGCAGAGGGGGAGGGGGGGGGGGGGGGGGTGAAGGTGTTCGAAGCGCAAAACCGTTTGAGTTTGGCGAGTTTATTGTTTATGAAAACTTTTAAGAGTTTCTTTTGCGTCTCAACGAGGAAGTGAAGTGCGACGTAGTATTTTGGTCCGGTCCGGGCGAGTTGAGGTCGGTAGTGAGAAGAGAGAGGGAAAGCGATTTTTCAATTCCATGCTGTCAAAAATTATCTACGCGTTTACTCGCAATTCAATACTCTGCTTTCACTTCACGCCAACTCCCTTTCTTTCTATTTAGACCACTTAAGCTTTTATTTCCTTAAAGTGATCGATTTTAGTCCGCTTTTTTAAATCCGCTAATGCAATCCTTTTGTCCGTCAGTCACACTTTCGCTTCCGGTGAGCTACCTTTAAACCGTTCAAGTTAGAGCAGCCAAATTTTGAGAGATTGTTCATGGCTATATGCTCTTGCCACGATTGAAATTTGGTGACTCTAGAGGCAGCCTAAGAGGTATAGTTTTTAATATCTGTTTCATAAGATATTTCCTTACGTGTTTACTAAATGTTTTTGCAAATTTGCTTAGAAATTGCTTTTTTAAATATAAAGTACACAAATATTTCGGTGATATTGAAATTTCATGTATCTTATAAATATATCTCGATGAAACACAATTTGATAAATCCTGCTGTAATATACTATATCGTATATTAAAATTCAACACGTGTAATCCCCTTTGGTCTTATCACTTATTTGTTCTGTTATGCAAACATTCAGAGTTGTAGAGTCTGGGTTAACTTAATTTTGTGTATATGCAAAAGTATTGGTAATGATAAAAAATGTTTAAAAAACGTTAGCGGGTTACATTAAGAATATCCTCCAGTGTTATTTGGAATACGTATGAATACATTCGTAAACACCAGAACGTATTGATGGAGAAACAATGCTGCAGAAATCCCTATGCGATAGGCGTATACGGGATAAGTTTGAAATCAGGAAAAAAATTCTCTTGTGAGCAGAAATCGAACCCAGGTCTTCCTCCTGCCGGGCAGATATTCTACAACCGGACTCTCGTGACAGATTAACTATTCTGTTTTAGGATGTACTCGTAGATATTTTTCATTGTTGGGGTGGTGCTAGTATCTTCCTTTTCTAACGGATATTCAAGGCGCTGTATGAAATTTTCGATGCCATATGTTTACAGCACTACCACCTTGTTGAGAAGAATTCTTTATGGTATTGGTCGGTTATCCCCCCGCAAATTACATTCCATAATAAAAACACTAAAATACATGATAACTTAAATGTTTTATTTTTCGAAAATTTTAGACAACATTAAGAGAAACTGATAGGCTGGTCTCGACATTTACAAACCCAATCACCGGACAACGGGGAGGGATAGTTTGGTTCCAGCCGAGGCGAAGGGCGCGGTAGCGCTCGGAGACGACTGCCCATTAAAACAAAGCGAGCCGAAGGCTCGTCAATATATCCTTTCAATGTTATATCCTCTTCACTGTTGCGCCGCAAATGGAGCCAATGTAATTTGCGGGGGGATAACCGACCAGTACCTTCTTTTTTAATAGAAAACCCGTGAAATACATACAATATATTTTCCACGCATTGGCCCGTATTAATTAAACCAATCGCGGTATCCACATCTTGTTCTTCGCTGCTAGTACAACTCAATTAACCAATGGAGAAAAACGCATGCGAGCCGAGGAATAACGTGTGTTACCTTATGTTTTGATGCATGCGTGGAATCTCGAGCGGTTTCACTTCATTCGCTGAAGCGTATAAAAAACGTGGAGGGGAAGTAGGATAAGTGAGAGGAGGGGTCGTAGAAAATGGAGAGAGGACGATTGAGGGGGAGAGTGTCGCCGTTTGGAGTGCCGTTAAAGCAAAGGGGAAAAATAACCCCAGGTTGAAACGTCGTTGAATCGAAAACGTCTTTGCTTAAAGCATAACGGAATCAGCGTGAGCATATTTTCCCTCTACGGGGGTATTTACTACAGGGGAGTTATGGGGCATGGAGGGAAGCGACGGAAGGAGGAGGAAAAAGGAGAGAGGAAGAGGAAATGAGAGAGGGGGGGTAAATAAAAAGTGGAGGGAAAGGAGAAAGGTAGGGGAAAGGAGCGAGAACCCTTTTACTGCTTTGATTGACGTGACAGCGGGGTTCTTTTACTCGTGCGAGTGTTCGGGAGCGGAACCCGTGCTTTCTTCCCATTCTCGTCTAAACCATCTCACCTCTGGAGTTCCTATTGCGAATAAGAGACCGCAGCTGCAGTTGGGAGGGGGAATGTACTTCCAGGAGACTTTTGTTTGCGTGTGTGTGTATACGGACACCAGCATAAAGGCGCGATTCGAATGTTCGGAAGATGGAACGTGGCTCACGGCCGAAGGAAATGTTGTTTCGGATACGGACACGCATCGCTTGTCGGCGCTTAGCGGTTCGTCCATTGAAGCGGCGCCACCGACCTCATATACTCACCTCTCCTTCTCACCACTCCCTCCTAGTAACTCCCAAAGACTCGTTTTAAAGCCTTTCAGTTTTCCGTGTTTTGCATTGAAAAGCGAAGCGGAGAGCTTCTGAGCATTTTCTCCTGCTGGTGTCATGCTTCACACCAAGGGTCTGGGAAGGTTTAGATTCCAGAAACATTATTAAATTATCGGTTTCTTTGGTGCCTAATGCTGCGTAAAATAATGTAAGAGCTTAACCATGAGAACATGAGCAAAATGATCACTCGGTAAAATGCCAATGGAATAATTCCTTTAAAAATTTCCGGTCAAGATGGCATTAACTCTGTCTAAAATAAATTCTGGAAAAATGCTGAAAAAGGAAAACTTTTTGAATCAGAGGTAATATTTATGCCAAATACTGTCTTAATATTGGCAATTTTCCGTCATTTATTTTGGAAATAACGTTTTATCCGATTTACGCTAATAACGTGACGACGCACATTCAATTGCTAGTTACCGCTCCGTAAATGGAAGTCTTGGATATATTTTTTTCGAACTGAAGTGCAGAATCGAAGCTCGCTGGAATATGATTTGAGAGCGGCAGCTGTCATACAATTACGCGAAGAATTGCTATGCTAATTTATTGGAAAATAATTGTAAAAGGCGCCAACTTCCATTAAAAGTCAATTGCTAGGGCAAAAATTAAGACAGAATCAAAAGTTTTTGTTACATTTTGTTTTATTCTGATGCCCAAATATATGAAAATTACCTTCAGTTTCTTTCAGTCTTGGAGAAAAAACTAACTAGAATATTCAGTTGTTTAAATGACAGTCAATGATTTGATGCTCTCAAAATGAATACTAGCGTTGTATGTATGTTTTATTTAATAAAGAGGTTCCAATTATATTTTACTAATTAATCTCATGCCCGAAAAAATAATCATCAGTAATTTTATTATTTTATTGCTGATGCCAAATTCGGTACAAAGCTTTGGGAGCCTGAAGAGGTAAAACGTTGAGGAGTCTGAGATGAATGGAAATCTTTAGGACCCAGTGCTAATACATTATCTTCTTTAAGAATCGCGGAGGCCTTAGCCGTGTCGCCATAAAAGGGGTTTCCGGCGTATAAATTTATCATTGCGGTCTTTGCTTTTCTTATGAAAGGAACTCGTCCTTTGGCATAGCGCCATAGTATAGGATTAATTCATAGCGAAACCGTACTCAAGGTTAACATTTTTACAATGTAAATTTAACGAGTAGGATCCTTAAAATAACCCAATGACAAAAGAAGCTGTACGTACCGTTTTTTATTCCAACCATGGAGTTTTTCAGTCACAATCTTTCCAATTTATTCCACAAGTATGAAAAAATTATGGCCATGCGGAATCGCTGGTACTTAGAACAATTTTATCCAAAATATTTCTCTCCTGGCAATGGGGAGTTTATTTTATACGAAATAACCCAGGAGAAAGAGAAATACTCCCAAATTTTATTAAAATTTATCGATTACTTTAACTCAGTACGCCATTTATCACGGAAACATGTTTATATGGACAAAAATCTTGCAGATTAGTCATCTCTCCATGAATGGTCACGAAGGCATAGGAAACTGCGCCTTTTCGGCAATTATCCGAGGGCAACAGAGAGGAAAGAAAGACGGTCAAGGATTTGAATCCATTTTAGGAATCAGTTCCCTTCCATAGGAAAGAGCGGAAATCTGTCCTCTTACTGCTGATCATCGCTTATACCAAAGTGGCCGAGAGAAAGAGTCGAAGATGGAGGGGTGTAGAGAGAGAGGAACGAGTCGTTTAGGGTGGGAGGAGGATGAAGAGGAGTGGAGGAAGGAAGAGATATTTATTGCATCTGGGAGGAAAGGCTGATCTTTGGAGGATATCTATCGGGATGTGCGCTGAAATGTCTTTGTTCCCCATAACCATTTTTACCCTTAACAAGCTAATATTGTGATGCTAAGTGGCATGGCGATTACTCTATCTCCTGTTGGGTGATATTAGGAATTTTGTTTTTTTCTTCCTGTGTGTATCTCTACTTATGTGTAAACACACACGCACACATATATACGCATATATACATATGAATGTATATAATGTATATTTATGAATGACTATGCATATATAAATATAATTGTGTGCGTATAGTATGTTGGTTTTGAGAGTGCAAAAACTGCACATTTACTATTTTATATAAAATTTATTCTGTTGGATAAATGCTGACATTCTGATGTGTCATGACAAGATCAATAGAAACGAGTTCGTTGTACTTAAGGTTGACTCGTGTTGATATGTGTAAAGACAGGACTCATTTTGTGCTTTAAAGGATTGAACATTTAACGAGTGAATTGACGAGTGTCGCGCCATTCCTTCATTCTGCGATACTCATTTTATGACATTCACCAAGTAAGCGCCCTCCTAAGTAGCCTCGTCGGCCTCTCTCGCGCTCAAAAGGAATTTGATTGCCTTATTTGCCCTAATAATTGAGCGGAATATTTTCTCTCGACTACCAAATGGCTGGCTATTGCTTTTTTCTACGCGTAATAAAGTTGATCACATAACTCGAACAAAGAGCTGTCGGAGTGTTGGACCTAATAATGTGCATGGCTGGAGATAATTAAAATGAATATTAATGTTTTGGCTGTACTTTATCAATCAAGGTATAAAAGGGAAATAGGTGACGGAAGATCAGTCATCATTCCAATATGCTTTTGTGTTTATGCTTCGGAGCACTAAAAGCGCGATCCATTTCTTCCCCCGATAAGCTATGTTTGGTTATGTTGGTTGTTCGCCTTGCACCCATTCGCGAATCGGACCTTTCCATGTATGGAAGCGACCGTCGAATACGGGATGGCAAGGTCGTTGGACGAATGGGTTCATCTCCTTGGTCCCGTTTTCATGGGAATGTGTATAGCCGTTGACGCATCCGAAGCAGATGAAGAGAGGAGGAAGAGGGATTTTAATGCCATGGGCGCAGGAAGAGTGATGCAATGGAAAACTACGACGAACCAGCAGGGTGTACAAAACAATAATTTCAAGAATGAATAAACTGGGCTACCGTATGACTTCAATTGATACTGATAAAAGGTTATCTTAATTACGCACATGGCTTACTCGACCGGTTTATGGCTATAGTAGAAGCCTTGATCGCCAATTATGTCGATGCCGTTTAGCGGGAGAGATAGATTATGGACACATACTTTCTTTCCAGCATATCTATCTGGTCTTCCACTCAAAGCAGGGGGTTCCCAAACTGGTGATCGCGAACACCGCTGTGCTCTTTGGAAGCCTGGTGGTGCTCTTTGACAGCTTGACCGTGTTCTTTTACGGTGCTTTATATCCCATTTCCTAGAAGCAATAATTTAATTTGCTCGGTTGATTTCTTTCTAAACGTATTCAAGATCATTAACAATAACTTTGATGTTGGTTTGATTTGATCCATTGTCATTAATACTTTTGCGGAAGTGTAGTGGTGCTCATTCGATATTCTAGGATACAAATTGGTGTTCACCACATCGAACCCCGGACCATCACCGGCTTCAGACGGTAAGCAAGTGAGGCAATCGCCTCAGGGCGCACTCTCGAGGGGGACGGCCTAATGCCCTTTGTGGTTACCATGACGCCCCTCCCTCTCCCAACTTCGGTCTTACAGCAGGAGCGGCCACCCAGATCATAGAGACATATTTTCGAAAAATGGAGGGAAGTATAAAGCAAAACAAAGGCAACATGTGCGGGTCGGATCCGCGAGGTAGTTTTTACAAGCTTTCCGTATCCTTTGTCCCCGAGGGTGAAGGAAAAAAGGGATGTTTTCAAGAAAGTGGGGAAGGGGGGGATTTTCCACATTGGTCCCATCGGGATATTTGACTTAAAAGGGCATACGGCATCCCTGATTCCAACGATTCTGTTTCCCTCTTATTTATATTATGAAGACCCCTTTCCACTCTCTGAGAATCCAGGAAACGGCACGATTTGCACGTGAGTTGCGAAAATATTTTAAAGCACTCGTTCGGATGTTTCTAAAGGAAAAGAATAATTGGAGGACAGGAACCGATATACCGTCTTTGACGGTTTATTTCTGTATGGAAATTCCATGACCACCCGCATGCGCCTTTCTTCTGAATGGGAGGACACGTATGCGAGGATCATAAATGCTACTGCTGGCAGTCTTTCTTTCTTTTTGAAGGTTTTAGATTTTATGACCTTATGGGTGGCTAGAAAGAAATCTTACCGACGCGTCGGCAAACGTCGCGACGTTCCCAAGAAAACTTTCTGACACGTGTTTTACACATTGGTCTCTTCACCCTCTCTCCTTTTTCTCTTAAAATTTCCCGAAAAAGAAATTACTTCAAGACCCTCAGATTTTCTTAGTTTGTGGAAGAAGAGCGAGTCGTGTCGTATTTTTGCGGTAACAGTGTGCATTTTGCGTAAAAATAAATAGGACTGGTTAGTATTTTAACTCGTGAAATATTTTAATTATTTGTTTTTAATTTCTTTTTTTTCGCTTTTGGAGTTTTTGTGAGAGAAACTGTTTTAATTTTGGTAGAAGGATATCTTAACGATCCAGATCTTCTCATCACTACGTGGGAAATCTTCACTCACAACATTGTCAGTACATTGTCTTCCATTGGAGAGGTTAGTTTGAATTTAATGAATTGTTACTGTTTATATTAAACTTCTTTTAGTACCTAATCTGATTTATTTCGAGAGATTTACTTCAATTATTTCTCGGTGTACTATGACATTTTTCGGAATAATTAGTATTATTAATATTAGCCGAAGTCGGCATTTTCGCCTTGTCATAATGACCCCTATGTTATTGATGATTCCTATAATAACTTGCAAGTCCAAATCAGTTATTCAAGTAAAAATCTCAAAAGTTGAAAAAATAAACCCTAATATTTAGGATGATCGTTTTTCGGATAAATTTCCCACCCCGTTATTCGCTAAACCCTTTGTTGTGAGGAAATCCTCTCGGCGTCTATAACTGGAAAGACCTTACTGAATATAAATAATATCGCTGCTGTCAGCTTCAGAGCAACTCCCATGAATTCTCCTCCATACTACCCCTACTAAATTATATATATATTTTCAATGCTTTACTTTCTGGTTTGCCAAAACAAAGGGGGAGGGTGTGAGTCTAATTTTTATATAATTCTTATATCGAAAGTGAATTCTTATAGTTGCGTAGTTATGTTATAGTCGGAATTAATAATGTTACTATTTCTTGATTCTTCGAATTAAGTACGGTGGTTAGTAAAATTAAAATTTTTAACTTATTATAATTTTCTTGTTGGATTTTATTCGTTTATCTAGCCCTTATATAATAATCATTACTTGTATTTAGTATCTTTCCATTATTGTACGATAAATTCTATAAATATTTTCCCCAGTACTCACAGTAGCTAGTTCTTTTCTCCTGTAAGGATTTTCACGAAGGTAGGTATAATTAAATAAGTGAGAAAATTTCAAATTTTCAGATCAATCTAAGATATCAAAATAGGGAATAACATTTTGTTTTTGAGGATATTACTATTAGTTGCTGTGAATATGACCATAACTTAATAATTCACGAAGAGTGAATTGTTTCTCTTTAACTTTGTTAAAATGATAGAAATGACAAACGTGCGACGCATATTTTCTACAGAAACTTCAATCAAGTGCCTTATTCCTAGCGTCTCTAATTCGGAATGGCTTAAATCTGACGTCTATAGTAGTTTTTTGTTTCATCTCATTTTAACGTGATGTCCCCACTGCGATTTGCATTGTTGGATTGCACTGTCGCACTCGATTCAAATCGACTCGAAAAAACGCCTAAATTGCATTTCACATTTAAACACTAGCGGATATTTTCTTATGAGAAATAGTTCAACATAGTGCTTACATTTCATTCTATTTAATTAAGCAATTAGTTTTCTATGTATGCATTTAAAAACTTTTCATTGAGTTTTACGAGTTTTACATATTCCGACCTAATTATGTGGCTCGATGTATTAACCTTTTCTTTAAGAGTACGCAATTTTGTAATTTGATATATTTTTTCTACTGGATATTAAATATGTTCATAGCATCATTAACTTACATCAGATTTATATTCAATTTTTCACAGGCAAAATAAGATTATATTTTCTTCCCTCTGTCTGTCTGTTCTTTCTTATTCAGTTTTGATTCAATGGGTGAATACGAATCCACTGTAAATTTAAATATGAGGTAGCCTTACAAATATTGTTGTTTAATGGACACTCGCACAATAATGGATTTTGTTTAATATAAAATTAGTATTATTATCATTATTATATTATAAACTAGCAGAATTTCCCATTGAATTTCAACGGATTTAGTGAAGCTACTACAGCACAACATACAAACTCTTTAAAATACCTATATATTATGTGATAATTTTAGATATTAATGGTTCAAAGAAGTGTGAATTCTTGATGATTACGGGACATGAGGGTGGGAGGGGGGCGGCCAAAAGTCTGAAGCCGGCCCTGCCCCGGACCAATATGTCTAAGGTCCGTTGTGTGCTGATTATGCTGAATTTTACAGATGATTTACTTAACACAAATAGTTTTCCTCAGTCACATCTGTTTTAACACTAGAACGTCGGACGGGACAATTTTGTCCCATTCTGATGTTCACGTCCCCTACAGTTTCTGTGATTCCGGTTTAATTAAGTCGAGATTTCGTGACTTTTAATCATTTGAGGGTTGCATTCCACTGTACACTTTTGAACGTCCCCCCCTCAATATTAAGGATTATAAAACCATTTTATCCTAGAATGGCAGATGGGACAATTTTGTCCCAAAATGAGTTAATACTTTGTTTCACATTCTCTGTGATATTATTCTTATTCAGGCGACTTTGTAACATTGTTGTAGACTATGGCATGCCCTTCCCCTCCTCCCCTCTCATCTTTCGCCAGTCCAACTTCTAGCCCCACCCTTCCCCCCTCCCACCTTCCACTTGCTCCCGCAGTGTGATGCATGTTAGAACGTGTTCCTGCAGCACTGTTTGCGGGCTAATTTACTAGAGCGTTTCAGTTGAGTACGGTGCAACGCTACATTCTACAGCATGCTAAAGTATGCTATTAGTAATGTAGAGACTACAACGTTCATAAAAATTGAACTTAGTACTGCGACTGTACGACTTTGTCGTATAGGACATTTGTGTCCCGTCCGCCGTTCTAGGGGGTACGCCATGTTCAGACGTTCTTGTGTTAATAGATAAAAGAAAAGCACATGCGACCACTCTCTCGATAGGATTTTAACCATACATGCTAACCACCCCTCTACTGAGGCTCTATAATGTCAAATGTGAAAGAATTTGTCGAAAAATCTCCTATGCATATGCGTGTATCAGTTTATAAGTGATTCACTTCTCCAATCGAGTCAAAATTCAGAGAGATAAAAAAACTAGACCATGATACCGTAGCTCAGTTTTCATATATGTACTTATCTATAACTTAATATCGTATGAAAGAGCAGGATAATTGTTTTGTGAACTATAGCTTGTGATACTGTGCAAATGCATAGTTGATAATTAAAACCTTATTTTTTATGATATTCTATAATAATTGTTGCATCATTGCAAACCTGCTGAAAGACATCTAGACAAAATGAAATTCCGAATGAATTGTGAACAAAAAGCTCGTCCGAATAGCAGGGTACTCCATAGCCTATAGTATCTGAGGTGACCAACACCATCGCCACTCGCCAATTGTGACGAACCGGCCATTGATATGTGGCGAATTGGTGCTCACAGTCTACTGTCTACTAACTATTTTAAATAATTTATTAAATTGCACAGTACCAAGTTTGTGTACATTTTTACATACAACGGCCTTTTCGCAACAATCCAAAATATTATTTTTATAAATAGGACTTTACACAAATGTACGGTTATAGTGTTGTACAATAATGATTCACACCTCACGCCCGGCTACCGCTGCTACGTTCTACACAGCTAACAATACGACGAATTTAATGATTTATTTGACTAGTACACACACACACACGAGTATAAGGCTTAGGATGGCTGCAACAACTCGACTATTCGACATGCAGGCTTTTATTCA
The DNA here is from genome assembly GCA_036926305.1 of Uropetala carovei. Classification (NCBI taxonomy): domain Eukaryota; kingdom Metazoa; phylum Arthropoda; class Insecta; order Odonata; family Petaluridae; genus Uropetala; species Uropetala carovei. The sequence continues at coordinate 603,758 of JAXCHB010000356.1, forward strand.
TTCGTTCATATAATTTCGAAATATTGGCATCGTTTTAAAGAAAAATGATCAAAGATTCTTATTCTTATTGTCTTTTTCGTTTACGATTCGAAGTCGCCCGCATTATCATAATATAATTTGTCAATGGATGTCCGAAGCAAAATAGCAACCAGAAGCATGGTGACAGAATAAATAAATAACTAAATAAACAAGTCACTAGCAATACTGAATAACAAATAGGTAAAACAAAACAGCATATCAAAGTGTACACATATAACAGGTTACATGATTGTTATTGGTTCAGTCAAAATTTTTAAGAGTGCGATTTAGAAATGAGTATTCAAGATACACACAGGTATAATAAAACATATATTATTTCTAATAATTATAATAGTAATGCTGGTAAGCACGGTATCAAAATTCTTTTGTTTTGATTTAAAATTTAAATTTTAGATATTTTCGATATTTAAAACTTTTGAGGAGAGATGTATAATGCTGAATCTTCTACGTCAACGAGAAAAAGACGTCGTAACTTAACTCCAGAAAACAGGAAAATGGTCCGAACGGAAGCACAGAGAAAACGACGTGAAAATTTAACACTAGAGCAGAGGCAACATGAAAGAGGTAAAAATTCAAGAGCGCGTAGAGTAATTAGACATAAAGTGACCTTTGAAGAAAGGCAAGAAAGTAACAATGTTAACACAAAACGCAGATTAACAACAAAACATTCTGACGTACTAGATAATGTAGTTTATAAAGAAATATTTGAAAATTAATAAAGAAAATTCAAGATTTTTTAAATGGCTTTTGATTTAAAGTTACGTAGTAACGGGTATTTGACTAGTAAGTTTAATGCACATAATTTGCACAAATGTTGCCATTTAAACGCTAAATACCGTGACGACGGACATTGTCGTGCTCGAAGTCCTATTGTTGTAAAAACGTATATAACGTACGAGCGTAAAATTAACGTGTTTTATAAGCCGTTTTAATGAAGAGAGGATAAGGGGAAAAGGAAAGAGGGGAAAAGAGAGAGGTGAAAGGGAGATAGGGGAAATAGGAGAGACAAAGAGGGGGAGTGGAAACCGGGAGAGAGGGGGATAGGGAGAGAGGGAGGAGGGAACTAGGGGAGAAGAAGGGTCATGTAGGAATGCAGTAAAAGAGAAGGTATGGGAAAAGACAGGGTGAGGGAGGGGGAAAGGAGATTGGGGAGAGGATAGAGGGGGAAAGGAAAGAGGGGGAAAGAGAGAGAGGTGAAAGTGAGAGAGGGGAAAGGGTACAGACAAAGAGGGGGAGAGAGGAAGGGAGGGGGGAGAGATGTTTCAATAATGCAAGAATATAGTAAAATACGTCTTTAATAGAAGTTTTCTATTGGGATGCCATTTGCACCATTAATTGATTCACATTATAATTAATTGAAAAACATCCACGCAAACATTGCGCGGGTACAGCTCCAACCGGAATGCCTCCTCATGAACTGAAGCTTAAAGTAGGAGCCGTTATCATGCTTATAAACCTAATGCCATTGAGAGGACTATGTAATGGTACAAAACACTGTTACTCAAATACAAACACACATAATCGAAGGAAAATAGATCGGTGCAGAACTCAGACACGGTACTTATTCCATGAATCTCACTCATTCCATCAGACACAAATTTTCCATTCAGTTTCAAACAAAAACAATTTCCCATACGATTGGATTTTTCAATGACAGTAAGTCACAAGGCAAAACGTTTGATAAAATATACCTTTGCCTACCTAAGCCTGCTTTTAATCATGGACAATTATGTTGCTCTATCAAGAGTCGGATCGTTTGTTTCACTTACTATAGTGTCGGAAAAGAATTCATAAATTGACAATTGTGTCTTTAGAGAAATCTTTGATTAAAAGATATAAGTTACATACATACCAATCACGCTGTTCCATTACGAGGTAAGCAAGCTAATTGCCTCTACCATTCACAATATATTGCTTCCTGAGTGTGTCAGTACACTGCATGTACCTCCTAGTGGTAGGATGCGGGCAACAGATAGCTGGCTTGCAAGGTAGTCTCTAATATAGGGATCCTAGCTTGTAAAGAATAGCGTAAGCGTGCTTGGGATAATACTGAGCTTCGGTTGTGTTTGTGGCAGTCTGGCCAAAATGTGTCAATACTGACCGGTAATGTGCCTTACCATTAGCAGGGAATGCTGCGTCGGCACGAGTACGACTTAGGCTGGTAACCTAGTCTACTCTAATTTACCATTACTAAGAAAGCTATACGAAAAGATATAAGTTTTTAAAAAATAAATGCGTGAATGTTTAATTAAGAACCTTTAAGATCTGCTTGATCGGCGTATGTTACGCCGGGTACAGCTAGTAAATAATTGAAATCATTATTGTGTATCACTGTAACCTTGTATTTGTATAAAGTCCTATTTTTAATAATAATACATATTTTGTATTATGTGGCGAAAAGGCTGATTCGTTCGCCTCAAGTGTGGCGAGCCTGAAAATTCTGTTAAATAACTCTGGCCTATAGCTTATTTTCAAAATTACACTGTTATGTTATTCAACGTTGAAGTTGATCAGGCAGCTCTGATTGACTGCAGTATACTGTTTTCTATCTGGATACATTTAAAAGACGTGGAATCATGTTCATAATGGGAATAATTCGATGAGTTTTACAACTCTGAGAAGAATAGTGTTCAAATTCCCAGCTGTATTTCCGATAGTGCCATCGAAGATAAAAATAATTTTTTATTTTCCGTTTGAAACTGGTTATTGCAGAATTTTTACTGTAGCATTTTTTATTTAGGTCTGTGAAAAATAGGTACCTATTTTTATTTTATAAAAAATAGAAAATACGGGATATCCTGTAATTCGGATTCTTTAAATTAGCTCCTCGGTTATTTTTTCTTACTATAATATTTCCCACTTTTGTCTTTCATAGAAGAAAATACATTTTTATTTCTGACATCCTAAGTATCAGGTCAATGACAATATTTTTATCAGCGAAACCCATCGATAAAATTGTTCTTGGGCGGGAAGGACGGATATTTTTAGAACTGAAATGAATGTGTAAAACGTGTCGATTAAAGATATAATTTAATTAACTCAAATCTCATTCAAATGACAAACAAAATTTGTTTATCTACGTATCCAAGGTACTTTTCGAACGCGTCTTCACGCCGCTGAGAGCGTGGAAATTCGCACATTTACGGTCCTTCGGAGACGCTCTATCGCGTTGACCCTGTTACGAGAGCGGCGGCTACGCTTCGGCGAACACGGGAATTTGGGAAACTTTGATCTGGAATTGGACGAAAAAATGCTTTTTTTTACGTGAAGGGGTGTTACGAAACAGCAGTTCTAGCTACACCGAATTCTGCTTTCATTGATCAGCCAATGGATCCAGAAATCATTGAAATTAGTTGCTGAGATCAAGTGATGCGGACAATAGCGTTCAAACGACTGCCATGAAAGCGAAGCGGAAGGGATTTTGTGAAGCCGAATGGCCAAAAATCATGCAGCGGAATCTATTACTGCCACTTGGAGCACAAGAAACGATCAGACTTGAACGTATGCAAACTTAGAAAATTTCCAAACGGATTATTTCATATACCGTGTTTGCTGAAAAAATTATTTTCTTGCTATTCATAAATGCGGAAATAAAATACGCTTTTGGGAAGGATAATAATGTTTTCTAACGTTTATTTAAAAGTGAAACTGTTTTTTAAAAAATGTCCGTTCGCTCCAAATTCTCTAGATCAGTGTTTCCCAAATGGTGTTCCGCTGAAACCTAGGGTTCCGCGAAGTGTAAATAGGGGTTCCGCGAGAATAACAAGATGCAAACTCGAAACCGTCTTCAGAAGGGGAGAACTGTGGACCGAACCCTTTCTTTAGAATTATAATAATAACGAGCCCGGGCCTGGATTTTTAAATAACTTGGTATATCGGGGTTGTCAAAGCATTTATGCTCGATGGGATCTTGCTTTAGGTAGTAAGTACCTATTGGAATTAGTATTTGGAAAGGTCAGATTTAAATACAACAAAGAAATTAACTATATTCAATGAGAAAGATAAAATTTTGTCATTCTCCCGGAAGCTACAGTAGAACAAAAGAATTTGGATTGTTTTCCAACATTCAATGATTTCCTTGAATAAAACAAATGCAAACTTGAAGAAGAAATTCAGAGCAACATTGTAGATCATCTTCGCAATTTATACACCAACATCAGGAAGTATTTTCCAAACATCAATGACAACAATAACTGGATTCGAAATCCATGCAGTATAACCGAGAAACCAGAAGGATTATCTGCACTAGATTATGAAAATTTAATCGAAATCACTTCAGATGGCCATTTAATACAAACATTTAAAGAAGTTTCTCTGATTACATTTTGGGGCAGCTTATATCATGAATATTCAGACATCATGAAGGGCAATTCGAGAGTTATTACCATTCGCGAGCACATACTTATGCGAAACTTGGTTCTCGAAATACACTGCAACAAAAACAAAATACAGAAATCGACTAGATGCCGTGCCTGATATGCGAATTCAACTTTCCAGCATTAAACCAAATATAAAAAAAATTTGCCAAAAAAAGAAGAAAACTCATTGTTCACTTTGGAAATTGCTAACGTAATGTGTACAATCAGTCAGTTTTATTTATTGTTCATCTATTGGTTTAAAATAAATGTTTTGTTCATATAAACGATTTTTATCTTTAAATATATGAAAATAAACAAAATGTTGATCACATGACCTATTTTTATTGTTATCTTTACTTACTTGTGCTTTGATTTTCACCTTATAAACGAAATAACTGTTTGAGGTTCCGCAACTTCTCTTTCTAGTTGCAAGGGTTCCGTAGCAAAATTAAATTGGGAAACGCTGCTCTAGATGATATTAATGAGGCGAATTTGTAAAGATGCTATATACATATCTCAAGAAACTACGTCGCGTCCAAGAAAAATATGTACAGTAGAACCCAGGGTTACGCGGGGGATACGTTCCCGGAAAACGCTATGTAAACGGCAACCGCGTAACTCGAGGCATTAAGTACATATATAGAAAATAGGAAAATAGGGTTCATAAACTTACTGCATAATAAAAAGATAATTAAATACCAAATTAAGTCATTAATGGTATTTATTCGCAAATTATTCCTATCTGATATACCTGCACGAAAGGGAAATAGCGTTTTAATGATCTTTTCTTCCTCATAAATAATTCATTTTCTTCCCGTTTATGTAAAAGTACTGCATGCACATGCAAGGAAATTAAACATTTATGTGAGATTGTTTACGTTAGCAACAATGATGAAGTAACCATGCAAAAATTTTTTTAAGTTCAACTCAAACTAAGGCATTCTTGTTTTATTTTCTTGACAATGGCTACTCCCACGATAAAAATGTATAGAAAAAGAAATACTATAATTTGTTAGTTACACAAGTTTTATTTAAAAAGTATTTTGATATGAGCAATACTTTAAGAGATATGACGAAAAGTTCATTTTTTGTCACAAGTGGTATCCCTGATTGGCTTACGTGATTAATTTTTGCGATTTTCTTATTACCTTTGATCGCAAGCCCTTAATGTCAAATTTCACGAAAATCCGTTCAGTAGAAGCCGAGAACGAACATGCGGACGGACGGACAGACCGACGACAATAGGCGCTCACGATGGAAGCGAAACGCGCCTAAAAAACAAACTTATTTTGTGATAGCAGATAAACTCTATTTGAATCAAATTGAGGATTCAGTAGTTCAGAGAAAATCTATCGAGTGTCACTTGAGTCCTCACTGTATCGTAATATTAACTTAGGTCTGTTGACTTTTTCCATTTATATCAAAGGTTTCCCCATGACAAGAAAATTGGACAAACTACCGAGCCACCAAGTTTCATTTTGGAAGTTTCGGAGGAGCAAAGGCACCATCAGCTGAGGGAACGAAATGGAAGAATAAGAAGGCCAAAGACGACATTGTGGTTCGTAGAGATTTTATTTAGTTAATTTATCTATAAAAGTACTGCTAGGTGTTTAAGAGAGAGGGATTTATAGCTTTCATAACTGGATATTTTTTCGTGGGGTCTTCTTTTTAACGCGAAACTTAAGTATTCTTAAATGGTTTAAAATCATCAGCTTGTAACAAGAATAATTTTTTGAGTGGCAGGCAGCTCCAATATCATTCACTGGGAATATTTTTACTCACTGTAGAAAAAAATTATCTATGGATAATTACCAAGTTAGACTAATACGTGTTCCTAAGTTAAGTTATCTGGTGTCCATTTGGATGGCGGAAGTGCCTGAGGGCATACCCGCACCTTATTTGAAAATAATATTCGGAAAATCCGCTGTACATGGTATCGATCCGAAGGACTGGAAACTAGCATACGTAACGCCCATCACAAAGACGGTGATAAAGAGAACCCCGAAAATTATAGACCGATTTCCTTGTCGTCATTATCGTTTAAGATTCTATAGCATATAATATTTAGCTCTGTTTTGTGCTATTTAGATGGTCGTTCTTAGCTAAGCAAAAGCCAACACGGGTTTCGGAAAGGTAGGACATGTGAAACGCAGCTGGGGGTCATTCCATGCTACATGTCCAGACTCGGTAAGTGATGGATCCTTCGAATCGAACCAAATTTTCAGGATCGTTAGTACATCTGACTACCTTCCCGAAATGCACAAGGGTTTCCCCCTACGACGCCCCCCCCCCCCCCCCCCCCCCCTCTCCATCAGATCCGTCGCAACTGTGCTCCCGTGCGCTGTGTCGACCTCCGGGAAATGTACACGTGTCGCCCTCTCGTCCATCGCACAGAGATAAATTTGATATCATTTGATTCGGTAAGGATGCCACTACAAGTGCATATATATATATATATATATAGATTTAGTGGTCTGAGATGTAAAATAACACCGCTTAGCCACTTTTGAAATCCGGGTAAAAAATTCGAGATTTCTCTATATTTATTTGAAATTGTTGGTTGAAGGTCAATTTCTATTTTTTAAATGTGTTAGAAACTAGTTCTTATTTGCGGGCGGTGATATAGAAATAATGAAGAATTATCAACTGTTAATTCCACTTTTATTTACACACAAACACACGCACACACACAGGCATCATCGAATAAATAGTCAAACATACTAAGGGGACCTCAAAACGTGTATATCTGTTAAAAACTCATATTCGATAATTTTCACGAATACAGTACTTTCACGTACACTATGTGTGGTGAAAGTAAAAAGGAAATTTTCTTTAAAAAGATGACCATAATTTTTTGATGTGTTTGAAAAAAGTTGTAATTCATGTAAAATTTTATCAATAAAAAACATTTATTTAGAACTAGGAACGGTTCCGGAACCGAACCATTCCTTCTTTTGATCACTCGGAACCCAACCTGGAACGGAACGAGTTGGAAAATTGAAGGTCGGAACCGGAACGCAAGGAACCGAACCGTAACTTCCCAGCTCTGATTTTTACGGTAGTTGCTACTTTATTTATTCGCATGATTACCTCCATCGCGTATTTTCTTCCTCTCCATTTTGAGGGATATAAAATAGAATTTTAATTTTGCACCGTATAATTTCCCCACCCGTATTTTAACCCACTGTTCCGGTATTCATATGGCTTAAAGTTGGAAAACTCATTTTTCATGCGTTGTATATTCAATTCTAGAAATAACCTCACGAGCCCTGTCGTTTCCCCTAAGGCCAGTAGGGGAATTACCTACGTAGCGAAAATTCCGATCCCTTCAGTGCCCTTCACTCAGTACGACAGTGACCTGTGAATCCGTTAGATCTATAGTGGTATTTTACAGTGCGAGAATAATCACAGAATTTAAAGAAAATATCACATTAATTGGTGACGTACGTGAACAGCATGGGCATAAACAATAGTTACACTGCGGAGTTTAAATTACGCGTCGTTTCCTTTGCGGAAAAGAATGGAGTGAGGGCTGCAGGCAAGAGTATTTGCAGTGGAACTTAAGTTGATTCGATATTGGAGAAATCAAAAAATAGAAACTAATGGTGGCAATAAAAAAACAACACGGTCTTTTCGCGGTTTTAAATCTGGAAAGTATCCACAGGTTGATGCAGTAGTACATACTTCAGTATGTTACGGATATGAAGAACGACAAAGGTAAAGTATTTGTTTTTCAACAGTTTTTTCTAGAGGGTAGTACAAGATGTGATTTAACTCGAAATGGATATTTCGTATTATCACGCTGACAACATGATTTTCGCCCGAGTTAAAAATTATCGTGTATTCCCCCCCCCCCCCCTCCCCTCCCCCCCGCCCCCTCTCTTAATTTTCAGGGCCAAATAGTGACAAATAAATGGGGAAATTACGCGAGTAAATGCGGTATTTCACTTCCTCGTACTTCCTATCATAAACTGTCTTTAGATCTTCATTCCACCAGCCATTAAAATCCACATTATTTTATTGGCTTTTGTGTTTTCTTGTAAATAATCCTGTCCGCATTAAAATCTTGATTTATTATTCCTAGCATTTCGTTAAAGCTTATGGTCATCCGCTGTATTTTATATCAAACCTTCCGCTTTTCCAATACCTGCTCTTGTATTGATTCGGTTTGGATATGTACAATGTTAAATATTAAAAACATTGTGCTTGCGAAAGTCTGAGTGTGAAGTACGTGCATATATTCGGCGTTGTTACTGAATATTTTTTAGGTTTTAGCAATTGTAGCCCATAGTTTCATAGTTCCAATGTGATGGGAAAGCTAAATGCCCCATTTTTCGCCCGTTCAGGGCTGCGTCTTCTCCAATCTATTCTTCTATTTGAGTCTATTGGAGTAGTTTCTATTTCAGTTATTCCTCTTTGTATCATTTTAGATAAGAAAAGCAAATTATGGCTACTTTCAGTTTTATTAAATGGTATATTATCAAATAAATACGCTTGTTGTGTTATTGAATATGCGAGACTCCATTTACATGAAAACGCTCTGTTAAAAGATTATGAATTTACTAACGTCAGTTCGATTATTGTTGTAATTCTTTCGCACTAAAACGACGGGAGCTGTCGAGAAAATCTTCTCTTCTAGTTTCCTCTGACGCTGATTAGAAACGCTTTCTTTAGTTTCCATACGTTTGGCGCAGTATCTTCCTCATTTTCTGGTTACCGAATCTGATATTTAGAGGAAATTTAAATTGAAATTGACAGACGCAGCATTAATGCAGATACTCTTTTATTAACACAAAATTCATGCAGGGATTTATCAAATACGTTCTTCTCGCAATTGCAATTACGTGTGGATGAATGCATATATCGGTCATTTTAGTTGCGATAGGACGTCAACTGTCACAAGTAGTTCCCAATTATAATTCTCGGAAGCTAGCCAAATCAGTTCGTTTTTCTAAAGAGGAAAGGTGTCGAGGTTGATGAAATATCGTGGCTGTCGTTTGGGAAATATCCTTCATCGAGACTCATTCTCCGTTGGAGGGTCTCCAACTAGAGACCTTGAAGAGAGGCCGTTTACTTTGGATAGGGCGCAGAACAATGTTACGCGATGTGAACCGACAGGCTCGCGTTAGATGCGGTGTGGTGAGTTCGAGGGAAGCGAAAGATTTCTCGTAGCGACGGTGATTATCGTTTTATTTCCCGTTTCCATTTCGTCGTGGCGGTCAAGGTGCGCGCCCTTATTATACTTCCGAGTTGATTATATGTCGCTCAAATAAAATGGTTCTGAGAAACTCCACAGTGATTTAGTTACAAAATGTAAGAATTTCAAGAGCAGTTTCACTAGATATTATAAAAAGTCCAAAGCGTATTTTTTTCCAATCGTGCATTCAGAAAGACTGGTACTCATTCGTATTAAAAGCCTGTAAGTAATACGTGTTATATTTTTATTAGAGTGTAGGATATAATGTTCTCAAATAACTTCTGCCATTTACTTATGTCGTTCCTGTGAAAAAGATATTTGTCATTATAATTGCAAATTGAATATTTAAAAAATCCTTTTATTTTTATTAATAAATATTGTAAACCTTATGAAGAATATAAAAGTTATAAATTAAATGACCTATTTTGGGCTATGTAAGATATAAAAAGATGTATACCTACTCACGGATACACATGATCATCTTAGATAAATTCTTATGAATTTCCTAGACGAGTATTTGAAATACATATGTATACTGGTCCTGAATGTAGTGTGTTTTCTCCATTCAATATATAATAATGATGCAGAAAGAAATCGACATATTGTTCGTGATATGTAGTGCAATATTAATCTTCTGGAAAAAGTCAATAAAATCATCCCATCAGATTTGATATCAAAGACATACTTTCAAATCTTAATTTTTTTGCTCGGATGAAAATGTAAATCTTTGTTGGATTGTAGTAGAGGCTGTTTTGTGAACCTTTTTAACGTTTCGCCCACATTACAGTGGCCGTGTTCATGAGTGGAATCCTTCGCTCCTAAAGACGCCTTCTGGTAAATCCATGCATTAGGCTAGAATATTATGAACACACATCCCTCTACATTCTCTATAGCATATGTATTTCACTTTCTCCTTCCGTAAATCACACTGCAAATCCACATCAACTTAAAAAAAGAACTGACCTGTATACATCTAAAAGAAAATGTGGGTGATAGAGTCCTTTTTAAGTCAATGAAACTTTTAAATAACTTCAGAGAAATATTCCAATCGGACGAATAATTTTTCCAGTCTCCAAAAATATCCAGTTTCAGTCGTCACGTTACCTCGGGAAACATTAAAATTTATAATTAGATGCGTTATTCTTTAATCGGCGGAAGTAGATGAAAACGTCGAATCTTAGTATCGCTCTAGCGGCGAAGTGATAATGACTTTCTAAAAATTAATGCCTCTAAAAGCCAATCAACCATAAACGCTTATCCAAAATTCCTCGTTCCGATAAAATTCAGAAAGTATACCCCGCTGTTTGTCTCCGACTCCCCTTAACGTTGCGCAAATCATTAACAGAGCTTCGTATACTCGATATGTCAACGCTCCCAGATATGGTGTCTTATCCAAGAGTAAATCATCGTTCAACGGACAAAGTAAAACTTTTTGAAATAGGTACCTAACTTGTAATGAAAATCTTGAATTAATTATCGTTGTATTTGTCTTTGCTATCTGTAATGTTTTATAGAGAAAATAATTGAAAATAAAAATTTCTAAGAATACCGCTGAAAATTTTATATTCACAAAATACAAGTAAATTAATATAAATATAACAGAAGCAAATATTTATTTAACAATGTTGAACGGAAGTATTAAAATCATAATTTATAAAGCTGACATAAGAAGAGAAAGAGCGAGTGATGATTTTGTCACGTCTGGCGATCTAAAGAGCGATAAACATATCCAAATTCTAATGATTTAATGAAAAATTAACTGTAAACTTTCCCATCTCAGTTATCACAGACCACGATCGCAGTTGCAGCAAAAGAAAAAACAAGTGGTATTGTTCTTATGGGTGGAGAGAGTGATTACGGAGTGAGAATGATGATAGGGAAGATGTGAGAGTTTGTGAAGGGAGTGGGGGGAGGGGAGGGAGATAGGAGCGGATAAAAGGGAGAGAGACATTAGAGGGAAGGCCGAATTGAGGAGAAGGTCAGGAGGAAGCGAAGGACGTGAGAGAAGGGTGTAAAGGCCGAGGTAGAGGATGGAAGGTGTGAGTGATAATCAGATGGAAAGTATATCAGCCCCACCCTTGTGAATACAAAGCCTCGGACCATTTACAATCCCTCCGAAAATGTGCTTAATTAACATGATAGAAGTATGATTATTATAATCATAATTTCCATTTTCAAACTACTTTTGAAAGAGTTGAATTTTTTCATGTGATTAGCGAAAGATGATTTGATGCGCTGAAGAAATTAACATTTAAATAAAAATGTTTCTCATTACAATACTTTAGTTGAGTTTAAGGATAAAAACTGTCGCTGTGACTAGGGCAGTTTAGGCAACAAACCGATGCCTGATGCTTGGGTTTGAAACACTGATAAATCCTGATGGTATTTTGTGGAAGAAAGTTGTTTATGTAATGAATCGACTATTTAGCATATCAAACTTCATTGCTAATTTTGAAAAAAAAATACAATATAAGGAGCTCGTGTAAAAGTATAAGAGGAAAAAAATGGCAATATCATGTAATATTTAAAGATTAATTTTACGAAGGATGTAGGCGTAGAAGTCTATTTCTTGAATTAACAAATAGATTTGCCTGTAAAATGTGCGTAGCTTCATATGTTGTTTCGAAATATATTTTCACCAAAATCAACGTTTGGAGCAAGAAATGGAGAGATGAGGAATTTCCTCAAGGAATTGGAGCGGCATACATTAGTCGCTTGAGTGGGTCTAAGGAAGAGTTGTTTCACAAATTTAGTAATATGTTCGTTTTCTAAAGATTTTACGAAGCTCTGTTAATAATTTGCGCAACGTTAAGGGGAGTCGGAGACAAACAGCGGGGTATACTTTCTGAATTTTATCGGAACGAGGAATTTTGGATAAGCGTTTATGGTTGATTGGCTTTTAGAGGCATTAATTTTTAGAAAGTCATTATCACTTCGCCGCTAGAGCGATACTAAGATTCGACGTTTTCATCTACTTCCGCCGATTAAAGAATAACGCATCAAATTATAATTAATATCGTTGAGCTCTCTTTCAACAGTTTTTGTAATATTTTCATTTTGATTTGCAATAGAAAATCGAGAATCGATGTTATTTCTACCATTTATTGTTTATTACCTAGCATATCTTATTGTTAGTGTACTACCTAACAAAAAAAGAGTATAGAAGCGACAAATCGTATGCAATCGAAAACAAGATGTTTTTTTATAAAAATTTCTCTAACAATCTTATAAATATTTTAGTGTGTGTGTGTGTATGCTCTTTATACGTTTTTACACCGTTGAAGCTATCGAATTAAAAAAGTTCATGGGCCATCGTATGGACCAAAGGAAGAACTTGCTCTAGGTTTGCGGACCGTGGGGTCTGTTATACCCCATGGGGTCAACAAAACACTATTTCCATAAGAATGCATGGGAAATGGTGTGGAGAAACCCCAAAATGCCATGCAGCCCTTCACTGATGTGGATATAAATATACCTAAATATTAACTTACGATCACGGTAAATGGCTTATTTTACGCACGAAAGACTGAACATTTTAATTCTGTTCATGTTTTGTCGTATTACATTCTAAATCGCTCGAAATTTCCTTTAAGAGCAAAATTTATCGGTTTAGATGAGCATTTTCCAGGCGGCAACAAAGCTAAATTTCTTAATTGTTGTCCTCTTCAAAGGGAGATATACACGTAAAGATTAATGCAAGAAAAATCCACGCCGGTTGTTTATTGTTTACGTTTTGACTAATAGTATTGACATAATACACATAATTTTATTGCTGCTTTAAAGGCTTCGGTGCATGTGAATATTAAGTAAGACGTTAATGCGTAATTATATTAATGGTAAAACTTTACAATACAATACATAAAATAGTAAATGTTAATGTAAGCATCGCTTGCGTAATTAAGGAAAAGGGAACGTTTGCCCCAAGCAATAAAAATCGTTTGCTACTTAAAAGAAAACTTTCTCGAGCGAAGCCGGGCGTTTCAGCTAGTATATAAATAATTTTCTACCTACTTCGATTCATAAATTTCTTTCGTAATATTTAATGGGATATCCTATTCGTAAAGAAGGTCTTAAATGCTCCTTTGTTGGCGTGGAACGATGCGCCAATCGGCTCACTTCGCGGATTTCGAACCAAGGAAAGGCGCGACCTCGTTAACTCGCCGGCCAATTGAGAAAGTCGAATGATTACGGTGCATGCACATTAACGCTCACACGAGTTCAGCGACTCAAAAACGAATCCGCGCGTCTCGCTCGGGGGATTGAGAGGGCGCGGGGATACGAACACGGGATCTCCCAAATGGAGAGTCAAAGAGAAGCGCCGCATTCGATCGTTGGCGGAGGAAAAGGTGAAACCGATCTCGACCCGATATGACCTAAATTGAAATTCGCTCGTTGACCCCTTTTTTTGCGCGGAGTAATTCTCGTCTGGGCCCCCACGGGGCATCATTGATGCGTCTGTCTACATCGGAGGGAGAGGTTGGATGGAGGTGGAGGGAGGGAGGGGAGCAGACGCCTCTCTGAAGGGGTCTCTGCGAGGGTGAACGGAATGAGCCGACGGATCGCGCAATCCCCGATATTTCTGCTTATTCACCGCAAAATAACGTTTTTTTGTCGACTTTGCTTAGTTGTTAGTGGGAATGCATATCGCAAGCAGTTCTACTCATCAAAGGAAACGCGTGCAGGTTTAATAGGTCTGAAGCGTACGTGTTATTGTTACCATATGGATTAATGGTGTAAGAAATTTCTGGAAAATAATTTGAAATTACTCCAGTGATTCTCAGTTAGCATTCGAAATTTTTCCTGGCTGTAGGGGGAAGGGAAGAAGGGAAGTAATCGATTCTAAATACTAGCAATTCACATAAAATGTCTCGTCACAAAAGTATTTCAACTTTATTCGAGAAATCCCAACTCCTTCCCTCTTTTCCTTTTCCTATGGGCCTAATATACAGAATAAAAGACATGGTATGAACGGAATGAGTTCATATGTGCATCCGATGGAGGGCATACAAGGGGGAGGGGGGCACCCAACCTTTGGATTCGCTATTGAGAGACATCTTTACCCATTCTATACTCTTTTTTTGTTAGGTAGTGCACTAACAATAAGATACGCTAGGTAATAAACAATAAATGGTAGAAATAACATCGATTCTCGATTTTCTAATTGAAAATCAAAATAAAAATATTACAAAAACTGTTTAAAGAGAGCTCAAGGATATTAATTATAATCTTTCATAATCATGACATTGAATACATTAAAAACGAGGAAAATAATAATGAACGCACAAGACTGATAGACTCACAATCAGAGATGATATCACTGCAGAAACTTATTTATTGGACTCTTCTAACAAAGGTTTTAACCTCGAAGTGAAAATGGCAATGAATAATGTTTTCGCAGTTATTTGCGGCGAAAATTTCAATTTATTTTACCATAAATATTTCTTAGTCATTCCGTAATGAAAAAAGGCATTATATGAGTATCTAAACATAGAACGTATTTGAACGAGGACAGCCGTTCGTAGCGTAATTCCAACGAGTAAAAGTAAATAGGGTGAGATAGGGAGGAAACAGGGGACAGAGCGAGGATGAGGGTTCCGGAGATAACCAACTCTGCAACCTACATGTGGGTCATTTGCCTTCCCCTCCATCTCCTTCCTCCTCTCTCTCCCCCTCTCCTCTCACTTGCTTCGCCTTTCCTCTCTTCGTCCCATCTCGTCTGCTTTCTCTCCCCCATTTCCCCTCTCCACTATCTTTTTCCATTCTGGCAATATCTTCTGCCCTTTTTCTTTCTTTAACGAGTAACATCAGACTTCATCATACGCTCTGTCTATAATCGGTGTCCAGGATCCGCGGTGCCCACGGCGAGATGGCAGTACCGCTATCCAAAACAATGAAAAATTATAAATTGTATCATTTAATTACATTATGTTATTTTTATTTATTTTTAATTTTTGTATTGTTGTTTTTATTTCCTGAACATACAGCAATAAAATAAGTTTAAAAACAGCATGAACTACATTTCAGTTGACAATCCAGATAATAAAATCATTTCATATTACATTTTTTAAACTTAACTTTTCGAGATTTAGTAAAAGAAAAATCTATCGATAATTTATGACTTTTATATTAAAACATAATGTCGCCAACAAAAAAACCACGCGAAACTAATAAAATGGCTTTTACATAACAAAGGAAACATTTTAAGTTCAGTTTCGATTAGTTAAGGCAAGGGTGGGGAACCTTTTCCACATGACGGGCCGCATAAGTGGTGGTGAATCCTTTGGGGGCCGCATTGGATGTTGCCTATACTTTGGCGGGCCTGATTAGAGTTTAAATCGAAGTTAATGAGGTATCATATAAGTGGAAATCAATTCTAAATTACGTATTTAGGGTTTACATTTCAGTATTAAATCCTTTATTATCGTTTTTGGATTTAAAAATGAGTTTATGGGTTAAATTCTACGGATATCGTTTTCATCAGTACTTCTCGGACCACAAAACGCCGGATGCGGCTCGCGGGCCGGAGGTTCCTCACCCTTGAGTTAAGGTATTGTTTCAATATTAAAGCATTATTTCATAATCTTATCTTTATTTTTAAAGATATTTAAATGAGTTTTTCGTAATTATTTTTTGTTACAGAAACTTTTTAAAATTCACTGAGATTAAATCTACCTGTATCAATACCAGTGTCGTAGTCGAGGGAGGTGTGGCAACCGGGCATTTGCCACCAAGTTCGGAGATACTCTTAACAAAAGCGTAGAGTATGCGAGCGTTAAGTGGAAATAAGGTGGATCGAATGTGTCCAAATTATAATGAGTATGTACCTTTATTCACTAACTTCTGTCATTCGTGCAAATAAATCAATAAAAAAGTACATACTTAGATAATATTAAGTTGAAGTATTTGCCCTCCAAACTAAATTCTGGCTGCGCCACTGATCAATATCATTGACAATTGAGTCATTTTCAGGCATTATAAAAATCCAGTTTGATGACATTTATGTTTGCACTCTTTTGCTCAGACTTTTTTATATCTTTCATGTATTTCAAAATTTATACAATGTAAAAGAATGTCTCAAACTAAATTTCCGCGTTACATGACATTGTTTTCGTTGATTATCTTACCAGCGATTATAGCGATTTTGTTATTTTCAACGGTAAAACACATTTTCTTCTATCCTTTCCTTAATTGGCTAAAATTTGCTTACAGAAAAATGAAACCTTGGAATTTTATATTGATAAATAAATGCACATCTAACAATGGGACAACAATTTTTAGGCGCGTTTCGCTTACAGCGTGAGCGCCTATTATCGTCGGTCTGTCCGTCCGTCCGTCCGTCCGTCCGCATGTTGGTTCTCAGCTTCTACAGAACGGATTTTCATAAAATTTGATACCAAGGACTTACAATAAACTATAGGAAAATCGCAAAAATGAATCACGTACGTCAATCAGGGATACCAATTTACTGGTGACAAAAAATTAAATTTTCGTCATATCTCGTAAAGTATTGGTCATATCAAAATATTTTTCAAATAAAAGTTGTAGAATTTGTAAATAAGAGTATTTTCTTTCTTATACATTTTTATCGTAGGAGTAGCCGTTATCGAGAAAATCAAATGAGAATATCTTAATTCGAGTTGAACAGAAAATTTCTTGCATGGTTACTTCTTCATTGTTGCTAACATACACAATCTCTCAAACAAACATTTAATTTCCTTACGCGTGCATGCGATATTATTAAATAGGAAGAAAATGGATTATTTTTGAAGAATATAAGAACTTTAAAATGCTATTTCCCTCACGTACAGGTACCTATATAATTTCTTTCTAATACTCCATTGCAAGAAACGCGCCCATTTGTGATACGTTGTACACTTTCCTAACTTTTTAATTATCAGATTAGCAAAGATGTTCCACTGGTTCAATGACATTTCCCTTATCCGCTAAGAAATTTATTTCATTGTAAGCTTTCACTCGTTCTTTTACAGAAGAGGCTTAATGTCAACAGAGATATCTTCAGAACAAAATTCATGTACCGGTATTTATTCTACACGTTCTCTTTCGAAATAAATGTTAAGAACACTCTCCAATGCAGTTCTTTCTCGATTCTGTATGTACACCTAGCTTTACTGGAGCCTTCGAAAACATGGATTCCAACTTAGTCTCGCTCTGGCGGGTAATCCAAAAAGCTTTCTAAAATGTAAGCATCACAAAAAATCCTGATATATAATGTGGCTGGTATAATCTTTCCTTTTAGAATCCTTTTTTTGATATGGGTACATATAATATATTTATTATATTAAGCACCTATTTGCATCATAATGCTTTTTTTTAGCTTTCGTTGTACCATCTAGAATATTTCAACTTAATTACTCTTTCTTCATTTAGGCTTCCCTCAGAAACATCTTGGAAAATGTATTTATCGTCTTTTAAGATGAGTTCTTCCATTTATGAAACTAGAGTTCTTGAAAATTTATTACAAATTAGATAAACCTTTCATAGTGATCATATTAGTTTTTCGTAGATGAACAGAATAATTCGGAATGTATTTGCGAGTTATGACAATTCATTCCTCTGCATCTTGCACATTCCAAATTATCTATCGCGATACCTAATCGCCCTTCATTCGCGACGCTTTGTTCTTTCTCAAATAGTCTCTACGTACCCACTCTTCCACGGACAGTACCTCGGAATAAGAATTGTTGATTCCACTCCAGAAGGAGACCGTACATCCGCGAGGTAATAAAAAAGAGAGCGCTTCCCGACCTGTTATTAATTTAGATGGCAACAATCGCCGTGGCTGTTGCGACCTTTCACTGAGTCGACTCTTTACTTTCTACGCGGGATTTCCCGTGTCATCTCGAATATACATCTAACCGACTTTCTTTTTTTTATATTTCGAGGAAGCTCCGTGAAGCCGGAGATAACGCCGCGACCCCTCCCCCCTTTACACATCGCGTTCTTCTTCCCTTTAATACCCTTTAGTCTGAGTTAGGAAAAAAATGGTACGGTGGGAGGAGGAAATGGAAGGAACGGGGAATGGGGGAGAGAGAGAGGAAGAGAGAAAGGAATGGAGAGAGAGAGGAAGGGGGAGGAAGATGGGCATACCGCGACTAAAAATTTTTAAGTGTAATGATCGTGGAAAAAACGCTGGTTCAGATGGAAAACGACGAATAATAACGGTAATTCCAAGAGAAATATTGATTTATAGTAAAAAGTTTGGGTTTGATATTCGCGGGAGCAAAGTGTTAGAGATGCTACTTTGTTCCAAAGGTGTTGTGTGATTGGGATGTTTGGTTTAAATTTTTTTTTCGGGACCTCCTGATATTCATGGAACTCGCTCTTTTACCTGTGTTGACTTTTTCGTGCCCGAGTTGTGTATTATCGCACGAACAAATTGTCAATTATATTGAGCGTGATCGATTTTTAAAAAAATGTCTAGGAGATTGAAATAACATCGCATAGACTAGAGTGGTTGCTTCCGGCGTTACCCGCGGAGTCAGATCGCTCAATGGTAAAAATGTCAGTTTACTCTTGAAAAAGTATAACGTAGACATTAATGGAGAGTCATTAAGGACGAAAAATGAACACATATTTGATTGAGGCGTACCGTTGCGGAGAAGAGGAGGGTGCATTTGCGAGACGAACAGATAATTTATGAAGCCGTTGCGTCACTACAGGTACTCTCGCTCAATAATAGAGAATATAAAACGTATGACTCGAGTATAATTTATGGTATGACGCCGTGTATTTTTATGCGAGGTTATTGTATCTTTTAAATCGGATAGTCAGAATTTATAGCTTTTAGACTTTTATGCGTAGCATCGACACGTCGCGTCAAATTCCTAAATTAATTTATCGAACGTGTTTCATGCCGAGAAAAAACGGAATGCTACACCTGTTTCGAAACCAACAACCACAGTGCTATGGGAATTGTTGAGGAACAAATGGATGCACCAATAACATTCCTGCAATAATGTTTGAACCGCTTCTACAAATAAATACGTTGCTTTTCATTAACACTGTGAAATTTGTCAAAGGTCTTTTTAACTTTTTGACGTAATTAACTTCTCTTACAGTCCTAGCGGTCTGTGATGAAATTCTTCCAGTTATCTCTATCCACTGCCCTCCGCTTCATCAGCTCATAACTTTCTCTCCGCTTCATAAAGCATAATCTCTTTTCACTTCCTCCCTCACCTACAAATGTTTCCTGGCACGTACTACTCGATATTCCTTACATTCTCAAATCCTTGACTTGATATTTTATAAGTATTTTCTTATTTATAACAGTCGTAGTTTTCTCTCTGCTAGCAGTTATATTCTACATTTTTGTTTGTTTCCATTATGTGTCTTTGGCGTTTGAGTTACTGCTCCTATTATGACGAGAAAATGCCAAGGTGAGAATCGTAAACGTTTATTCGGCGTTACGCCCATAATTCAGTCTCGTCTTCCAATTGAAATTCTCCTCTCTCGTCCTCTAACTCGCGGTTAAATTCAAAGTCACACCCAGGCGTAAAAACATAGAAGTTATTTCGGCACTAAAGGTTACATTACGAGACTTCCGACTCGGAGACGTAATCCGGAGATCTCCAATTGTTTGTCAGACAGGTCTCTCCTCCTGCCCTGCCGTCTGACTTTAAAGGAATTTGTCAGCTTTATTAATGGATTTACGATGTGGAAGTAGAAATGAATATTATTAGTTTCAACCATCGACCTGTTACTCTGGAAAGGTCCTGAAGGGTCGGGAAAGAACAGCTTTCTCTCCACCGAAACATCTCACGCCCGATAATTCCCAAAGAGTAAGGTTAAGGACAATGGTCTCTTTTTTTTTTTAAAGAGCCGAGCAAAAAAGGCACGCTTTATAACAGGCGAGCATCGCCGTGCGTAAGGTCCCACCAACTTTCTCCCTCTCTCTTACTTGTGCATCGGGGAAAAGAGAAATGGGCTCGGGACGGGGAGAGAAGGGATCGGGTGACTGGGTGTGAAGTGTCGGGAAAAGGTTAGGTGAGAGTGGGATGGGGAGAGGGGGGGAGGACGTGTGGTTAAGAGATGTGAGAGAGCGGGGGAGGAAGCGGAAGAAGTTAGGTGGATGATCCACTGCTGATTAAATCGCTGCCCTTTCCAACTCGTGAAAGGAAGGAGAAGTTGCACTTCTGTCGTAGACAATGGGTTTTTCTCTCCCGTATTTCTTTTTTGCTTTCCTGTCTATCTCACAAAAAAGTTGTTTTAATGGCTTTTATCGTTCTCGGATAATCGTGGTGCAGTCAGGATATGAAAGGAACGACTTCGTTCGTCGCTCCAGTGGAGTCGTTTTCAATTAATCAAATCTTAATAAGTGAGTTATTTAATTTAGTAAAAAATCTCTACAATGTGGATGTGTATCACTATAAATATTATTCACCTAAGTCCTTATAACTGTATACTATATTTTTCTTGAAATCTCAATTATAAAAGTCATATCTTCAATGAATGTTATACCTAGTATAACTAAAATAAATTCTTTAAAGTTAAAATTTATGATGATCAACCACGAAATCCTACCATAACATTCTTAATCGTTACGATAGTGGTTCCGTATAACTATGTCATTGTTAGATCTTTTTGGTTAAAAAATTCCAGTAGAATTTTGAATTATGCTTTAATTAGTTATAACTTTTTAAAACTGTGAATGTGAAATTCCGCTGCATCTCCCTCCTTTAATTTTGTTAAACTGAAAGTCGTTCTTGGGAAATAAGCCAGGGATGGAGAACCACTGACACGCGTGTCACGGAGTGACACGCCAAGGACTTTAGCCTGATACGGAAGAGAAATTGAAGTTCTAAGCTCTAAAATTTAGCCTGTGTACGGAAATGGATGGGGGTAAGCGGGGAAACCAGGAAAATTTAAAAATTCCCCTCCACTCACCCGCTGGCATGGGTTTCTCTCTAGTGTTCCACTCTTTTCTCGAAAATAGTCCTACCGGGAGCCTTGTAATATGAAGTTAAGCATCGAATTTAAAATAAATAATATTAAAACTATTTTTGTGAATAGTGCCCATTTTGAGATGTCAGCGAAAAGACAAAAACTTTCCAACGTTCCTAGTGTAAGTGGAAGATTGTTTCACGAAGAATTGACTGGTAAATGTGATATTATTTTACGACATAGTCTAGCGTTTAGCATTATTTGTAACGAATCAATTGCTATGTGTAGTCATAATGTCAAACGTCATTTTGAAACTAATCACAAATATTTTGTCATTGTCGAGTGAAGAGAGAAGTGAGTACATATTTCATGCTGCTATTGAAACTATCAGAAAAATCATTGGGTTTTGAAGCAATGTTTTGCCCAAAAAATAATATAATAGCTGCTAGTTTTCGTTTATCATATTGTATTGCAGAACATGCGAAACCACTTTCTGATGGAGATTTCTTGAAAGATTCGCTATTTGATGATTTTCGCAATAAAGAGTTGATCATGAATCGTATTAAATAATTGTTCATTAGTAGGAATACGGTAAAAGACCAGATTTTGTCTTTAAACAAAGATGCTTCAAATCAACTGCTAACGCATTAAAAACCTGCAGAAATGTTTTCACTTTGTTTGGATGAAAGTACGGATGCAACAGCAACAGCTATTGTCAGATTCTTTTCTAAAAATACGAGGGGAGAATTAGTTAAACTGATGATTTGCTGAGAAAAATCACAGGGCTCGAGATTATGAATTCATTTAAAAAATATATACAAATGGGCATAAGCAAATAATATTGTACCGGTAACAACCGATGAGCCAAAGTATGATTGGCAAACATGTGAGATATATATCCAATTTCTTTCAAAAGAAATTAAGCCCCTTTGCTTCAATTTCATTACATAATATACCAGGATGCAATTTTTACAAAAAAAAAGTTTAAAGAAACTTGAAAATGTGATTTCTGTTGTTAAAAAGTTTGTCAGTTTTGTAACTGCTCACGCTCCTAATAAACGAGAGTTTGCAAATTTTCTAGATGAGGTTCAGGTTTATTTATGTACAATAGTGTCCGATGGTTGAGTCGCGGTCAAGTTTTGAATCTTTTGTTAGTGTCTTACTGTTACAGTAGTGTTTCTCAACCGGCGAGATGCGTTCCACTGGTAGGACGCAAAGGCCGTCTAGTTGGGACGCAAAGCTTCGAAAATAACTTTTATAAAACGTTTTCTCAACAAAATTATTGCATTAGGTAAGACCCTTTAAATTTCCATCCCATCAATGAATAGCATCATTCTAAAATGTATTTGTCGTAAAAATCCACTTCATGGAACATGTGGGGTTCTGTTTTTATCATGGTGGGACCCAGGTATTTAAAAAAAATATGGTTGGTGGGACGCAAAAGGTTGACAACAGCTGTCTTAAAAGAAATGAGATTTTTTTAGAAGGAAACAGAGCAGGATTATTCAGAGTTTACAGATACAATTTTGTTAAATGACTTGTTTCTTTTGTGATTTCGTGTAAAATTTCAATGAACTAAATATAAAACTTCAAGGCTGTATTAATAATGTACGAACATATTAAAGCTTTTGAGAAGAACCTTGAGTTTTCGAAAAAGATTCGATGCCTGAAAAATTAAAATACTTTCCATCACTTAATAAACAACTTGCAACTTCGTATTTTTTCACTGACGACGCCGATAATAAAAATGACATTTTGAAAAAGTACTCCTTAATAGAAGATGCAAATAAAATATTTCTGGAAAGCTTTTATCAATTTCGTCAAATTGAAACAACATTTTCAAATCTAGTACCAGGAATCGCCTTGTCAATGATTTAACTGATCCATGTGTAGGATTAAAAACCACGAATTTATTATCGACCAAACTACAACATGTGTCACATTGACAAAAATATTCATGTACATAGCAAAAATAATCCATTTTGTTAACAGTTATATTCGTGAATATATTTTATAATTTTTGTTTTGTTTTGCAAGAATGTATTTCATTTGTATTAAATTTTATTATAATCATTATTATTACATTATAGGCTAAAATAAAATCCATTTATGATCAATATTATTATCATTCCGATGTGACACACGAAGCACCTTTTGTAAAGTCGCATGATGCAATGCGACACGCTCTTTCAAAAAGGTTCGCCATCTCTGGAATATGCGATTCCTTACCTGATGAATGCTTAATGCTCCTCTGAATCAATATCCTGAAATATTGGTCCACCTTTATAAATAACGAAAGTATTTATAATGTTTATTTGAAGGCACTGGCTATCGACTTATTATATTTTATACACAAACAAAAACGTACTTACTAGAGAAGTGACTATCGAATTTTAGCAAGGTGTTTTACAGTTTCATAGCTTTAACAACAGCGCATATCCTCCAAACTAATGCAACTTGGTTCTATGTAAGTTTCTCCGGTAAATTGAAGTATCATAATTTTTTGGGGCATTTTAGGAACATAAACTAGTACTGTTGAAATTCTCAGGTATCAACGACATCATATTATACAAACTGAGGAGGATATGCACCAGTCAAGCCACGATGCTATTCGAAGCGTGAATGATTGTACTCGTGAATCCTACCCTTGACCGAAGATCCATCGCCTCTGAGAAATCTGGATCTCCGAGCCAAAAGCCATAAACAATCCACCGTCACTTCCTTTTTCGATCATTTGCGCTTTAAGTACAAAAATTACGTACATTTTCAAAACTGAAAGGGCGTAGCAGAAATCTCCTTGGGGTAGTCCTTCGTGGAAGTGGCGGATGGCGCCAGAAAGAGGGATCGTTAAACTCCTTCAAAACAAAGCAATAACGGAATTCCATGGTCACGGCTCGGCTGCACTTTTGAATGCGAGACGCAGATGGCGGCTTACAAGGTCACACCCGACTGAGCAAAGGGATGTGCAGCAGGTGGCTGGGTGCAGCGGAGAGCGGGAGGAAATTAACTCGAATGGCGGAGAGGGCATGCGTGGTGCTTGGATGTAGGAAAAAAGAGGATCATCGTAGAACTTAGAAAATGGAAACTCGGTTTCTCGAAGGCTGCACACGACGGCGTGAATTAAGGCGAGTGGAGATTAATCCAATCGGGATTATAAGAGTCGTTGCCTCGTCCTGGGATTTAATTGAAAACTCTTAACTGGAGGTATCATCTTTCATAAATCTATTTCGCAGTGAACTCCGTAAATTATTATATGTTACCTTAGACAAGAATAATTTGTAATGCGGAAAAAATGAAATTCATCGCATCGTATAAATACATGTGTCAATATTCAATCCAGAATATGCGTCGTAAACATAACGAATTTTAAAAAATGCCCTCGTCTACTAACTAGGTTCTAAAAGACCAAATTGAAAATGTACTCATTATTTAGTAGGGAATTTATAATTTTTCGAGTTCAATCTTCTCCCTCTCAAATGGGCTTTAATTTAAATAGTTCACCTCTTATTTAAATAAATATCATCCGGAGAGATAATTTTTGTCATGAGTGTACATTCTTTGAATGGGTTAATTCCGGTTAAATTTTAGATCAGTCGATTTCGATATATATTATCATTCAATATTTGTAATTAATGCCTCTTAAAATCTGAATTTAGTGGAAATAGAAGTTTGGAGCTTATTTTTTTATTCGTAGCAAAGTAAGAGATAATATAATTATAGAGATTTTCAACAAAATAAAACGTTGATTGATCCAAGATGAGATATTTTTTGATGCACTTAATAAATAATATTTTATTCTAGATGGATAGTAATATATACGTAATTGGCAGTAAAAGTAAAGAATCTCTCTGGATATCTATCAGACATTCTTATAATAGTAAGAGAATTTAATTTCTTTCGAAAAGTATGCAAATGCGCATTATTTCTTTGTTTACTATATCTTACTTTCATTTCAACTGTTCCCAACTAATAGTTAAGGATTTAAATGAAGCACCAAACATAGAATTTATTATTTTATTGCCAATTGGATCACAACAATTGGAAATTAAATATTTACAGATCGATACAAATACAATTATACAAAAAAGTATTAATAATTCCCATAATATTATGAAAGAAGAGATTTATGCAATGAGTGATGCTATAACTGATTTATGATTATAAGAGTTAAAATGTTCGATGACTTTGATTCGAGCTATTACCCTGTTTTTCTTTCCTTAATGGTACAAGATTGTAGTTTCGGAAATACCTTATGTAAGATTGGACACTTTTAAAATGCTTACATTTGATCAATTTAGTGTTTTATTTATTTGTTAATTAACTATTGTATCATCATGCAAAAAATCTCATTCTCTTTTATTCGTTTGTTTATGAGACAAGGTCAGAATTGAGCGAAACGATAATACTGCCCAAGGGAGGAATTTGTGGAAATTTGCTTGCAAGTCGTTGGCAATCCTTTTTTTTCGTATTTCGCTGTCGAGTACACCTGACCGCGGTCGTCGTGTCTAACAGGTCGCCTGAGAGACAAGCTTAGGCGCCGTAGCTCTGGAAGCAACTAGTACATATTTTACCTATTTTTTTACTAACTTCGGATGCGGCCAGCGCTTCGAGCACTCTTCGAAGTTTTCTTTCAAAAACTTTATAAATTGGCGGAATTGCAGTTTTTGCTATCGATGTGATCTTTTCGATCACCTGGAATATTCACTTTCGTAAATTTAATTCTTTTTTATTTTCTTAGTCATAATCACATTTTTAGCTATGAATCGAAAATTCGTTTCATAGCACGAGAACTATTCACATAATTGCAACGTATAATACGGTAAAATTTTATTTGGATGGATGAATTTGTCTTTCAAAGTTGCTTAAATCATCTTTGATCGATTCGCCAAATTAATGAACTGCGAAGTTTGGTCGCATATTTATGGTCGCTTTCGGATCACCAGAAAATTGCAAATCATGAGGAGTGGTAACTACAGTATGAACATCAAGATGTGAATTCCGTGTGTCGATTCCGAGAAAAGTACTATGGGAGACCTGTCTCGAAATACTTGAGTGTATACATTTCAGACTATGAATTTCCTCGCATCTTTTATTTTTATCGATGCGTATAACTACATTAATTCTTAAGGTGATTAGATTTTCACTCATTTTCTGAGAGTTTCGTTTCGTAGTCATTTTAGTTTATCCTATTCGTTTTTTCATCATCGTAGGCTACACAAGGATGAAAGTTAATTATTTTTCAAGAGACTCATTCTTCCGATATCTTCCGTGTAACTTTCATTTTACTTCGCTCTTACGACGATCGTCACAACCTTTATGGCACCATTCTCAGAATGCAGACTTTTAATTCACGCTTAAAGTACATATGGCAAGGAGATTAGGCGAATCATTGTTCGCCATATCAAAGATTGACGCGAGAATTATAATGCAAGAAAACACCTAGGTCGTTGGCCTTAGCAGCGAGAAGAGTATTTAATTTCAAAAGAATTTTGGCGTCACTCAAATTTATCGAAACGAATGGTTTCGATATTATTACCATAACATTCAGCTGAAGGAATTACGATGTGAGTTTGAAGCAAAGCGAATAATGTTTTTGCATCTATTATCGAGCGATTTGGGAAAATCCTTCGTGAGCATACAAACTTTTATACTGAATATTGTTTATGCATTAATTAGACACAGTTACATTTAAAAGGTAATATTCGATAACTGACAAAATAGAATCAGAGTTACATGAAAAGATACATTGTTCCCCTAAAAGGATTTATTCAGTCCATTCCATTCGTGGTGTCAACGCAACCAAAAACACAATAACGCACTCACTTTCAAGGAAATTTCAACAATTTCAAGGAAACCAGGGATTTAGTCGACGACTTGGACGGTGGCGAAGGCGCTGAAGGTGACCTTCTTGGGCTCCGAACACTCCCCAAACCTCTTGTTCTTCTTGATAACCGATTTCAAGCAAGAAGTGTTGGACGAGGAGGATGCTACCGTCAGCCTGTGCTGGTCGTCGTCGTTCACAAACGACAAGGTGCCGCTACTTCCCCAAATGCCGCCCCCGTAATCGGCTCCCCACCTCTTGGACTGCGTCCCTATCCTCAGCGACGAAGACGCCACGTCGATGTACCGGTGGGCCATGGGCCTCGTCCTCGGAGGGCTCTTGCTGCGGCTTCGCCTCCTCCTAACCGCCTCGTCCCACTGCTGCTGCTGGGCGAAGGTGGTAGAGGAGGAAAGCGGGCCAGTGCGATCGCGACTCATGCTTCTCTGCTTGCTTTTGTTTCCGGACCAAGTGGCGGCCGAAAACACCGATGACGTCGATGAACTTCCTAGGCTGTTCGACACGACGGAGTTTCCTAACGTGTTGCTGTTGTTGTTGTTGTAATCTCCAATATTCACCAAGACCCAGTTGTATTGGGAAGGTGGAGCGGGAGGAGGCGACTGGGTCAGTGGAATCGTCACCGCCGGACGATCGACGGACACTCTTATGTATTGTCCTCTTACCACTCTGCCCGTCGTGTCAGATCCACCATGTTTGAAGACGTGACCACTTCCTTGCGAGGCAATCACCGCGTTCTTGTCGCCGGACAGCAAATTCTCAGCTTCCTCTTGCGTTCCGCTTTTATTCTTTCTAAGATATCGCCGCCTCTCCGGCCTCTGAGGAGGAGTGTCCAACTGATTGAACCCGTCCTTCGATGCGTCGCTCCTCCACACCTTGTGGAGCTCTGTATCTTTGCTGGCCGGACCTGCCTTGCTGGTGTCGACCGGTGCGGCGACTAGAATGGCCGGCTGCCGCTGCCTGGAAGTCGGTTCCTTGCGCACGGCGCCGTTTTGCTCAGTCGGGTCGGACCGAATGATAACCCCTTCGATTTCGCGCAATAGGCGTGACTTAGGGTTCGATGCTGTGGGGTGAGAGTTCAGGATGTCTCCCACGTCCGGAGTGCTTATACTGATGATACTGGAGGGTTCTGACTCGGAAGACGACGAGGTGTTCACTCCCTTCCTCGTCACGCCCGCCACTTCTATGTGAGTGACCCCGTCTCCATCCACGCGCTGGACGAGGTTGTATTTCCTCAACCGTCCGGGGGTTTCCGCAGTGGTATCGGGTCGCCTTCCCAATGTGGAGGTGCCCCGCGAAGAAAGATTTCCGGTTTCTTTCCTTCGGAGATTCTTGAATTGCTCCAGTTTTACCCTACGGCTCAGTTCGGTATAGGAATCGACCAATTTCCTGGCGCTCTCCTCGTTCTTACACTCAAACACCAGTGCCTCGAGGCCCGAGGAAGATGCGGCCGTCTTACGACTATGTCCGTTGGCCTGCTGCTGCTGTCGATAGTCGCGCTTTACCACCCAAACGGCAACCCTGGGGAAGGCTGGGTCCGCGTGACAGTACGCCACATCGGATACCGCGTACAGCTCCCCGAGTTCGTCGTCGCACCCTCCCATTCTGTCATCTTCCTCGTAATCCTCCGTCCCACCGCAATCCGTTGAATCCTCTTTCCTTCTTCGTCGCCTCTGACGATAAGGAAAATTGGCCACTGTGGGCGACTCCGGATCCTCAGCGTCCGACGAAGCGCTGCTGTTGGCACTGCTGGAAGCCTCGTCACCCGCAGGGCTGCCCGCTCCGCCGGAGGCGAGCCTCTCTTCCCCACCCGAACGAGTGGAGTCAGTGTCCGATTCAAAACCTTCGTCGCGGTGTTTGCTGGAGTGCACGTGGAGACCCCTGGAACCTATTCGGAGAAGGTAAGACGGCGTGGTGGAGGAAAGTGTATGCGTCCCCCTCTGGTGGGCGGACGCCGAAGAGGTCGAAGAATTCTGCACGGGCCTCAGCATCAAAAGTGTCCTTACGAGGCCAGCGAGAGTCGAGGCGTCTACGACGCCCGAAACAGGGCTCCTGCCGAGAAGTAGGGCCTCGAAGTAGGTGGAGTTTCCGGTGGTGCCGGAGGGGGTGCAGGTCGGGCGACCGACCGTGCCGGTCGACTCCTTCGGGGTCTCCCTCATCGTGAAGAGCGAGTTGCCGCTTCCGACTGTATCGAACGGATCTGTTGGTTCGCAGGCGCCGGGAAGGAAAGGATCTATAGGCGATGTGGGTGCGCTGGTCAAGATCTGCAGAAGAAGGTGGCGGTCATTCGCTTCTTTATCCCTTTCTGCACAATGAGAACACTCGAGAAGAAACTGTCGCCACGGAACACGTTGGATCCTCTCTTCATTGTAAGAGTTCCTTCTGGCTTCCCTTCTTCTTCTCCGTCTCCTCCTGGGGATTGGATGTGTTCGTAGTCCTAAGGGATCCCTGAAAAAGGCCGGGGAAAGGATCACATGAGTTTATATTGTCTCAGTAAATCATAGAAATACCACTACATTACATTAATTAACTTTTAAAACCCGATAAAATAAAATTCTCCATCTTACGGTTTTATTTGAGCTAGTTTACAAGAAATTTGAGAAATTGCATTAGTTAGGAAAATTTCAACATTGATTATCTTTTCAAAATCATGATTCAACAGCTGTTTCTCCAGCATTTCTTACAAAGAGGTGATATGTGAAATAGATTGTTGCATCAACTCTTGAAAACTATGAATTATAACCGCATTATACACACGCTTTCCATATTCAATATCAGTAATAATTATTTTTATTAAGAGAAACAAAGAAGAGATCCATGGATTTTTTTATGCTTTACACTTCATTGTTTATTCTGTTTCTGTCTAGCCTTTAATATCCGTACCTCTTCCTTATATCTCTCCTTGTCTAACATTCTCCTCTTCCTGAACAGTATGTTACCTTCGAACTTATATGACGTACGCTCGGCCACAAATGTATGCCACTTATAGGAACCGGAAGTCACATGGGATTAGAAGCTTTAGACCTATCACAGAATGTTTATTGAAACCTTCTCCATCACCTAAGTCGTGTGCTCACAAAAACGCATTCACATCCACAAGCGTCAAGTGTGGAAAATAAAATCGTCCCTATTGCTGGATCACGGTCGCACTCACCATTTCCGCACATCGGAATGTTGCCTCCTCCCGTCCATTGTCACTTTTTTGTTTCCCTTCCCCTGGCGTTCTCATCGCACCCCTTTCCCATTCATCTCCAACTTTCTTCCCTGCCACTTCGATTCCGCCATCTCCGGCGCTCGCGTTTTCCTTAGTCGGTCACATGCTAAGATTCACATGAAATTCGAATCACAGAAATCGTCCATGCGCGGATTGATGGGAGCAAGGTGACCTCAAAGAGCGAGGGCGTTCTTTTTCATTCTCCCATCGCCCTCGCGTATCATTTGACGCAGCCACGCCCAAAACGCACGCGGGACTCGCACTCCTCTTCCACCGCCTCTCCTCCCGCTGCACGCCCTCTTCTCCGCCTCGACCTCCTGTATAACATCTCTCTCGCCCCACCGCCTCCGCTCCCTCTTCGCCCCTCCTCTCCCTCCTCGCCCCTCCGCTCCCTCTTCGCCCCTCCGCTCCCTCTTCGCCCCTCCGCTCCCTCTTCGCCCCTCCGCTCCCTCTTCGCCCCTCCGCTCCCTCTTCGCCCCTCCTCTCCCTCCTCGCTCCATATCGCTTTCAGGAGTCTTTCAAGTCTTTCAAAAAAATCCACGTCGATAGCAAGTATTCGATGTGCTACATCGATTTCTCATCGATGGCTACGCTTTCTATATTTAATATGGTTTCATCGACCAACTGAAACCGATTGCTTCGAAAAACGTTTATAATGACTGCAGTTGTTTTGATTGAAAACTACACATTTTCCCAAGCAAAAATATCACCGTGCTTCCTTCGTAACATTTTAATGAAAAAAATGTAATAAAAGCGTGTAAATATAGGCATAAGTAGCCATTAGAGCAAATTAAGCTGAAATACTTAACAGAATTTTCTGTTGTTAACCTTATTCCAAATATTATACAATAAATGCTCTGGATAGGCATTAGCGAGCAGGTAATGGGAAACAGAAATCAAAACTGACTACAGGTCATTGAACAAACATCAACGTTTGTAAAGAAAAACGAAGAAACAAACATCTTGGTTTACAGAGGAATTATTACCTCGCCTAACGAAACATGACCGAAATTGGTAAGAATTGAACGAAATTATCCGCACTCCTGATAAAACGATCCAGTGCTAAAAACGAAGAGAGACATGGACCATATGAAAGGATAGAGGGAAAGAGAAAAAGATTTGGAAAGATGAGTCGAGGGTGCAAGAGAGTTTCGGGAGAAGGAGATGGATCGGGAGGGAGAGGGAAACGAAGATCGGAGTTATACAGAGAGGTACGAAAGGTCCGGTAGCAAAAACGAGTGAAAATTTTGAGCGGCGGAGAGCATTGTGGGAAGGCGAAGTTTGTGTCCAATCGTGAGAAGGCTTCGTGTGCGAAATAAAGAGTCCGTCAGATAGAAGAATCCCCACCCACCGACACACGTCTCCGATTTCGTCTGCAGACACGACACCCAAAAAGCCGACGGCAGCCAGGAGATCCCCTCCTCCCACTACATCCAGTTACCAAACATTCCCTGCGCCGCGTTTAAAAGCACAAAGCAATCGGTGGACGCGAGGGACCACCGTGTGAGCGGCGAGCGGACACGCCACCCTGGTTAGCACCCCGACCTAACTACCGGACTATCCATCCAATTGGTGGGGAGGAGAGGGAGAAAGGCGTCTCTTTCTTCCTCCTTCTCCCTTCATGTTGGCTTCTCCTTTCGTCTCGCAATTGTCTTCTCCTTTCGTCTCGCAATTGTCTTCCACTCGATACTTTAGTCGCACACATTTCGGTCGTATCGGATTCAAGCACGACTATTTGCGGTTAATTCTCGATAATGCAGCTCGCGCAGTCACTGTGCGTTTAAAATAATGTCAAAAAATTGTTTTTTTAAAATGACCTGAAGGGTTACAAGTTGACGACATCTTGTTAATTTGTTCAATTGATTAACAGGTGTAAGAATAGGACTGAATTGCAGCTGAGGTGACAAATTTCGATTGAAGAAATGTATTTGGTTCCAGATGGGATGTGCAAAAAGCAGCAATCCTGATCGTTGCGGGTTGAACGAGGTAGTTGGCCTCATTGCAGTAGGAGTTTCGCGAATCTCCCTCCGAATACCGCTATGTATCTCGGTTTCTTTTTAATTACGGGATCGGAAGCGCTAACAAAAACTTAAATTGGAGGATATGCCTGGAACTAAACAGTCATATTTACCTCTGAGACGATTTGAATAACTGACATGAAACATTTTGGCTTGCCGAGGATAACATTTATATAAATTTATAAGACAAAGTTACTTGAATAGATACAGTTTAAACTCCTAGTTTGGGAATCGATATTATAGAAGTATTTTCACCTAATTATGGATGTTGAAACACATGTTAAAAGAAGATAACGCTTACAAGAAATGGCATTATACATATTTACATATATATATATATATATATAACCACCGAATTTAAGATAATTTACTTCAAAACAATTCAAATAAGGTTGAAAATACAAGAAGACTTACTATTCCACCAAAAGTTTCACTCAATATGAAATAATGCCAAGACGACCTACTAGACTAGTGGTTCTCCACCTTTTTAATAACTTTTATATTAACCTCACTCTATATATATATCATCATCATCATCATTAGCCTTTTCCAGTCCACTGACGGATGAAGGCCTCCCCCAGACTCTTCCAGTTTTCCCTGTCAACTGCCTCCCTCCTCCAAGTTTGCCCCAAGAACTTAACAAGCTCTCTGTCCCACCTGTCTTTCGGTCTTCTTTTCGGTCTCTTGATGTTTCTTGGGATCCATTCGATGACACTGGACGTCCAACGCTGGTCATTTCTTCTAGCAATGTGGCCCGCCCACTGCCATTTTAGCACCTTCGCTCTTTTAATCACGTCACAGACTCCCGTCTTCTTTCTTACCCAGTCGTTCCTCTTGCGGTCTCTTCGGGTGATCCCTAACATGCATCTCTCCATGCTCCTCAGTGTTGTTTGCAGGCGTTGTATCATTCTGGCATTCATGGTCCATGTTTCACAACCATATGTCAGAACAGGCAGAACACATTGGTCATACAGTCTCCTTTTTAGGAAGACTGGAATATTTGATTTAAAGATGTTCGCATTCTTGCCAAAAGCACTCCATGCCATCTTCACTCTCCGGTTGATTTCTCCAAGAAGCGAACCATCATTAGTGATGAGCTGACCTAAGTAAACATAGCTGGTTACTTCTCCAAGTTCTGCTCCGTTGATATGCATCTTCTCAGAATTTGTGAAGGAGTTGTACATAACCTTTGTTTTATTAAGATTCATCTTAAGTCCAGCTTCTCGGCTTGCTTGTTCAAGCTCTTCAGTTCTTCTACGGAGCTCTTCTGCGCTCCCTGCGAACAGTATGATATCATCTGCAAAGCGCAGGTGACTCAGATATTCTCCATTTACCTTTATGCCTTTTTCCTCCCAGTCTAGCGTTTTGAATACTTCCTCTAGAGCTGCTGTAAATAACTTAGGGGACATAGTATCTCCTTGTCTCACTCCCTTTTCGGCCTTAAAGGCACTCGTCTCTTCATGCAGCTGGACAGATGTTGTCGCATTTTCGTAGATATTCTTGATCAAGGTTATGTACGTTTCTTCTACTCCTTGTTTCTTTAGTGCACGTAACACCGACGAAGTTCGGACAGAGTCGAATGCTTTCTCGTAGTCGATAAAGCACATACATAGAGGTAATTCATACTCGTTAGTCCGACTGATTACCTCTCTCACGACTTGGATGTGGTCCATCGTGCAGCTTGCTCTCTGGGCTGGGCAGAATCAAGATGGTTTTGAAGGCGCATAGTGAGTATTTTGGTGAATATTTTGTAGACTGTTGGGAGTAGGCTGATCGGTCTGTAGTTATTCAAGTCTTCTTTGGAACCTTTCTTGTGCAGAAGGATAATACACGCGTGGTTCCATGTTTCTGGTATCTTTTTCTTCCTCAGACAGGAATTAAAAATCTTAGCGAGAATTTTTTCCGTATTACCCATTGCTTTGAATACTTCCGCTGTGATACCATCCATTCCAGATGCTTTTCCATTCTTCGTACTTCTGATTGCGTGTCTCGCCTCTTCCGGAAGGATATCTGGGACCTCTTCGGTGGGCATGTTTCCATCATCATTTACTTCCTTATTTCCTAGAGGATCCTCATACAGCTTGGTGTAAAATTCTTGTACCCGTTTCAGGATCAGTTTCCTACTATGGGTTATGGAGCCGTCTTTTAGCATCAAGGCCACCAGCTGTCTCTTTCCGATCGAGAGATGTTGCTTCATATTCTTGTAACTTCGATTGTTTTCTATGGCTTTCTCGATTAGCTCATAATTATATTTTTTCACATCTTCCTTGATGCACTTCCTTATAGTTTTGTTTAGTTCTGCAAAATGGATCATTTCTTTAGGATCATTAGTAATTATCATTTTCCTTCTTTTTTCCATCAGCAGTCTTGTTTTTTCGGTCAACTTCTTCTCTGGCTTTGTTTTAACTGTTCCGCCTATTTCTTCAGCAGTTTCCTTGAGTATCTCTATAAATTGAGATTCAACTTCTTGGTCTTCCAGTGCACTGAATCGATTTTTCAGTTGGAGCTGAAATTCTTCTTTTCGTTCTTTTAGCACCTGCATGTTGATAATAGACTTAGGCTTCTTTATAAGCTTCTGTCTTTCTAACTTGAGTTGAATTTTATTCTGCATCTTACCAAGCGATGGTCGCTTCCAGTTTTAAACTGGTTGAGGACGGAACAGTCTTCAGCCAATTGCTTCTTATTGACTAGTATGTAGTCAATTTCGTTTTTGGTACCATTGGGTCCTTTCCTGGTCCATTTTCTATTGGGACTCTTTTTGAAGAAAGTGTTCATTATATATAGACTAGTACATTCAGCAAAGTCTACAAGTCGGTCCCCTCGTTCATTTCTGTCACCATAGCCCCATTTTCCAACTGCGCTGTCGTCTTCCTTTTGTTCTCCTACCTTGGCATTGAAATCACCCATGACCACTTTTAGATGGCAGTTTCCTTTGTCGTGCAGTTCCCCAACTTCTTGGTAGAAATCTTCCATTTCCTCATCCGAGTATGATGATGTTGGCGCGTAAACTTGGACTATTTGAAGTTGATATCTTTTATTTATTTGAAGCACTAGTCTAGCTGCCCGCTCGGATGAACTTTCCATTTCCACGATATTATTCTTCAATTTTTTGTGGATGATGAATCCAACTCCTCCTGTTCTTCCTGTGTCAGTTCCCCTGTAATAAAAAATATGTCCACTCTTCAACTCCAATAGGCCTTCACCTTTTCTTCTCACCTCACTAAGCCCTAAAATGTCCCACTTGATCTTCTGCAGTTGTTCTTGGAGCTCTTGAAGTTTATCTTCACTGGACAAAGTCCGGCAGTTAAAGGTAGTTAGGTTGAGGTTAAAGGAATTGGGTAAGGATGAGAAAGAGTGGCAGTGGGCGTTTAACCTCCGGGGATTCTTAGCACCCTCTGCCTTCATGCCTTGTTTCTGACCACTGCCACGGTCAGAGGCAATCCAGCCTCCGGAGAATGAGTGCCGTTTTTTATGGGTGTACATGTCATAGGAGGATTGTGGGCCTTAAAACACCACGCTGGCCCAGAGCGGGTTGGTGAGTACCTCTTTCACTTTGGCCGGAGATATTGCAGAAAGACTTCACAGCATGGTTGAACCTACCGGTGTCCGAGGACACCACTGTTCTTCGCCCTTTAGCCTCCGTTTACACCCTTCCGCCGACTTTGAGGCAGTGAAGTGAGGCAGTTGGAAGGGATATATATATATATAGCGGTTTGTAACCACTTTGGCAAGACACAAAACTGAGGCACTTCCAGATGTGCTAGAAACTTGAAATTTGGTAGGATTATAGGTTTTTGGTAACAGCCGAAGGAAAAAATCCGAAACCTTCGAAATTCCCACTTTGAGGGGCTATTTTGGCCCTTTTTTGCCCCATTTTTGGCCCATAAGAAAACATGTAAATTGGTGTAGAGGTTTTTATATTTGCATTTTAAAATTACTTCCCGTCAAGATACTAATTCGAGACTTAAACTATTGGATAGATTTTAGTTTCTTATTTTTGAAGACAGAATTTCAATCCGAGTAGAATTAGCGTAAATTTATAGTTTTTATCGGAAAAAAGTGGTAATTTTTCTGGGTTCTACAATCAACTACCTAGGCAACCAGCTTAATGCTTTCATATGGATAAGCTTTTAATGGGAATCAGTCTTATATTTCTCCTTTAAAACCTTACTAGTGTAATGCCCATTGAAATATCAACGGGAGTAAAGATTCGATCGTTCATGCTATTTATGGAGATCAAATTGGCATCAGCACCATTAATTATATTGAAAGTCATTTCCCTCTCTCACCCTCCTTCCCTCTCTCTCTCACATTAAAAGCAATCAAAGCACGTTTACACCCATAATGAATGTGTAATAGTACCGCTTACTTACCTTTGATATTACTCGTGTTGCGCTTCGTTGATTTGTATACGACAAGAAATGTCTTCAGCCTTGATATCCAGATTAATTGAATGTAACACCGCCTCCACAAGTAAAAGGTAACTTATGCAGGTAATTTCACCAATTTGAAGTAACGAATATAATAAATGTTAAAATATAAAAGTTATAAAAATTCATTTTTATACCCATTACTTGTTCTTTCTGCGTCACCATATGTTCAGTTCATTCAGTTATTCGTCACACCGTTTACGTTCCATAAAGATAAATTGGGCTTTCCCTACCTCATAAAGATAAAATTTTGGAGTTTAAGTAAGCACGCGTGTTTATTGTCCTGGTTTTATTTATGTTTGTAAGCCAGAATATGATACACTGTGAATTTATCAAATATTCGCGTCACCCTGGGGTGTCATGTCACCCCGGTTGAGAACCACTGTATTAAACTCTCGAAGGATCGAATGTGATGAAATGAAGCAATGCTATTGAATCGACATGCAAAAGTATAGAAACCGTCGATGACTGCTGAATGAGTGATTGCTGGTGTATTTGTCTAGATACGATTTTAGACGCTATAAATTCTGTCACTTACGTTTTTTGGCAGTTTCTTTCCTCCTTAATTCCGCACCCATCCATATTTCCGGAGCTTAAAATCCTCACAAATCAACACAAGCACACATATACACAGGGAACTTCGAGTTGTTATTTTCTCTCGTTCTGATTCCGACTTCTCCCTCTTCCTTCTCGTCGTTCCTCACTCTCCTACGCACACAACGCGCGCGACAGGGTCAACTCCTCGGTTCTCGTATTTTATTCCCGCCTCGGTAAGCAGATCGATATCCTCTACTACTCTCCCTCTACGCAGAAGAGCGTGCGAAATGGGCTGAGGAGAAACGGCCACGTGGGAATAGTGACACAGCCGCCACCAGTCGCACTGGCGCCGCCCTACAAGTAGCGATACTTTTTTCCGTCCTCGGCGACTCTGGAGAGATGAAATACAAAGAGTAAGGGGACTGCAGAAGAAATTAAACCACTTCCACTGAGGAAGAAACGGCTGGTCTTGAGGAGACTTCAACGGGCGTCGGATTTCCTTGAAGTTAAAAAAAAATTACGAGGAACAATAATAATTGTTTTGAGAAAGTGAAATACGTCTCTCGCACAAATCGCACTCTACTCAGTCACAGCGGACACGACACGGCTCCTATCCACCGCAGAGTAAAGATCAAACGGTGTGGGTGGCATTGGTGTAAGCTAAGCGTATATATAGGCGTTTTTGGGGGTACGGCGAAACCTCTCGGGG
Source organism: Uropetala carovei (assembly GCA_036926305.1). NCBI lineage: Eukaryota > Metazoa > Arthropoda > Insecta > Odonata > Petaluridae > Uropetala > Uropetala carovei. The sequence goes on from JAXCHB010000356.1 coordinate 641,997, forward strand.
TGAGATGACACGTGAGGTAACGAGAACCAATGGGAAACGCGGGAAGTGGCTCGCGATGTCCTGCCTTTCCCCCTTGGCGATACCCCATCTCCCTGCCAGGTAAAGTAGCATGCTCTTGAAGGGTAAGCGGTAATGCCGAGCGCTAACTAGATGGTGTGAGAATTAGATGTGGGGTGGAGAAGAGTGGGACACGGAGGGTGGTAAAAGGTGGAGAGATTAAATGATCCGCCACATTGCTAAATACGTGAGTATGATATTAGCGAATAGAAGATGGAAATCAAAGCTAATTTACAGCATCCAATAGGAATGCCTAGATAGTTCACTCCCACACATAAATAGCCAGTCGCTGGAGTGTAACTATGGCAACGATGTGGGCGTTAAGAAGCGATGCGAAGGGTTTTCCCTGCTCGCTTCGTAACGCGAAACTACTGGATAAACAAAATTAATCTTAAGTGAACCAGATCGATACATTTTGCGATGCTGTTAGTTTTAAAACGAGTTCGTTAAAAATTTAGGTTAAAATTCTTTTGTGACAGAAAAATTAAAAGGAATTAAAGGCAGGTGTGATATGCGCACCGAAATCGTTGCGAAATTTTTAATAACGACGGTGGAGTGAAAACCAGGAATAGAATTAACGTCGTCAGAGGCATTTTTCGCATCTCACGCGTTCGCGAACCCAGGTAGCCTGGTAATCTCTCGTTATAGTTAGTCCTAGTCTGCTAACTATAATCTATTGGTACAACGGTGTCATATTTTCTGAGTTAATCGGCCAGGCACGGATCGTAAATGAGAAGATCTAAAAATGATCCAGATGCTAGATTGCGCAGGGTATCTGAAAGAAGATCTAGGAACAGCCTAGGTTTTATTAGAGTGCACAAACCTGCACAATATACGGAAGGCAAGAATTATATTACTAAATAAGGTCTTACTTTATGGAAAGTCACGTCAACAGAATAAATTCAACTTTACAATTTCCATTTTATTTAAAAAGTATTTGGAACTGATTTCAGGGTTTACAGATAAGAATTAATCTGTGGTAGGAAGTGTTGATCGCATAACTAATTTGGGAATTTAATATTTCTCTCGTCTTTAAGAAGTAAAGTATTTCGGATGTAATACAAAACCTCTCCCCATCCAACGTGTGAAGCAAACGCGCGTTTCCCACTTCCTGCCACTAATTTCCCTCTATCATTTTCCCTACTACAGGTAAATCTTTCGTGTTCGAAGTCACGTCCTCGGGAAAACAAAACTTGAAATAGAAAATCAGAGAGACACGTGATCAGATCATTTTGAAAGATTATTGCCTATATTATGTTATCATTCTTGTTACTCGTTTTTTGCACCTTCGTAATTTAATTACCAATTTGAAAATTAGGGACTAATTAGTGCAGGATGAGCACGCGTCAAATTGCGTTAATTTGAGAAACCTCTTTTTTATGCGAAATTGGAGTTTATTGCTTCCTTGACGTTTTAAATGGTAATAATTTGTTTTGTTGCTTACATTCGTAATGAGTGTTATAAATACCTTATTTGAAAGGGTGGTGTCGTTTATAACGTGTTTTATTTCATAAACGAGCTTATTTGTTCGCTCTGTTTGTGCAATCAATTAAAATAGCAAGTAAACGGTAAGAGATATAAGACTGAAATTTGTAGAGTATATTTATCTATAATGTCATTTATTTTTCTTTAGATTCGATTTTTTAAAAATATACAGGATGAGATAGGGGTCAACTAAAAATATATTTTATCCACTCCGAAAGTGTAAATGAAGAAAAGCTGACATTTTGAGCATCGATGCCACTTAAAAACGAGGCTCTACTAATCGAATATAAATACATACCATATAAAAATAATATAAGATAGCCTAAATTTACACATATAATTGGTGTTCAGATTTTAAATTCTCCTCATTTCGTCAATTATGCTTTCTGAAGAAATCTCCATAGTGAAATAATGCACAAAATATTACTGACTTTAATAATAGAAGAGAAAACGCGCTATTTTTATTCAGGTTCATGAATAACACTAATTTTTATACATATTTTCTGCCATTGAAAAGCCTAGAAAAAGTTTAATGAACGTTCTCCGCCTGTGAGGGAGACGTCAATGGCCAGTATTACGCATAGCAACCAAGTTCCGCTGTGTTTAAATGCTTTTTATAAGTCAACAACCTATGGAAACCGCTTGTCCATGAAGCTGAGCTGTCTTTTCATCCGGCCTCATAATAATTATCATACAAAAAACTCATTCAATTCCTACTGAAAATTATGTCAAATATGTAACATAAACTTTATCGAAAATTTACCAAAAATGTCAGAATGGGCAATTAAAAAATACCAATCCTTTTCCAAGTACAAGATAAGAAGGCAGCAAAAAAACGACGCTTAATTAAACGAAGTAAATTAAGCACGTTTATGCGAGTTAATTAAGATTTGGAATAATGGATCCAGTTGACGAGCCCTCTGAAAATGTTAAGAATACTTTTTTAATGCGTTTAAAATTCTTCTGTATTAACTAAATGCAGGAGACAGTTGAATTTTACCTGAGGCTACTTTTTTATGATGCCGAATTAAGCCGTTTAGAGATAGCAAGATTTTGACGATACGAATATAAAACTTTAAGGCAATTGAGATAAAAAAGCAGAGTGGAAGGCCAAATGAATGACATTTAGCTAGATTTATACGATAGAGCGATGATCTATGAACCCTTTTCTTTCAAATTTGTAAAGATAGAAAACATTGGAATAATCATTAAAAAAAAAGAAAAGTCGCTTATGAATTTTCCCCAGAAACTGTCTCTTTGGTAGAAGAAAAGCTTAGGAAACGTGACGCCTATGTGAGAGATAGGGATAAGGGGGATGGGGATAATATTTTATTCATGAATTAACACCTGTCGCGAACGGTATTCACAATCAGTGTTGGAGTTAATACTTGAACCGAGAATCTAAAACTATAAAATTTCCAGAGTGGATTTTCTCCCACATAACACCAAGCTTCACGTCTGCGATTATGTATCGCACGATGATCTGGGAGAAATAGAAAGAGAATATTTTAAGAGAAAAATGTTGCGAACTCATTTACAGCTCTGCCATTTATGGTGTTAGCGAGCGTTTGTTTGAGGGATTTCCGTGGTTTCCTCTCTCAGAAAGAGGGTGTGAGAAAGAGAGCAAGATGTCTGAGCAGTATGGACACCAATGACGTGATTTATCTCAATAGTTCCATTAAAACAGTCGAAAAGAAGCAGGATAGGGATTTGAAGCATAAATGCAAAATTATTATAAATTATTATTATGTACCTGGATTAATTTTTAATTTGTATCACAAAGCTACTTAATATTCAAGCAAAAAATAAAGAGTAGTGTAAAGTAAAAAAATTGTTTGATAAAATCTTTTTAATAGTCTGTTACCTTTATTGTCGTGATCAAAGTTCAAATCAGTATTACTCCTAATATACTATTCTATGCTATAGTAGTATAATACACAGTAACACTTCGGCATCATTTTGATACTCTTGGGACGACATTTTATCGGTAAAACGCTCTTCAGTTAGTCTCCACGGTAAGATTATCAGTAAAGATGTCCACCTTTATTGATCAAGTATTTTAACCCGATTTCTACGGTGTATCTTTATTATTTCTTCCTTGCCGTTAGAATAAAAATTAAAAGTTTAGGAATAATGAAAAATATATTATTCAAAGTGTAAAACTAATATTCCTATATATTAGTTTAACTTGCTACTTCTCGTGATTTATTTTAAAATGCGTAAATATGAGTTTTTGTTCTGGAATATTGGTTTTAAACGGATTAGATTTTATATATATATGTGTGTGTTAGAACAACACAAATATGGAGCTTTCGGGCTGACGCCCTTCTTCAGCGACGGAGAGACGTCTCTCCGTCACTGAAGAAGGGCGTCAGCACGAAAGCTCCATATTTGTGTTGTTTTTGTGTTTTTTCGTGTCTCCTCAGCACCCCCAGCGGCTCTCCAATCTAAGTAAGTGTCCACTGGGCTTCCTCTAGCACCTTGTTGCCACCTTTATTATTACCTTTCCTTTTCTTTAAGCATTTTATTTAAAAAATCAAGATGAATATTCTATGATGAGCCATTAATTTCGCTGTCATGACTCGTGGCAGAAATCCTTGGCCTTTGCAGCTTTTCGTCTACCGACAGGGTTAGAGGCCTGTTCGCCTTGAACTCGGTGAAATCTATACGCCAAAGTTAAGTTGGCATCTTCGGTGCCGTCATAGAGGTAAAAATAACGCTGGACCTTGATAAATATACTATAATTTATTTCAAAATTTTTACAATCTGCATAAATAATTTTTAGTGTTTTCTCTTATATCAAACTTACGAAATTGGCCGTCACATTATTTGAAATTGCGTGATAACATTTTGGGAAATAATGGTATTCTAGGATTTTACTTTTTACTGAATTTCCATTGACTAAATTGTTGCAGGACGTAAATGTGTTATGGCTTTGTCTGCCCTCTCCTACGTTTAATTAAAAATGAATGTCTTCGTCTTATGATCTTTTTGAATGTGCCCCTTTATTTTCAATCCATTCAATGACTTTGATTACTTTGAGAATGAACATTAAGTACGCATAACTTATAAGCACATCTACGAGTGAATTAAAGTCAAAACTCATAGGAAATTTGATTTTTAACTTAAGAATACATAAAACGATGGCTTAAAACACTGATCTTCTTAATTTCAAAATCACAGAAACTACTTCAGGGACATGTTAATTACCCTAAGTCGTTATCTTAATGATTAGTTCACTAGCCGTATGCTTTTTTCTAGAAGACGATCGTTTTAACGGCGGAATTTTTACTTCAAGTTCCACGATATTACCACCTTAACAATTTAATTGGCATATGCGATTAAATCCTGAATCCTTACTTTCTTACTCAGTTAAAGACGCCTATTCCGTCGAGGTCCAATGGCTCCCGATCCAACTCACCTGTAACGGACGCGTCGCTAACCTCTCTCATCCTTTTCCTACACTCCCACCTTTTTCTATCAACGCTTTGTGAATCGCGCCACCATGCGACGTTAATTAACGCGTTTTATTTGGCTAAGTCACTGCGTCTGTGTGTTACAATTTGCATGCATTTGGATTTTCTGGTAACAATTTATGAGATTGGGAGGCAGGATAAATTTGCATCTTGGAAAACGTTACAATGTGTATCTAGGTACTTGGGACACGAAAGCATTAAGATTCCAAAGAACAGAAGGTACATATTACATTACTGCGGGTGATGCACATATCAGTTCCAAATAATTCCATATATTAGCGTAATGCTTTGATCTTCAAGTATAAGAAATTTATTTACCATGGACGACTCACTAGTTAAAATTTAACGAATGAATCCGAGCATTAAAATTCCCAAATTTTTATCGGTTTTGAGATATGTTCCTACTATAACCTCATCTTCTCGCGTGTAATGAACACAAAGTCAATTTACAACACCGTCGTCGATATTATGTCTTTTAAAATTTTAGGACAGTGAAACCTGCGATATCACCTTTCCATCATGATGAAACCTGCAAAATCTTCTTGCAACACTGTTCCAAATTATCGAAATAACAACTCTCTGATAATTAAATTTATTCCTTTCTAAGTAGGGAAAACGTTCGTCTTATTCTATCATGTGTATAAGGTGTTTTCAGAGCCCTTTCTTTTACGGCACCTGACTCGAAACAATAGCCGGAACGGTTTTCCCTAAGGTATAAACACCTGAGGGCACCGTCCGCGTAAATTCACTTCTGTCTGCCCAACGTCTCTGATTTATTAATATCCACGTGCGTCGCAGCGGATAAAAGTCAAGAGCGGAAATCAGGTGAACGGGAGGGGAAAGTTTCCCAACTCCTGGACGGCAGCGGAAGGAGAAGGTTAAGAGGATCCTCGCTTGAGGGACGGATCGATCGTAGGTGCTCATCACACCAGAGTGACCTCTTCCTCTTGGGCCGCTTTTTAATAATTCTCGGGCCAACTGGTGGATAAGGGGGGGGGATATTCTTCCACACCACCACGGCATTCCTCTCGTTCAGTTTCTCTTTCGTGATGGCCGCCTTCCTCCTCTTTATCTCGGGAGCACTCTCTACACCGACTCTCTCGTCCGCACTCAAAAACAAATCTCCTCGGGCACTTGGACCGTTTCGGCGGCCGATGGGCGAGAGATACTCCGGATGCCCTAATAACAAAAGACAGGCGCTTCGGTGGATTTCAGTCGGTTGGGAATTCCTTGGTGTCAAGGTGGCACACTTAACCTTGTCTTTAACCCCGCCACAGGTCGCGTAGGAACGAGTTTCAGCCGGAAAAGAGCCAACGGTATTGTTTGTCCTTTTCTCGCGTTTCCTGTAAACCGGGATGTTTCTGAATAATGTTCAATATTTAGAAAAGTTAAGATTTTGTTTACCCTTGGAACGTAAAAAATCTCGTAATTTTTGCAAATGTAAATTATTAAATGAAAAAATGATGATAAAACTATATAGTAAATATAAATTGATTTATGTATGGAGAAATTTATTTTTTATGCGAAATAAATATTTTATTTCTAGGGTCACAAATATAATTTAGTACGAAGAAAACATCTATTTATTTCAGCTTCTTGAAGCCTTTGAAGTCACTTAAATCATAAAAGATATAATAACCGTTTTTTGTCTTTTCTGCCTTTCGAAAAAATGTGCCGTTAGCTCGAGGTGTGTATTGTCGATAAAATTAATCGTGTTTCAAAAGCTGGTTTCTTAGTCTGAGAAGTAAAGGCAGAAATAAATTATAAGCCACTTATTTTCGGTGATGAAATAATTCAAACGGAGCATCTTTAACTCTTAATTCTCCAGATTATATCTCCTTCCTGACAACTAACGTGTGCTACATCTCTCGAAACAAAATTTTTTGAAGATCTTCGTTCTAGAGAATGTAACCAGAAATGAAGTACAGAGAGGGAGCTAAGGAAAGTCATGGAGAGAGATAAGTGTAAGGAAAGGGAGGGAGAAAATAGAGAGAGAGGAAGGTCATGAAATACATGGGGAGAAGCGGAAGGGAAGTTAGTATGAGAGAGGTGAGAATGAAAGGAAGCAATAGATGAGGCAAAGAAATGAGGGAGTGTGGAGAGGAAGAGGTCGGTAAGAAAAGGAGGGGAGGAGGAAGTTAGTGGATGGAGGGGTTGTTGGAAGCAATAGTGGCGATTAGGGTGGGGAAGACGAGGTTAGGAGGGGGTGAGGAAAAGGGGGATGATTGAATAGGTCGAGGGCGGGGAAGAAAGACTGAGGGGATCGGGGGAGAGGTGAGTGATAATGCGATTGCAGTGCGAGCGAGCGCCATCTTCTTCCCGCGACAACCTCTCTTTGTTTTCTTGAAACTCTATTGTCTCCGTCGAAGAGCACGATCGTCTCACGGAATCCTCTCTTTCTCACGCAGTAGGTCACACACGCGCACAAATATTAGGGTTTATCTTTCTTCCTCCCCCTTCTCCTCACTATTTATGCCAATATGGCTCGCGCGCGGTTATATCCTCCGCTGCTCTGCAGCACTTAATAATACGGCCGTATATAATATATTCATAAGATAAACATATTTCGATTAAACGATCAGCGGTGTTGTAAAAGCATTATTTTTGATTGGTTATTCCTCTGAACACCTTAACAAAAATATTTTTGAATTGACCTTCAGAGCATATATTAATCCGACTTATAAAATGCCCGTCAATTAAGGACGCCATTCAGCGATTACGAATTAGCTTATATGAATCGATAGTTTAGTGATAGATTAATCATCCCCTCTCCTATTCTCTTTCATCATTTCTTCCATTACCTTTTATCCTCGCCGTCTTACTGCCTTACTGACTTTCCTTAACTAACTTCTTTCGTATTCTCATCTGGAAGAAGTTCTTAATCATTTTAAGTTTTTCCGTTGCACAATCATGAATTATCGTGAATTTATGATTCAGTATTAAAATCCAATTTTGATGATCAGTTTTGGATCGTTTCAGTTACCGTATGTCAGCCGTTGTTTTTATCTAAAGCGCCTCCTAGACGCACAATAATATTTCGCCATATTCGATTTTGCGCAATATTATTTTGCGTTTATGACTATTATTGAGGTTATTGCTTGTTTAAAATAAATTGCGTAGTGCAAAATATAGACACGTTCAGGGTGGATATTGCACACTATTTTTCTCAGTAGTGATCGAGACGTCATGCATAAACGTTCGTGAGTTTATGCTCGAACTCATAAATTTATGCCAGCAGTTTCAGGCATTGTAGCAAGTTAATAGATAATATTATAGTGATAGAAATAAGATTAATAAAGGTTACAATATATTAGTTGAGAAATTCAAGGAAGTGAAACCTGAAGCTGATAAAGATACACAGAAAAAGAAAGTTAATAGTCTTCGAACAAACTACAGGAAAAATTAAAGAAAATGAAGGATTCCCTAAAATTAGGAAGCAGTCCTAATGACGTTTATGAGCACACATTGCGATATATCAATGGAATGAGTTTTTATAACCCGTTTCTGGAAACGATTTCATGACCAAGGTCGCTTTCGTTTATTTTCACAAGTAAAGCTTAATACAATTGCCAAACAAGCTTTGTCTTTGGACATTTTAACTAAATTAAGTTGGACACTTGACTTTTCAAACAACGCATTGTGTAATTTATTGAATCGTGCAAGTGATATATAGTATTGGGCAATAATATGTGCAGTATATATTGCTCAATATTATTACACATCTATTATATATAAATCAAATTTAATGGAAGTAATGATTCATTCGCTCCGTTATCTCCTTTTAAATAGGCAATTAACGATGATTTCATCAAAATTTAACGCTAGCTATGCTTAATTCTTCGTAAAGCTAAGGATTTTAATTGAATTCGCCCGAGCCGCTTCCTATCAATTAACGGTAATGCGCAAAACGCCTTTTTTGTTTCGAGGTTCTTATATGCTTCCGGCAATAACGCTCGTATAACAAAAAAAAACCACGACCTGATTAATTTTCGTATCTTCGCACGCTCCTTCCGGAATATTTCCTCCGCTCGATAAATCCCAAACCGCTCCAGTTCGGTACTTGGCTTCCTTGCGTGCCCCAGTTCCCAAGGCGACCTAACCTCTTCACTCTGTAACTCTCCCTCCTCCTCCCCCTTTACCCCTCTCCCTAACCGCCTTCCCAAAGGCCATGGCAGTGACTGACGCAGGAGATTACCTCGCGGCAGCTAAAATGCTAATGAGGAATCGTGATGCGCGCAATTCAGTAAAAGGATTTAGCGTATTGAGTAGACATTAACTTTAATATTTGTTACGATTGCAGCGTCGAAATTTTTCGAAATAATCATAGTATGCGGATTTATAAGCTTTTACAGAATTTTTATCTGATCGAAGTTTTAACTGTGTTTAATGAAGAGAAAAGGGTTCACTGAACTAGGATGCACTTTGAAAAGTTAAGGGTTCTTTAACATGTTCATATCATGAAAAACCCAAGCGCTCGTATGTTTGTACTTATGTGTGTTTATGCGATCGGAATAAAGTTCGTTCACCGCCTTAGTTGCATTCGAGCATAAAGGGCAAAAATAAACAAGTCCTAGAGTAGGTACACTAGGCCAAGCGTTTTTGATAAGATTCTCTTTCTTTATTGTTATATCCTCGTAATAACATATTCTGAGGAATTTAGTTGGACGCGACCTTTGCTGGCTTATTATACTTGTTAGTCGCATAGCAAAAGTTAGGCGGATATTTAAGTGTGGTTATTATATTAACACTTCTGATGAGAGTTTACCACTCAGCTAACATGACTTATTGCTCGGCTATTGCCGTCGACGAACTAATTGCTGCGTCGAATAGATAACGAGAAAATTAATTTCCTTCAAACAAAAACAAAATTTTGAGGCAATGAAGGCGTGACTATTCATGACACATAAGTCACGCGTCTCTCTCCTGCTGTTCAGAAACGTGACATCGCCTCGGAATGTGCGATTAAATAATAAAAATGTTTAAAAAGCACGCTTATAATATAATGATGTAATGTATTCTGAATGTATGCTAAATTAATTACTCTCTCTTGTGACCAAAATTGCACTTTCTTTTTAAGGTAGTGTTTCGGCCCAGTGGCTTACGAAGGATTTAGTGAAGGGGGATTCGTGATCGGTGTTAAGGGATTAGTAGGATGTGTTGCGACCTTGACTTCGACCTAATTTTATTAACACCGTGTCAGCAGTGCATTTAATTGTTTAACGCCGTGTCAGCAGTGCATTTTATATGCGACTGGATCTACTGCTTTTTGCGGAATCTGAACCAAGTCCACTGCACAGTCTCCCATTTTAATATTGAAAGGATGCTTTAAGGGAAGTTCTAATCTCCATAAACCCCATTCCGTAGGTCAGTGTTTCTCAACCGGTGTGATAGGAAGTTTCGAAAATAATTATTATAAATTCTTTTCTTGAAAAAATTATTATTGCAATATTTAAGGCACTTAAAATTTTCCATGAATGATTGTTATTATACTAAAATACACTTGACGTAAAAACCCACTTCCTGGAAAATCATTATCATGAGGGGTACCAGAGTTTATTTTCTTAGAAAAATGGTTGGTGGGATGCAAGTTTCAAAAAGTTGACAACCGCTGCCGTAGGTCACTGTTTTGCCTCTCTCTCCAACTCGAATATATTTCTACGCAATATTAAATAAATTTGTTTGAAGACGATGATTACAATTATATTTTATCGATTTCTCGTTAACTGGGTTATTGAGGTATCTTTATAAGATACTTGCTGATTAATATGGCCATTAAATGACACGAAGCTTTCTGCAGGATATGGCGAACCTTGACAATGGTAAAGAGCTAGCGAATCAACCCTATGGACAACATAAATCAGAAATTGAATTTGATGAAATGAAACTTTTGAAAACGTGTAGTGCCTAATTTAACATTAAGCTACATGCAATATAAATGTATTGAAAAGTGCAACGTTAGAAAAAATATACTCTTTCAATGATAAATTAAGATTTTATGCCGTATTAAGTTTCCGAAAAATTCTTTGTGTCTAGTATGAATATTTCCACAAATAATATTCTCCGTTAACAAAGCCTCAAACTTTTATTATAGCTAGAGTTCTGTTCTGCTGTTTTTGTGCAGCAATGTAACCCATAGTTGTGCATAATTTTGGCAAGATCCCTTGATTCAAAATACGTTGTGTATAGTTTATATTCGTGTTCATCGAATAAGTTGTAAGTTATTGAGGAAATGCGGCGTTGTTAAAATTAAGACAAAATTCAAACAACACACAGCTTTAATGATACTTCGACTTCTTCGTTGTAAGTTGGTAACTATTAAAATTTTCCATTTGTCCAAAATTATTTTTCTTTCTTATATAAAATGTTAAATAAGGATTTTCTTGATCTAACATAAGATGTCGAACGAACGGGATATGGGCGTATCAAAGACGACGCCGACCATCATGCTTTTCATAATGTGTTGTCTCATTAATAAATTTCTAATGAGAGTGTGTGATTCGTTTACGATGAAAGGACATCAGTTTTTCGGGGATACAATTTCATTTGCGTAGATCCCTGAACCAACTTGTCTCAAAAAGAAAACAATACGTCAAAGAAAGCTATGCGGTAAATTGACTGCAACCACAGAGTAAAGGATGCTCACAAATTAGACGGCCTCACGATTCGGGGCCAAACCAATTAGCATACCACAAACGAATAAAAATTGTTGATCTGTTTGCTGACGAAACTTCCATTAAAGGGTGCATGTGTACTTGCGCAGATTTTGTTTCGCAAGAGAATACATTAATCCGGTTAACTTGTAAAATATTAATTAGAAGTACGTAAAGGACTATCGAAAACTTCGTCGGCGCTTAAAATTGACCAAAGCTTCAGATCACGGTTTTGATTAGGAAGTCACACGTAAATGCTATTTACTTGGAATTTAATAGAATATCTGATTCAGCCGTAAGCGAAAAAAGTCGAAAGTAAGGAGTAAATATTTACTAGGAAACAGAGTAAGATGGTGTTAAATATGAGGGAGTTACCTTGGAATAAATTTTGTCGGAGTAGCTGTTAATGGCAATTAAAATCTTGGTGAGAAGAAACTGATAATTACAAAACACATGGCTTCTTAATTGGATTAAAAATGCAGACAATAAAACTTCCGTTTCCAAAACAAAATAAGTGTTCCCAGAAATGTATTATAATAAGTGCTGGAAAATGGAAAATATTGGTCTTCCACACCTAAGATCAGTGAGAAAGTCGTTATTAGGGAAATCCATAAAAATAAAGTAATATTTAAGTACAAAAGTACGCGATGTGTCCTTCCTGTCTCGTATCGAAAAACTAAGGCCCGTGACCATGGTTTCAATGTCAAACGTCTCCTTTGCAAAGGTTACGGATGTTGAGATAATGTAACTCGAGTGGAGACTCCAACGCGGCGAGACCTTCCGAGAAATTAGGTCAAACGACAGGCACGCTCTTTGGCCAGACCCATGGATGGGGAATCGCGTCTCGATTCCTGCTTGTTCTACCCCCGTTTTCACTCACCGGACGCAAATGCAGACGGGCGGAGTGATTCGTCATTCTTTGTCATCGGGGAAGTTTGCCTCGAAGACGAAACATTGTCTTTTCATAGAACTCTTTTCTTCTCTCTCTCATTTTCATATTTTACTATTAAATGCTTTGCTTCGTCTCACGTCTCCTTCTCCATATATTGTTTCCCTGCATTTCGGATAATTTTCTGCAATTCGCTTTAAATTACAATTGAAAATGAATGTGAAATCGAATTTTATAAAACTAATTTTATCATGAATACTGAAACTTATATTAATCTTATCGCTTCAACTCTGTCTCCAAGTAACCTTAACAGTTATGCGTTAAAAATTTAATCGAATTGAATCTGTGGAGTTTTGCAATCCCAACCTTATTTTTGTTCCTAAGATATTACAGAAAAAGTATTTTGTTAGTCGTCGGTATAGAAGAACGTTCCATTATTCTCATTATAGTACATTAACGTGCTTAGAAAAGGAAAAACAACCACCGAGCTAAATTTTAACTGCCTGTAAAAGATGTCATGTATCCATATATATATCTATAATATAAAGACGCTTCTTACACATGATATATATATATATATATATATACTAGTTAATGTGTGCTTGCATTCTGCAAGCATTTTAAAGGTTTAGCATATTTGCAATTTAAAATTATTCCCAATGAATTTTGTGCAAAAACATATAACTCTATGAAATTTAAACTTTGTAGCTCATTTAGAACTGCATTATAATTTTATTAGTCGCATAGGACAATTATTTGGCAAAACAGCCGCTAAGATTCGAATAATAACGACATTGGATTTCGTCTTTTTGTTGTAACTAAATACCCATAATTTTGCCAAATTTCATGTTTGTATCTCATTAGGAATTACTGTATCATTTTCACACCGGTATGGGTCATATATAGGGCAAAAACGCACTTAAAATTTGCTATTTCCGCATTGTTTTATTTTAACTTCAGTTACAATAAAATTTTTACAACCAGGCCAAATTTCAAATCTCTATGTCATATGGAGCTGCCTCATAATTTTTCTTTTCGTATGGAGCAATTCTGGGGCAAAACAGCCCCAAAAATAGGGATTATTACAATATCGGAATTCCTTCATTAGGTGTAGTTTAACATTAAAGGCATTAAAATATATGCCTCTGATTCCCATTAAAAGCTTACCCATATGAAAGTATTAAGCCTGTTGCTAGGAAGCCTATTGTTAGACCAAGAAAAATTACCACGTTTTTGCGATAAAACTATAAATTTACGCTAATTCTACTTGGATTTGAATTCTGTCTTCAAAAATAAGAAACTACAATTCATATCCTATCCGACAGTTTAAGTCTCGAGTTCGTATCTTGATGGGAAGTAATTTTAAAATGCAAATATAAAAACATCTACTCCAATTTACATGTTTTCTTATGGGCAAAAAATGGGGAAAAAATGGGCCAAAATAGCCCTTCAAAATAGTAATTTCGACAGTTTCGGATTTTTTCCTTCGGTTGTGACCAAAAACCTATAATCCTACCAAATTTCAACTTTCTACCACATCTGGAAGTGCCTCACAATTTTGTATCCTCCTATATATATATATCTATATATATATACTAGTTAATATGTGCTTGCATTCTGCAAGCATTTTCAAATTTTAACATTTTTACAAATTCAAATTATTCCGAAGCGATGTTTTACATAATCATATAACCATATCAAATTGGGGTTTGTTGCTCATTTAGAAGTGCCTTATAATTTTATCCTCGTATGGAGCAATAATGGAGCAAAACAGCCCCTAACATTAAGAATTATTACAGTCTCAGATTTTTTCCTTCTGTTGTAACTAAAAACCCATAATTCTGCCAAATTTCAAGTTTGTATCTCATTAAGAAGTGTCTTATAATTATCACACTCGTATGGGGCCGAAAAAGAGCAAAACCACACATTAAAAATAGAAATTTATGCAATTTTGCAATTTTATCTTAGTTTGCCATGAAAATTCTATAATCGTGCCAAGTTTCAAGTCTCTAGGTCCTGTGCAGCTGCCTCGCATTTTTTGTTCTCGCATGGGTCCGAAAAGGGGCAAAACCGCCCCTTAAAAATGAGAATTTTTGTAATTTTATAATTTCATCTAAGGTTGCAATGAAATTTCTATAACCGTGCCAAATTTCAAGTCTCTGGGTCCTATGCATTTGCATCGCCTTTTTTGTTCTCGAATGGGGCAATAATGGGGCAAAACAGCCCCAAAAATGAGGATTATATCAATATCGGATTTCCTTCATTAGGTGTAGTTTAACATTAACAGCATTAAAATATAAGCCTCTGATTCCCATTAAAAGCTTACCCATATGAAAGGATAGAGCTTGTTACCAAGGAAACCTATTGTAAGACCCAGAAAAATTACTACTTTTTTGAGATAAAAACTATAAATTTACGTTAATTCTACTCGGATTTGCATTCCGTCTTCAAAAATAAGAAACTACAATTTATATCCTATCCGACAGTTTAAGTCACGAGTTCGTATCTGGACGGGAAGTAATTTTAAAAAGCAAATATAAAAACCTCTACACCAATTTACATGTTTTCTTATGGGCAAAAAATGGGGCAAAAGAGGCCAAAATAGCCCTTCAAAATAGTAATTTCGAGAGTTTCGGATTTTTTCCTTCGGTTGTGACCAAAAACCTATAATCCTACCAAATTTCAAGTTTCTGGCACATCTGGAAGTGCCTCATAATTTTGTATCCTCCTATATCTATAATATATAGATGCTTCTTACACATGATATATATATTATACTAGTTGATGTGTGCTTGCATTCTGCAAGCATTTTCAAATTTTAGCCTTTTTGCAAATTCAAATTATTCCCAATCGATGTTGTACATAATCATATAACCATGTCAAATTTGGAGTTTGTTGCTCATTTAGAAGTGCCTTATAATTTTATCCTCGTATGGAACAATAATGGAGCAAAACAACCCCTAACATTAAGAATTATTACACGCTCAGATTTTTTCCATCTGTTGTAACTAAAAACCCATAATTCTGCCAAATTTCAAGTTTGTATCTCATTAGGAAGTGCCCTTTAATTATCACACTCGTATGGGGCCAAAAAGGGCAATACCACACATTAAAAATAGAAATTTTTGCAATTTTGCAATTTTATATTAGTTTGCCGTGAAAATTCTATAATCGTGCCAAATTTCAAGTCTCTGGGTCCTATGCAGTTGCATCGCCTTTTTTGTTCTCGAATGGGGCAATAATGTGGCAAAACAGCCCCAAAAATGAGGATTATATCAATATCGGATTTCCTTTATTAGGTGTAGTTAAACATTAACAGCATTAAAATATAAGCCTCTGATTCCCATTAAAAGCTTACCCATATGAAAGGTTAGAGATTGTTACCAAGGAAACCTATTGTCAGACACAGAAAAATTAGCAATTTTTTGCGATAAAAACTATAAAATTACGGTTATTCTAATCGGATTTGCATTCCCTCTTCAAAAATAAGAAACTACAATTTATATCCTATCCGACAGTTTAAGTCTCGAGTTTGTATCTTGACGGGAAGTAATTTTAAAATGCAAATATTAAAACCTCTACACCAATTTACATGTTTTCTTATGGGCAAAAATGGGGCAAAAAGGGGCCAAAATAGCCCTTCAAAATAGTAATTTCGACAGTTTCGGATTTTTTCCTTCAGTTGTGACCAAAAACCTATAACCCTACCAAATTTCAAGTTTCTGGCACATCTGGAAGTGCCTCATAATTTTGTATCCTCATATATATATATATATAATATATCATGTGTAAGAAGCATCTATATATTATAGATATATATATATGAGGATACAAAATTATGAGGCACTTCCAGATGTGCCAGAAACTTGAAATTTGGTAGGATTATAGGTTTTTGGTCAAAACCGGAGGAAAAAATCCGAAACTGTCGAAATTACTATTTTGAAGGGCTATTTTGGCCCCTTTTTGCCCCATTTTTTGCCCATAAGAAAACATGTAAATTGGTGTAGAGGTTTTAATATTTGCATTTTAAAATTACTTCCCGTCAAGATACAAACTCGAGACTTAAACTGTCGGATAGGATATAAATTGTAGTTTCTTATTTTTGAAGACGGAATGCAAATCCGAGTAGAATTAACGTAAATTTATAGTTTTTATCTCAAAAAAGTAGTAATTTTTCTGGGTCTTACAATAAGTTTCCTTGGTAACAAGCTCTATCCTTTCATATGGGTAAGCTTTCAATGGGAATCAGAGGCTTATATTTTAATGCTGTTAATGTTAAACTACACCTAATGAAGGAAATCCGATATTGATATAATCCTCATTTTTGGGGCTGTTTTGCCCATTATTGCCCCATTCGAGAACAAAAAAGGCGATGCAAATGCATAGGACCCAGAGACTTGAAATTTGGCACGGTTATAGAAATTTCACTGCAATCTAAGATAAAATTATAAAATTACAAAAATTCTCATTTTTAAGGGGCGCCTTTGCCGCTTTTCGGCCCCATGCGAGAACAAAAAATGCGAGGCAGCTGCATAGGACCTAGAGACTTCAAATTTGGCACGATTATAGGATTTTCATAGCAAATTAAGATAAAATTGTAAAATTGCAAAAATTCCAATTTTTAATGTGTGATTTTGCCCCTTTTCGGCCCCATACGAGTGTGATAATTATAAGGCACTTCTTAATGAGATACAAACTTGAAATTTGGCAGAATTATGGGTTTTTAGTTACAACAGACGGAAAAAATCTGAGACTGTAATAACTCATAATGTTAGTGGCTGTTTTGCTCCATTATTGCCCTATACGAGGATTAAAATTAGAAGGCACTTCTAAATGAGCAACAAAATCCAAATTTGACATGGTTATATGATTATGTACAACATCGCTTGGGAATAATTTGAATTTGTAAAAATGCTAAAATTTGAATATGCTTGCAGAATGCAAGCACATAACAACTAGTATTATAGATATATCATGTGTAAGAAGCATCTATATATTATAGATATAGGAGGATACAAAATTATGAGGCACTTCCAGATGCGCCAGAAACTTGAAATTTGGTGGGATTATAGGTGTTTGGTCACAACCAAAGGAAAAAATCCGAAACTGGCAAAATTCCTATTTTGAGGGGCTATTTTGGCCCCTTTTTTCCCATTTTTTGCCCATAAGAAAGCATGTAAATTGGTGCAGAGGTTTTTATATTTACATTTTAAAATTACTTCTCATCGAGATACGAACTCGAGACAATCTGTCGGATAGAATATAAATTGTAGTTTCTTATTTTTGAAGACAGAATTCAAATCCGAGTAGAATTAACGTAAAAATATAGTTTTTATCGCAAAAAATTGCTAATTTTTGTGGGTCTAACAATAGGTTTCCTTGGTAACAAGCTCTATCCTTTCATATGGGTAAGCTTTTAATGGGAATCAGAGGCTTATATTTTAATGCCTTTAATGTTAAACTATGCCTAATGGAGGAAATCCTATATTGTAATAATCCTCATTTTTGGAGCTCTTTTGCCCCAGTATTGCTCCATACGACTACAGAAATGATGAGGCAGCTCCATATAACCCAGAGACTTGAAATTTGGCCTGGTTATAAAACCTTTATTGCAACCGAAGATAAAATAAAACTGCGAAAATTCCAAATTTTAAGGGCGCTTTTGCCCTATTTATGACCTATACCAGTGTGAAAATAATACGGCAATTCTTAATGAGATGCAAACATGAAATTTTGCAGAATTATGGATTTTTAGTTACAACAGAAAGAAGAAATTCGATACCGTGAAAATTCGAAATCTTAGCAACTGTATTGTCACATAATTGTCCTATGCAACGAGTAAAATTATAATGCACTTCTAAATGAGCTACAAAGTTGAAATTTGATACGGATATATGATTTTGCACAAAATTGATTGGGAATAATTTGAAATTGTAGAAAGGCTAAACATCGAAAATGCTTGCAGAATGCAAGCACATATTACCAGTATATATATATATATATCATCATCATAGGTAGTCTGTCCGTTGACAGGTCCGTGATTATTCTAGGTTAAACTTGGTGTGTGTGTGTATATATATATATAAATTGATTACATAAATCGGATAATCGAGAATTTTAATTAATTGGAAAGTAAATAGTACCGATAGAGCAAGCGTTTATGTTGAATAATTTATAATTATTTAACTTAATTATCTATTTCTAAACGATCATTTTTCCGTAACCTTGAATTTCCTTCCACGCAGCGTCTTCAAAGCTGCAATGACTTCTTTTTTTCTTTCATTGCCTTAGAAAAATACGTTCAATATATAACGTATTTATCCTTCAAAAATAATATGTAAATGCTCTCTCATTTAGTTTTCTAAGAATTCATAGGCTGAAACAAAATCCAAAACAAAGCACCAACACAAACAAAAGAAATTCCTCAGTTTCCCAGAGCTTATATCCTTTAGTTTTGGCATTTCCCTCCCTACCGTTCATTATAAGTCTCCATGGGAATGAGTGCTGGTGAGGGTGTGCATGAGGTCAAAGAAATTGGACGAGTTTGCCGAGCTGTGAAGGGACGAGATCAAAGCATTCTGTGTCCATCAAAATTTGGACTTACAATTAGGTTAAAAGACGAGAGTTCCGTTTGAAGGAGATTATATTTGATATGGATGGGGTTGACAGCTGAGGAGGTTGGAGGTTGGGCTAAATATACGAATTTGTTTGCGTACTGAGGTGTTAGAGCGCAAATTTGTAAGTCAATCGAAGCCTGTGTGAAAGTTCTAAAACTTCTTTACTGGATTTAAACCTTGCATAATACACAGAAGCAAAAGTGCAGACAAGTTAAATGTCAAGCCAAAAAAACGTCAATCGGTTACATTATAGTACTATCTGTTCTAGATTGGTATCTTTTCCATGTAGAAAATTACAAATCAGTGGAAAATATGGAAGGATTTTTAGAAAACACATAAATATTGCCAAATGTGTTTCATAAAGAAACAAGTTAGGAAAGTGTACAACGTATCACAAATGGGCGCGTTTCGTGCAATGGAGTATTAGAAAGAAATTATATACCTGTACGTGAGGGAAATAGCATTTTAAAGTTCTTATATTCTTCAAAAATAATCCATTTTCTTCCTATTTAATAATATCGCATGCACGCGTAAGGAAATTAAATGTTTGTTTGAGAGATTGTGTATGTTAGCAACAATGAAGAAGTAACCATGCAAGAAATTTTCTGTTCAACTCGAATTAAGATATTCTCATTTGATTTTCTCGATAACGGCTACTCCTACGATAAAAATGTATAAGAAAGAAAATACTCTTATTTACAAATTCTACAACTTTTATTTGAAAAATATTTTGATATGACCAATACTTTACGAGATATGACGAAAATTTAATTTTTTGTCACCAGTAAATTGGTATCCCTGATTGACGTACGTGATTCATTTTTGCGATTTTCCTATAGTTGATTGTAAGTCCTTGGTATCAAATTTCATGAAAATCCGTTCTGTAGAAGCTGAGAACCAACATGCGGACGGACGGATGGACGGACGGACAGACCGACGATAATAGGCGCTCACGCTGGAAGCGAAACGCGCCTAATTAAGTTAAAAATGAATTAGAGCTAATGTAAGAGCGAGGAGAAAATGCGAGATTCATAACAGAACAAAGGTAACATGAAACTTTTTGAAGTTCGCTGCATAAATTGGTCAGCATCTTCAACAAAAAATGCATTTATAAATGTCTCACATTACCTACATCGTAATTCACGCTAAATCACTTAACATCTTATAATACCAGACTAGTGCGATCGCACTGGCGTAAATATTGAGCTCTGGATGGCGGGACATCTTACTATATTTGCGTACTCGACGGAAGAATTCGTACCTTGGCACCCAAAATATGACTTTCTATGGCGGTGGGATCTTTTTGCAAGTGAAAGTGGAAAGATGATGGTTATTCACCTTCGAAAGTTAGGAACAATCGAGATTCAGTTACCTTAGCCAGAAATTCACATGAAATTGGCTCCATAGCGTCATCTACATCCGGGATGCTATTTGCCCTGTCGGTTCAGATGATCCTCGAGACGATTGATTCAGACAGCGGACATGCGACAGTCATAAGCGGCTTTGTCGAAGGCCGACGAAGTGCTCTTGGCAATCAAACAAATTTACTCCCTGGTCATTTTGGCAGGTAAGAAAGGACACGCCACGAAACTCGTGATGCGTCGGTGGCGCGTGTGACGCGGGAATCGAAGGCCGCCGCCCTCCTCTTTTGAAGGCTGACTCCGTCGCATTGACGCGAAGAGTTGCATCCTTAAAAAGGTCTTTGAAAGCAAAAGGAGACGCAGATAGCGGGAGATGGAGGGAGAGATGAGGTATAGTGGGGATTACTTTGAATGTAAGTGGCGAACTAGAGGAATTTCGAGCCAAGGCCTCGTTCCGAAGGGACGCAGTGTAGAAAGGAAGGCGACACGAGAGGATTCTTCATATTGACAGATGTGGGAGGAGATTAAGGGAGTTGAAATAATGGATGAAAGGAGAGAAAGGGGACGGAAGAAGTGTTATTTTTACCTTATTTCCAATTAACTTTGTCTTTTCAAGTTCGTGATTGGTTAGGGTTTCAAGATAATTTGATTGTCATTGGCTTAGAAATTTATTCTCTAGAAGTTTTAATGAAAAATTTAGAAAAATGCAATTCGCCAATGAAATGCAGCAAAACAATAAAAAATATTAACGATGTGACAAAATAACATTTCTATTCTTTAAAAAATTAATATCGAGTGAAGTTAAACTGAAAAATCTCAGGTACACTTTATGAATCAGTAATGATGTTAGGAGGAAGCTCTGATAGAAATTATATCGGAGTTGTAACTACCTTCTGTTTTTAAAATAATTTGTCTCCTCTTATTCAGTTCCAATATCTCTTTTACCTTTCCGCTTAATTTATCATATAAAATGTAAATAATACATGGCTTATATTTATTGGTACAAATCTTGACTAGACAACCTTCAATGTGTTTACATTGCTTGCGCGTCTCCCTCATATTCATGAAGTTTTACCCTGCTACGATGCAATCGCGAGATGTTGTTAAGTCTTAACTTAAGGAAATGCCATCAAGGAGATGTTGTGTGTGTGTGTGTGTGTGCGAGAGAGGCTGAGATGTTTGAGAGCAGGATGACGTATGGATGTGGGTGACAGAGATGATAAAGATGGAGTGGGAGAGGTGAGATGGAGAGGGACGTAGAGTTTGAAGTGAGAGGAAGGAATAAAATGGTAGAGAAAGAAGAGGCTGAGTGAGAAGATGAGAGGTGAGGTGGATGACTGCCTACAAATTGCGCGCCTTCGTCCGATACATTGGGCACCCTTTCTTCTTGTGCTGCGCAGATTGGAAACTTTTTCCCATCACTTTTTCCGAGTCTCATTTTAAGGAGTATGGCTTCTCGAAAGGTGTTAAGATCACCATTCGCGTTCTCGATGTGTTGTGACACTTATGTTTTCCTCCTCGCAGTTGGTGTCACTTGTCGACGAACCACTTAGCAAGTGAAATGGATGCTTCGGTTGATTGATGATGTTGTTAAGGAGGATATTCGATGGAGTTTCTACTCTTAATTATGAATGGATATGGTAAATCATTATCAGTCAAAGTTTACGCATAAATAAATATTTTAAGAAAAAACTATCATTATTTACTTCAAAATGAAGCATTGTTTAAACTTCTTTGATCATTATGGCGTAATCGTAGTGTGTTTTTCGACCTTTGTTCGTGAGTAATGATGGCTGGGAGGTGTACGTTCGAAGGTGACCAAAAGGCTGTTATAAGATGCCGTGATGCGTCAAAGAACTTCAAAAGCTTGTTCATTAAAGGATTACCAAATTAGGATATCGTGTAAAACAAGATGGCAGAAAAGAATGTGGATCTATGAGCTTAGATTTGAGAATCGCTATAATTTGACCACTTCCGTGACAGCTTGGAAGTCACCCGTTCTCACATAGACATAGTTTAGTAAGGGTGTTATCGATTTCCGAGATAAATAAAAACGAGGTATTTTTTATGATCACTTTATAAGTGGGATGTAATAAAATGGTATAGGAAGATTGCATGTATGGTTATGTAAAGCTAGCGACAGCAAGAGTAGCAATTTTATGAGTGAGATTTTATAAATTAAGTTTATTTTGGAGTATATCAACTAAAATTATATTAATTCAGGAGAGCGCTGTGCCATCTATATAAATGTATAATATTTTAAAGTAAGTTCACAAAAAGTTTTGTATAAAGACAATATGTGAATAAATTCATGAAAATATTTAATTGCATGCTCAGCGGATCTTCAGTTTGAACACATACGTCTTCGTCGCTAGGCTTTTTCCTAATCGCTTAACAAAATTTCATCGTACTTCCCAAATTCGCATCGTCGTGTGAATTAACGGCTGAGAAATCACATTTTGATATAAAGGAGTGGAGAGTGAGCTCAACACGACACCCTTCAATCTAAAAAAATAATTACGAGAGAAAGTGGTGAAAAGCTACAGATTAAATGTCGATAGACGTGGCCGTAGCTTCATTACAGTAACACATGCATAAGGTTTGTCAGATCGAAATATAGAATCGATTTTTATGGCTTGAGAAAAGGAAAGTTGGCCGCTCTGAGAGCTAATATGATTTACAAGGAGTGCGACGAGAAAGTTCTACATTGCGTGACGTCGAAACCGAGAGCGGACGTCGGAGGCGCTCGCAGCTTCCTCCGCTGATCCGAACGCAGCGACCGCGATTTGCTCTCATCTCGAGCGAAGGAGTGAGCGAGGAGGGTGCGGGGGCCGAAGAATCGTGATGGAGGTTAGAGAGGGGCGGGAAGTAGAGAGAGAGAGAGTCCTCTTGCCCCCCTCGCTTTCCAACCACTTCTCCTCTTAACATTTCGCATCAAAGGATTCTCCTATCTCAATTAACTTTCCACAAAAGTCGGTCACTCCTCTATCAAGCTTCTCGCTTTTACAAATACTCCATCCTAGAGAATACTCTGACGATTGACGTAACACTTTCCCATTCCACGTGGAATTGGTGGTTAAATAAAATGCCCCGTCGTCCTATTTTTCAAAACGCTATAGAGCAGGGGTTCCCGACCTTTATGTGGGCAAGGGCGCATTCAACTTTAAAGCTAAAGCGGCGGGCGCCAGTATTCTTCCCCTGTCGAGTTAAAACTTAAAATACATTGTATGTAAATTCTATTAGACAAGTCGTTAAGTCTTATTACATTGGTACTTTCCAGCATCCTGTAGACCAGTGGTTCTTAACCTTTTTTTGTCTGCGCCACCCTATGTTCAGTTCCAGGGGCGTACTGATAGGCCCCGCAATGCGAGATGCGAGATTTATGGGCCCCCAATCATTCAAACCGTACTGATGAAGGCGTCCATAGGGGGCCCTGTATTATTTGCTGCGGGTGGGCCCCCAGATTTTCCTGTACGCCTTTCAGTTCTGCGTCACCCCGTTTACAATTCTATTATCTATGAGTCATCTTTAAAGATAAGTTTGGCTTTCTCTACCACATAAAGACAAATTTTTGGCATTTAAATAAGCACGAGTGGTTATTCTCCTGGTATTATTTATGTTTATAAGTCAGAATATGATAGACTGTGAATTTACCAAATATTCGCGTCACCCCTCAATAATCGTCGCGTCACCCCGGGGTACCATGTCACCCCGGTTGAGAGGCACTGCTGAAGACGCTCAATACTATTAGTCACAAGAGCTCAAAGTGTTAAGTAGGACATCAGAACAAAACTCGGCGTGCGCCGCGGCGAACCTCGACGGGCGTCATGACGTCCGCGGGCACCGCGTTGGGAACCCCTGCTATAGAGTGATAAGAACATCTTATTTTTCCATAGTTTATAGCAATGGTTGGTTACAGAGAAGCATAAAAAGCCAAACTTTCCATGTCGCCAAATATATATAGCTCATAAAAATAAAGACGTGAATTTTTTTTACGGATTGCGTTTCGTGCTTCAGTAAATTTTTAAAGTTGTTAGATGAAATTCTATTGTAGTGACTATGGTTATCATCAGAGGCTATCGTTCATAAATATCAGTTCGAAATTTTCTTATGGTAAATTGTTTCCATCAGTCTTCCCCATTTTTGTTCATAATAAAAGCTAAAAAATATTGTTATTCGTGGAAACTTTAATATTATTCTTGCGCAAACATTTTCATATTAGTGAAAACAATACCACAAAAAATACCAAATCTTGTATTTATATGATTAGTAGCAATAATCGCCTGGCTCCGGGGAAAATTGAGGCATATTTCGCATTGGTTATTTCCTTTTAAATTATATTTTAAGTGACGCATGCGGAAATGCTCCAACATAGCAATTTTTGGCGGATATCATAAAAAACCGAAGTTTTAAGTCCACTTATGTAACTCAGGCGTTGAAACTCATTACATTTCGCTACGATTTTTTTTCGAAATTGAATTCTGAAAGGAGTGAAAGTTTAGTTTAATGAACGCGTTGAGGAGGGGTATAGAGTGGCGTGGGTGGCGACTCCGCCTCTTCCTCTTATCTTTCTATTCCTCTTCCCTTTCCTTCCCACTACATATATCCTTCCTATCTATCCCTCCTCCTCAATTTTTTCCTTTTTCCCTCACCCCCTCCCCCTTCATTTCCTCCCTCCCTCCTTTCCCGCGCCCAACCTCACTTCCGCCAATCTCTGTCTAGCTCCCCCTTTTATCCACCTGCTTCGTGAGTTCGCTCATGGGCACGCCGGTTGCATTTGAATTACAGATTACGCGGACAGCCGCTTTTTTCGCCAAAGATATAACGCTAGGGTTGCGAAGAAATTAATACCTTTTCGTACAAAAATTATACCTGACGCCAAGAAGATTTATGAAAGTTATCAATTCGCATTAAATTATAAACGTTTTGTTACTTCTCTTGTGATGAAATAAAAAATCCCTTGTGGGCGTTTTCCATATCCGTTTTTAAAACTTTAAAGAGTAGCTTACGGCAAAAAATCTCATAAATTGCTATACCGCGCTTAAGCATATGTTGGACTGTTAATAAATAATACTGTGGATGATTCCTATTTTCTTAAAAATTATCGCAAGAATTCAAAATTTATTTAAAGAGTCAAAAACTTGTGTATAACAGTAACTGCAGTACACATTGGATAGAAAATGATCAAATCCTATTTATTTTCTGAATATATTTATCTCAGCTGTAGTTTTATTTGTAATGTTTGGAAATGCTTGTTAACAAATAGGTACACCGATGTGCATAAAAGTATTACTAAAACCAATTACAATCGTGGTAGCACAAACAATTCAGCTGACCATTGTGATCGCTCAAATTGGATAAATACTTTTTTAATTTATGCTTTAAATACATTTCGGTAAAAAATCTTAATTAAAATTAAGCATTTAACTTGATGTAGAACAAGAGAAAGTTATTTACTTGATATCGGAAAAACACACGTAGAAGAAAAATAAATTTTTAAATATTAGTTTGGCCAAAAATGTCGTGCGCATTTCAATAGGTAGCAGTTGGGCGTTTCATTAAAAGAAATGGGCATGGTATATATAAAATAAAAGTTACTCAACAAGTAAACATTGTAAAAAATACGTGAAAACAGAATTTGGGAATCTAAAATTAATTTGAAAATTTTCTGTAAATGTGCGTCATGTTATGCTTTATGAGTATAAAAAAGATGGTAATGCAACAAATGTAGTAAAAACATTTGTGAAGTGTACGGAGAAGGTGCTATAGCCATTCGAACCTGTCAAAAGGGGTTCAAGAGATTCCGTGAGTGTAATTTAAGCTTGGAAGGTGAACAGCACTCTGGACGCCCTTGCATTGTCGACGAAGACAGAATTCGCACTTTAATCGAAACCAATTCACGACAGGCATCATCAAGAGAGGTTTTGGGTATATAAAATCAAGTGTTATCAAACATCTGAGGACCACGAGTATGCACGAACTTTTTGGCCAACCCAATACTTTTCCAAGTTTAGGTCTATCTTTGTCATAAGAAATTTTTGTATTAGGATAAACGGAGAATCTATTTCGTTGGGTCATAAACCGTTACAAACATTTTACTCCTGTTTCACTTACTAGCGAGCGATTAAGAAGTTTTAGATCTGATTATAAATGTTGTTCCCAATTTGGTTTTGCCCGATTACTCCGCACTCGGGGAAAGTCTTTTGAAAATTCAAATCCCAACCCCTTCCTCCGTGAACCGAGAGGATGGCGGAGGAAGGTACATAACTCCGCCCTTACTTTGGAGAACCTCTCAAAACAGCATACATTCAGGCTAATAGTACGTCCTCTCCTCTCCTTCCTATCTTCTGCCAATCATCTAGCCCTTTTCCTTTCTCATGCTTATCTTCTCTCCCTTTTTCCTATGCTCGTTCTCTTTCTCCATACCGCCTCGATCTCTCCCGCTTTATCGAAGAATTCTTGGATGGGAGAACGGGTTTCCCGCTCTTCACGCCACCAATTTTCGTACCCATTTTAATTTCTTGGAAAACTATCCTTTTTCTCTATCTTTCTCCTTTTGATCTCTAAATCGGGCATCTCCTCTCCTCCGTCCCAAACTCGAAGTCGGTGACTTTCTGCGGGTCTTAGTGTTTTAGTCCAGAGATAGGCGTGGGAGGAGAGGAAGCCGCCGCCACGCGCCCCCGGGATAGCAGGTGGGGTGGCGAAGAGGCGGGGGCGGTCGACCCTTCGACGGAGCGGCCCACTTTCTTCGTTTCGCGAGGTCCCCTTCTCCTCTCTCTACATTAAAAAGAGCGGCTCCCCCCCTCCCCTCCCCCGACCGCCTATAACGACCGCTCCCCTCGTCCGCCGAGTAATCACTCTTTGGGATCGACCGATTGACCGACGGCGAAAGGTCGCCGCTAAATGTGGGGACAATAAACTCGAGAAATTACGCCTGGGCCGGTCATTACGCTCACCCGGATGCGTGTATGGGCCTCAGATGAAATGCTTCGATTGGACGTTCTATTTGAATGGTTGGCTTTTTCGTTCCCCAATAAAGTATGATTCGAAACGTTCGAAAGTATCTTTGCCTTCTGATCCATTTTCTAATACGTTAACCTCTGTGTTTTGAAATTTTGCGCCTTTGGGCGTCGTTTATTTTCCTCTGTGACTAGTAATTTGAAGATACAAGACGGTACAAATACATATGAGACATTTATGCCAAGAATGTCGTATATGTCTCATATAACGTCCAGTTTCACCGTAAGGACTCTGTCCTGTTTGAATGTTGTACGTTGACTTGTTTAGGTAATAAAAAACAAATAAAATGCTAATACGAACTGAAAAGATTCTATCTATTGTATTTGGGAATGAAACCTCGAAGATTCATGTACTGGACAACTTGTGAGTATATTTAGGTATGTGTATGTGTCTATATCAGAAATTCGTCTCTAGTTCGAGTTCTCGAGCCGGTACTGCCCTTTTTTTTTTACTAACTTTTGTTTCTAATCTAGATGTAAAAAGTCATTATTTTGCTTATGAATGAAACGTGTGATTTGTCAATATGATATAATAATATACAATTATGTACTGAGGAAACTATCTGTATAGAAGCATTCCTCAATTACTGCCCTTATCTCATACGCCTGATTTATAACAATATAAGGAAATATAATTTCATTGTAATTTATCGAAAGATATAATATTCGCTACCAATTATCGTTCAACATGTAAAAGGTTTTAAAACTATTACTCCTTTAGGCTTAACACAGTCAAACACTTTAAAACTGCGATTAAAGCGCTCTTTTCTATTCCTTCATTAACATTCCGTCAGTAACGAATTCTCCTCCCTTAATGTTTATGACACACATACAATATCGAACTTTTTTTCGAAGCAATGACCTCTCATTGAAAAGGAATGCAGTCAGAAATTTAGAAAGTGAAAGAGGGACCAGTTTATTTGCACTTAAGGAACCTATAGAGTCATTAATGTAGTAAAAAAATCTCCCAGTAATGAGGCCAGTAATTACAACTGGCGTTGCATACGTCTTCGTTTTTTTAGTTTTAAACGATAAAACTTGTTTCAGTTCAATTTTCAAATTTCGTAGAACTATTCTGAATTAAAGAGGTTAATTGCTCATCAGAAAACAATGAAAGAGAAAAAGAGAAGTGGAAGAAAATCATCATCATGAAAGTAAATGCAGAAGACTGGTGGGTTATGGTCTAGGGTTGAAGGTCACAAGAAATCTACTATTCTTATTGTAAACAGAAGATATGAAATGTTAACCTTATTGAAATGCCTTCTCTTCCTTCATCTTAAAAATATGCTATATTAGATTTAAAATCTAGCATTAAAGAATCATTTATAAAAACACAACGGATGTGATTCGAATCTGATCTACCTTTTAAAAAAAAATTCGCCTTATGCTATCGAAACTAAAATCACCACTTCCCACATTTGACAGAAAGGGGTAAAAAAGATACAACTTCGCTATTTCTTTCGACAGGAAGAGGATGCGGGTGATGGGAAAATGCAGGAAGAAGAGGTGAAGAGGGAGAGAGAGGAGCGTTTCAAATCCTTCATACAACACATTCACGCAGCATATCGAGTGAGATGTTTGGTTTGAAGTTCAAATCGTAACTAATTTTTACATTCCTCTGAACGGGGGCATACTTCCTCAAACGACCGCAATAACAACTCTGCGCTGCCATCGTAAACCGGAAAACCGCAGCGGTCTAGGTAGGTTTGGGGAATTCCTTTTCAAGTTCTACGGGTGAGAGAGCGAGCAAGCGAGGGTTGAAGGAGGGCTGGGGAGCGGGGGAGTGTAAAATGAGAAGGAAGAAGAGAATAAGTTGACGAGATTGTAGGCGAAGATTACCAACACACCGACCGACAGATTCAGCCATGGCAGCTAGAAAACCCGAATTAGTGCTGAAATACGTCCTAATATTTCCTTTGCATCTGAATTTCGTCGACCCTGCATTAATTCAGTGATGCATATATGGGGCTATATGGAGCCAAATGCAAAAATGCTCTGTCTTCGAAGTTATTAAAAACATCGATCTGTGGTATTAGTAATACCTCAGGTGTCTCCTGATTGAAAACCAGTTTTTTCTAAGAAATAGGCATTATCTTTCTGAGAATATGCTAAAAAACAAACAACACATTTACATGTTTTTATGATATTTCATTTACGTTTAGCAATGAGCAAATTGTTTTTCAAGGTTAACGATTTATTGTAAAATCATATTTTGATGACTAAGGATGAGTATTAGTCAAATATAATTTTGCATGTTTTAAAGGCAACACTCCCTTTAGAGGGAATCCCCAGCTTGTCTACGAAAAAAGCAAACTAGATCTGTTGGACAGTTGAAGTAGATACAGGCTACGTTATGGATAGACACATCGACGAAGGAAAACAGCCTCTTGGTGCGGCCACAGTACTCCCAACTAGAACTCTCCGGAATTCATCACGGAATCTTGTCGTAGAAACTTCTTCACTGGTGTTCCACTTTTTGAATAACTTCTTTGTGCTGGGATTACTGCAGTCGGCACCATAAGAAAAATTAAGAGAAATGTTGCCCAGTTGAGATAATTGTATTCGAGGACAATATGGCGTTTCCAACAAAAATGAGGCCGTGATTTATTGAGAATTCGACATTGCACTGGTGTCACACTCAAATGTTTTTCGGTTTATGCTTTTAAAACGTTTAAAATGTATTATTTTATGTAAGAACTAAGAAATCATACGATTTTACTATTGGCTCGTTTTTACCTCTCACATTTAAGCGTACGCTGAATCGTGCATTCTAGGGTTAAAACTTGTGTTAAGTTCGATGAAATAGATTCATTTGAGAAATCGTCTTTATCTATTTAAAACTACTCCGTGTCTTTTAGATTGCCTCTTCTTTCTTTTGATTAGCACGCGCGTCTCCTCATTTGCGATGGAGATAAATTATATTCAGTTTTCTTCCATTTTCGGGGGTTGAAGCGACGCGAAACTATGACTCACGCCCTCGTGGGAAACCACCGTGGAACACCATCACCCGAGTGACGCAAGGGTATCACCGTCCTCCGTAATTCTCTTCGTATTTCCCAGCGACATCCGACCGCCTCTTTCTCCCCTTAAGAGTTCCCGCCGCTGATTCACCTTGGAATATAACCCGCTAGAGATGACAAGTTTTTCCTAGGAAATACACTAAAGAGATGCCTAAACTGGGAACCAGAACGATACGCTAGGGGATTGCTTTCATTAAAAAATATCCGATCGCGCTGGAAGTCTCTTTATAAATCGTGAATAGAAACAGCATAAGAAATCTCGTGACGTTAGTTTAAGAGAATTGCTTATTTTTCTGCAAGCTTTCGCGCGCCAACCGGCAGTAAGAACGACATTGCATGAAAAAGCTCGTTATGAATAAAGAATGACTGTGCAAGTCGATATAAATCGAAATAGGATTGCGCTCGCTTACTACCATGGAAACCCTTGACCCATTGACCAAACGAACGGGCAAGTGGCGAAATGTCTTCCAAGGACGGCAACTAGTGAGAGAAGCCTTGCAAAACATTTGAAAACGGTAGTAAGATTTTATATCCAAATTTTAAACGAGATACGATGAATTGCGAAGCTTAAAAAATAGAATGGCAAGGAAAGAAAATATTCTATGGTACATAACGGGGATATTAAAATAAAAGACTTCGTTTAGAGTTTGCATTTTGCGATATGCTCACATTATAAAACGAATTTGTTTAATTTAATGGACTGTATTCTAGATTAAAATTTCCTAGCCTCTTGCTCTTTCGTGAAAGTCATAGAAGGTAGAAATGTATTTGATTTCAATCCTTTTGAAATATATTCTGAGTGGCTATATGTCATAAAATGTTGCATAATAACTCTAACTTTCTTCTTTTAATTTTTCTTCTCTATATACATTATGTTTAGATTTTTTTACACGATCGAAATTTTAACGATTGTATTTCATCGTCTTCGTTTGTTTTGCGACTCACTTCAAGGAAAAATTGCCATAATTATTGCTATTACCTAAGTCTATACTAAAAACGTATGTTGTGGAATTGCTTACGACTGATGTTAAGTAACATAGAACGTATACTTCTTTAATATGTATATTTTGAAATACGTATAAAAAACTTCTTTCGCGTTTAATTGGAGCTGAAATGTATCTTGACATCGCAAAGAAAGAAATCCACAATTTCTTTCCTTACTTCCTCAATCTTCCTCCATCCGGCAGAATTCCCTCGGTGCTTACCTCTATCACACCCTCTATCCCATTTTTATCCCGCTCCATCAATCCGTTCGCTTTCCTTCTTTCCCTACAACCGTAATTCTTACCAAGGTTTCCTGATTATAGGGTCGGCGGGAGAGAGAAGAGCAAAGCACTTCCCTATTTCTCCTCCGATAACACACGCGTGTATCGTTATCCTTGCCGTGTGTAATGTAGTTCACACGTCCGCCGCAATGGGCGGTCGAGGTGGTTTTTTTCCCCGCAATCGTCTCCCTCTGATTCGCCACAACTGTTTGTCTCTTCCACTCCTCTTCCGCGCACGGCAGAAGCGATGTGTGATTCGGAAACGGTTGTTTTCGGGTTCCGGACGAAAATGACGGTCGTGAGCCCGCGTGCCGTCACGTGCCTCCATTTCCAGAGGCGACCACGCGTTAATGTCCCCCGGCAGCGTTTTTCGGAATCATTTTTCAGCGGAGGGAAGTGCTGAAAACTCGAGAGAGAGGGAGAGAGAGAGGGAGAGAGAGAGGGAGAGAGAGAGGGAGAGAGAGAGGGAGAGAGAGAGAGAGAGGAGGAGAGAGAGAGAGAGAGGGAGGGGAGGGAG